>OX352476.1:0-1200000 GCA_947093115.1 Brenthis daphne
ACGTGTCTGAGGTCCATGCCTCATACACTCCCAAACACGCACAACCACAAACAAAAACGCACACAATATCAACAAACTCCAAATCACAAACAAAATCCAAAATCCGTATATCCAAGCCAAAATTCAAATCAGGTGTGCATCAATCAAGTCCAGTAAACATAAACAACAGTAAAGCAATCACAGGGGGGGGGGGGGGGAAAATATCCAAAGACAACCAACCTCAAGCTCACCTAACCTAACCTAACCTAACCTAACCTAACCTAACCTAACCTAACCTAACCTAACCTAACCTCACCTAACCTAACCTAACCTAACCTAAGCCTAACCTCCCTAACCTAACCTAACCTAACCTTTTTTTTTTTTTTTTTTTGGTTTTCGCTGGGGACACCCATCATGGGGACCCTACCGGCCGTCAATGGTTAGGGTACTGTGAGACTCCTACTCACTAAAACCCACAGCGGAACCCGTCGCCGCAGTGCAATGGGTGTGTAGGATCGCTTGCGCATTCCACTACAACACCCCTGCGGACGGCCCCGTACCCCGCGGGCCTGCCTCGCCTAAACCTGGACAATGCCCTCGATTCACAGGGGGGCATTCCGGCACCGGAAACCCCGATGACGTGCAGGGGAGTCAAACGATGAGACCCCGCCCGCAGAGCTCCTCTAGGGTGGCGGGAGAAGATGGGCGTACGACGCCTCCTCTCCCCCAGCCGACGGCCGACCCCCCCCCGAAGAGGGTCTGCTAAGGCGTTTTAGCCTCGCGTTTCCCTCTCCGCCGTCTCCTTCAGTGAAGGGATGACGGCCTCGCTGAAGGAAGGACCATCGCCGACCAGGACCTCTCGTGTCGCGTAGCATGGTCCCCACCACGCTTCTGCAACGGACCAGGGTCTCCCACCCACTACGCCATCAGGGCATGGCGCCTGGGGAGCCCAAGCGGCGCACAATACCGCTTGAGGGTGTGGTGCGAGGTAGGTGGCCCTCGGACCGACACCACACTCGTGGCATGACGGGCCAACGGTTCCCGACGCGCAACTATTGACACAGGATTACTTACCAAAGCAACCGTGCCCGGTAAGCATCTGCGTTCACAACCTGAACGTTCAGTGACGCGCGGTGTGGACCGCCTGAACCAGCGAGACAGGAACGGACGAACCGCCCCCACCGTCGCCGAGCCAGCCGCTGGAGTTCCCCCACGGTCTTCCCCACCAGCGCCGGATCAGTGCCTCGTCAGCTAGGCGCCTGATTCCGAGCGACTCCCTCCGCGCGCTGGACGTTCCCCTCGAAGCCCGCTCACTCGCCCGAAAACTTGGTACACTTCGGCGAGCACCTCCGCCTGGAGTTCCCAGGGCGGATCGCCCGCCAGAAGTGTCGCCGCCGTGGAATGACACTCGTACGGTATCCCCCGCACGCGCCCTCCACCGCCAGCGACCAGTTGGCGCCTTGCGCACAGTTGGGGCCCTGTTCGGTGCCGGAGAGGGCGTCAATTCCACACGGGGGCACTCGTACGAGTGCCCATGGACCTCAACGATGCCGGCCATAGAGCCGCCGGCAGTCGAGATCCAGTGCCCCCCGACATTCGGCAGAAGTCTGCCGATGGGGGGGGCCCGAGGCGGCGGCCGATCAGTCTCGGGGGGTGAGCTGGGCGAAATGGACACGCGAAAACGTCCAGCGTCCGTCCCAGGGTCAGGCCCAGATATTTCATTCTGGGTCCCGTACCTCCACCATCCTACCCTGGACCCGCAGACCAGGCGTTTGCGGCGGGGCACCCCTAGCGTGGGCCATGAAAGAGGGAGGGCCTCCGTTTTGGAGACGGAGACCCTCCAGGCCCAGCATCCCTATCCGGTCGGACGACAAGATTGGTGCCGACTGTGGCCAAAGCGTGCCGCTTCACTCGTAAGAGCGCCCCCGGCCTGTGGACCGAGGGTGTCCATCGGCATAAGCGATGAACAACCGAGCCCGGGGAGAAGACGGACCAGCGCAGTAGGAGGCCATGTTCATACCCGAGGTTCCACAGTATCCGGGGCCCAAAACGGCCCCTTGTGGAACCCCGCAGTCGACACGTCCGCCGACCGAACCCACCGCCCATCTGCCCCCCTGTCCACACGAACCTGCCTGTCGCGGAGGTACGCGTTCCAACACCCGCCGGAGATGAGAGAGGCACCTCATGAGTACCGAAGTGCCTCTCGTTTGAGACGTCTCAAAATCGGCAGGGTGTTGAAAGGACGTTTGGCCACATCCAACGAGACGGCTGAGAAGACGTACCTTCCCTCCTCCACCATCCACCGCGGCCAAGGACCGAACCTTCAGGGCGTTCCAGGGCGACCCAGTTCCCACCCGGTCGACCGACCCGCCCTGAAACCCGAACTGGAGCCGTCTGAAAGGGCCCGGCCCCCACCTCCTCGAGATGCTGAGTAAGACGGGGCAACGAGAATTCTCTCGAAGAGCTTGCCCATCTCCACTCAGGCATCACGATTGAGCCTGTATGCAGAAGGGGAGTCCAGAGGACGGACCCTCCTTGGGACAACAGGCACAATAACCCCTCCTTCCAGATCTTTCTGGGAACTGCCACAAAACGCGAGAGACAAGCGTTGAAGAGGTCCCGAAGATCCCCCTCCCAGGTAATTCCAGGGCGATTGCACAGAACTCGCCCCGGAAAATACCATCCGTTTCCCGGACGCCGTTCCTCTTGGTACCCGCAGTTTTGTCGCCGGACCAAACTCCATCTCCCCCTCGGTGGATTGGGGGGAATCTCGTCGACTCCCTCATGGGCGTGAGGGAGGACACAATCACCGGGGGGACACGTGTCCGGAGGACTCCGGGAACAGCCCACCCACCCAGTCGCAAGGAGGACGTCCGGGCGGCGTGGTCCTCCGTGTGACCGGGGGCGCCATGCGCGCGGAGCTTTGTATCCGCGCCGCTGATGTACGGGCGCCCCCCACGGATTCCCGATTCCAGGCCCGCCAGCAATTCTTGGCGGGCCGCCGCAACTTGGCCTGGCTGATAGCGAGCTGCAGGGCCTTGTTTGCGGACCTATAGGCCGGGTGACCCGCAGCCGCTTTTCCCAAGACGGCGGTCCAGGCCATTCCTCCTGCGACACCTCACTTACCTCCTCCTCTGTGTCTATTGGCAGGGTCGCCCGAAGTTTGTGCGATCTCGGGCGACCACCAATTAGACACACCGCGACGCCGGTTCCATCCGCCTAACACGGCGGCATGGCCGCATCGCACACACCCTCAGTAAGGGCGTCGCGAATGCGGCCAGATATCCAGTTTTCCTTCCACATCGAGAACTGGACGCCCACCACACTCCCCTGGGAGCTCCACGCTTCGACGATGAGCCGCCTCCCTGGCCAGCTCTGTGTCGCACGGCTGGCCTAAACCTAACTTTTTTTTTTTTTTTTTTTTTTTTTTTTTTTTTTTTTTTTTTTTTTTTTTTTTTTTTTTTTTTTTTTTTTTTTTTTTTTTTTTTTTTTTTTTTTTTTTTTTTTTTTTTTTTTTTTTTTTTTTTTTTTTTTTTTTTTTTTGTTGTCGCTGGGCAACCCTCGATGGGAAAACCCATCCTTGGGGACCCTACCGGCCGTCAATGGGTAGGGTACTTGTGAACTTACCAACCGACTCCTACTCACTAAAACACTAAAACCACAGCGGAACCCGTCGCCGCCCAGTGCAATGGTTGTCGTAGGATCGCTTGCGCATTCACTACAACAACCCCCATGCGGACCAGCCCGTAACCCCGCGGGACCTGCCTCAGCCTAAACCGGAATGCCCTCGATTCACAGGGCATTCCGACCGCCGCCCCCGATGACGTGCGAGGGGAGTCAACGAGAGACCCCCCCGATAGTAGTCCTCCTTAGGGTGGCGGGGAAGAAGATGGGCGGGATATACCGACGCCTCCTCTCCCCCAGCCGACGGCGACGAAGAGGAGTCTGCTAAGGCGTTTAGCCTCGCGTTCCCTCTCCGCCGTCTCCTTTTTTTCAGTGGAGATGACGGCCCGCTGAAGGAGACCATTCGGCCGACCAGGACCCCTCGTCGCGTAGCAATGGCCTCCACCACGCTTCGACAACGAAGGTCTCCACACCACACTACCGCCATCCAGGGCATGGGCCGCTGGGGAGCCCAAAGCGCGGCGGCATTACCGCACCGAAGGGGTGTGGTGGCGAGGTGTCCTCGGACGCAACCACACTCGTGGCATATCGGTCAACGGTTTCCGACGCGCAACTCTTGACAACAGATACCTTACCAAAGCACCCTTGCCCGGTAAGCATCCATGCGTCAACCTGAACGTCAGGACGCCGTGATTGTGGCGCCTGACCCAGCACGAGACAGGAAACGGACGAAACCGCCCCCCAACCGTCGCCGAGGCCAGCCGCTGGAGTCCCCAGGTCTTCCCACCAGCGCCGGATCAGTGCCTCGTCAGCTAGGCGCCTGATCCGAGCCGACTCCCCTCCCGCGCTGGACGTTCCCCTCGAGCCGCACCAACGCTCACGTGTGCGCCCCCCCACGAAACTATGGTTTACACTTTCGGCGAAGTACCTCCGCCTGGAGTTCCCAGGGCGGATCGCCCGCCAGAAGTGTCGCCGCCGTAAATGACACCGTACGGTATCCCCGCACCGCCCTCACCGCCAGGACCCGTTGCGCCTTGCGCAGTTGGGCCCTGTTCGGTGCGGAGAGGGCGTCGATCCACACGGGGGCACCGTACAGTGCCATGGACCTCACGATGCCGGCATAGAGCCGCCGGCAGTGAGATCCAGGGCCCCCGACATTCGGCAGAAGTCTGCCGAGGGCCGAGGCGGCGCCGATCAGTCTCGGGGTGAGCTGGGCGAAATGGACACGAAACGTCCAGCGTCCGTCCAGGGTCAGGCCCAGATATTTCATCTGGGCCCGTACCTCCACCATCCTACCCTGGACCCGCAGACAGGCGTTGCGGGGGGCACCCCTGCGTGGGCCATGAAACAGGAGGGCCTCCGTTTTGGAGACGGAGACCCTCAGGCCCAGCAACCCTATACGGTCGACGACTAGGTTGGTGCCGACTGTGGCCAAGCGTGCCGCTTCCTCGTAAGAGCGCCCCCGGGCTGTGACGAGGGTGTCATCAGCAAGCTGGAACCTAACCTTTTTTTTTTTTTTTTTTTTTTTTTTTTTTTTTTTTTTTTTTTTTTTTTTTTTTTTTTTTTTTTTTTTTTTTTTTTTTTTGTCGGGAAATGCATTTACGCATGCCACCTGATAAACCCCCCCTCCCCCCCCAGGTGGTTATGTGGGGCTCACCGGCTAGAAGAGCCGGTACTACCCACTAAAACCCGACATTCCCCTCCCCTCCGCCTTAATGGGACGCCGCAGGATCGCTCGCGCATAACTACTACGGCGCCCCGGCGGCAGGTCTGCCAATGGCTGACCACCATACCGATGAGGCTGCTCCCACAGTCAACTCTGCTACACCAGAGAGGTACCCGGAGCAGCCCCATCAAAACAACCTCCGCCCACCGAAGTAGGCCACCTCCAATCGGCTGCAGAGGACAGGGAGAGCGGCAACGACACACCGACACTCTCTTCCTCTGCAGCCCCACCGCGTCCACCATCTAACGGTGGTGGCCCCGCTAGGCCGCGGGAGATAGGGACGAGCGGCGCATCGCCATACCGACACTCCTCTTCCCCCGCGGCCCCCCTACCGTCGGCCCACCTCCGGACCAAGATGGCTGCCGACAACCACGCCAGACGCAGGACCACCGAAATGGCCCCGCTCCAGCCGCCGCACCGACGGGCTAGCCCCGGCAGCACGGCCCGCGCAGCGCCTCCTACCGCAAAACGGCCGGAGACACCGCGCTACCTCCAAGGAGGAGACGGCGCCCTCCTGACACCGCTCCCCCTGCCCTTCCTGGCTGTTGGTCCGCGCCGGATTGCTCCGGTACCACAAGCTCCTGTCTGGGGGAACAGTCGCGAGTGGCATTCCCCTATCCGCCACCCGGGGGACGCGCCCGGTAGCAGTCAGCCTCTGCCCCGGGAAGCTGGAACCTAACCTAACCTAACCTAACCTAACCTAACCTAACCTAACCTAACCTAACCTAACCTAACCTAACCTAACCTAACCTAACCTAACCTAACCTAACCTAACCTAACCTAACCTAACCTAACCTAACCTAACCTAACCTAACCCAAACCTAACCCAAACCTAACCCAAACCTAACCCAAACCTAACCCAAACCTAACCCAAACCTAACCCAAACCTAACCCAAACCTAACCCAAACCTAACCCAAACCTAACCCAAACCTAACCCAAACCTAAACCAAACCTAACCCAAACCTAACCTAACCTTAACCTTATCCGAAAGGTAGTTTTCCGTAAGTTAGGTTTCCGTAAGTTAGGTTTCGGGAAGTTAGGTTTCCGTGAGTGAGTTAGGTTTCGGGAAGTTAGGTTTCGGGAAGTTAGGTTTCCAAAAGTTAGTTATCCGAAAGGTAGTTTTCCCTAAGTTAGGTTTCGGAAAGTTAGGTTTCGAGAAGTTAGGTTTCGGAAAGTTAGGTTTCCGTAAGTTAGGTTACCGAAAGTTAGGTTTGGGGAAGTTAGGTTTCGGAAAGTTAGGTTTCGGGGAGTTAGGTTTCGGAAAGTTAGGTTTCCGTAAGTTAGGTTACCGAAAGTTAGGTTTCGGGAAGTTAGGTTTCGGAAAGTTAGGTTTCGGGGAGTTAGGTTTCGGAAAGTTAGGTTTCCGTAAGTTAGGTTTCGGGAAATTAGGTTTCCAAAAGTTAGTTATCCGAAAGGTAGTTTTCCGTAAGTTAGGTTTCGGGAAGTTAGGTTTCGGTTTCGGGGAGTTAGGTTTCGGAAAGTTAGGTTTCCGTAAGTTAGGTTACCGAAAGTTAGGTTTCGGGAAGTTAGGTTTCGGAAAGTTAGGTTTCGGGGAGTTAGGTTTCGGAAAGTTAGGTTTCCGTAAGTTAGGTTTCGGGAAATTAGGTTCCCAAAAGTTAGTTATCCGAAAGGTAGTTTTCCGTAAGTTAGGTTTCGGAAAGTTAGGTTTCCAAAAGTTAGTATTCCTAAAGGTAGTTTTCCGTAAGTTAGGTTTCGGAAAGTTAGGTTTCGGGGAGTTAGGTTTCGGAAAGTTAGGTTTCCGTAAGTTAGGTTACCGAAAGTTAGGTTTCGGGAAGTTAGGTTTCGGAAAGTTAGGTTTCGGGGAGTTAGGTTTCGGAAAGTTAGGTTTCCTTAAATTAGGTTTCGGGAAATTAGGTTTCCAAAAGTTAGTTATCCGAAAGGTAGTTTTCCGTAAGTTAGGTTTCGGGAAGTTAGGTTTCCAAAAGTTAGTTATCCGAAAGGTAGTTTTCCGTAAGTTTGGTTTCGGAAAGTTAGGTTTCGAGAAGTTAGGTTTCGAGAAGTTAGGTTTCGGAAAGTTAGGTTTCCGTAAGTTAGGTTACCGAAAGTTAGGTTTCGGGAAGTTAGGTTTCGGAAAGTTAGGTTTCGGGGAGTTAGGTTTCGGAAAGTTAGGTTTCCGTAAGTTTGGTTTCGGGAAATAGGTTTCCAAAAGTTAGTTATACGAAAGGTAGTTTTCCTTAAGTTAGGTTTTGGAAAGTTAGGTTTCCAAAAGTTAGTTATCCGAAAAGTAGTTTTCCGTAAGTTAGGTTTCGGGAAGTTAGGTTTCCAAAAGTTAGTTATCCAAAAGGTAGTTTTCCGTAAGTTAGGTTTCGGAAAGTTAGGTTTCCGTGAGTTAGGTTTCCGTAAGTTAGGTTTCGGGAAGTTAGGTTTCCGTGAGTGAGTGAGTTAGGTTTCCGTAAGTTAGGTTTCGTGAAGTTAGGTTTCCAAAAGTTAGTTATCCGAAAGGTAGTTTTCCGTAAGTTAGATTTCGGAAAGTTAGGTTTCGAGAAGTAAGGTTTCGGAAAGTTAGGTTTCCGTAAGTTAGGTTACCGAAAGTTAGGTTTCGGGAAGTTAGGTTTCCGTAAGTTAGGTTACCGAAAGTTAGGTTTCGGGAAGTTACGTTTCGGAAAGTTAGGTTTCGGGAAGTTAGGTTTCGGAATGTTAGGTTTCCGAAAGTTAGGTTTCGAGAAGTTAGGTTTACCTAAGTTAGGTTTCAGTAAGTTCGCCGAAAGTTAGGATTCTGAAAGATGAGTTTCCCTAAGTTAGGTTTCCGAAAGATGGGTTTCTGTAAGTTAGGTTTCCGAAAGTTAATTATCCGAAAGGTAGGTTTCAGTAAGTTAGGTTTCCGTAATTTAATAATTAGCCGTTATTCAGCATGAGAACACCTTATATGAGAACAGTTTTAGTAGTTTATAAGTAATACATTGTCTATTTTATACCCCGTGGTGTTTGTTGTTCTTAGAAAAGGTCTTAAAAAAAAAAAAAAAAAAAAAAAAAAAAAAAAAAAAAAAAAAAAAAAAAAAAAAAAAAAAAAAAAAGTACTTGTATCGTAAATAATTAATTAATATGCGAATTTACTAACAATGTGGTAATTAATAACTCATTGCTATAATTTATTACAAAACAATAAATTATTAAATTAATATTAGTGATGCCAACTCATATTCCGAGTTCTATCAGAAAACAATTTATCTATCTTTTTTCAATAAATGTTATTTAAATATGATATATGTTCACAAGATAATTTATAATTGAATTTAAAATAAAGTGATAATTGTTAACTAATTATTGTTGAAACCAAACAATTAAATTAGCATTAAAAGAAAGGTGATGGCGACATGTAGCGACATCTATTATCTCGAGCATAAACTACTTATTGACTGAAGGTTGTAACACTAAATTTTTATCTAAATTGTGAAAAATATATTACTGTTTTACTTGCCAGGTAATTCTTCTATAATTCCTTGTAAGGTCCTTTTTGTTCCATTGTGTATAAGTGAATTTCCTTACGATTAGCACAAACCACGATTTTAAGCACTTAATATATTTTTATTAGGTTTTAACCACTGCCTTCAATTGCAGTAGCAATTCACATCACTTTTCTGTTTATAGGTATTCTGTTTTTGAAAAAAAAAAAAAAAAAAAAAAAAAAAAAAAAAAAAAAAAAAAAAAAAAAAAAAAAAAAAAAAAAAAAAAAAAATTATTACGTTTCCTTTAATTGATTTTCTATAGTCATTTGCTCCTCAATCACTTTCTCTAGGCCCTGGGTTTTCTTTCTAGATTTTAATTTTTTTTTTATTTACATTTGAATTAATTTCATCAACTAGTGTTTTTTTTTCATATTTGTTATTTCGAGTTTTTGTATTTTAATATCATTTTGAATATTTTTTAATACTTTCATAATTTCCTCCATGATTATTAATTGAAATATAAGTATAAATAAAATAAATCAAAAGTTTGTATGTATCAACACCAATAACTTACTAGGGCCCTCTATTGGATGTTGTAGAACACTACGTTGTGGTTGATGCGACTAAGTGATGTTGTTTAATCGATATTCACTATGTGAATACACTACTGTAGTGTTACCGGGTTGCGATAGATGGCGTTGCATTGTAAATATATTATTTTACATAGAAATAACTCGTTGAATAGCGTTTGATGTAAATACCTTATAAATTATTCTACGAATGCCCTCAATAAGCTTTTATTAAGTAATTATTTTGTTTTCATTTGGGAATTATTGTGAAACTTTAATCTAAATTGTGAAATATGTACGTAGTTATTGTTTTACATGCCAAGTAATTGTTCTATCATTCCTTGCGAGGTCCTTTTCGTTCCATTGTATATAACCATGGGGTCTTACTATGAACAAAATAAAAATTAGTTAAAAAAAAAAAAAAAAAAAAAAAATATATATATATATATATATATATATATATATATATATTATATATATATATATATATATATATAATAACAGGTGGCGTAAATGTATCGATTTGTTTTCAATGTTCACTTAAAATTCCATATATTAAAAAAAAAAAAACTAATTTTAAAGAAATATTTAGAGTTAGGTAAAGTTATGTAGATTTAGATTTTAAAGATACACGCACTTAAATAAAAAAAAAACGTATGTAATATTACCGTGACAATATTCTAAGCAATATAATTTGTAATTGCCATAGTGACCTTGAGACCTTGAGAGCGGATTAGCAAAGTCAAATATTTGTATGGACTCGACTATCTGTACTAGTATAGTATTATATGATCTGTGGTATAACTGAATTTCACAAACCACGATTTTAAGCACTAAATATATTTTTATTAGGTTGTAACCATTACCTTCAATTGTACTCATTTCTTGTTAACTTATTTTTACTTAACACTGCAATTCAGACCTTTTCTGGTTATATTTTGTATTTAAAGAATATTACGGAGCATATTCTTAACGTTAGCACAGTTGCGCCCTCTTTCCACACGGTACGGTTTCCGAAAGTTAGGTTTCCATAGGTTAGGTTTCTGAAAGTTAGTTTTCCGAAAGTTAGGTCACTCACAGTTAGGTTTCCGTAAGTTAGGTTACCGAAAGTTAGGTTTCGCAATGTTAGGTTGCTCAAAGTTAGGTTTCCGAAAGTTAGGTCACTCACAGTTAGGTTTCCGTAAGTTAGGTTACCGAAAGTTAGGTTTCGCAAAGTTAGGTTGCTCAAAGTTAGGTTGCTCAAAGTTAGGTTTCCGAAAGTTAGGTTTCCGTAAGTTAGGTTTCCGATAGTTAGGTCACCCAAAGTTAGGTTTCTGTAAGTTAGGTTGCCTTAGGTTAGGTTTCCGAAAGTTAGGTTACCCAGTTAGGTTTCCGTAAGTTAGGTTGCCTTAGGTTAGGTTTCCAAAAGTTGATGCTGGGCCTGAGGGTCTCCGTCTCCAAAACGGAGGCCCTCCTCTTCCATGGCCCACGCAAGGGTGCCCCCCGCAACGCCTGTCTGCGGGTCCAGGGTAGGATGGTGGAGGTGCGGGCCCATATGAAATATTTGGGCCTGACCCTGGACGGACGCTGGACGTTCCCACCGTGTCCACATTTTGCCCAGCTCACCCCGAAACTGGATCGGCGCCCGCCTCGGGCCCTCGGCAGACTCCTGCCGAACGTCGTCAGGGGGGGCCCTGGATCTCACTGCCGGCGGCTCTATGCCGGCATCGTGAGGTCCATGGCACTGTAACGGTGCCCCCGTTTGGATGGACGCCCTCTCCGCACCGAAACAGGGCCCAACTGCGCAAAGCGCAACGGGTTCTGGCGGTGAGGGCCATACGGGGTACCGGGCTCGCCGAAGTCTATCGGTTTTCGGGCGAGTGAGCGGTCGTGAGAGGTCCTGTCGCGATGGTCTCCTTCAGTGAGGCCGTCATCTCACTGAAGGAGACGGCGGAGAGGGAACGCGAGGCTAACGCCTTAGCAGACCCTCTTCGTCGCCGTCGGCTAGGGGAGAAGAGGCGCCGGTACGCGCATCTTCTCCCGCCACCCTAGAGGAGCTACTGCGGGGGGGTCTCTCGTTGACTCCCCTGCACGTCATCGGGGCGGTCGGGATGCCCTGCGAACCGAGGGCATCCTGATTTAGGCGAGGCAGGCCCGCGGGGTACGGGCCGTCCGCAGGGGTGTTGCAGTGAATGCGCAAGCGATCCTGCACACCCCATTGCACTGCGGCGACGGGTTCCGCTGTGGGTTTTAGTGAGTAGGAGTCTCACAGTACCCTGCCCATTTCGTCAACAAAAAAAAAAAAAAAAGGTTTCCAAAAGTTAGGTTAGGTTAGGTGTCCAAAAGTTAGGTTAGGTTTCAAAAAGTTAGGTTAGGTTTCTGAAAGTTAGGTTAGGTTTCTGAAAGTTAGGTTAGGTTTCAAAAAGTTAGGTTAGGTTTCTGAAAGTTAGGTTAGGTTTCTAAGTTAGGTTAGGTTAGGTTCAAAATCGTGCGCGTATCGTTAGGTGTAGAACATTTTAACGTTGGTTAGGTTCAATAGAGACAATATTCCATAGACAAAACTCTATAGAGTTGACTTTTAATGTCAGTGTCAATATCTACTTTGACAGCTGACAGTTGTTACGAGTGTGTGTAATGAAAGACCAGCGGTTTAAACGATTTATTGGTATAAAGTAATAATTGCTTATTTCTAATTACTAATACTGTTTTCTCGCAGAAACATACATATAATGGCACAAGTTTAGTATGTGGGACGCGGTCCCTGGCGGAGTGGGTGGTATTTTTTGGACAGAGAAGGTGACAGGGAGCCCAAATATATAAAAAATATTTTAAGGAAACGTGGGAGTAAAAAGTTATTGAGACTTAAAGTTACAACATATCTAATACATTTCCATACATTTCTTTATCTAAATAAGTGAGTACAAAAGATAAAACGATAAATTAACGAATAGTAAACATCCTTTTTTATGTACAATACATATTTATACAACAATTACTTAAGCTTTATTTGTATTTAATATTTTAATAATTTCACAACAGTACCTATTCTAAACAAAATGATCTTACATTTTGACAAAACTGTCAATTTCTGTTTTATATTACCGCTTAAATAACAACAGATTATCGTAATACAATTTATAAACATGAGTAGACTATTTTTAAAATTTAAGTGTATTTCCTCCAGGGGCCGCGTCCCATATACTAAACTGCAGCCCATTTTTTATTATATAGATAGCTTTATACAATTATTAGTATATATAAAGAAAAGGATAATTTTTCATATAGACTTACAACAATTACATATTATGAATAGTTTGTAAAATGAAGTTATAATTATTTGTAATAGCCAAGTTATGTACTTAAAGATAAATCTATATATTTTTATTAATATCATTCTTACAACACGCCGATATCTACAGACACGTAATCTATACTTATCCTATGTAATAATATAAAAAAATTGAAAGTAATAAATAGAAAACTAACTACTATAAAGTTATTACTTCCATTACAAATTAGTTTTCTCCCGAAGATGACATAAATCTAACAGGTGTAAGAACTAATTACTAATTTCAGCAATGTACAAGTTGTACACTAACTAATAAATTATAAGAGCTACCTTTGATTAAGACTATTATAGTAGAATATTTTAAATTATTATTTAATTATTCTTTTAAATAAGTAGCAATTCAATATTTTATAATTTGTGTGAGCCTGTCGTTGTTTTGGCATAGTTCTTTTCCTGTTTTATACAAATTATTTTGAGCTTTCTACTACTTTTTCAATTATAGTAATACAGTTTAATAAGAGTAATTATATCTCATGCCTGGTGGTGTTTGCGTTTATGTATTAAAATCCGTAGCAAAACCAATAAAATATAACATAATAGTAAATTTATATTTCATATGTATTATATATGTAGATACAATCAATAATAGACTACAAATAATCGATAAATCGTGCAAATACACACATTATCCATAATATGGATATTCGAAAGTGCTAACATAAAGTTTAATTTTATTTCATTTTTAAATAAGTAAATATAGATTTAAAGTTGTATTTCGTGACTAACAATGTTGTCGGTCGCGGATTTGATATCATTTTGCGGCAAAACTTGTAGGTAATTTACTAACAGTGAAATTTCTGTTTAGCTTATAAATAATATACTATCTATAATCAATATTCAAGTCCTTAAAAAAAAAAAAAAAATTATACTTTAATATTTAAGTTACAAAAGTGCATTATATTTTTAAATATAACAACATAATACTATAAAAAAAAAAAAAAATTAAGAAAACCTATTGATTTATGCCATCTAGTATAATTGTATATTTACTTCCGCTACTCCCCGCTAGAGGGCACACTAACTCAACATTGTGAAGATTTCTTATAAAACTGTACAATGAATGCTACTTAACATAATTAATGTTGTTCATTAAGAAATAAAAAAAAAAAAAAAGAAACTGAGGCAAGTATCCTGTATTCTAGAGACTTCTGCTGCACGACGTTCTGTCGGACACACGTTGGCTGAACATGATGGTCCTGAAAATTAACAATTTTAAATGAATTAATATTAAGTCTAATGACAGTTATATCATTTCCATAATGATTGTTTTCAGAATTATTAAGACAGCAGTTACAAAGAAAAATTATAAATTCAAATGTATGTTAATAGATGAAATTATTAATATTATTATAACATGAAAAATAGTTCCTAAAAAAGGTATATTGTAGTTCTCATATTTCATAATTTTACTGATTAATAGAAAATCTGACATTAGATAGTAAGTGTTCGACTGTGTATTCATAGAAGGCGTTTTTAATATTTTGAGTTATACAAGATTATATTACTACAAATGAAGGAATTTAAATTTATTTTATATTTTAGTATATAAAAAAACAGATAGTTTTCAGATCAGCACCACCTATCAATGACCAGCTACTAACGAAAACAAAAATAGCTCAAAGAATTTGCTTCAAATTATAGTTCCATTCCAATAACAGTACCAACGAAGTATAAGTATATTATACTTTTGTAAAAATTATACACGGATTAAATAAATAGTAATTTTATATGAGTCACCTGTAGAGGATGAAATCTTCTTTTTATCATCTCTAATATTCACTGCCTTTTCTTTCTGACATAAAGAAAAAGCTCTTGTACATAATCAAATTCCACTGTAACAAATAAAATTTATTTTCATGTGATTGTACATATTTATGTTTATATTTCACATTCAACTTTCTTTGCTGTGCATTAATATAAAGCTTTAAGTATAATTAGTCTATACATGTAATAAAATTGTAACTTAGCCGAATCTGTACATTAAATATTTTTTGGAAAATCTCATTGAAATAGACATTATTATCGATACAGAGGCCGAATCTGTAGTTTTTAGATTTTTTTCTGTCTGTCTGTCTGTCTGTCTGTCTGTCTGTCTGTTACCGCATCACAAAAAAACCACTGGAGGGTTTTTGATGAAATTTGGTATGGTGATAGCTGGTTATCCTGGTCAACATATAGGATACTTTTTACCATGGAAAAACTTACATTAGTTTTAATTACTACTTACTAACATTAGTTTTAATTATGCATATTGTAATTAGTTTTTTTTTATAAGGCTTATAGGAAATAAAAAGGCTTTTTAATTAATTTATTATTAAAAAATATTATTTTTACATAATTTCTCTTATTCATTAATACTTTGCAGTAATAAATACATTTTTTTTTTAATTTGTAAAATGAATATATTATTACAATTAATATTTTATACTTATTAATATTAAAAAAATGGCTTGCACCTATTATTAATAAGACGATTGAAAAGATAATGAAGTATGCTCTTATATATTATCTTTAGAATGCTAAACAAAGCGTGCATTTACCTCTACAAATTGCTGTTAATCAACACATAAAATCAGCCATGCAGCCAACATGTTGTGACAAAGTTTGTTTTTCATATTTGCTCACCCCCAATTTTACTAAAATATATATTAAATGTTTGGGTTAACATTTATTTTCAATTTGAATTTAGAAATAATTGCATTCATGTATTACCAGATTAAGAAATTTGCCTACAAATATTTGTGTTAAGTATAAAAAATTACATTTTTGATTATACATTCTATTATATTATAAAGAATTATAAATACCTGGTAGTTAACTTATAGTGTAGGTGCCTGAAAATTGTGATCCATTATAACAAACTTCCAGCTGGAAGTTAGTTATTATTATTTATAATTAAGTGGTTATTAGCCAACCTGAACCTGAAAAAAGAATAAGGTTTGCATATACTTCTCTCTTTTCATTTAATTCATAGTTACCGAGTTACAGATATATCTACTTCTACAATCTTTGTGTGTACCTCAACGCCTTTCATTATGCAATATGTTATGTGAATAAAAAAATACTACTTCCGAAATACTTTAAAAGAAAAATATGTTGAAGAAAATGTGGGCTCAACTGTACAATCTATGACATCAAGTTAAAGCTTCATATTTTTTTCACTAATAGATCTTTCTATTGGAAGCCTATATATAAAGTTTGAGACCGCGCAAACAAATAGTTTTGTCAAAAAAAAATGTTTGTTTCAACTTTTTATGTAATTTTACCACATTTTTACATGCACTTATTGATGTTTTTCACAAAGTTCATTAAAATATTTTATGTTCTGAGTTATTATCAATCACTATTGTAGTTAAATACATAATTTAATAGGTAAAATCTTGATTTATTTGTACGTAATAACAAATATAAACTGGTACATACTAAATTGGTTATGTGATATGTCAATGTCAGAATTAGCTAAATAGGAAAAGCGACGCCAATTTGAAATGTCAGTTTTAGTGTTAGTTGCAATTGTTTTTTATTTCCACGCAGGAAAGCTTTATCAAAATAGGTTTAGATAATTTTTTGGCAGAAACCTTTCTTTCTAGGTTGGTTAGGTTAGGTTAGAACAGTTAAAACAACGCAAACAACGCCAGAACGACTAGAACTTTTAGAACTTTTTTCATAATATGTAGCCACTTTTTCAGTACCTATTATTATACATGCAAAAGTTGTCTTAAAGCTGTCACCAATTGTGTTTAGGTAATTATTCTAGTTGAAATATAAAACAATGTAAATTGAACCTTAAGTGCAATGCTTAAAGTTGTTTTTACAATAATTTAACCTCAAAAATAGAAATTTTGAAAATTAAATATCTTGAAAACTACTAGCCTCCGCGGTTTTTCCTTTTAAACGGGAGTCCATCTCACCCCTCCCCTTCTCCCCCACCATCTCTCCTCCCTTAAATCGATGTCATAGATTGTACAGTTCAACCAAAATGTGTAGTGTTTGAGAAAAGGAAGTTGCATAAAAACTTTGTATTTCATAGTGATTTCAATATTCAATATTCTTTGTTCTGTGGCTTATAGGTGTGCCATTTGGGTTCATAGTGATTTATTTTCGCCGCCGTAGTGTTGTCATTTAATAAGTCTAATTTTAAGGACTTCAACTTCAATTCTATTATAGTTATAAAGGTTTGTAAATGTATTCGTTACTCACTCCTCCTTCGTCCTCTAAAGTCCAAACTGACTGAAAAGCTGTGATTTGCTAAGCTCGGAAGCAAAAGGCTTCATCACCCATAGGTACTTTACAAATATGTACAATTTCGAGTCACAAATCACAACTAAATAAATCACGTACTCAGATAACAATTAGCGGCAAACAACTTGACCACAGAACACTTTTACTCAATACTCGGGAGAACTCAGAGTATATTGTTTATATATATAGGAGAACTTGACTGTTATGGTCTATGGATATCATGGAATATGGATGACAAATGACAATTGACAATTGACAAATGACAATAGACCATAGACCAGGAACAACAACTACAGACAAATAAAAATTGATACATAGAATATAGAATACAATTCTATACAGATTATACTTACTCATGAATATAAATATCCTTGTACATTTTATTATCATGATAAAATTAATAAATATTATAAAAAATAGTATTGGTATTTTTAATATTTTACGTAATGTAAAAATATTTCATTGACCGTTTTATTATTGACCTTGTAAAACACTTATCGTTTCTTTATTATTATTAATTTGGGAAAAGTTTCCTAAGTTGGAACGTAGAATAATTTTTATCCCACATCAAAATAGATACCGTAATTATCATATTATATTAATAAGAAAACGAAAACATCACGTAATAACTAGTAAGAAAGATATAAAATATTTTACCTGTTTGTTTTTTTTTCTTTATGGCTTAGAGCTGCAATAACAGACGTAATTCATTCCATGGATGACAAATAAAAATTCATTCTGCCAGTGTCACGTTTTGTGAGGAAAACACGAATGAAATCGAGCGGTAATTTTGAAATTTAGCAGCTTTAATGTGGAATTAAAAATATAAATGAATGAGAGAAGTACGCAATACAAAGATGGTATATTGATTGAAAATGAAAAAACATAAATAAAGAGAACTATTATAATATACCTGTTTGTTATTAAAACAATTATTGTAATTATAAAATAGTGACATCTATTATTATATGCATTAACTATTTTAGATAAGCTTTTAAACTATAGTTTCTGTAAGATGGCGATATTTTTTTAAATATTAGTTTTGTATTAGTTTCAACTTAGTACCTATTTTCATAAAAATATAAGTAAGCAAATAATAAATAGGCAGATTAACAAGTATGCTTGCAACTCTTGAACTAAAAAATGAAATAAAAATTAGACATTAATAATATAATAGTAGCTAAAACAAAATTAAGAATTTATTGCAAGCTGGGTTCATTTCAATTCTCTTGTTAATGGCTTCAAAGCGTGTCAGTAAAATATTGCAAACTCTCAAGGGGTTTTGTAATTAGTCTTATTTAAAGTTTGTCAAATATTAAAATTAATAATTTTAGTAAAATACACTAAAATTTGCATTTATTTAAAAATATTTTTCAACCTTGAATGAGACACATCATGTTTTCTTTTGGTATCGATTAAAATGGAAAAATAGGATAATTTTGAGTATCAATAAATTTTGTTGTCGATTTTGAAGGTCGTTGACACGGAGAGGGGCTACTTGATCGGTGAGATGATTTTGGACACGTGGGAGTATGACTTGTTTTGGATGTTGCATTTGCAGGAGCGCAGGGATTCTGTCTAGGTCGACTTGCTTTTGGTTCTGTGCAGGTTTTACGTTCATCTGCTTTCTTTGGCTCAATCATATTTTCACTTTTTCTACATCCTTTTAATTTTTTTTGAAGATTCTTAATTGATAGCCATGTCTCAGATCCATTTGTAACATTATTGTATCTATTGCTGGCAGGATCTAATACTGTATTTTTTGCACAAGACATGGGCATGGCAGCGTTAAAATCAAGCAACACTCGAACTCGAACAGCTTCAGTTGATGGCGGAACTTTTAATTCAATGCCTCCAGCACCTATGCATTTATCGTCTTTCATATTTTCATGACTAGTAGTTACTCGACCTCGTCCTACTTCTGAAAGCTGTGACCTTTCTTGTAATAGTAAATTCAGTTTGTCTTCATTACTACTTACTTTTTGTTGAAAAGCCATTGGATTCGATGAAGAATAAGAACGCCTATAATCAAAAATATACGTTCCTGTATGAAGCTGCCGACGAGGATTGTCTGTGTTACTTCTAGCCCCTCGACGCCGTAATCGTTCGATGAGTGAAGGTTCTTTACAACGTGGTGGAACATGTTTGGGAAGAGGAAATTTTGAACATAAATTTTGATCGATGCCACGTTTTGAATCTGTTTCAATATTTTCGGGTGCATTAGCTTCACGAACTTCAGATTTACTTTCATGGTGTTTAAAACTTTCAATAATACGTGATGTTAAATTTCCAGAAGATGTGGTTCGTTTTGGAGTAGTATCAGTACTACCATAAGCAGGTGGAACTAAGGGTTTTTTAGAAGGTGCAAGAGATTGTGACCTATCGATTTCAACAAATATGCGAGGATGATGCGAGCAAGGATCAAGGTGAGTATCTCGTTTGATTTTACAGTTGTCAACAGGTTCCAGAGGAATAGGACATGGTGGCGGAGGATTGCGAAAGGCATCACAGCGCCTCTCGTTTTTATTTAACTTTGTTATTATATAGTCGTGGCCGTCAGTTGCGCGCATACATTCACGCTCTTCTGCCAAATGATAAGAATATGTGGGCGTCGCTATTGGAATCGATGATAGTTTTTTTGCTACCTCACATTCATATTCCAAGCGACGTATACGCTCTGCCACCTCAAGACGCCGTGCGACCCGATCTAGTTGTGTTCCACATGCATTTGAACTACAGCCTTCGACTTCGATTTTGCAATTTGTACTTATTTTTTCCTAAAATTTAATAGATTAATTTAGTACATTAAGCAACTGTTAGAGGTATATGATATCATTCTGATATCATTAAATAGTGTTAAAAATTTTATTCGACAGACTATTACATAATTGTTTATTACCCGTTTGTTAATATTATTGCAAGTGAGTGAAACAGGAGATTGTGGTGGGTGGCAGGGCGGGCGCTGGCCTACGGGCGGCGCGCAGCACACGACGCGCAGCCCGCTGGGGCACGAGGTGGTCGGCTCGCGGCACGGCGGCGGCGGCCGCGGCTCGCACGGCGGACACTCCGGGGCTTCTGTTGGTACACAGGAGCTACGACGGTGTGCACCGGAGTTCAAACCGTCTGCCAAGCCCCGCTTAATCTGAAACTGAAAAAAAAAAAAAATTTTTAATTGAGTTTCAAATGCGCATAAATATAAATGGATGATGACTTACTATGTGTATGAATCGGGCAAAGGTACGGGGCGCATGTTGTAGCGCCATATTGTGGATGTGTGTTGTTACTTGTTCGGCGAATGATTAACAAAGTCATATTGTTATATTCAAGAGGGCTATTATATCTAGTTGGTTTTATATTACAAAACGTAGCGTGCGATATACATACATATAAAATGGAAGTGGCCAGCATGCGCCCTTAGAATTTATTTTTCGAGAAATTGAACTTTGATATCTTAGTACATTTTGTTTAAGTAATTTATCATACAATCATCATTAAGATCAGGTCTCAAGCATCACGACACCGCGACTGCGACACAGCGAAAGAAAAATGATATTATATATTATAGTATAGGATGTCACATAGACGAATACAGTGCAAATAGCCATAGCTATGCTGATGATATGGTGCTGCTCAGTCCATTAATAAGATGTTTGCAGATGCCCCTTTCTATTTGTGAAAAATATATTAAAAGTCATGGTTTAGTTTACAATAGTAAACAATCAGTTACGATGGTATTTAAATATAAAAATGGATCTAGATATGAACCTGACGTTGTTCTAAATAATGTTCAGTTTGATCGTGTTATACAATTTAAATACCTTGGACATGTAGTAAATGAAATGTTAACAGATGAGAACGACATAGAGAGGGAAAGTAGAGCATTGCCGATGCGTGGAAACATGTTGTCTCGTAGATTTGCTGCGTGTACAGACCAGGTTAAAATTACAATCTTTAAGGCCTTTTGTCACGTTTTCAATGTTTCTTCTGTTCTTTTCAAATTTTTAGACTGCCTAGATATTGTTGTGCGTCGTGGATGTTCTACGAGGCACACACTGATAGTTTTGTTGCTGTCATAAGAAAGAGGATCGCATGTCTTAGACAGAGGATAAATGACAGCACAAATTCTATAATGAAAGCTGTAGAAAATTTTGGGCCAAATTTCTCCAGACATAGATTAAAGGATTTTTCATATTATGTTGTAATTCAAATATTTAATTTTATTTATTGTTCTTAATGTTAGGGAACCTTTGTATTAAATACTTTCTTAGATTTACGCGAATATTTAACATTTTAAATAAAATTATCTTTTCGGATTTTGTCGCGGATTTATTTGCATTTTTGTTTCCCGACGTTTCGAATGCTTTACAGCATTCATGGTCACGGGAGAGACTGAGGTGTTACATGTCTTGAAGGTATAGTTGTTACAGACAGCCTACCCACAATTAACAAAATGAAAATTTCACCAATTACATTACAATATTTTTTACTTTAAACTTTTTTATAATTTTAATTAGTTTTATAATTGAATATGGAATTTTATTTATTTAATTTTGCTGTTATTATTATAATTATTACAATTTTAAAATATTAATTAGTAATCTATATTTAGTGTTGCTATTATTATATTTATAACCATAAAGAAAAATATAAAATATAGTATTAATTATTTAAGCCATATAATTGTTCTATGTGTAATTTAAAAGTTAAGACACAAACACTATTACAAAAAAACACTATTACTATATACTTTTACAATTGAAAAATGAAAAAATGATAAAAAATTTCGAATGCTGTAAAGCATTCGAAACGGCGGGAAACAAAAATGCTAATAAATCCGCGACAAAATCCGAAAAGATACTTTTATTTAAAACCTTTGTATTTATTTAATTTAGTTTATAATTTAATTTTAGTTTAATTCACCTACTTTTCAAATTGTATGGAAAAGTGTTGCGAAATAAAGATTTATTATTATTATAAAATTAATAATTAATAAAAAAAGTTATAGTTAATAAAAAAGAGTAATATTATATTATACAGACTTAGTTTTTTTTTGTTTTTATTTCTGTTTCTGATTCATCTGTTACGAATTTTGATTCATATGGGCCAAAAAAATTGAAGTTAAATATCTCAAAAATTATTTGATTAAAATGAGTGCGTAATTCAAATATATGTTATTTGGCATGTCTTTAATCATAAGAGTATGTTGAATAGAGCCAAAAGTGAAAATAATTTTTGGCCAGATAAATCAGACGACGAACGTAATCTCGGAGAAATACCCGTATACTCACACAACTATTTTGATCTATTTAAAACGTACTTAGAGTGGGAAAAGGGGGTTGCTAGTTTTCAATATAAATTAATGTGCCCTTTATATTATGTCATTTGGTCATATTTTGGTGATTATAAAATTTGATAATAGACTTCAACGTTATCTAGGGTCGCTAGTTACAGTTATAATTTTATTTACCACTAGAGACTCACCCTCGCTTCGCTGGGGTTCATCCCTAGGTACGTTTTAACGGTTAGTATAAAATACACATTTTTCAATTTCTCGGCTTTTCTGTACTATAATATGCATGTATTATACATATAAACCTTCCTCTTGAATCACTCTATCTATTGCTGAAAACTGCATTAAAATTCGCTTAGTACTTTAAAAGATCTAAGCGAACAGACAGCGGAAGCGATTTTATACTATGTAATGATTGATAAAGAAAATAGTATAAGGTAACATTGTGCATATATAAGTAGGGGGCGGCGATCACGTTCTTAGCCCGTAATTAAACTGTTAGCCGATATTAACTGGCCATCATTAATATGTGGAAACTGAAAAGCAATTCGACTAAAGGACTGTAATTATATATATAAGGAACACAAGTGAAATATTACATCGACGACGTTTTAATTGTTTTCGATATCTTGGGAGTAGAACATATTACACATTATATTCAATCAGGAAATGTAAGTACCTACTTGTAATTAAGATACGAGTTTATTTTATATTATGGAGGTACATACGTACTCGTAAAATCCATACTAATACCTATATAAATGCGAAAGTAACTCTGTCTGTCTGTTACCTTTTCACGCTTAATCCGCTGAACCGATTTAGACGAAATTTGGTAAGGAGATAGTTTGAGACCCTGGGAAGGGCATAGATTAGTTTTACCCCGGAAATCATCCGTTAAGGGTGTGAAAAGGGGGATGGAACTTTGTATGGGGAATCAATCATTTCTCACGTAAGGGATAGTACCTGGGCCATCGAGCTTCGCTCGGAGTTTTTGGTAAAAAGTACAATTTTCTTTAAAAAAAACTAATAACTTGAATAAATACAAAAAAAACTAAAATAAATTATACCTTTGTATCTGACCGGGATTTGAGCCCGGACTGCTGTGGTTGTCAAACTTGCGCCTTGGCCGCTTGACCACGATGCTTATGTTCTAGCGTGCGAATTTGCGACCATATTTTGCGTGGAATAATGCAAACCGCATCAAAACTCGAAAACACGCACTTTCCACGACTTAAAATTAAGCTAGATCGATTTATCGCGACCGAAACCCCCCGTATAATAAATTTAATGAAAATCGTTGGAGCCGTTTCCGAGATTCAGATTATATGTATATATATGATGTTCTCCTGACCGATTCCGGCCACGGCGGCCAATCTCATTGAGACTAGCCAACTGCGCAGGAGATATTATAGTGCACAAGTGTACGCGCAGACACAAGTGCACTCTCTATTCCTGTCACTCTCATACTCTGGTGGGACGATCACTCGACACGACCAGTGAGAGTAAAGAGAGTAAAGGCGCAGGACCGACGGCTTTACGTGCTCTCCGATGCACGGGGGGTGAAACACCGCCAACTATAATAAGCTTAATATACAGAAAGACTCAATAACTAAACTTGGCCCGACCCGGGACTCGAACCCAGGACCTCCGGGTGTGCAGCCGTACATGCTAGTACCACCGAGGCAATTATATTTTTTTCTTGTTACAGATGTTGTTAGGATGTAAATAGTATATATAAATTTTTTTTTTCATTTTTAAAATTCGAAAAAAAAATAGTAATTATGGAAGTTCCTCGATAAAAACATTATAAATATTTTTTTATATTTTATTTTGTAAAGGTCATCCAAAAACCAAAATTTTGAATGAAAAAAGTTTAATTTCGACTATTATTAAGAAAGTTATGAGTAAAGAACCAAAAAAAGAGCGGTTTTTAACTAGTGATTAAAAAATCTCAAAATTTACCAGGAAGCCTCTTTTGAAAGGTACTATAAAATACCAAAATATGAAGAAAATCAAAAATATTTTTTTTAAACCATTTGATTTGGCGTGGAACGCCCCATATGTAAGTATATTACATATGTACATACGTATGATGAGTTGTTGTGGGCTATATTATAATTTATAATGTGTTTTTCTGTGGGAATGAAATAATCTCCTGTGGTAAAAAGTCGCAAAATAGCGGTAATGTCACTCTATTTTGACGTGAAAGGAGGACAAACAATTAAACAAACCAACATACTTTCATATTTATAATATTAACAATAAGTATGGATTGTATGGTGTCGCGTGGCAGGTCGGCGGCGTGGCAGTGCGTGGCGTTGCACACGCGGCTGCTGCAGCGCGTGGGCTTCATGCGGGCGGCGACGCGCGCGCACGCGCTGTACCGCGCGCTCGTGCTCGCGGTCACCGCGCTCTACCTGCTGCAGGAGTGCGTGTACGCGTACCGGGAACGCGGCGACATGGCGAAGCTCTCGCAAGTCATGTTCCTGCTTCTTTGTCACATCACCTCTATTGCCAAACAAATTGTGTTTCACATCGATGCAGATCGTATAGATGAAATGGTTCGCGGTTTTAATGGTAAGCATTTTTTTATTTATTATTTATATATAATAAGTTACAATAATTAAGTGTATAATTAAGTATATTATGTAATTTCCCTTATTGTTTATTAGTTCATGTAAGTAAATAAAAATAACTTTACTAAAAAAATGGTAAGCATTCACATATTGAGAATGTACGATATAATATTATGTACCTACATACATATATACATATTATAAAATTTTAACTAAGCCGAATCTACTCTAATATGTACTAGAGAGTAGAGTGTAGTTGAGGCTAGAGACGAGAGTAAGGTAGAGTTGCTGGCGAGCAGAGCCGATGTACGACGGCGACGCGGCGCTGCTGGCGCGCACGGCGGCGGCGGCGCGGCGGCTGGTGCGCGCGTACGCGGGCTGCGCCGTGTTCACGTGCACGCTGTGGCTGGTGTTCCCGGCGCTGCGGCGCGCGGCCGGCCACGCCGTCGAGTTCCCCTTCTGGATGCCGCTGCGCACCGACCCGCCAGCCGTGTAAATACTTGTCATCACCTTATACTTCCAATTGTATGTCTGTGATTTTATTTTACCGCTAACCTTTAATGGCCCACTATCCCCGATTGGATAAGCAATACCTATATTTTAGTTCTGTTGGACCGATTTAAAATATAATTATTATCTGAGCTGGGTAGATGTCATATTTAAAAATACATTTCTTTATAAATAAAATAGTGCCTGGGCTACCGAGCTTTGCTCGGAGTTTTTGACCTACAGTACAATTTTTTTTTTAACTATAAACTTGAATAAATATTAAAAAAATCAAAATTAAAAACTTCGTATGCGACCGAGATTTGAACCTGGACACCTGTGATTGTTAATTTTGCACCTTGGCCGCTTGACCACGACGCTTACACCAGAGCGTGCAAATTACCGACCATATTTTGCATGGAATATTGCTAAAGAAAACTGCATGAAAACTCAAAAACAAGCGTTTTCTCAAACATAAAACCAATCTAGATCGAATTATCGCCCCTGAAACCCCCACCGAACTAAATTTCATGAAAATCGTTGGAGCCGTTTCCGAGATTCAGATTGATTCAGAGAGATATATATATAAGACAATAAGTCGTGGTAATTAGGAATTTGCAAAAATAAACTTATGTGTTGTTCTGAAATTAAACGAAACTGAAAAAAAACGACATTTAAAGTTATAGCCAGGTTTGTCGATTCCTTTTTACAAATTAAATTAATTAAAGTATCTGACAGCGCCACAATTCAAATCTTATAATATAAAAATGAATCGCTGATTGTGTTGGTAAGCGCAAATCTCGAGAGCAGCTGAACCGATTTCGCTAATTCTTTTTTTAGAATATTCCTTGAAGTACGAGGATGGTTCTTACGGAGAGAAAAATTTAAAAAATTGCCTGGAAAAGTCTAAAAACAACACTTTTCTATACTCCCATACAAAAGATTCGTAATAATACTTAAAAGTCAATTAGAACTTTAATACCATACCATAAAGTTTAAGTGTTAGTGGAGAGGTTCCGGGAAGGCAAGACAAATGAGTGACGTTAGTATCGTATAAATATTAATGTCAATATTATTAACAAAAAAAAAATATGGCTAACGCGGGCTAATGACTATTTATATCTATTTATTAAAACGTACCTAGCGACGAACCCGAGCGAAGCGAGGGTGAGCCGCTAGTTTAATATAAAAAGATTAGAATAGTAACATATTAAAGAGATCTTATTTCTTTACATATATTTTTATATATTACAAGAATTGCTCGTTTAAAGATATAGGATTAAATATGTACATATAATTACATAACATATAAACATTAATATTTCTTTAAGATTCGTGGTGGTATTACTGTATTCATACTACGTCACGACGTTAGTCGGAATAGCTAACACTACAATGGACGCCTTTATAGCTACCGTTCTATACCAGTGCAAAACACAACTTACAATTTTAAGGTACAGGTATACCAGTTGAATTGTAATTAATACAGCTATTGTAAATTAATTATGAATAAATAATATCATATTATATTAAAAATCCTTTGTTTTATATTTTTAGAAACGATATACAAGCTCTACCAGATAGAGCTAAGAGTCTAAGCATTAAAATGGGCGATAAATATGAGACAGTATTGATGGCATTGTTTGTAAAGTGTTATCATCATTATCAAAAAATTACAGAGTGAGTAATTTAGTAACGAAAAATGTTTTTAAATTTGTGCTAGTATTTTTATATTTGCTTTTTATTACTAACTCTTATTTTTAACTTATATATATAGGTACAAAATAATATTTTTATGTGGAATTACATTATATTTATACTATTACACAACTACAAAATCAGACTTATTAATGAGGTCGAAGTCCCCATCAATTTACAGCACGGCTGCGCTACTAGGAAATATTTTCGGTGGAGCAATCTTGGTGCAATTTGGTATCGGTGGCTGGATTCTCTGTATGGCAGCATATAAACTCGCCAGTGTTAGTATATATTATATGTCTCCTAGGTATTTTAAATTTATAAATCTTAAAATTATTACTGACGTAATGCACTACTTCTTCTAAACTTTTCAGCTGAACATACTGAGCATAGAATTTGCTTCGATAGTTCTTTTCATTTTGTGCATTTTGACGGAGCTGTTCCTTTATTGCTACTACGGAAATGAACTAACCGTGGAGGTAAACTTTATCATTATGTAAGCTTACAATCTTTCTTGCAAGGTTTGAATTCACAAATGGATCCGGTAGGTGGCGCTGCAGTCGGTGTGTCACTGTTTTTTTTATAAAAGACTCCATTTTCCGAGCAATAAATAAATTTAAATTGTTGATTAAATACAATAAAAATCGATGTATGTATGTATGTATGTTTCTATAAACTCCAAAACAGCTGGAGCGATTTTGATGAAATTTTCAGGTAATCTTCAGATTCGCCCAGCGGGTGATTTGCTATTGCTATTATAGGTATAATAATTTATAGGAACTTTTTACCTTATTGTAACAATAATGATCTAATGTGTATTTTATCTTAACGCGATAGAATTGTCAACCCTAGCTAGACTTTTAAGAATTTTAAGCACTTCACGTGTTTGTTTTATTTAATTGTTGAGTACTTTTAAAAAAAGTTTGTACTCTAAAAGACAACAATAGTGTTGAATCGAGTAAGTATCGGACTACTGTTATAATAGATAAATAAATATGTTGGGACATTAACACCATCTACGAGTAGTTCTATGGTAAGCTATGAGGCCTGTGTTATAAACTACACATATTATATAACTTTAAAAACATTAATATTGTAAATATAAACACTCATGACTGTGTACAAACATTTATGCTCATCACACAAATTAATGTCCCCAGCGGGACTCAAACCCGCGACCGCTGGCACAGCAAGTAGAGTCACTACAAACTGAGCCAAACGTGTCGTCCAAGCTTTATAATCTTGTATTATAAATCCGAAAGTTTGTATGTATATTGACATTCCTTCATGGCGAACGGGCTGAACGGATTTGTGTGAAATATAGTAGATAGGTACACAGATATACTATAAGAAAGTACAAGTAGATATGTACATCGGCGCAGAGCGAGAAGATCGTGGAGTCGGTGTACTTGTCGCGGTGGGAGCGCACGCCGCCGCGCTTCCAGCGCGCGCTGCTGCTGCTGCTGGAGCGCGCGCGCCGCCCGCTGCGGCCCGCCGCCGGCCGCGTCGTGCCGCTCTCGCTGGACACCTTCCTCAAGGTGCGAGGATACCGCGGTGTAACAATTCATACGCGTTCATTCTAACGGAAATTTACTTAGACGTCTGTATGGATTAGTGGAGTGTGGTATTATATTCATTTGTTTTTTAATTTAAACTATCATCGACGTGCGAATATTTGTTGGTTTGTTTATCTTTTACCGCACAACATTATTTGAATATTTTCATGCACATATCTTACTTCATAAATCAAATGAGTTATTACTGTCATAATGTTGTTAATCTTAGGAGGGTGCCCGTAACCATGGTGTTTGCAGCTGCGGCAAAATATCGGAAGTCCAATAAAATAATTTGAAAGTAAAGTAGATATCCCAATTCACATAATGAAAAATAGTTAAAATACAATCAGAAAATGCCTAAAGTGATCGTAAATTTCGGTATGTTTTTATTTTATTATTTTTGGCTTTTTATGAATAGCAATTCAATATAAAATTTTAGTATTTATTTACAGATCCTCAAATCGTCTTACACGTTTTATGCCGTGCTCCGGCAGACGAAATAGAACACACGCTGATCCCCGCTGCAGCGGCGCGCGGCGGCCGGCGGCTTTATATTCTCCTACGCTAATATCACTTTGTTAGTAGTACGTGATAAATTGTAATAGTATGAAATTCAATAAATAAAAAATTAAGCATGCACTGTGGACGATTGCTTCTCACAGAAAAGATGTTGGCTTCGACATTTTATTTAGCTTGATTCTATAATAGACATTAATGAGTTGATTTTTTAAATAAGAATTCTATAAATAGACTACTTTAAAAATATACAAATTAATACTACAATAAAATCTATAAATGCTCAGTAAAGTTATAACTATTTTTTTTGTTATACTAATTAAGCATTGAATGCTTGCATTAAAGTAGACGACGAAGAAAGCTGCAATATTTAAAAAAATAACAGAAAAGGAATTTAAATATAATTGAAGGGCTTTGTGGTCTGATAATCTGTGCAGCCAGGGCGGGCGGCCAGGGCGGGCGGCCAGGGCGGGCGGGAGCCAGGGCGGCGGTACCAAAGCCCGGATGCTAACGACGGCTCCTTACAAAAATTTAATATAAAACGAGCCTCTCAGCTCTCGTTTCAATTTAATATGAATATAATTTTCATTCATTTGCATTTCATTCGCCGCGCCGCGCTCTTGTTTATTTATATTCATCATCGGAATGGTTTCGAGCGCGCAGACACTACAAAACTAAATATTTCAATAGACGTTCTACGTGAAAAGTCATCTGAACATTCAGACGATTTTACGCTGTACTTTTATTTATTTATTTATTAGTCGTCCCTCTTGGATAAATATTCTCTTTCTATCTTCAGTTGGGTAGCTGGATTCCCCATACAAACTTTCATCCCTGTTTTCACCCCCTTAAGGGATGATTTCCGGAATAAAAAGTGTTCAATGTCCTTCCCAGGGTCTCAAACTATCGTCTTACCAAATTTATAAGTATTCTTAAATTTTCTAATTTTCTGCGCAATTTTTTAATTTTTTTTCTTTCATAAGAACAGAAGGTCCTGACAATAACAAACAACAAAAAAAAATAGTTAAATCGGTCCAGCCGTTCACGCATGATGGCGTGACCAAGGGAAATAGGGATTCATTTTCATATATATAGATTCGGATAACGGCCACTAGTGTCGCTTATCAGCTTCAGCGTGATGCTCTCAATCGCTAATTGGACGGCGCGTGTCTGGAGCTCGCCCTCACCGCGCTCAGCCTCTCTAGTATCCACTATAATCTTATTTTGCCTTTGCCACTTCTCGGTATATTTACAATATTAGAAACCTGAAACCTCACAGCTAACTGTATTAACCCTTTGGGACGTTCCGGCCCCGAGACTATTCACCTCTGTCAAATGAACTTTATGTTCCCTAGTAATGTAATATAAGACCTTAGGAATTACAGGCGGACGTTTACTAGATACCAAATCCTTTAGAAAATGAGAACTTTGTACTTATTTTATGTGTATCATTCAGTTCTTTTACTTTTATACATATATAGCTGCGTGCCCCAAGTGAAGAGAGTACAGAAGTACTGCTGAAAGGATTTGGCAAAAGTTTTACGACCGGCCTCCTGCCTGACGTCAACCCTCCTTGGGAATGCTATTGTCTCTCTTTGTGTGAATGGTGTCGCGGAAGTCTTGTAATTATTATGCACATTCAATTTTGTTGTCTTTTAAAACATTTTTTATACTATTACTTAAATTTTTAATGTTATTTTCGGATATATTTTAAAATAAATTTTGATTATACCATAAATTTTGTTTTGACGTTGTCAGTACAGAACCCGCAGCTTCGTTTGCCTAAAACTACAGAAAACCTCTAAAAAAGTAGGTTTTCATGCAAACTTTCATCCGCTATTTTACTCTACTTATGGGTACTGGTACTGGGTAATACTTATGGGATGAATTTCGAAAAATGCTAAAACACGTATTTATTTAATTGTATTGAAGAGCACCAATACCAAGTTTCAAGTAATTCTGATCATAAATAATTTTTGGGTTGTATTATAATGTGTTTTCCCGTAGGAATGAGATTATCTCCCGCCGTAAAATGTAGCCTATACTCTCTAGCCCTTATAATTAATGTGAAAGTTTGTGAGTATTTACGGATGTTTGTTACTCTTTTAAGCCAGAACTGGATAAAATTTGGCACAGAGATAGATTATAGTTTGGAATAACACATAGGCTACTTTTTATCCCGGAAAAAGGTACGTGGATACGTTCGTTCCCGTGGGATAAATTTGTATTTGTTTTTCTAGAGGCGAACTCGCGAAAATAAAATGATCGAATGATTAAAAAATATTGAAATGTCTACATATTGATATATGTAGTAAATAGTATAACTTTATTTATATAATATGTATACTGTTAACCATTTTTGTTAATATCTTCATACATATAAATTGTGCTAAATAAAGCGTTTTGTAGAATGAACTGGCAGTTCCGGCGTTGCGGTGCCGCGATAGCCGTCGCGGACCAACTTCACTGGACTGTCCGGGCGGCGGACGCGCCTACATAACTTTTATCTTTCGTGCATTGTTACATTATTTTATGTTATTCTAATAAACACGTAAACACGTACTTGCTGACTCTTATAAAAAACAAAACGTAAAATGAGATATTGAAACTATTATTTTATTATTGTTTCATATTTGCTATTAAAATATTTACAAATTAATATTTATTACTTTCAGTTTACAGCTTTGATCAACTTCCACAAGTTAGGTGGCACTTTGTTTTATGGTATTATTTTTGAAAGAAAGAACGAAACCTTTCCATACCTATGACCTAATTCTAACTATCATATGAGCTTAAAACTGAATGTATATATATATATATATATATATAATATATATATATTATATATATATATATATATTTTACATACATTCAGTTTTAAGCTCATACAGATTCGACTTACAGATTCGACTTATAGATATATATATATATATATATATATATATATATATATATATATATATATATCTATACATATATAAAATTCTAACTAAGTCGAATCTGTACATTAAATATTTTTTGGGAAATCTAATTGAAATAGACATTATTATCGATTAGTTAGAACTGCCTCCGTGGTGTAGTGGCTAGCATGTACGGCTGCACACCCGGAGGTCCTGGGTTCGAGTCCCGGGTCGGGCCAAGTTTAGTTATTGAGTCTTTCTGTATAAGTAAGCCTCAGTAACAGCCTGGAGTTGGGAAGTTGGCGGTGTTTCACCCCCGTGCCTCGGAGAGCACGTAAAGCCGTCGGCCCTGCGCCTTAACTCTCACCGGTCGTGTCGAGCAGTCGTCCCACCGGAATATGAGAGTGACAGGAAAAGAGAGTGCACTTGTGTCTGCGCGTACACTTGTGCACTATAATATCTCCTGCGCAGTTGGCTAATCTCAATGAGATTGGCCGCCGTGGCCGGAATTGGTCGGGAGAACATCATCATCATCATCATCATTATCGATACAGAGTCCGAATATATAGTTTTTAGAATTTTTGTCTGTCTGTCTGTCTGTTACAGCATCACGAGTAAACCACTGGACAGATTTTGATAAAATTTGCTATGGTGATAGCTGGTTATCCGGGTCAACATATAGAATACTTTTCACCTTTTTAACAAATCTATGATTGTTAACATGTGTGCAGAACATAGGCTCAAATTAAAATTGAAAATATTTTATTTAACATTAAATTATTACAATTTTTTACTGAACGTCATTAGTCTACTTACTACCAGTTCGGTAAAAAAATAGTTATCAAAATTTTTATCTCTTTGTCTGTGTGCATTTCACGTAAAAAACAATAAAACAAAATTTTTACTAAATTTTGTGTAGTAATAATTTATCACTCAAGTCAATATTTAGTATACCTTTAGTACAGGAAAATCTCTCCTTTCCACTGTTCTGGCTAACGCTGGCTAAACATGTTAGGTTTAAGAGACCGCAATATCAAGGATGAGTCTATCTTCTAAGGTACACTCGCAATAACTATTTATATTGAAGACGTACCTAGGGAGTAGGGACGCACCCGAGCGATTCGAGCGAGGGTAAGTCGCTTGAGTATATATAAAATGTATTTCCTATGAGTGTGGAATAGTTTAGTATCCTATGTTGATTTGATGATATGGCCAGTGGTGGGACCACAACGGAACTTTTTAAATGTTATAGTTGGTTGTCATAGATTTTCGCACCTGAGAATGCAGGTAGTAGATAGGTAAATGCGGTGCAGTTTGCGATATAATCCAGTTGCGTCAGAGCAGCGCTTCATTAACGCTCGTCTCCAGATTACACTAATTAATTGCCAGAGCTAAATGCTATTAATATTACGTCCGCGGGCGCGCGCTGAGCTGCGGCACTAATACTATATTATTAGGAATTATTGTTTGTCAATAAATTGTTATTATTATATTGACATAGGTTTAGAATTAAGATTTAGGGAACAGAATATCTATAAGAATATTTCCCCATAGTTCAGTAGTTGGTAGGATCTCTGACGTTTTCATCATTACAATGTATCAATATCATTTTTTAACCTGGTCACTAATCTCAATCATGGTAAACGAAAACATTAAACATTGCAAAGAAACAACTGTTATATTCCAAGAATTAACCAGCGTGTTTGCTTTCAGCATATTGCAGGGGTGCATTGAGGGAGACCCGTGCGTAGGGCACAGTGGGCTGTCAAAATTTCATGAGATACGGGTTCGAGTCTTAGTAAGTAGGTAGGTACGTCTTTACTAACGTTCATCGTACACTTGATCTAGAACGACCTTAATTATAAAATCTCAAACTCTATGTTTGGGCATTATAATTATTTATATTGACTCTCAAAAAAAGAAAAAAAGTAATTCTAATATAAAAGCTGTAAGTAGGTATTTGCAAATTTTGTATATTCTTAATAGAAAATAATTATGAATAATATATTCCCTGAACTAGTATGCTCCAGAGTCATTCAAACGATGCACCGCTTATCTTGTAATTGAACATTCATTGTGCTATGGATTGGTGAAGGATACAATCAAAGCAGGATTAGGCGGGCGCTGGGAGGTGCGGGGTGTGGGGGTGTGGGGGGGGGTCCTCTAAGGAGATAAACAGCCAATCAAGCACGCAATTAAACCGAATTACCGGCCAGCATTGTGACGCAGTCGCCGCGGCCGCGCACTGTAGACGCTCTACAATGATTACACTCAGCCAATCAATGGTAATTAATATGCCTTGAATAAAGCTTTGTTCTTCCTTTATTTTAGATTTTAGATACTCGGATCCATCAATTAATATAATATAGGTACTCAATATATATTCAGAATGCTCTTTAGTAAATTTTATTTAAATGAAAAAAAAATAAGTTCAAGAAATATCGTTTTCAATAGCCCTGGGCTAGTTCGTGATAATTTATACTCTTTTACTAACAGATTTGTTTTAAAAACAAAACATCCGAGCCATACTTTTTGTATTTTAAGGAAGTGTGTGAGAAAAACGACGACGAAGGCGACACACGAGAAGTAGGCGTAGAAGAAATAGTACATTTTTGCTTCTTGAGTAACAAAAACTTCAAAAATAAAAACTAAATTTGTATAACTCTACATCAATTTTATTGTGGGTGATGTTTTGATTGTGGGTGAATTCAATAAATTAATGATTAAATAAATGCAGTTATTTTATCTATAACTACAGGTTAATAAAATAGAAATGTTCTGTTTGTAATGTCAAAACAATAGTTTTTTACTTAATTCATATATGAATTGCGTAATATACGGAATAAATTTCGGAATAAATTTTCTTTCTGTTTGTTCCGGCTATAATTAATCATAATCTCTCTGTAACCTCTTTTTACCTGACTGCGATGAGCTGCGAGGAACGAATATTATAGATAAATTATTTTTAATATTTAAGAATAATATAATTAATCATATTTGTACAAGTATTATAGGTTAAAGTGGAAGTAAAATTGAAAAAAATAAATAAAAACGAAAACGTTGTCGCCAGTCAGAATTAGTTTTTTTTTAATTTCTTTTGTGGGGGCTCCTCTCTTGTGGAGGCCCCGGGGCTCTAGCCCCGGTTGCCCTCCCCTAAATCCGGCCCTGTATGATATTATAAACAAGGTTTAAAGTTTAGTTTTTAAAGCAAATTAATGATTAAACATAAGACTGAAAAATTATGGAGATTTTAAAATCCCAAACATAATGTATACGGGATTTGTGTGAAATGAGAAAATTCGATTTGGGACATCCCCCTACGCGCGGGTTGTTTACGACGTACTTACATTGCTTTGTGACTTGGCCTCTCGTTTGAATATTAAATTGTAAAAAGGATTCCATATATGAAAACAGGCAACATCAATTTAAATTTTTTATACATCTAATCCGGGAATAATATACGCAGTTCGAACCAGAAATAAAGATAAAGCTTGTTCCATCCGTCAGTCCGGCGCGGCGTCGGTCGGGCCGCCGGCCGGGCGCGACCCGCGGCCTTGCCTCTCAGCGTCAATTAGCAAAATAAATCATTCCGGAGCGCTGACACGCGCCCGACAGCTTTACGTCCTCAAATATGTAGGACGCCTGAACCCTTTCCTGTTAATTATGCACAAAAATTATCCGATCCGTCACGTGACACCCGCGTCTATCGGCTGCAGCTCGAAAAACAATGGCCCCTGTCAGGTATCGACCTGGGATTCAGATTTTTAATGTAGTAAAATGTTTAATGGCTTTCAATAAAAGTTAAAATATATTTTATAAGTGTTTCTTAATCATAGTTTTCAATGTATATTAACGTGTACATCCGTGTTGTTACAGTAAAGCAAGGCCTATTTCATCCTTGCCGCCACGTTGCGGGAAGGTTAGAGCAGGATATAATTTTGATTTTTTGAGGAACGAAGAAAAACTATAAATAGTCTTATATAGTAAAAGCATTAAAAATTAATGAATACACATATACATCGCTTGTGGACAGTCAGGTTTTTTGGTCCGTAGAGAAAAATCAACATGGGCTAGAAGAATCCTACTAATATTATTAATGCTAAAGTTTGTGAGTGTGTATGGATGTCTGGTTGTATAGATGTTTGGATGTTTGTTACTCTTTCACGCAAAAGCTACAAATAATTCTACTGTATGACAAATATAATTTTTCGATGAATATTTTAAAATATTCAATACTTTGGCAAACAAAAAAGTGTACTGTGTAAGTGTGAGTGTCTAACAAATTTTGATTATGATCCATAATGCTTACTATATACTGTTACTTAAAAGCTTAATCAATACGCCCATTCATACTCTCACATATGTACATAATATTCTTTCTTGGTTTCTTGAAGATATATCTACAAATTTTGTGTTAAGTAGTGATATTTGTTAATGTATTTCTTTTCCTTTGATTTGCTAGAATTTGACAAAAGCAAACATATTTTATATTCTTCTTCTCCTTCTCCCTGTCACTTGGGGTCGGCGCAGTACATCTTCTGTAGTACTGCTGATAGGATTTGGCAAAAGTTTTGCGACCGGCCGCCTGCCTGATATCAACCCTCCTTGGGAATGCTATTGTTTGCACATTCGATTGTTTTTTTTTTTTTAAATTTTTTTATACTATTACCTACTTAAAGTTTTAATGTAATTTTCGGATATACATTTAATATGTATTTTGAAATAAATTTGGTTTTATATTGAGCGAGGTAATTAAAGGGGGAGGATATGGGACCTGAAATACTCTCAGACAGTCTAGCGCCAGGTTCTAGTTCTCATTTTTTTTTGTATTTTAGTTGGTGAAATAAAATAAATTACGGGTGATAGCACTGTTTTCTAAAATTAGTTAGTTTAGTTGAAAGTAAGCACTTTCTACACATATAAAAAATGTGGTTTACTTATGTCAACTCAATTATTTATTTATCAATAATAAAACTGTAAAGGTCGCATGTCTGTGCATAGAAAAAATGCTAAAAACCAAGTCAGGGGGATGTAAGAAAAGAAATAGATCAAATCCAGATTTATGTTAAACTAGCGGCTCACCCTTGCTTCGCTCGGGTTCCTTTCTAGAAAAATACTAATAGAGATCTATTAGTTCCCACGGGAACCCTTCATTTTTCCGGGATGAAAAGTAACCTGTTGTTTGACCGGCAATATAAGGTATCCGCCAAAATATAATAATAATAATGCCAAATTTTACTAAATTAGGTGCATATGTTGTTGTGTACTAAACTGTATAAGTTACTATAGTTTTTTAACTATCCCACGGGAACTCTTTAATTTTCCGGAATGAAATACATGTTGACTGGGGATATAATCCAAATAGTCCAATAGTTTTGGAGATTAGCCCGAACAAACAGACAAACAGACAGAGAAACAAAAAAATTGAAAAAAAAAAAACTGGATTTGTTCTATTTTTCTTCTTACGGGGTGTAAGAAGATAACTGACTCGGTTTTTAGCTTTTTTTCTATATACAGACGTTCGACCTCCACAGTTTTATTATATACTAGCATTGCCCGCGGCTCCGCCCGCGTTCAGATGACCAAAAACTAAATTCTTAGGTGTTACATATTAGTATACTCTTACATTGCAGTTTTTGTATTTTTCCTCAGAAATAAGATATTTTCCCGCGGTAAAAAGTATCCTAGGATCGCGCGCTACATCGCCCGGTTTATATAGCTTGAGCAGGCGGTCGAGCGATGCGGGGCAGAGGGGATGGACTCGCCGTAGGCATCTCAATGCTCGCCAAGCATTAAAAATGTTTCGCTACTAATTACTTCTAACAACGATATCTCAAAAACTATTCATCTGATTGATTTAGTGTAAAGAGCAATTTTAATCTGCATTAAATGACTAAGCTAACTAAAATATTCATTTGGATAAGGATTAATACCGAACTAAAGAAAATAACTTTGAAAATAACGTAATGTTTTTAATTAAAAATGTTAACATAAAAGTGGTTATTGTAAGTCAACCGTAAGAGATAGAGATATGCTATCGCGGACTTTTTTGTAGCATTTTTATAGATTTTGAATTCTCTAGTACATTACTTAACTGTATCTTTGCTAGTTTACGCGGCGTTCGCGTGGAAAGTTCCCATTTGGCGAGATTTTTTGCGACCTCTTCAACATTTGTCGCCGTATTTCAGCTAATTTACATAAAAGCATAATAAATTATATACCTAAACCTTCCTCAAGAATTACTCTTTCTATTGTTGAAAACCGTATAAAAATCCGTTCAGTAGTTTTCGAGTTTATCGCGTTCAGACAGACAGGAGGACAGACAGGAGGACAGAAAGACGCGGCCGGGGGACTTATTTTTATAATAAGTATAGATATAGATTTATAGATAGAATTAATAAAGTGTAGGTAACGTATACATAATAAATGACGTAATAAAACAGTAATATACAATGATGAAAATAGTTATAGCGAGTGTACCTTAGGAGATAGACATATACTATTGAGACTTTTCTATAGACGTTTTTAAGACTTATAATATTCTTGTACAATGTTTTGATCTACGAGTATCTCTTAAGGTTGAGCCAGTGTTAGCCATATAAATTTCTTAGGACAATTCGATAGATTATTGTGTTTTCCCGTGGGAATAAATAATTTGCCTGTCATAAAAGGTATCCTAAATGTTGACCCAAGTACTAAGCTATCACTATACAAAATTTATTACACATTATCTTAATTTTCAGTACTTTTTGCGTGTAACGCGCACATCGGTTTGACTAAGTTAGTTTTATTATAGGTATAGATAAGAATACATATAGCTTAGGAGATACACATATACTATTCAGAACTTTCCTGTAGGACTTTTCAAGACCTACAATTTTTTAGATAATTTTTTTTATGTATGTATGTCTTAAGGTTTAGAGCCAGCAGAAGGTTTCTAGGGAGGACTCGATAAAACCAGTTATTGTATCTTCCCTTGAGAAAGAAAGATTTTCTTGAAGTAAAAGGTATCCTAAACGTTGACTCGAATAATAAGTTATCACTTCACCAAATTTCGTTGAAATCGGTTCATTACTTTTCGCGTGAAATGCGCATACAAAAACAGACAAACAGACATACAAGCAAACAGACAAACAGACATTTTTTTTAATAACTATTGTTTTGGGGTCAATGTTGTGTACATAATACTTTAAAAATAAACGAAAACATCTATCCCACGGGAACCCTTTAATTTTCCGGGATAAACAGTAGCCGATTTGGTATTGTCATGTAGGAACTATATTATTGTAAAGTTTTATTAAAGTCCGATCAGTAGTTTTTGTGTAGTAAGCTGTATAAGCTATTATAGTTTTTTAACTATCCCACGGGAACTATTAAATTTTCCGGGATATAAATTATCTAAGATGTTGCCCGGGGATATAATGTACCACCATGCAAAATTTCATTTATATCGGTGCAATAGATTCGGAGATTAGCCCGTACAGACAGACAAACAGACAGAGAAACAAAAAATTTGAAAAACAACTGGATTTGTTCTATTTGTCTTTTTGCATCCCCCCTACTCGGTTTTTAGCATTTTTTTGCTATGTATAGACATTCGACCTCTACTGTTTTATTATAGTATAGATTTTTTGTTTCACTGTCTGTTTGTCTGTTTGTACGGGCTAATCTCCGAAACTGTTAAACCGATTTAAATGAAATTTTGCATGGTGGTACATTATATCCCTGGGCAACATCTTAGATACTTTTAATCTCGGAAAATTAGAGAGTTGCCGTGGGATAGTCAAAAAACTGTATTAACTTATACAGCTCAAATACAGCTTAAAATGAACGGTTCCCGTGGGTGGGCGAGGGTGAGGCACAAGTAGAAGAATAATAATTAATTATTCATTTTTCTCATTAAATATCCTTTAGCTCCTTTAGCTTTAGCTTAGAGATATAATATATAACGAGATTGGTAGAAAATATAAGTTAAGTGGTAAAATGATGTCTGCGATATTTCTCGTACAATCAAATGGTATTAGTCAGAATCAGGCCATTTATCATAGTACGTAGCGAGGCTGCTCGCGCGGTCGCTGCGACGCTCGTAAATTATTAATCGGCCCGCGCAGATAAGGACTAAAACTAACCACTGCTTCACTGTCACAGAGCTAGCCGCTGATGACTGACCTTTTAATATAATATGTATCCATTTAATTTATTCAATAGTAGTGGCTCACCCTCGCTTCGCTCGGGTTCGTTCCTAGGTAAGTTTTAAGTAGATATAAATATATACATTATACGTAGTCTGGCCATAAATACTGTTACAATTTAAAAAATAAACAAAATATTACATCTGAATTTGGAATCTCTCATTTTTATATGATTGTTCATTGTGTTTTCTCATTTTCGCACCAATCCATGTAAAACATTTTGTGATATTAAAATGGAGTGGGGTGATAGAGATCGCTGTGATTGCACAAAGTAGGTATGGAGCCAAATACAATTTTTAAAACTCTCCATACGCTTGGTATTAGTCAAATGTTTGTGTACCGGGCTATAGATAGGTACAATAAAACCTCCTCTGCTTGTGACAGAAAAAGATCTGGCCGTCCACGTAGTGTTCGTACGAAAAAGGGGATCAAAGCAGTAAGGGAAAGAATTCGAAGAAATCCTGTCCGATAGCAAAATATTTTATCTCGGGATATGAAGATAGCACCTAGCACCATGTCACGTATTTTAAAAGATGACTTGCAGCGTATAAGAGAGTGGTCATTTCTTAATTGATAATTTAAAAAAGAATAGGCCTTTAATTGATATTTACTTCACATCGAATCTTTATTCAAAATTCTAACTCTTGTTTTTGAGTGGTTTTGTGAGTGGAGTTTATGTTGTGGTATTAATGTTATATTGAATAGTATTAAATAGCATTATCAAACAAACATTATACAAACTTATGTCGAATATACGAAATATCTAAATACTTTAAGCCGGGTTCGGTTTAGTATTTTTCCTAAAACCCTTCAACTTACATTAAAAATTTACATAGTACCTAGCAGTTTCAGTATAATTAAATAATTAATATTTAAGTTGTATGATCGAATCTCATCGAATAATTCTTAAAAGCGATCAATTAAAGAGAGCTTGGAAAATTAGCTCAGACAAGTAGACCGATACTTGATCATTTGAAAATATTTATTTATACATTTTTTTAAGTACAGATATAGATAACACTTATACTACTAAGGAATAATTTTGGCAATAATTAAACAACAATTGAAAACATCACATGTTTATTAAATAGGATAGGTTCAGTCATAATGGAAACACTTAAAGATTAAAAACTGACAAAACAAGTATATATACATCCGCTCAGCGGCGAGCCGGCGACGGCCGCTACATGGCGTCGCGCCGCAGCGCCGCCGACGAGAAGTACCTGTGAGAGCCACAACGTATATATATGAGTGTAGGCTGTCTTTGCGAGACAGCGCCGGGTACTACGGTGGGATCATTCACCAGCGACATGCGGAAGTAGCAGCGCTGCGGGTCACTGACGACTTACGCGTCTATATTATGGTCTGAATACTGTCAACAACGTAATGAACCAATCTGTAAAGTCAACAAGAAATAATTGAATCGCTGCGTATTTTCCCGTTACATGCGCTTCATGCACTACGGTCTAGACCCGATGACGTCATTGGATCCTATAGAGATCATTTTGATATTCGATTTTCATTTTGAAAACAGGTAAATCGTTTATGTAAATTAATAAAGTCACTAAAAGTAATCGTATCAAAAAGATCTCAGTCACATCTCGTTATAAAGCTTCGAAGCCATGCTCGGGGTCAGGGATCTGCGGGACTCTACTAGTGTCTACAGCAAGTGAACCGAACTCACTATCGCCCAATCCGATCTTAGAACCGATGGCTTCGGGAAAGAGAAAAATATCAATTTATATTTTATTTCAACTTAGGCATATGTACATAATATGTGATGTAAACTTGACGACCGCACGACGGGTTTGTTCTTAGTTAAGAGCCTTATTTTCGACCCTTCGAAAATAACCATGTTTTACGTACCTACTAACTAAATAATAAGTTTGTTTACATCCGAGCGTCACGAGGTGTGCGGTGTCTGTCACGATTTATTAACTCTATATCAGATGTGCTCATGAGCATTTTATCCGAATGGATATCTAATTTTACGTAAAATATTATTATTATTTTATGCTCTCTACCAAATTTTGTTTAAAATAAAATTTCCGATGCCTTGTTACAATAAAAATATTATATAATAATATAAAATTAAATAAAAATTATGACATGGGACTAAATAATTATGATTTTATAAGTACCGAATATAGCAGGACTGGCAGTAGCCAGATCTCCCTCGCATTGGAGGAAGGCCCCAGATTATAACAGGCAAATGATATAACAGATATTTGGTGACTCGATTAGTTTGCTAATGTTTATAGCATCGCAAGAAGTGATAAGATAACAGGAGAGGTTGTGTAGTGTGTATATTACGAGTACCATCGTGTACCTGACAGTGGGCTGGTGTGGGCGCGCGTGGTCGCGTCGCCGGGCGCGCGGCCGCGGCGCCGCGCCATACGAGCCGTCTTCCGTGCTGGACTCCGCCGCGCCCGCGCCGCCCGCCGGCAACGTGTCTACACAACCACACGATACAGTTAACAGGAGCCTAAGTGTAACTCCAGGTCACAATAGACTGTAACTCACAATTTCAGCGCGAACAATAAGCAAATATATACGTATAAATATGCATATATATACATACTTTCTCATTTATGTTCATAATCTGATAATATAAAAATGCCATTGATGTGAAACATCTATTGGTGCGCCTTGGTAGTAAGACCGACTGGTATGCCGTGACGACAAACGGCATAATGCTGTCATAGCATCATTCCCCTTTACGCCACTGCTCTCGACTTCTTTGTGTGTGTGCGCGCGTATACTATACACGTTTCATTGTAAAACAGTCTTTATTAAAAATACTTACATATATACGAGTATATTTTACGAATATATATGTATATATCTGTAATTATTATTATAATTAAAATACTAAGAAAAATAATTGATTTTATTAACGAAACTCTATTTTTCTTTATTGTACCCCATATTTAGTTATAGGTTTTTATTTATTATGAATTCTAATATTAACATAGATGTTTCACAACTGCCGGGCGTCTCGTGACGGCCAACTTTTTTTTTACATTAAACCTAAAGAATAAAATATGATATTACTAGTATATGAAACGAACGTTACCAGAGAGTCTAGCGGCGGGCAGGCGGTAGAGCTCGGCGGCGCACGCGGCGCACGGCGAGCCGCTCGACTCCGAGTCGCTGTCGCGCGCGCTGCCGTAATCTGGTCGAGCAACGACAAAATATATAGAACTATATGTCGGTGTACTGTCTTTCACTACGAGGATATCTAAAAGGGCTTGTCTCTTGTAATAACCTAGAGCTATTTATCATTTTTATATAATTGGCTGTCAAATATTTGACACAGACGAACAACCGTCATTATAATATGAATATTAACCAGGCTAAGAAAATGTAACTATAGTACTTTAAATATTCTGATTGTAAAATGAATGAATTACAATTCAGTAGATATACATACGAGTATAAAGCCATATTTTTCATTTAAATATTAGTATCTGGGTTACCGAGCTTCGTTTGGAGTTTTTGGCCTAAAGTATAATTTTCTTTTATTTTTTAAAACTAAGAACTTGAATAAATATTAAAAGAAACAAAATTAAAAACTTTGTATGCGACTAAGATTCGACCCTGGACACCTGTGATTGCTGATCTTGGACCTTGGCCGCTTTGACCATGATGCTTATGCCCGAGCGTGCAAATTACCGACCATATTTTGCGTGGAATAATGCAAAAGAAAACTGCATGAAAACTCAAAAACACGCGTTTTCTCAGACATAAGACTAATCTAGATCGATTTATCGCCCCCGAACCTTCCTGTGTACTGTATTTCATGAAAATCGTTGGAGCCGTTTCCGAGATTCAGATTATATACACACACACAAGAATTACTCGTTTAAATATATTAGATTTTCATTTCACTTCAACATGACGGCAAAATTCAAAACATAAATAAACAAATTTTATAGCTATAATATAGCCTATATTTGGATCATTACAAAGTAATTTTCTCTATAATTAGAGCGAAAGTTTCATCACAACCTATAAAATTAGAAAGTTTTGCGAGCCTCAACCGTTTTCAGAGGATATTTTGGGCTTAATTGTTCAACAAAACAACTCATAAACCGAGAAACGGGTAAAAGAGCGGCTAACGCTGCACTGTTAGATATACATACTATAATGGTTACAGAATTCTATTGCCCTATACTTATGCCCGATTAAAGTAAGGAAACGTGATACTAAATGAAGCACTATAGCAAATGTTTTTATTTATTTTGACTTCATATATTATACAATAAAAAATAATTATTTTTACTTTAAGTCAATTTAATATATTGTAATACTGTTGCCGTAAAAACCGTCATAATAATGTATTAAACGCAGAAATTAAAGACGTTGAAGGCAAGATAGATTAGGTTTGTTAACTGTCGGACCACTAAGTTTCTGAACTTGTTCTCCTAGTTACATACTCTTAGTGATGTAAACGGGACAATATTCCTTGAATGGTGTAGACTTATTATGGTAATTATTAAAATTTGTAATTGCAGGTAAATATGAAAATAATATTTTCTTAAAATACTTACTAAAAACTATATTTAATATAATCAATTTACTACCAGAACGTAAGAGGATTACGCACTAAATCACACTCTTTCCCTGTCGCACCGCTTCCTCTAACTTGCATGTAGCTTGCTGTTACTTCCCGCACGGTAACAATCATTCTGAATCTTTACAAAACTTTTACGACAACACATTTGACATTTTGCAAAATAATCTAAATGATAATTTTCTAATACTTGGAGATTTCAATATTTCTAACGCTAGTTGGGATAGCTTTAACGATTCGACTCAATCATTTAAACTAAGTACAAATAGCGACCGTTTAGCGGGGGACTTGTGCGATTTTATGAATTTATCCAATTTTAGGCAATACAATGGCTGTGTAAATAGCAACGGACGAGTTTTAGACTTAGTACTTAGTAGCGATAAGTGCACTGTGTCCAATTCTACCACACCGTTAACCCCATCTACAAACGCATGCTTTTATACAAAACGTAAAAACGCGTCTCAAGCTAATTTATCATGCGGCTGATTTTAAAGCGATTGGCAAAGAAATATCGCAAGTCAATCCGTCAGTTACTTTTATAATATTTTACAGAATTTAATCGACGTGTATATTCCAAAAAAACCTGTTAAATCACATTCTAATTACCCTCCTTGGTACTCCCGTAATCTTATAAAATTAATACGACAAAAATGAATAAGCATTCTAAATGGATTTGGCTCCAATAATATTCCTGCCGAAATGAAATTTAATAATGTATCTTCCAATAACCTAGAAACAATCACTAACATGTTTAACGAATATTTTAAGTCAGTTTTTGTCCCCATTGCCGTTGATGACGAGGTCTGTCTTCAGTTAATATATCGACTGTAGATATTCAACGTGAAGTTGTCTTAAAGCACTTTGAGCTTTTGAAAAAATTATAACTAATATACTTACCTCTCACTTGTATCATGTAATAGCTCCCGAACAACATGGATTTTATCGTGGTCGTGGTGTAAATTCAAATCTGGTGATGTACACTGACTTTTTGCTTAATGCTCTTGATGTAGGTCATCAGGTTGATGCAGTGTATACTGACTTCTCGAAGGCGTTCGATAAGATTCTTTCGAGAATTGGCGATCTTCTTAGATGGGTATGTTCATATATAAACAACCGTAGCCAAGCTGTTGCACTCAAGGGGTATGTCTCTAATTTTGAGGAAATTTCGTCTGGAATCCCTCAAGGCTCTCATTTAGGGCCGTTTTTATTTACTTTATATATAAATGATATGAACTCTTGCATTAGAAACTCTCATCATTTGTTATACGCTGATGATACCAAGATTTATAAAATTATCCGTTGTGATGATGATTGTCTTGATTTACAGCAAGATTTATATCAATTTGAGCAATATTGTAATAATCATCATTTGTTCCTTAATGTTGATAAATGCTGCGTAATAACTTTTTCTAGAAAATATCAGCCTCATATTTATAAATACAAATTACATACTCTGAACAGAGTCACCGAAGTTCGTGACCTTGGTGTCACGCTAGACTGCAAACTGCACTTTAACCTTCATGTTGACAAAATTGTAGCTAAAGCTTTTAAGCGTTTAGGATTAATCCTCCGTCTAAGCGAACCTTTTACTCGAGGTAATACACTAAAAATACTATATAACGCGTATGTGAGAAGCATTCTCGAATTCGGAAGTATATATAAAGTGCAACGAAAGTTCGTGAAGTCTCTGGACTATCGTACTGGTTTTTATTATACCGACTACGTATACTTATACAAAATTGTTAAACTATGTAAACTCCACAGATTTATTAAACCTCATCTTTTTCAAAATTCCCCGCTCCTCTTCCTCTCGTTCCAAAGATACATTTCATATACCTTCATATCATACTAGGTATGCAAAAAATACCTTTCTCAGGCGTTCTTGTTCATTGTATAATAATAATTTAACTGTTGTTGATATTTTTTCGTGTAAACTAAGTATGTATAAAAAGCAAGTGTTTCGTATAATATTCTAACTATGGGCTTTTATTGTACTATTGCTTCCTATAAATAATATATTTTGTGTATTGTTATATAAATATATTATGACATTCAATTACTTTCTTTTTCAAAGTATAATTTTTATTGTGGTAATCTTAGTTTCACAAAATATTTGAAAATATACTTATTAAAAAATGTAAAGCAAAATTGTCAATCTCTATAATTTATTTGGAAATTAATTGAGCTATGTAAATTCATAAGATGTATCGTAAGAAGCTGAACTCCGTCCCACAGGGGGAGGGCGGGGGAGGCGGCACTTCGGGAGAGGAGGGGCAGGGGGTGAGGATACGGCGCGGGCACTCGGCGGAAATTGCAAACTCGCTCAATGGAACCAGAGATAATGCTAACGGAATGAACTATTATTATTTTACGGTGTTTTTCAATATCCGTATTTAACTTTATTGGAAGTATTGACTATATTGGCTTGAGTTTGCATTCCAATATTGAATGAATCGGCGCACTGTGTGTGTGTCATCAAACCGAAGCGACACTCGCAAGCAACACGTACGAGTAGGTATATACGAAATTCCGTTTAGTTTGCAAACCGCCAAGACGGAATAAATAAACCCGAAATAAGGTCTAAAGAATTGTTTTTTGGTTTGTATCGAATAGGCTCCGAAACTACTGAACCAATTTAGATGATTTTAAGAAGATAGTTTGAGACCCTGGGAAGGACATAGGATAGTTTTTATCCCCGAAATCATCCCTTACTTAAGGGGGTAAAAATTGGGGTGAAAGTTTGTATGGGGAACCAACCTAGGGACGAATCCGGCGAAGCGAGGGTGAGTCGCTAGTAAAATATAATATTCCTATCCATAGTTATTAGTTACTTAGATTAGAGAGGCATGAGAAAATATATTATTTTCACTCATTTCTGTAAAACAATATTTTTCTCGTGACTTTCCTTCATTCCATTTTCAAAATGGAAATAAGTTTTTTTGACTAACTTTTTTAGGTCACACTTGTATTTAAAACAAAATTAGAAGTATTATTCTAGTTAACACACCATTTCATGCATCACAAATGATACGAATATACGAAGGACTTATTTCCAAACGGCAAAGCATGTCGCGGGGAAGTCGGCGACTGAATGCATTTATAAAACGAAGCGAGCAGTGTCCGCGCGAGCGAGCGCGACAGATCAGCCGCAATAAAGAGCTACGGAAATTGCAGTCGTAGAGCCTTCCTGCGCCCGCGTCCGGCTTCTGTCGTTACATAAGCGTTTGTGCAACGTAGAGACTTTACTTCATTACGCTCATGTCGACACGAATGTATTTATAACTTATTCATTGTACAATACCTTATATTATTATTTTAATTTTTGCTATTATAGCATGCTAGTATTTTTGAGTTTAGAATTATTTTGCGAAGTAATGGAGGTATTAAGCATCATTCTTTCTTCACTTTACTTTATTAAAAAAATATATTATAACTGTACGTGCACTTGTATGCTCATACAATATTGTACACATAATTCGAATCGAATTATTTTGAAATTATCTGTCTTACCGTTGGGGTGTGCGAGTAGGTGCGGGCGCGGCGGCGGCGCGGCCAGCTCGAGCGGGTCGCGCGCGAACGAGCGCAGGTGCAGCGCGCACGAGCGCGCGCCGCCCTCGCCGCCCGCCGCCGCGCCCGCGCCCGCGCCCGCGCCCGGCGTGGCGCCCGACGACATGCTGAACGTGGCGTAGGGGCTGATCTCGTGTAGATCTGTTTAGTGAATTTGTCTCAAGTCGCTTCTATTGACATCCGCCATAAAATATCACTAGATCACATCATAAATATAGTGGCAATGACACTAGAAGGCCTTATTTATTCTTATGGAAATGAATAGATTAAAATTAAATGTTTCATTTATTTAATATTCGTAAATATAATAATATTTACCGTCGGGTGGTGTTATTGTCTTCCCGTTTGTTTGAGTAGGCTGAGCGACGTATAGAGGTTGGCTGTGAGGGTCGAGGGTGTGTGCGGCGTGTGCGGGGCGCGGGCGGCGCGCGCGGCGGGCGGCGAGCGCGGCGGCGGCCAGCAGGGCGGCCAGGGCGGCGGCCAGCAGCGCCAGCGCCGCGCCCGCGCCGCCGCGCCACCACGCGCCGCCCGCCGCCGCCCCGCCCGCCCCCGCGCCGCCCGCCCCCGCGCCGCCTGCGCCCTCCGCCGCGCTCATGCGCGCCTCCAGCGGCAGCTCGATCGGCTCCCCGATACGTTCTTGTATTCGTTAGTGATTAAGATATAAAAAATAACTAATATTAAATTATTGAAAACTAAACAAGCAAAACGACAAAATGAAAAAGTATATTTTCACATTGTAAAATACTTATAATACAACACAATAGTTATGTGTTGAATATGTAGGTAATTTACCTCCATTGATTGTATGTGTCGCCGCTTTATACAGCGCGGGAGTATCACCGGCGGGTGAATGTGCTAAGATGCGTATTTCATACCAAGTACCGGGCTCCAAATCAACCGCCTGCATAAACAAGTGTATAATAATTATAAAGAATTACCTTTTATTACAAAGCGTGATGAAATGGAGGGATGGAGGAAAGAAATAAACGGATAGAGGAGGCAGAGTCTTATTAAGTTTTGGTATAAACTATATGTATTTACTTCAGCTGTTTCTCCGTCAGTGGGCAGCTCCCTCCAGGTGCCGCCGCCCGCGGGGCGCAGCGCGGCGGAGAAGCGCGCGACGGCGCAGCGCCCGCCCCACGCCAGCAGCGCCACGCGCAGGCACGTGCTGTTCGCCCAGATACACTCCTTGCCCACCGGCGCCTTCGCCTCTACGAATATGTAGACATACTTTTTAGATCAGTAAAGAAGGAACTTTTTATAATAATGTAATAATAATGTAGTAGCTTATTATGTAATTTTTTTTTAAATCCTTTAGGTATTAGTCCAATCGGAATCCGGTTTAGGAACAAAATATTGAAAACCTCAAGTTTAATGATTTTAAAATGTTAGCAGGTATATAAGGAATAGAACTTCGTATAATGCCCCACATGCCCAGCTACCCCCGAGAAATGGGGGGACCCAGAGCGTTGAAAAAAATTTTTTTTTCAATTTCCGGCTTACTGTGACGTTCTATCGAAAAATGTTTTCTACAAAAATTTGTAGGTCATTTGAAAAAAAATTCAATCAATTTTCTTTTCAGATAGGGCTCATTCTTTTCGTCTTGAACTCTACTTTTCGTAAATATAAAAACATTGTATGGTCATCTTGCAAAAACATCCTTAAAATAAATTTAATTCGAGAAATCGATAATTTTTACTTTGTAAACTACATTTTTTTCAATTATCATTGACCAAATTTTTATAAACCCATTACACCAATATATTTTTCAGGAAAAAACGAAAAATATGGTGTCCTTAAGTTTTTAATTTGACGCTTATTATTTATACGAGTACAATGTCGCCGTAAACATTCCAACTTTTCAATTTGATGAGTCGTGAAAAAATAATAAAAGTTGGAACTCACGTAAAATACACCAGTGATTTTGTATTTTTTAACGCCCGCTTGAAGTTGGGGGTTATTTTCAGCCTATCGAGACCATGAAATATACTTATCTCGGAAATGGCTAAACATTTCAATTTAATTATTTTTTTAAATTATTATATGTATTTTTAAGATTACATTCCTTTAGTATCATGGAAATCAAAAGATTATTCTAAAAATTAAAAATAAAGAACCAAGAAACACTTAGAAGCCGAGTTTTTTGCAAATATCTCGAAAACTTGTAAAAAGTGTTATTAATAAAAGTTGTAGATTTTTAGTAGACCTACAACTTTTGTAGAAAACATTTTTCGATAGAACGTCACAATAAGCCAGAAATTGAAAAAAAGTGGTTTTCAACGCTTTGCGTCGCCCCATTTCTCGGGGGTAGCTGGGCATGTGGGGCATTTTACGAATTTCTATTCCTTATATACCTGCTAACATTCTAAAATCATAAAACTTTAGGTTTTCAATAAAAAAAGATCTCTTAAAAATAATCGGATTCCGATTGGACTATATGTACGATTATATTAACATCTTGTACATAATTTTTACGATTCACTTTAATTCTAACTATTAAAAAGTGATGATAATCTATTCACCGATTTTGGCCACAGTGAATAATCTCAATGGGTCTAGCCAAGTGCACGGGAGACATTGTTATAGTGCACAAGACATATAGGTATATACGCACAAACACAACGGGGAGTCTTTCCTTTTCACTCTCAAATTCCGGTAAGACGACAATTTAACACAAACGGTAAGACATCAGGCGCCGGACCGACAGCTCTTACATACATTTAGATGAAGAAACATCGTCAACTTCCCAACTATAATGGTCTGTTACTGAGAAGTGACAATTATTTGACAGAAAAATCCAAGGTTTAGAGTCGTCTTATATTATCACTATTCAAGACACTAAAATGCTATTAAAAATTTGTCTGCTTAAGCGTAAAAGAAATTAAAAATATACACGTCATAATTGTATGGAAGACTAACTGTCGCCTCTGGTGCGTAGTACGAGGGCGCGGGAGTGTTGCGAGGCGCCGACCGCGTTGTGCGCGCGCACGGCCACGTGGTAGGGCGCGCCGCACGCCAGCCCGCGCAGCGCCGCGCCGCGCGCCTCGCCGCCCACGTGCCACCACCGCGCGCCCGCGCCCACGCCGCCCGCCGCGCCCGCCGCGCTCTCCCACCCGCTCCACCACCAAACCGGGTACCCTGCATGTATGTTTGTTTTCCTATACAACTTTATTATTTTTATTTAAAAACAGTTTAAATCCTGCCAAATAGATTTATACGTATTTATTGCTGGTTTCCTTACCAAGTATAGCAGCTCCGCCGTCATGCGGCGGATCCCACGCTAGATGTAGTGCGTGTGCGTCGGCGCGGGCGAGGCGGGGCGCGGGCGCCGCCGGCGGCCGTATGACCCGCACGGCGAACACCGTCGCGTCACCGCCCGCCGCGTTACGAACAGAGCATGAGTAGTTCATTGCTGCCTGTTGCTCCATCTCTGGTATCAAAATACGTATACGGAGTAACATGCGTAGGTAATATCTAACGTTAAAAACAATGATGTTACTTTTAAAATCATATTTTAACTGTTAAATACCTACTGTGGATAATCAAGTCTCCGGTGTCAGTAATTGTGTGTGCTTGAGGTAGTGGCATCCAACGACGGGTGATGGGTGGGACTCCCAGCGCAGAGCATCGAAGCCGAACTCGCGACCCCACCGCCGCCGTTATAAGACGCCCAAGAGACGAAATTCGCGCTGACACTAGTAAATTTTTTCATTTTTTATCATTTTTTTAGTGCTTTTGGTATCGCTCATCGTGAAAAAATGATTTAATATTGACATGACAACACATAATTGTAGGTAATGTGTCCTTAAATATTAATTTGGATTATCGTACTAATTAGAAATTACTTAGGATGCCAGAAAGGAATATAATGTGTCAATTCGAATATTATATCTTAATCAATATCATTTTTCTTTTAATTCCGATGTAAAATGTTTTCCTTGAACGACTTAATAGTAATTAATAGTAATGTCGCTCCTACTTAAGATCTCCGCAGTAAATTGCGTATAGTCACAAATATTTTGATAAAATATAATTATTTATTGTATGATTAATTTATTTTATCTGTTAAATAATCTCACTTAGTTGAGCAGGCGCAGCACTAACAGCCCGGCTCGGAGGCCCCGCGCCGGCCGCCGTCGCCGCGCGTATCCAGAATTCATAAACTGCACGTTCCCGAAGCCCGCGCACCTCGTGCCATACTTCACCTTCACTCTCTTCACTGTCTTCAGTCGCTTCCACGCGTTGTGACCATTCACCGCCCACTCTTTTTTAAGCAAATTTGTCAACGTTCTCATCAATTCAAAGGACATAGCATTTTTAAGTAAAGTATAAATTTCGTACTTGCCAAGTTCCCTTGTGTAGAGAGTGTAGTGAGTAAGGCGACCTCCATGCTCGGCAGGCGCTACCCACGAGACCCGCACTGCGTCTGGTCCTGCAGCCAGTGCGCGAATCATGTCTGGTGCACTCGGCACTGCAATAGAACAACTTTTTGAGAATTTGCAAAATATTTATTTCTATGAAATTATAGAACTTAAAGTGTGATTTGGAATATTGCATGCTTTACCATCTTCCCTGGTGCTACAGCGTGCAGGCGGGGACGGTGGCCCGGCGCCGCGGTCGGAGCGCGCACGCACACTGACTGAGTAGTTGGTAGCAGCCCGCAACCCCTGCAGTACTGCCTCACCTACTGCCGCCGCGCGCGCTGCTTCTGACCCTACTGCCCCGCTCCACGCTATTATTAAACGGGATTTAACATTTAAATTTATTAAGTAACTTTATATTTTATATATTTATAGCTTCATAATAATTAACTCCGAGTATATTATACTTACTTTGTGAGAAATGTAATGGAGCGTAGTGAAGATCATATCCGCGTATGTTTTGCGCGTGTGACTGTGCGGGCGGAAGCCAGCGAACTCGAAGTGATCTCGCTGACACTGCTTCACATGTGACTGAATTTGGAGGTTCCTCTGGGACTAATATAAAGGATAATTAATTTCAACTAAGTTATGTTTCAACTACAGTTAGTTTTCATTTATCTTACCGCCATCCGCTGTCGTAGCGTAAGCAAGAGAGGAAGGCGGGCCGGGGCCGGCTCGGTTAAAAGCACGTGCAGAAACTGCGTAGCGTGCAAATTGCCGCAAACCACCCAGAGTAAGCTCAGCGCTGCTCCATCCGCGTGCCACTGCGGTCCCTGCTCGAGCGCCGTCGTCGCGCCCGCCCTCAAACTCGTCTGCATCTTCTACACGGCCAACTTCTCGCCATGATATGGCATAGCCCAGGAGCTCACCGTTCCAACTGTCTTGTGCTGGGGCCTTTATAATTGAAGTATTCCCGTTAATGTTAAGAACGAACAAAACTATTATTGTCATTAATTATCTTCTACTTACCGACCATGACACATGTAAATCTCCAATATTAATAGGTCTGATGCGAATATTTTGTGGTGATCCCGTCGGTGCTGCAATAAAGTGAGTCATTTGGAGACTTGGAAAAAAAAGAACAAGAAAGGACGAATCACTTAATTTAAAAAAATCATTTTAAAAATACCTTCTTCAAGTGTAGTAAAAAGTAAAGCATCCGAATGAGGAGATTGCCCAACGTGATTAGTAGCTACCAGTCTTAGCGAATATGCAGCGGCTGGTCTCAGACCTTCTAATTTTGCGCTCAACATATTATGCCCTTCTTCATCAAACCTACAATAAAAACATATTTAGAAAGCACTTATAATTATCAATTAAATAACAAATAGGGAAATTATTAAGCAGTTTTAAATATGTAGAAATAGTTAAGTCAATAGAATATTATTTTATTAGTAAAGAGATACCTATCGTCATCGGTAGTGTCGAGTGTGAGGTTGTAGTGATGCGTGGAGTGCTCCGGCGCCGGCAGCGCGTGCAACGGTGTGCACAGCGCGGCGAAGTGCGTGCGCGGCGCGCGGCGCGCGGCCCAGCGCACGCGCACCCAGCGCGACCCCGCGCCCCACAGCTGCAGGGACCGCGGCGCCTCTGGTGGCTCTGTGTCATGCAATAGGAATACGAGTTTTTATTCCTTCCTTAAATAGATATAAAAATTAGTAAAATTAACCAGTGAAGGTCAAAAATGCATCTTTGGAAATATGTATAACTACCTTCAACTTGCAAAAACATTAGTAGATCGCTACGACCATACTGATTCCGCGCATGACAACGGTATTCGCCTGCGTCGTGGCGCTCTGCAGCACGAAGTTGCAAGGAAGAGCGCACTCCTTCACTTGTACGCACTTCTGATATTGTCCACCTTTACGTATACGAATAAATAATATAGTATTATTAATACTAATTACTTATAATATATGAAGACGTTTAGTATTGATTTCTCAGAGATGAGAAACCAGCTATTATAATACCAAATTTCACCAAAATCTGTCCAGTGGTTTTCTCGTGATACGTTCCTTGACAGACTGGCTGACAGACAAAGAAAAAAATTACAGTAATAAAGAATTATTTCACGAACACGAATGGACGAATTTTTTTTTTAATTTGAAATTTTAAAATTGGAAAAAAGCATATATATAAATAGAATTTACCAATCTATATCAAAGAAAACTGATTCCAACTTTTTTAATTGATAACACTAAAGCGTCAGTAGCTACCTAAGCCTTAACATAAAAACGAAAATCCGTTCACAAACAGAGGAGAAAAATATACTGAAGTGTTTTGTCTTTGCTTATTTATATTTATGAATAAAATAACAATATAATATTATAAACATAATATTATACACAATATAGTGTGCAATAACCTGTATGAATCAAGGTCTAATTTGTTTCCACGATGAGTCCAGTGAACAGTGAGGGGCGGATCTCCGCGAGCGAGGCACGTGAGGACCACACTGCGCCCTCTCACGCTCGACGTGTTACGCACCGACTCGCTTGATAGACCAAAGTGAGCAGGCTCTTTGATCGCAATTTGTAAAATATAAACATATTTTTTTATATTATTATAAGCATGACAATTATATTATACAATATCGATTACAAGTACATTAAATTATTTTTATGAAATATTTATATACCATGAACGGTAACATTGACGTGCTTTACAAGTGGGGGCCCGACACCATTGTCGGCAGTACAACGATATAAGCCTTGATGTGACCTTGTCGCAGCTCGAGCCGCCAACACGCTGCTTCCCGCAGTCGCTTGTCCGTTGTTTAAGTCGTTAGTAACGATCGGCATTCCATTGCTAGATTTCAATTGAGAATTTTCAATACCCCAGCCTGCTACTTCCCATCGATCAGAATTCTCCATGCCGCTTATTCCTTCACCTTATGTTGAGTAAATAACATTTTTTGTACATGTATTGGCATATTTATTTTAATATAATAATATACACATTTTAACTTAAATAAAACACTTACCAATTTTTCTAAACCAAGTTACAGTAGGCATTGGATATCCTTTAGCCGTACATTCTAAATGAAGCGGTGCACCTAGAAGTACTGCTGAGTCCAGAGGTTCGTTGATCCACGAGGGTGCAACTGTATGGAAAAAATCGCTTTATATTTTTAATGAAAAATTACAAAAAACAGATAAAAATCTTTAGTCAACTGAAAAATATGAAATAATTTTCTAAACGTTCATAGATTAATATAATTGAAAAATAATATTATCAAATAGGTAGAGGCCAGCTGGCAGTAAGCTGTTGGTGAGTGGCGCACTACGAGGCTAAGATTTTAAAGCAATACCTATCTTTCGCCTAGGGGTTTACCTACATTGGTTGTCCAGAGTGAAGCGCAAGATGTTAGAGGGCTAGTATTGCTCGCTTTATTAAGATAGACGTTGGTGCCTGTACTTAATTTTAGAAGTATGTCAATGACAGTAAAGTTAATAGTAATATTGAAATATAAAATTACCTTTTACGCTAAGAGTGGCAGTATAGTTGACTGTCGCGGCATGATTTGAAACTCGGCACGTATACGCACCGCTGTGGCGAGCGGATAATTCCGAAAACATCAAAAGCGAAAATTCATTTAAACTTTTCTCCTCTATCTGTGAAAAATATTACCATTAAATTTCAGCTCCTTTTAACATATTAGTAACCCGATATTTGTAAGCAGAGAAAGTCTAATTTAAAACAACATAATAATTACCTGTAAGTTAGGAGGAAGAGGTGATCCATCTTTAAACCAAGAGAAATACATAGGCTTGTCTCCGGATGATACCCCACAGAGTACTTGCACCGAACTACCTTCAGTTAATTCAGTAGAGAATATAAACGGCGAGATTTTAGGAGGATCTAAAAAATCGAAATTAATTAATAATATACTATTTAAGATGACAGAATCAAAGATTAACAATTATCATATTCCTTACTCCTAACTTGTATCTCAACGTCTCTGGTGGCGGCGGGCCCGGCAGGCGCCGTCACGCTGCAGGCGTAGTGGCCGGCGTCGTGCGGCAGCGCGGGCGCCAGGCGCAGCACACCGGCGCGCGCGGACACCCGCCCCGCGCCGCCCAGCGCCGCCGCCGCGCCGCGCTTCCACCACGACACCGAGCTACACGTCATACAGCCATCATGTGGACAATTCCACTCATGTGTATAAGTCACAATTGCATTCCACATTCACACAGCAGCACTAACCATGAGAATTATAATAATGTTTCCTTTAAATCAGAATGCTCTACTGAATTCATATCCATACTTAATATTTTAAATGTAAAAGTTTGTTTGATTGTTTGTCGTTTTTTCATGTTGAAACTAAGTGACGGATTGGCTTCCCGCGGGAAAACATGTTATAATACAACCCACAACAGTGAACAGCTTATCATACCAATGTATGATGAATCTATTCCATATTAACCGTTAAAACGTACCTGGATGTACGTAGGGTGAGTCGCTTGTATAATATAAATTGCATAAAGTACATATTTTGATTTTACTGAAAACTAAATTAGGGAAATGTATGGTCACATTCGCGATTTTAAGATTTTTATCACGCAAAGATGGTATTATTAAAAAGCAGTGTGTGCAGATATGTATTTGGTATAGGAATTATCCCATCAAATGCACCTCTATAGACCTGATCGGATATCCGGCGTAGGGGCAGTGGAGAGTCAGATTTTCGCCTGCGACCGCGCGGACCGTGTTCATGGAGCGGATAGAAGGGGGCCCTAAAAATATACTGCATTATTGATCACCATTTAAAAGATTCAAAACATAATTAATTATCTAATTACACTCAAGGGATAGGGAATATTGACGTTGGACTTTTAATACTTATTACTTGTTTTATCTATATATACTAATAAAAAGGTAAAGTTTGTGAATTGTGAGTTTGTGACGTTGTAGGGGGTAATCTCTGGATCTACTGAACCGATTTAGATGAAATTTGGTAAGAAGATAGTTTGAGAAGCGGGGAAGGACATAGGATACTTTTTATCCAGAAAATTTTCCCTTTAAGGGGTGAAAATAGGGATGAAAGTTTGTATGGGGAATCAACCATAAATCATTATCATAATATATTACAAAAAATGTGTATTTACAAGAGTTAGAATAGCAATAGTTAAAACAATCTATTAACCGTATATGTTGAGCCGTGCTGAGTGTTCGACAGCTCCAAGCGGGTTGGCAGCACGACAAGTGTAGCGACCGCCGTCTGCTGCCGACGCGGACGTCACATTCAGAATTGACACTACTTCTCCTTGAATCGATGCCTCTTCGCTTATTGAATATCTATACATAATTTTTCTGTTGAAATGATTGCGATACAATTAGCAAATACATATAATAAGAGTGTTGGAAGATTGTATCTACCTGTGATGAGCAAGGTAGTGGTCGAGAGGGTGTCCATCGAGAAGCCACGAGATCCGCGGCGGAGGCGAGGCGGCCGCGATGCAGCGTAGCGCTACGCTGCCGCCCGCGCGCAGCGCTTGCTCGATGAACGTGTACTGTAACTCCGGCGGCGAATCTGTACGATAGAACTAGCTTACAGGAACAAAATTACTAATCAAGTATTATCACTCTACAGCAGGAGATAAAAATTATGATTACATTCTGTAACAATGCTAGAACATAATATTACTTTACTTCCTAAAGTAATCATATTATATTAAAGTTATAAAATTGTGTAAAGTAATTAAGGTAAGAATTCAAGCACTCTTATGAAATCGCCTGTAGCTGGAAAGCGCATCATCCAAGATTTGTGTAAACGAGATGACATAACGTCTCGTCTCACATAATATTCGTAAATATTCGAAGTATTAGCTTTTATACATTTTAATACATAATTTTATAGATTTGAGAACGTACATAAGTATAAGGAAATATTTTAGACGTCAGATACTAATACAATTTAGCCTGTCAAAGTGGTTTATAATTTTGTATTACAAGAAAAAAAGTACGATTTTATTCTTGATTTAAATAAAATGAAATTATGATGTGTTTTTCACATATTCTCAGTAATCTATATACATAAAACGCTTTGTCCTGACTGTCTGATCGATCAACGCACAGCCTAAGCCGCTGGTCGTAGAAACGTGAAATTGGGAGGTTATATTCTTTATACAATGTAGGGATCCGCTAAGAGTTTTTCGAAATTCATCCCCTAAGGGAGTAAAATAAGGGATAAAAGATTGTATGAAACTCTGTTATTCTTAATGCGAAATGCATGGAAAGTGGTATTTAACTTTAAGATGAAAAATAAGATATATATTATATATTACATTTTTTTGAAATTCATACCTTAAAACGGTAAAAAGGGGTGATAAAGTTTATATGGGCAAACAATTATTTATGATCTGAATTACTTGAAACTTGGTATTAATGTTCTTCAATACAATTAAATAAATACTTATTTTAGCATTTTTCGAAATTCATTCCATATGGGGGTAAAATGGGTGATGATAGTTTGTATGAAATTCTGTAGTTGATGCATGAAAAAACTTAAAAAAAATAATTAAAACCGACTTCCAGGCACTTAAATGTAAAAAATAACTAAACGGGGGGTTTCATTTAGAATAGATATTTTCGAAGTTTGCACCTTCAAAAGAATGTTAAACCAATAAAGTAATATTTGTTAATTTTTTATTTTATAGTATAAGTATGAATATAATTGTTACTCATAAGGCACATTCATTAATAATAATTAATTACCTCCGCTTATCTTTGTAGCCTGTACTTTTGAACAATTCTTGCTACAATATAATTGAAATACTGTGTACACAATACACAACAAAGAGAATAAGATATTGAGCAGGTAAATAAACTTGTTACTGTAGTTACACTAGCATATTCCAGAGTATAATAATTCATTTGAACAACCTTATACGTCCTATTACTAATTGCATGTAAACAGTGTGTAAGGGTTAGGAGAGACGAGTGTGATGCGGTTTGAGACAGTACGCCAGAGGTCGGCCCGAGAGCTGACACATTAATCAATCTCGTAGCAGTGGTACGAGCTACGGCTACGGCTGCGGTGTGCCGCGCCCGGCCACGCGCTACCCTTTGAGGCTAATCTTGCCGAGCGAGCCACACAACATCCCGTTCGACCAATCCTAGAAATGTTCGATTTTACCGTTAAATACGACTGCTTTCCGTTATTCATAAATATATATATATTTATAAATTTAATTTTTTACCCCAATACATTGCTTTATTACGAATATAAAATTGAAATGCTGTACTAAAACACTATGAATTGTCACACAGCTGTTTTTTTCAAACACTTGTTCATAATATTTGATGAAAGGAAAAATATTTTAAATATTGATGTCGATCTGTTATCCATATGACAAATGGCCTTTTGTCAATTTGATTCCATTAATATGATATATGCGCTTAATCGGGCAATACATCGCGACAAATGCTCTTCACTGATTGATTCCGCGCCGCGTGAACACTTCATTGCGATTTATGTTCGCCGCCACCCCCCGCGACCCAAACCACCTTTTCCACCCCCCACTCCTGTCGATCACTCTCAAACAATTTTTATTATTCATCTTGTTTAATGTATTATAAATTTATTAAAACATAAAACATATAGTTTATTAAAAAGTCAAAAGAACGTATTTTAAAAGGTACTTTTACATCAGAATTTACTCAATTCAGATATAGAATAAGAATTAAGATTTTATAAAAATATTGCAATAATAAATATACTTTAAGTGAAATAAAAACAACTTAATCTATGTAAATAAAATGAAAAATGTGTAAAACTAAAAAAATATATTTAAAACTTAAAGAATAAAATAAACCCATTTCATTTTAATGTTATATGTTGTATTCAGTCCAGTTGTGTTCATACTTCACAGCATTGCAAGTCAGTATAAAAGTAAATCAAGAGGCGAAGCTGTGCTTCATTTATCACGCTGACACCCCATTACTCTGAGTCCTTACCGAGTCTCGGACAAAAAGCGCTGGAAATAGGTCGAGTTACTCGCCTGCAGGAGATCCGAGATTACACTGCACCTAACGCTGTGTTGCTAGATGCTATCACGTCTCGCTAGACGTGCAACTTTCTTTGTTACAGGCGAACAAAAGTGATTTAACATATTTTTGTACTTGACAAAAGTAATTTAAAAAGCAAAACAATGTACTTATGTACGAGTATAAGAAAAGAGACGGCAAGACAAGAAAATTGATATGATATCTTAAAAACTATTATTGGAATAAAATATATTTATGGACACCGAGAATTATTAATTTCCTAGAAACCGTAAGTGGTGTATGAAAAGTGAAAAATATTTTTTTAAGCCTAAAAATAAAATATTTTTTGTGACCATAGAAATTACTCTTAAATATTTTATTATCGTGCATGCTTCACGTAATCGAGCTGGATTCAAGGTATTAGGTATCACTAGTTCAAAGCATGCTTCAATTTTAAAGAACACGAAGCTATTTATCAGTTAGTGGAAACGGTTAACATTGTGAGATTCTGAAAGTAAGTTCTATCAATGTACCTAAAGAATCAAGTATTAGAGCTGGAATCGAGAAGAAACGGGGAACGGGGCTGGTGGGGGCGAGCTATAAATCTCTTTGTGCCTGCGCGCTATTTGTTAGGGGCGCTCGGCGTCCGACGCGGGCACTGAGCTGCGACATTACTTACATCCTACTAACTAATGGACAACCGGACACCGTTACATCTCCCTACACATTCAGACAGCATTTCATCTAAACTTTTGAAAGAAAGAAATGTTGGACATAATATTTTGTGCAGTTTTTAGGCGAATAATAATTAGATGAAATGCTTAAAATCACAATGTTTTAATTTAGATTTAAAAATATCTTCTAATTAGTGAATAATAAATAGAAAGTTACTTTTTTTATTTGGTCAACATCTTTGTTGTTTGAATTGTTGAAGGCTAGAAGGATCGCCAGTCGAGACGGGTCGAGGGCAGCTTCGAGCTCCTCATTAATTGGGGTTGGGGTGATTGACGCACGCGCTTAATTAGTTTCGGCACTGTGCGGCGAGTTCATCATGATTATACCGATCGGGATAATCTAATCGCGCCTCATGTGGTCCATAGTCAGCTTTATTGACGGACTGAGGTGACGTGACCACGGGCATATTATCAATACAGTTCACGTTGTGTAGTCGCAGGAAGCATTCGAGTTTGTATAGAAGTTTAGAATATTACACAAGTTAGGTTTTAATAAAACTTCTTATGAAAAAACTTAATAATAAAAACCGACTTCCAGGCACTAAAATGTAAAAAATTAAAAAAAAAAAACTTAAAAAAAACCAACTTCCAGGCACTAAAATATAAAAAATAACTAAACGGAGGTTTTCATTTAGAATACATACCTAATCAGATATCTTCGAAGTCGGTAGTTATTTTTTACATTTTAGTGCCTGGAAGTCGGTTTTTATTTATTTTTTAAAAGTTTTTATTTTTCCATTTTAAGTGTAGACGTAATAAGCAGGTAATTTGTAAGAAGAAAGTTTTTTAATGACATATTCGATTAAACAATTTATTTAAAAAAATAATTTATCTCGATAAAATTTATATGGAACCACCTGGGAAGTATATATACCCTTTGAAACAAAAAGAATTTTAAATCGGTTCAGGCGTCTTCGAATAATCGGTGAACATACATAAAAAAAGATTCCGACAAATTGAGAACCTCCTCCTTTTTGGAAGTCAGTTAAAATTTCATAACAAAATTAAAAAGTGATTATTAAAGAACCTATTGTAAAAAGCTAATCTTTAAATATAATAAAATACTAAATGAGTCGAATCTATACATTAAACTTTATTATATTTTTTGGAAGATCTTATTGAAATAGTCATTATTATAGATACAGAGGCCGAATCTTTAGTTTTTGGATTTTTTGTCTGTCTGTCTTTCTATCTGGGAATATATCACGATAAACCCCTTGGACAAATTTTGAAGAAATTTGGTATGGTGATAACTGGTTATCCGGGTCAACATGTGGGATACTTTTTACTGCGGGAAAATATTTCATCCCTGAGAAATCTATACTAAGATTAAAACGTAACTAGAGATGAACCAGAGCGGAGCGAGGGTGAGTCGCTATTTTGAATCAAAAATATAGTTGAATTCCATTACAGTTGATCGAGTAAATTTAAAATTACAACTTGAGTTCCCAGTTCTGCGCTCTCGTAAATAAAACGAGATTATTTTAGTGATCAGGCTTAATAGAAAGAGAAATTCTGACGTAAGTTCGGTTAGTAGTTAAACAATAAATATTATAAGATTGTACTACTATATTATAAAAGAAATATGGAAAAACAGACAGTGCATGCACATTTAAGCATATGGATAGTAATATGGTATTCTCATTAGAAAATTGATATTTTCTTTACAATTAAAATGTACGGTAATATAAGCTTAAATGTGAGGCAGCTAGTGTATTGTGTTTGTCACCCCCAACGTGCAGTCACCTTGTCGTGGTGGGGGGGCTCATTAGCGTCTGGCAGTTCAGCCGGACACGAAGCAAAGAAACGCATAGGAAGGTGGCCCACTTTGATGAGCGGTGTACCATGCGGGTTGCTCCTGGTCCTTCTCTAACGGCAGAGTGGATCTTTGGAATAATCCCATGGTTGCTGTGGTCTGTTTCAGCTGTCGGGGCGTCGTGGTTAAGTACGTAAGCGATCCTGCGACACCCAATTAAGACGGAAGAGGTTTTGTTGGGTTTTAGTGGGTAGTACTGGCTTTTCTAGCTGGTGAGTCCCACATACCTGTAAGTCTGTCTACAGGTGGTATGCATTATAAGCATTTCCTAATATTAAAAAAAATATGAAAAAGTGCACTGTGTTCGTGGAACTATTATCAGATGACCTAATAAGAAACTAGGTTAGGTTAATGCAAGGATAAAAGTGGTAAACACATGTGGCTGCACATTGGAGATATCACACAGGGTAATATTTAGGATTACAGGATATTTTAAATTTTATTATTAAATTAACGAATACTATAAAACATTACAATTTGACCGTAGTTCATTCAACCTACATATGTATATGTATGTATAGTGTATCCGTTTTTACTCTCACTAGTATATTGAAGCGGAGTCTGACATTGTTTATTAGGTGGTTATGTGGCTTTTACCTCTGCGTCAAAATGTCAAGGAACGAACTAACACATATCATCAAGTGGAGCTAAATAAAATACAGATCCTTATGTAAAAATATACTACTATATAAAACTAAATAACTAATATTATTTGATAAAAAATATTTTGTAAGAAATTAAATAAGAAAATAATCTCATAGATACAGCAAAATTCAAGAGATGGAAAGCAGCTATAATATAGAGCGTTGATCCTCCGCAGAATTTGCATTATGAAACCTCATCGACTTAGCAGCGATTATATTAATACGCATCGAATGAATATCAATAATCTACGAGGATGAGGATGGGTGTATTATTAAACCCATATTATAATAGTTTATATTTAAACGAGCAATTCTTGTATATATATATATAGATAGATTAGTTTAATGTCTGGGAAAACGCGTGTTTTCGAGTTTTCATGCGGTTTTGTTTCACATTATTCCACGCAAAATATGGTCGCTAATTCGCACGCTAGGACATAAGCATCGTGGTCCAGCGGCCAAGGCGCAAGTTTAACAACCACAGGTGTCTGGGTTCGTATCCCGGTCGGATACAAAGTTTTTACTTTTGTTTTTTTGTATTTATTCAAATTTTTATTTTTATTTCTTTTAATGTTTTTTTGGCCAAAAACTCCGAGCGAAGCTCCGTCGCCCAGGTACTAATAGATTAATTCCCAATCGTTTAATAAGTTTTTTTAATAAGTGAATTTTCCTGAACAGAGGAAATAAATGTGATATATCTACATACCTACTTATTAATACTTTATTTATCACTACCAGAACCCGCAGTTTTGCCAGCGTTCAAACTACTAAAAAACACTCTTTGTCTTTATATTTGGCTTTACGTAGTATCTGATGGTTTCAGATTTATCTACTCCATTTTCAAAAAAATATTTTTCATAACAAAGTTGCTGAAAATATTTATCTTAATTTGAAAGGTTAACTATTTGATTTGACAACTTAGTAACTGTTTTTAAATAAAACTACCTTTTCGATGATTTCGCTATTTATTAATTACTAGAGGCTCACCCTCGCTTTGCTCAGATTCGTCCCTAGCTGGTACGTTTTGACGCTTAGTATGGAATAGTTTTATTTCAACCGACTTCAAAAAGGAGCAGGTTCTCAATTCGACTGTATGTTTTTTTTTTTTTATGTTTGTTACCTCAGAACTCCGTTATTTATTAACCGATTTAGACAATTTTTTTTTGTTTGAAAGGGTATACTTCCAGATTGGTCCCACTTAAATTTCAAAAAAAAATACCACCCCTAAGGGTGGAAAAACAACTAATAATGAATTTAACCTACTTCTAATTGTCATATTGACTTGAAACTTTGCAAGTATTTCTATTTTCGTTGATAGTACAGTGGTTCGGTGTTGTTGACCTGATCTGATGGCAAGGCCAGAAGGTGGATAAGTGGAACTCTTCAACGGCTAATAGTAGATACTTTAAGTTTGGGCTTATTTTGTTTGATTTGACAAGCCTAACACGTTAGAATCCTTACTTTGCTACTACTGTCTACACTAAAAAGGGAAAAATAAAAACTTTTTAACAAAAAAATAAAAACCGACTTCAAACAAAAGCACTAAAAAGTGAAAAATAACTGATTGGTAGTTTTCATTTACTATACATACCTAATCAAATATTTTCGAAGTCGGTGTGCTTTGGCTAAGTAATTAAAGCCTACCTATTAAATACATACCTAATCAAATATTTTCGAAATCGGTGCCAGCCCATACAAAGCAAAGCACACCGACTTCGAAAATATTTGATTAGGTATGTGTAGTAAATGAAAACTACCAATCAGTTATTTTTCACTTTTTAGTGCTTTTGTTTGAAGTCGGTTTTTATTTTTTTGTTAAAAAGTTTTTATTTTTTTTTTCGTGAATTTTTCCGATGTTTTAATAGTTATCCTACTACTATTCTTGGTGAAGACGGAAGGTTCAGCAGTTCTCGAGTTATAAGTGTTTAACCCTACTTTGTTTTATGTAAATAGATAAGTAATAACGTCTGAAACGTTAAAAACCTTAATCTCTTCCGTGACCATATAAATACTGTAAAGCTTTCGAGACGCTGGGAACCAAAAATCAAAATAAATTGGGGAACAAAAGTATAATATGTTTATAAGTTTCGAGTAAACATAAACTTCTCTGACTTTTAATAATTTATAAAAATAAAAAAAATACCGACTGCGTAAAAAGTGAACTAAAAAGATGAGAACAAGTTAATGAAGGAACATAGAACTACGCAGTCGGAGACATCAATATACGTACCAAGGCTTGTCGCAAGGATAAAATGTGTACATATGTGTCCGACTGCATTTTACGCGACAATCAATTGTGCTAAACGGCACGCTTAAAACATATAATCCTTAATATATTTGACTTGAGCCTACCTCCAAGTCGTATCTCCGCGGCGGCCTGCTCAGTGCGCGCCCCGCGCCGCGCCACGCACTGGTAGAGGCCGGCGTGGGCGCGCGTGAGTCCGCGCAGTACCAGCGTGCCCACGCCCCCACCTTCACCCCCGCCCGCCCCTGCACCCGCCAGAGCCGTTCCGTCGTGTGTCCAGCGCAGCGCTGCGCGGGGGTCGCTCACACTGCAGTTCAGCCGCACCGTGCTGCCTGCCTCTGCCACCTGTTCAGTCATCGTGTAATCATTAAATCATTTTTAATTGCCAGTGTTGGTTTAGTGGCTAGCATGTACGGTTGTATATTGGAAGTCCTGAGTTTGAGTAGGGCCAAGTATAGTTAGGTTTTCTGTCAAGAAATTCACATCGCCCGGATGACAAGTTAACAGTGTTACACCCCCTTACCAGGAAGAGCATGTTAAGTCGCCTGTCATGCGACTTATCTCTCATCGGTCGTATCAAGTTGTCGTCTCACCGGAGATTGAGAATGATAGGAAAAGAGACATCACATTTTGTATTAACGAGCTTGTGCCCTATACTAATTTCTGGGCAGAGCTGCACAGATGGCTAATCTCAGTGAAATTGATCGCCATAATCGGAATCGGTCAGGAGGATATTATTGATTTTGTCTATTTCTCAGCAAATCGTATCATTGTTTTATGGGAATATATATTCATTTTTGACAATTGATAAAAACTTATAATAGTGTTTTATATCTCTATTTATATTTATCGTTAATATATTTATAACTTTTACGAGTATTACTATTTTAAACTCTGGAAGCAAACTACATCTTTATGCACATTAAACTAAATATGTTAATACAAAAGAACAACTAAACATCTTATTAATTTAAGCAAATACTCGTAGGTATGTTGATTGATTAATTAAGTCTTGTGGGAGCCAAATCAAATCAAATCAAAATATTTTATTCAGCATTAAATTATTACAATTTTTTACTGAACGTCATGAGTCTACTACCAGTTCGGAAAGAAGAAGCCTCAGACCTGAGAAGAACTGGCGAAAGAAAGTCAGCGGGACCAATATCTTTTCTTGAAGTATAATCTTTTTGTAAAGTAAAATTATAATTTACAATATTTCTATCAAGTTGAAGTAGCCTGGAGGCGATCATTTCATTCCCAAGGTGTGCCATCTTCTATAAAATCATTTATTGTATAATAGTATATATATCGTGTATATTTTTACGGACATACGTAACATTTTCGTACACGTACTGAGAAGCAACAGTCAATATTTTTATTTCTTTAAACTTATCTCTTAATGACACTCTAGGACCTAGACTATAAATTGCACGAATAGCTCTTTTTTGCAGGACAAAAATCGTATTAATAGCAGCTGCATTTCCCCATAGTAAGATACCATAGGACATAATACTATGAAAATAACTAAAATATACTATGCGAGCTGTATCTACATCAGTAAGAAGTCTTATTTTTTTTTACCGCGAACGCTGCAGAGCTGAGTCTACTCGCTAGCCCCTCAATATGGGGGCCCACTGCAATTTCGAATCTATGATAATACCTAGGAATTTAGTGGACTCTACAGGTTTTAACACTTCGCCATTTAATGTTACACCATTATCAACAAGTTTGACATTAGGTGTTGAGAATTTTATTAAATTTATCTTTTTATTATTTAATAATAAATTATTTGAATCAAACCAATAGACAACCTTTGAGAGAGCATCGTTTACATCGTCGTAAATTAGCCAATTGCGCTTCACTTTAAAAATAAGTGAAGTGTCATCAGCGAACAATACTATCTCATGTTTGTCCTGTACAAAAAATGGCAAATCATTAATATAAATTAGAAAAAGAAAGGGACCAAGAATAGACCCTTGTGGAACCCCCATATCTAATGGAGCTCCAGGAGATCTCTTACCATTAACATCAACTCTCTGTATTCTATTTTTTAAAAACGAATTCAGAAGGTCGAGTGCCTTATTTCTAATACCATAGTGATACAGTTTCCTGATCAGCGTCTCATGATGTACACAATGAAAGGCATTGGATAAGTCACAGAATATCCCAAGTGCATCTTATGACCTTTCCCAAGCCTCAAAAATATTTTTCACTAGCTCAACACTAGCATCTGTCGTGGAGCGGCCTTTCGTAAATCCAAATTGTTTCTTATGAAGTAGACCGTGTGCATCGAAATGCGTTAACATTTGCGCGAGTATAATTTTTTCAAAAATTTTACTAAACGTTGGCAGTACCGAAATTGGTCTAAAATTATTAAGGTCTAAGGTTAGTACCTGATTTAAAAATAGGAATAATTTTGCTGTGTTTCATTAGATCAGGAAACGCACCACGCTCTATACTGCTATTAAATGCAGTAGCTAGATGAGGTGCAACAACATCAATTACCGAACTAATAACTTTTACAGATGTACCTCATCGGTCAGCGGTTTTCTTGACATCCAAACTTTTGAAGGCTGAGATGATATCTTTGGGGTATACATTTTTAAATTTAAATACTAAATTACATTCTTTAACGTGTTCCTTGAGTAAAGATTCGGCAATGGCGGGAAATGAATTGAGTGATTGCGTTGTCGAAATTGGAATGTCAGGGAAAAAAATTTCAAACTCAGATGCAACTTCTAAGTTTGAAGTAATCAAATTATTGTTGATATTCAACTTAAAATCGAAGGTAGCAATCTGTGACTCTTCCACTTTCACAACCAATTATGTTCCATTTGTATGTATGTGTATGTAACTTTTACTTTATTATGTAATTTTTTTATTTTGTCTTTAATATACTAAATCCATGGCGAAATCTTTATATATATATATATATATAAAGATTTCGCCATGGAACATTTTTGAGGAGGCACTTACAAAAGAAGCAAACGATGTACTATGATTAAGAGCTTTTTCACCATACAGTTTATATAGTCTTTGCACGCTCTTGTAGATAAACTAAACTAAATGACAAGAGACCCCCTGAATTGACTGTTTTAGAAGTAAATATTGTAGCAAATTCTGTTTTTATTAACTTAAATAAAGAATTATATAAGAAGTTGGGGTCATTACTGTAGGATAAATAAGGAAGTTTTGCTACAATATTACCCCTGAACTTCGCCATACGTGTAGTGCTTATAGGGACAAAAGCCTTTTTTAAATTTTTTTATTGATATTTAAAGTATACGAAAGCCGCTAAGTTTGTTATATTATTTTTAAAACAAATTGCTATGAGCACGCTTACCACAACCGGTGGTTCCACGTTGACGCTAAAGGAGTCCTGTACGTCCACACGCATCTGTGCTGTCGCGTCTCCGAACACATTGTAGGCCTTGCAGAGCCAGGCGCCGCTCGCGTCACGTGACGCGCGCGTGAAGCACAGCGCTGCGCCGCCCGCCCACAGCCAGGTGGATGGGGACGGCTCCACCGGCTGCAGACGACCGTTCCTCTCTCGATACCAACTTTATTTACAAAAACAAATTACAAATAAATAATATTATAAATGTGAAAGTGTGTTTGTCTATCCTTCTTTGTCGTCGAAACAAAGTGACAGATTGGCGTGATTTTGTGTGGAGATATTTAGAGAGCTGGAGAGTGATATAAGCTACTTTTTACTGCGGGAGACTATCTCATTCCCACGGGAAAATACTTTATAATATAATCCACAACAACTCATTTTACCTATGTAGTACCTGGGCTACCGAACTTCGCTCGGAGTTTTCGGCCAAAAGTACAATTTTCTTTTTTTTTTAAATAAAAACTTGAATAAATATTAAAATAACAAAAAAAAAACAAAAAACAAAAGTAAAAACTTTATATCCGACCGAGATTCGAACCTGGACACCTGTGATTGTCGATGATGCCCCTGTTACCAACATCAACAAACCACATCAGTCCAAAGAAAAGCAAATGTAATAAAAGTAAAATTAATGTGTTTAATATTAAGCCATACTAACATTTGTGCTCATGAATGAATTCCCTCAGCGGAACTCGAAGCCGCGACCGCTGGTATAGCCAGTAGCGTCACTACAAACTGAGTCGAACTTGTCATTATGCAAATGAAAGTTAAATATTTTTTTTATGTCCTTTATGTATATGTTATAAATATACTAATGATTCGATTTCGCTTCGCTCGGGTCCATCAGTATGTCGTTTATATATTTACCTTGTTAACCAACTGTCATCATCCCAAATTTTCATCAAAATCTGTCCAGTGGTTTTCGAGTGATTTGGTCACAGACAGACAGGCAAATTGTAAAAAATCCGACCTCTGTATTGTTAAATTGATTTTTGAATAGAATATTTAATTCATAGATTCAAATAAGTTAGAATTTTGTTAAATATATGCATACATTTTACTCATTGTTTCTGTTATTTTTTAATTAGATTATAAATATTATTTTTGTTTTAGTTGTTTATTTTTCTTTTTCTTGTCTTCTGTTTCTTATTTGTTTTTGTTATACTCGTATGTGAAAACTTGATTGGTTTATGTAATGTTTTGTTATTATTTAATTAATATTAATATTTGTAGCATATGCCATAATACAGTTCTCGTCGTACGGCAATAGAGATTACCAGACTTTCTATGTTGACAAAAATATAAAATAAGTAATGATTGTTATGTATATACATAATATGCTTGTTTCTGTATTTAGTATTGTTTACTGTAAATATTTTTTGGTCATAAAATATTATAATTACTATTATTACACATAGCATGTGTAAATCTAGTGAAACGATGGTAAAGCATTTCCAACTTTGTAAAGTCTACTACTAAGTTAGTTGAAGGACGATGTATATATTTGGATTTTATTGTTATAAGAATTATTAATGTTCAAATAAATTATAATACATCATATTTTTTTTTATTTTTACCCTTTGCGCCTAAGTAAAAATATTAATGAACAATAATATGAATATATATATATATATATATATATATATATATATATATATATATATATATATATATATATATATATATATATATAGTTACGTATATACCTATACAGAAAGTTTCCCACTTTAAAATAGAGATGGCGCTTTTTAAGCATTACCAATTTCGACGGCTAAGTTGTACCTCTATTTTTATATGTAGCAATATTATACTGTATGATCTTGCGCCTTGGCCGCTTGATCACGATGCTTATGCCAGAGCGTGCGAAATTACCGACCATATTTTGTGTGGAATAATACGAAAGAAAACCGCATAAAAATTCGAAAACAGGCGTTTTCTCAGACATAAGGCTAATCTAGATCGATTTATACACAAGAATAGCTTGTTCAAATATATTAGATAATAATATGTATATTATAGTCTGTCTATTCCATACTAAATGTACCTAGGGACGAACCCGAGTGAAACAAAGGTGAGTCACTAGTTACAAATAAATGTAAGTTAAGATTCATAATTTAATGTTACAATATTGCTTTTATAATAATTATTACCGAGAGTTTCGAATGACTGATATTGAAATTGAGAGCATAGAGAATTTGTTGATTAAATTAAATATTTATATAACAACAATATTTATAAAGCAAGATGTTGAAGTATCCAAAGTTTTTAGTTTAGGTTGTTGAATTTTGTACTCAATTGTAAGTCTCTCAGGATAAAATTATAATATGAAGGGCTATCATTACGTACGTGTACTGCGGCGGAGGGTACTCTGAGGCGACGCAGGGCATGCAGAAATTAGTGCCGGCGGGCACGCTCACTTCGTTCTCGGTCGCCACTAGCCGCGGCGCCGAATTTGAAGAGCTCGCTGCAAGATCTCTTATTTTAGCTACATTTTTAATTAAAATACATTTAAAATGCTACGTAATTTTCATACTAGTACAAATAAAGTGTAATTAAATTCATGCTAAGAACTTGTTGGAATATTGTATTTTCTTTTAATTTCAAAGTAGTATTAAAATATAACTCACGTAGTACAGTGAGGTGTGCTGGTCTCGATCGCTTGGTGAGAGCGGTGAGGGAATGCCTGGCGAGGCAGCTGTAGGCGCCGGCGTCGGCGGCGGTCGCGTCGCGCAGCAGCAGTGCGCTGCCTGCCAGCAGGTAGCGCGCGTCTGCGACAGCGACGGGTCATACACCGGGTACAGTACCGAGCATCCATAGCTATTACTTAACTATTAATCAAACTGCTATTACAAATGTGAAAGTTTGTATGTTTGTTCCTTCTTCACGCCCAAACGGCTGGACGGATTTGGATGAAACTCAATATAAAGATGAACTATGACCTGAAGTAATATATTGGCTTTTATTATATGTACATATATAAAGATGCTTCCGAACGAATCGAAGGTAAAATTACCAGTTAAATGCTTCAAAGAGTTATTGAATATTAAAACTCTTTATCTTATTTCATAAATCATTGCGTAAATTAACTACCTATTGTGTAATCGTTATCAATGAGTATTGTGAATTTCCCTTCCCCAAAATACCTAATACGAAATTAACAAGAAAGTTTTAAACTCACTTAAAATTAAATCAAGCTTCCAATACAAATACAAATGTCAATCTAATGGTATGTTCGATTTAACTATTATTTAAGTAGCACTTTGCTATCAAAATTCTTAAGCTCTGAAACCAGCCACTTACTGCAGATGCTCAATGAAACCGCCAAAGTCTCATCACAGCGGCTAAACCGTAAAATATACAGTAACTCTTTGAAAGACGTAATTACAGATAAGATTGTTCTATTATTACATACTGCTATTCTTGTAGTTCTAGTGAATGCCGGAATCAGCGTTTCCAACGGGATTATACCAAGTCTTATCCAACCATTCATCACGTCTCGAGTCTCCGATGAGAAATTGCTTTAATTAATATTACTTCGCTCGCGTTATAAATATGCTGTCGAGAAAACCTCTCCATTGGGCGAGGCCCGCGTTAATTAGACTCTCTTCTTCCCATATATTCAAAGCTGTAAAATTCAGCTTTAGTGCAAAACCCTTGTTATATTCCTGAGTCGTAAATTAATTTTACACATTCATGAAAGTTTTATGAGCGCTTTAAAGTAAGATTTTCGTAGCTCTCGCCGATATTAATTATTGCTAAAGTTTCTCTCTAATCTTTGAGCCAGTTAATGCGAAAGTAAAAGCACAAAGGATATTACAAATAATATTATTGTAGTATAGTTAATTATTTATGTTGAGTTTCTCTGAGAACGAAAATTGTTTTACATAATTTAAAATATACTAAGGTTAAATATAAAATACTGGTTGAACAATTTTTATATTACCACAGATGACTACAAGTACTATACTGATAATATGAATATCGTATTACGTTACCACAATAAAGCAGCGCAGTCTTGCACTATTGGATCAACACAGCAAGACCGCGTTTCTTCATTTACTTTTTTGAATATACATTGAAACCGTAAACCAATTAACGTGGGGGCAGACAGCCTGAGCGTATCAGCGCGAGGGCAGCTCTGCGTATTAATTAACGTCTAAGACGGGGCAAGCCTGGGGTCAGTGGACATTAGTCGTGGCGGATAGATTTATCGGTCCGCACTAACCACGACAATTTATGTGCCGCTATAACTCACCGCTCTTATTAAAAGAAAACTGTCTGCCTTATCGCCGCCGACACAATGTGCCGGATATCCCTTAATTGCCTTCGGTAACGAAGAATTACTTTCATTGTAATTGTTAAAAGACTGTTAATATTATAATACTTAGTTCTTTAAGATATTATTTTTATAAGCTTCTTTTGTGAAATCTTTTCTTTAATTTTGACGCTGTATCAATAAGTATTCTTGGTAATATTGTGTGGTAGTTTCATATTTAAAGTGTTGAGCTTTAAGTTAACTTATCCAAGTTAGTGCACATGACATCTCAAGTACTACATCAGTTAAAGTGCATCATTTAAAGTATATTTTATAAGTCCGCTTATATAACGTAGAAGATAATAAACTGTCACCCATATCGTATAATTTAGATATTTTTTAGTACAAGAAAGAACTTGATGTAGGTATATTATCACGGTTATTGCCCGCTTCTTTCTGCCTCGTACCGAAAAAAAATAGAAATTATGAAATATAATGAATTAGATTGAAGTTAAAAGAGTATATTACCGGGGCTAGGTGCGTCGACGTGCAACACTCTTTCGCCGCGGTAGAAGAGCGCGGGGGCGGCGAGCGGCGGCGCGTGCGCAGTGGGCGACGTGCGGCACGCCAGCGCCGCCACGCCCCCCGCCGACACCGACGCTCCGGACATTACCACTTCCCATTTAGTATCAGCCACTAACATAAATTATGCAAAACTAATTTGAATTAGCAAAACAAAACAAATTGAATTACACATATAATGTTATGTCATATTAACAATAAGCCGAATAACATAAATCCTTACTGTAAATATCCTTATTAATATTATGTATGGATGTATGGATGTTTGTTAATCTTTCACGCCAGAACGTCTGAACGCATCTAGATGAAATTTGGCACAGAAATAGATTATAATAGTCTAGAATAACACATAGGCTTCTTCTCCCGGACAAATATGCGGTTCCCCAGGGATAGATTTGTTTTTCTAGAGGTGAACCCGAGCGAAGCGAGGTTGAGCCGCTAGTATTTATTATCAACCGACTTCAAAAAGGAGGAGGTTCTCAATTCGACTGTATTTTTTTTTTTATGTTTATTACCTCAGAACTTTGTCATTTATGAACCGATTTGGACAATTTTTGTTTTGTTTGAAAGAGTATACTTCCAGATTGGTCCCATTTAAATTTCAAAAAAAATATCACCCCTAAGGGTGGAAAAATAGCTAACAATGAATTTAACCTACTTCTAATTGTCATATTGACTTGAAACTTTGCAAGTGTTTCTATTTCCGTTGATAGTACAGTGGTTCGGTATTGTTGAACTGATTTGATGGTAAGGCCAGAAGGTGGATAGGTGGAACTCTTCAACGGCTAATAGTAGATACTTTGCGTTTGGGCTTATTTTGTTTGATTCGACAAGCCTAACACTTTAGAATTCGTACTTTGCTACTACTGTCTACACTAAAAAGGTAAAAATAAAAACTTTTTAACAAAAAAATAAAAACCGACTTCAAACAAAAGCACTAAAAAGTTAAAAATAACTGATTGGTAGTTTTCATTTACTATACATACCTAATCAAATATTTTCGAAGTCGGTGTGCTTTGCTTTGTATGGGCTGGCACCGATTTCGAAAATATTTGATTAGGTATGTATTTAATAGGTAGGCTTTAATTACTTAGCCAAAGCACACCGACTTCGAAAATATTTGATTAGGTATGTATAGTAAATGAAAACTACCAATCAGTTATTTTTCACTTTTTAGTGCTTTTGTTTGAAGTCGGTTTTTATATATTAGAGTAGACTATAATCTATGAGTATGATTTGATTGTATAGGAACCTCTGTTGCTTTCTGGCTTAGACTACAAATTATGAATTTGGTTAAACGCATCAATAATGTAATCGCGTGAAACGCATCAATAATTTAATAATTATAATTAAGTTTTTAATGTGACCTCTGCAGTTAAAATGTCCTATTGATACTTTCTTAGATTTACGCGAATATTTGACATTTTAAATAAAACTGTCTCTTCGGATTATTTCGCGGATTTATTTTGATTTTTGGTTCCCGAAGTTTCGAATGCTTTACAGCAATCATGGTCACGGGATTGACTAAGGTAGATGTCTCGAAGGTATAGTTGAAATTCAAAATTCAAAATATTTTATTCAGCCTTAAATTATTACAATTTCTTACTGAACGTCATGAGTCTACTACCAGTTGGGAAAGAAGAAGCCTCAGACCTTAGAAGAACTGGCGAAAGAAACTCAGTGGGACTAATATTAACTTGTTTTAAAGTAAAATTATAATTTACAATATTTCTATCAAGTTGAAGTAGCCTGGAGGTGATCATTTCATTTCCAAGGTGTGCCATTTTCTATAAAATCATTTATTGTATAATAGCCTATATGTTGACCCGGATAACCAGCCAACATCATACCAAATTTCATCAAAATCTGTCCAGTGGTTTGCTTGTGATGCGGTAACAGACAGACAGATGGACGGACGGACGGACAGACAGACAGAAAAACAGACAAAGATTGTAAAAACTATAGATTCGGACTCTGCATTGATAATAATGTCTATTTCAATTAGATTTTCCAAAAAGTATTTAATGTACAGATTCGACTTAGTTACAATTTTATTATATGTATAGATTTAGAGGTTGGCTTACAATTTGTGAATATATTATGAATACAGGTAGCACTGGTAGCAGTGATTCTAGTTGGTTCAAGAAATAAATTATTCAGGTTATATGATAGAAGCATGGATTTAAATCTGAGACTTACGGTGGAATTATCTAATAAGTTTATATTAAAATCCCCACAAACATTTTCTGAAAAAAATTAATCTCACTGTTATTGATATCCTATAAATATAATATGTACAATAATTCGCAAACCTGGATGTAATAGCACGTCTCGTGAGATGATGGCGCCGTGTGGGTTGGCGGCGCGGCAGCGAATGATACTCGTAGTGGGCTCGTCGCGGTACGAGCTCGATGGGAACAGCTCTAATGTACCGTTGCCGTATATCCGTCTGTTACGTGAAAATCACTAGCGATATAAGACATCTCAGATTTTTTTCATATTTTACTGTCTACAGTGATTCATAGATGTAAGAAGTTAGTTCCTTGTTTAAATAAATATCTGATCACTCAGAAATTACGCATAATAAGTACGCAGTAGAAAAGATAGAGGTTATGAGTAACTCTGTGAAATCGTATTGGAAACCACTTGAGCTTTTTCGAAATTGAGAAACATAGTCATATTTATGAATGAACCATATACATAGATTTTGGAGACGCTGACGTTTATTCAAGTGATCCTCTTTGATATTGAGAGAACACGTATCAGCATAAACAAGAATTGGTATCAGGAGAGAAATTGCTAGCGCAATTTTGGTTGGAATGGAAAAGGAAATTACACAATTTACGAAGAGAAGCTACTGCTCCAAACATATTCCGACTCAGTTCACTTACGTGCGAGCGTCATGACAAATTTTGATCGATAATAACCCCCAGATTTTTAACTTTCTCAGTAAAAGGTATTTGAGTACCATCAAAATATAATACCGGTGGTATTTGCATAACTTTAACAAGTAGTAGTCTCTGACTGCCAACAATGATTGCCTGAGATTTTGTCGCGTTCAGATTAAGTCCATATGATTTCCCTATGATGATATCAATGACAGATCTTTATTATATCTATAGTATGATGTAAATTCAACACAGTTGTCGAAGCATAAATTTGCAGATTGTCGGCATTCAGGTGGTAGTGAGAAGAAATTTGATGACTAACAGAATTTATAAAAAATAAAACAGAAGAGGACAGCACGCTACCTTGTGGAACACCAGCATTAATTACAGACTAGTCAGAATACGATTTTAATCCGTACTTTCTGCCGGCGATAACACAACTAACAACAAAACTCAAGTCAACTACCTCAGGAGATATGTTAAGAGAACTATAATGGCAAGTAAAATGACATCATTACGTACGTACTCATATATGTCTATAGGTATTTTGTTTGTAACATTAGATTGGCGCCGTCATTTATTATCGCTGAAAACAGCTTTGTAGTCTTTACGTAATTTAATAAGAATAAAATAAGTTAAGTGCACAATAAATAACGAATTTTATAAATATGTTACCGTCACAAAAGAGAGCAAAAAAGCGAACTCAATATTCTGCTCGTAAAAAGAACAGAAAAGCCTCTTAAACTTTTAATATACAAGAAGATTATTTCGGAGACTCTTCGATAAACTTTGAAATATTTATAGCAATAAAAAGCTATCAAATGATGAAATGTTTTTCGGTAACAAAGTAATGTACTTTTTCATGTCACTTTTTATCTTTAGTAAAAATGTGAAGTCGTTAGAGCGAATATGAATCGAGTCCGCGATAATGGCGGTGCTTTGTCTTGGCAGTAATTATAAAGAGACAAATTCTAATTGCAATCGTTCGGTACATTATTCTTTCCGTCCGCACGAAAAATCGCTCTCATTAAAGCTGTTTGTTCGCAGCGGACAAATTATAAGAATTTTCATATCTTAAGATGTCTTAGATTTTTTAGCGGAGACAGTTAAAAACTAGCGTTCATTATTTAAGCTTTCTTTATCGCGGAACTTCGGTAAGTCTCGTTAATTTACATTGCCTTTAGCGCTTTGTTCGGTCTCTATACTTTTAGTTGGTATCATTTTGGGTTTTTATTACCCCTTAAAAAGTTTTACTTTAATAAATTATATTTAAGATAAGATAATTAGATGAAATATTTAAAATATTAGATTTTTGATAAATTATAATTTTAGACCCCCAATTCTTTTCTAACTCCGAGCTCAGTGAGTATGTACTTTAATAAAAGTTAGTGTACCTGAGTCCCGGTGCATCTACGAGAGGGCTGCCGTCCTCACTGATCCAGGATATCCTGGGTGGCGGGTTGCCCCGCGCGGCGCACGGCACGCGCGCGCCCGACGACGCCGCGTACCGCACCAGCGCCGGCGGCTCCGACGTGAAGGTGGGGCCCAGGCGCGTCAGCGCGTCTGATGACACATCTAGATGGAGCAAAACATAGCTAAGCTTGCATGACTTTATCAAAATAGTTATGTTTGGTGAGATACACCTGTTTCTTGAGAAATAAGGATGTACATAATTCAATTAATTTCAATTTTCTTGTCAATGGCTTTAACGCGTGCCAGACGAGTACAGATTACCTCGCCAGTGTCACGTACAATTGAGAAGGCACGAAGGTGATTGGTCGAATAAGAATGTAAATAAATATAATTCAAGATGTGATGTTGTTCATGATAAAGTAATATAATTTCCATTATGAATTATTCCTCTTGGATAATATAGTAATGTCAGAAATCTAGATGTCATATACTTGCTGAACTATGGTGGCAGTGAGGGGTCTATCCTCTAGTATAATAGTTTTTATTATGAAATGGAATAATATTTTATTATACCTATTTAAATAAACAATTTTCGATCGATTCTATTTTTGATATCTGATCACTTCTGACGCGAAAATTATAATTTGGGACTTTTGAACCAATATGCTAAAACAAAGGTATACAGCAAGTTTATAGTCAGTTTATAGTAAGTAGTATTGGGACAAACTTATTTATTAAGAGAAGTATTTCAGATCAATGTAAACTTTTCAAACGTTTTCTTAGGAAATGAGAAATTCAATGGTCCAACGGATATATTAATGAGAGTTTATTTTATCCCAAGAATAAACCCTTTAGGGGTTACCCTAATGAGGGGTCTTCCAAGAATTCATTTTTATTAACTTTATAAAAAACCTCTCTGAAATTAATACATCTTAAAAGGAAAACAGTAAACACTGTTCTTAAGATTACTATAAAGGTGATAAAAATACTAGATAACTAAATACATACAAAATTCCATGAAGTAATTCTTGTATTAGCAAGTTCTATGGAACAAGTCATAATTTACTAGAAACAAGCTGAGCCCTCCCATGACACCGACACCCCATCATACAGCGGAAAAAATTCTTTTCGCAAACAACGAGTAACTTTAAGCCACTTAAAAGTCTAGCGACAAAAGTGGAGTTTCAAAGTGTTTGACCCAAAAAAAAGACAAAGTTAGAAACTTGGGACTTGCGATTGTCCTCTAATGTGTAATTCGCCTAAGTCAGTCCGCCGTCTGCGGGAGTTTTTCTATCAGCGTCAGTCTGTCAGCGCCCATTGTTTATCCATATCTACTTACAGGTGAGTGGAGCTCACAGAAGACCATAGCTTCGCGAATAAACTTTATAATATAGTTGTCTCCGACAAAAGCTATTAAATTTTGGGTAAGTACTTAATTAAATGCTACGTTTTGCTTCCTCGGCTCGTATAAAATTATTTAATTAAGCGCACACGGCGCTGTCTCGCTTGCGTTCGATATCGTTCTGCACAATTGATTTAATCAGAGCATGTTTCAGCTGATTTAATTATGAAACTAAAAGCGCTGAATGGAGTCGTTATTTGCTAATAAAATTTAGTTTGAAACAAAGGGTAAGTAATAAAATGAATAAGCTCTCGTGAGATGTATTGTGTACAGGCGGCGTTCGGATCGAGATATTGTGCGAGTACGACATTCTCACAATATCAGGCTCAATTATTATAATATATACATTATAAGAGAAAATAGCTATGTTTTCTATAAAAAATAGTCTCTTAAGTGGTATTTTATGATAAAGTGAAAAAATATATAAGATTTTTTTTAAAAGGGCTTTAAACTAACAAAATTTATAAAAAAACTAGCGACTCACCCTCGCTCCGCTCGGGTTCGTCCCTGGAGTGGGGTCTGGGAGGACCACCTTTATCCTTATCACTTAGGGGTATGAAAAATAGATAGTAGCCGATTCTCAGACCTACTGAATACGCATATAAAATTTGGTAAAAATCGGTAAAGCCGTTTCGGAGGAGTACGGTAACAAACATTGTAACATGGAAATTTTATATATAAGACTAGCGGACCCGACAGACGTTGTCCTGTCTACAATGATAACAAAACTTTTTTTTTAATTTGATCGCAGCGCTAACTGTCGGGACAGACTAAAATTAAAATTCGAATATTATTTAAAATTTGACACTGCGATGGTAGCGCCGTCTGTCGGATCCAATGTAAAACATTCCAAAATCAACAACTACTAATAAATTAAAAATTAATTAAAAAAACATTGTCCAGCGGACAAAATTGTGAATCTAAACCATTCCCAGATCCCCTTGAACACACACAAAAAATTTCATCAAAATCGGTCCAGTCGTTTGAGAGAAGTTAAGTGACATACACACTCACAGAAGAATTATATATATAAAGATATAGAATACATCTTACTATACTAATATTATAAATGCGACCTCTTTGTGGATGTATAGAAGTTTGTTACTCTTTCACGCAAAAACCACTGAATGGATTTTAATGAAATTTACAGTAATATAGCTCATACATCATAATAACACATTGGCTACTTTCTATCCCGGAAAAATGTACCGTTCCCGTGGGATATATTTGTTTTTCAAAAATATAAAAAGGGCAAAAACAATATTGAGTTGACTTTTTCATCGTCGTTAATTAACTGGTTAGTCGTTAGTTAGGACAAATTTGACCATATGTTAGCTTATTAAGTATTGTGGTAGGCATTGTAATGGCTGTTTAAGATAAGGGAACGCTCCTCAAGCCACCCGGAAGCTAATTTTCTTAATCAGTCTTTTCACTTAATAACAACTTTACAGTTCGGTCATAAGCAATTTTTTATCGCGATCGTGATTTTGAATGTTTTGAAAGTTTTAGCCTAATATTTGATTTCTCAATTAAAATCAAACAATTTTTAACCAGTTTTCAATTATACACCGTTTAATTATGACTTAAAATTGTGTAGGTAAACTTCTATAATTAAAATTGTACTTACTTGCGAGAAAGCCTCCAAGAGCAAATAAAATTGTTAATAGCATGTTGGTTCAGTCAGAGATGCATCTGTGGACAGAAAATAACTTATTATTTCTGTTTCGAAAGAAATGGTATACTTTAACCAAATATTAGTGCAGTTTTTGTAAGGTGCTTTGTTCTCAAAAGTACATAATTTATCATTTAATGTTGCAAATGTGAATGAATGTTATATGATACGAGTATATCTGGCATCGACAAAGAACATCGATCTCGAGCACCCAAAACAGCTCCGTTATAACTGTTCTGTACGAAGTATCGAACTACTTGGACACGTTAAAGAGACATAATATATAGTGGTTAAAGGAATGGAAATGAAAAAAAAGGTTTTGTCCGTGAAGGTCGTTGGTTCGAGTTTTGCTCTGGACAATGTTTAAACTTGCAGATACGGGTTCTTGGTTTCGATAAATTGTGGCGTAAGAATTTACTACCAAAGCTTAGTTATAAGTGTTTGATGTGTTATGACTTAATTGCACTTACACAGCTGTGCGTATTTCTATGAAAACTAATTCAGAAATAGTTTCCATGCACAATGATGGCAGTGGTAATGCGCTCGCTTGAGAAACCGAGTGAAGCGAGTTCAAATCCCGGGTCTCGCACCTCTGATATTTTCATGTGCGAATCATTTCTAACATGATTACTACTTGCCTTACGGTGAAGGAAAACATCGTGAGGAAACCGGCATGTCTGAAAGAACCTAGCAAGTTTTCGAAAGATATGTGAAGTCCGCCAACCCGCACTTGGCCAGCGTGGTGGACTATGGCCTGATCCCCTCGTATTGAAGGGAGGCCCGTGCTCAGCAGTGGGACTAAAAAGGGCTGAATACATACATACATACTACAATGATACAATATTATTGATCGGCAAATATTTTATTCATAATTTATAAATCTAGTACATTATAATAGCTGTTATAGTACACACTCAGTCTCTTGCAAACTGTAATTTTTTACAATATTAGTAAGATTTATATATTAAGAAAATTAAAATACAGAATCAATATGTTTATCAAGTGAACTGGATTTCACAAGATCTGTTTATGTTTGGATCATGTGGATACTGGCACAACGTAGACAGTAAATAAATATATTAAGTGTTTCAAAGCGTAAAAAACCTTTTACTGTTTATTAATTAAATTGTAACCATAATCGCTTTCATTTGGTACAACTTTGCCACAGCTTTTAGTTAAAAATGAGTATAATCTTGACCATAAAGTACTACTCGTAGTCGTTTAGTTTAGTATTGTTTTTATCAGCTGATATTACTATCATAGATCTTGTTTTAAATATTATTGATTTTGAGTCCGTGTAGTAAGCCGCACACATTGCGATGAGGTGAATTTTCGGGTTATATGATGTTTTTCGGTATATACGATATAGTATGTATGCGCGATTTTTCAACCGACTTCAAAAAGGAGGAGGTTCTCAATTCGACTGTATGTTTTTTTTATGTTTGTTACCTCAGAACTCCGTCATTTATTAACCGATTTGGACAATTTTTGTTTTGTTTGAAAGGGTATACTTCCAGATTGGTCCCATTTAAATTTCAAAAAAAAGTACCACCCCTAAGGGTGGAAAAACAACTAATGATGAATTTAACCTACTTCTAATTGTCATATTGACTTGAAACTTTGCAAGTATTTCTATTTCCGTTGATAGTACAGTGGTTCGGTGTTGTTGACCTGATCTGATGGCAAGGCCAGAAGGTGGATAGGTGGAACTCTTCAACGGCTAATAGTAGATACTTTGAGTTGGGGCTTATTTTGTTTGATTTGACAAGCCTTACACGTTAGAATTCTTACTTTGCTACTACTGTCTACACTAAAAAGGGAAAAATAAAAACTTTTTAACAAAAAAATAAAAACCGACTTCAAACAAAAGCACTAAAAAGTAAAAAATAACTGATTGGTAGTTTTTATTTAATATACATACCTAATCAAATAATTTCGAACTCGGTGCCAGCCCATACAAAGCAAAGCACACCGACTTCGAAAATATTTGATTAGGTATGTATAGTAAATGAAAACTACCAATCAGTTATTTTTTACTTTTTAGTGCTTTTGTTTTTGTATAACTACTTTTTTTCGTTTTGTCAAATATTCATGAATACTTCGGCACTTCAGGCATAGTCGAAAGTATATCGCTCCGCTGTCTCGGTAAACTCTTGCACATCAAAGGGTTTTATCTTCCCTGACGTAACTATCAACTCTCTAATAATAATAATGTTCTCCTGATCGATTTCGAACACGGCAGCTAATCTCACTGAGATTAGCCAACTGTGCAGGAGGTATTATTAGTGCATAAGAGTACGCGCAGACAAGTGCATTCTCTAATCCTTTCACTTTCAGAGTCTCAAAGTATTCTTGCTAGGGCCCACCCGGGACTCGAACCCAGGATCTTAGGATCTAGAGCTGCACAAGTTATAATACCAATAAGGTATTTTTTTTATTTGTATTGTATTCAGGCCTTTTTCACGTGCCACTGCTGGGCACGGGCCTCGTTTCAATACGAGGGTAAACAGGCCACAGTCCACACATGAAATTATCAGAGGTTCCCAAGCGAGCGCGTTATCACTGAGCTACCATTGTCTTTTTTTATTTACAAGTATTTAAAACCTAGCACATTGAATTACCTTAAAATGATTTTCATTAAATATTGAAAGGTGCCTACGATTAACAAATATGTGATCCAGGGTGTAGTATTCATTATTAAGTTGCTCTCAAAAAGATCTGCTCAAAAAATGACGTATAAAATCAGCGGTCGCTCCTCTAAATGCTTCATGTTGCTCTTCTTTTTATTATTATGAATGGAAAATGTACGTACACTCAATAATATTATATTAGAACTAATTGATGTTGCGAGTAAGTCTAAAAGCCTTTTACACAACAACGTACGAGCACGCAGCCGGCAGGAGGAAACTGGAACAATTACGTTAAAACAATGTTCAATGTACATTAGGCCTCGGCGGGAACATTTGATGCCTCGCTTGTCGGAAAACTTGGTTATGTCGTTCATTCTTGACTAAATAATAAATATGTTCCGAGAAATACTGCACTTTTTTATTCAAAATGTGATACGTGAAAAGATTCATCAGACAAAAGATAATTTTCTAAAATAGCGAGGAGTAATGCGGCAAGACCTGAGTGAGGACATAATATAAATGTCAGTCATACAAATAAATGGTTTTAACATAGCAAAACGTATTTAGTTTTAGTCATAATAAACTTGTGTCGGTCTCGTTAAGACCCTTGTCTTAAGAAACACTTAGAGCAATGAAATATTTTATTAATTGAATATTGAGTCTACAGCCACAGGAATGTAGATAAATATATACGTATACCTAATATAACATGACGTGATGTGGGTGAGCACTTAAACCGTAAAGCTACTTGTTATAATACTGTTATTTACATATATGTAGTTGAAATATAATTTTGTATTATGTGAATGAAAATAAAATAAATAATAACACAAAAATAAATATAATAGTCGTAATTTAAAATGTTAATTATTATCGACATTATTATGATAAAAAGTAATATGTGAATTTATCCCAGAATCCATTGATATTCTCAGCGTTGTATGTTGAATGCGTTAATTTGAATAAGAATTAAAAAAATCTGTCAAGTGCGAGTAGAATTAGGACACGAAGGGTTCCGTACCATCGTACATGTATTTTTATTAATATGACTTTTACTCTATGATGTACGTAGTATATCAGCTTCGATGATCGATTACGAACGTTAAAGAATGTTTCTTGTATTTTTATTTATAATAGCGGCAATAGAAATACATACTCTGTGAAAATTTCAACTCTCTACCTAACTCGGTTCATGAGATACAGCCCATTGACAGACAAACAGACGAACGGCCGGCTGAGGCGTAGTAATAGGGTTCCGTTGGCACTCTTCGGGTACGGAACCCTAAAAATCGGTGCGAAAAAAAGTGCGAGTATGACTCACACACTGAGGGTTCCGTAGCATGAAACATTAAATATACCTAAGTTTATAATATCATAATTTTTTTTTGTGATGTAACTACAAAATTTATGGTTTTCGAATTTTTTCCTTTACTTGTGCTTTAAGACATCGCTTCTTGCCAATTTTCAGGTTTTTAAGTCAACGGGAAGTACCCTATAGGTCTTGATTCCCTTGCGAGTGTCAAAATATGCGACATAAGCGGCCGTATCATTTGATTGTTTTGACTTAGATGTTTGATTTTTATCAGTTCCGAGGAATTGCAGAGTATTTGTATTCATTTCAACTTGATACCTCCACGCATTCCTAATGAAGGGTCTTGACAAACAGACAGACAGATACAAAGACGGACACGGTTTTTTAAAGTTACGGAAACCTAAAAAGAAGTATGTAAATGATTCTAGATGTAAAGGCATAAGCAATTAGTTTTTAATTTATGATCTTACTCTATATCGCTAAGCTTGAAGAGTTTTGACATAATCGTGGCATAGCTGCTCTCTCTACTCGGCTCCACAGAACTCCATTGGGTCGAAAAATCCTGATAACCCTCTATATTATTTAAATATTATATTAATTGTAAAATTATCAGTTAATATGTTGGGACATAATATGTTGGGACATTAACACACATCACCATCTAGTTCCATGGTAAGCTGCGAGGCCTGTGTTATGGATACTAGATAGTTGATACACTACAAATATATAACTTTAAATACATGCATATTATAAATATAAACACCCATGACTGGAGTACAAACGTTCGTGCTCATCACACAAATAAATGCCCCCAGCGGGACTCGAACCCGCGACCGCTGGCACAGCAAGTAGGGTCACTATAAACTGAGCCACACGCGTCGTCAGTGAAGCGAAATTTACAGAAAAGCGTCGCGTCGACAACAAAATATGTTAAAAATAATAATTATTATTAAGGCGCTCTACGAAGATGATAAGATGACGTGAACAAAGAAATGTAATTAAAAAATTTATTTGACAAAATGAAACGATCGCATTCATTTGTCGCGTTATCCGCTGACGGTACATTTTGTTCGGCTTCAATGGGATATTATTCAACGCTGTTTGAGTATTCATCGGGTCTGCGCGATCTCGACGGCGTCTTCGCAAATTGGCTCACTGCTTGTTATTATACTCCAGATTAAGAATGGTTCAGACAAGATTCTGATTTCGTTAAGCTTTGTGTAAATATTATGCCCAAATAAATTAGCATAATAATACGCGTTGAAAGCAATCGCTACTTTCTTGTTTCACATTGAAAGGTAAATTAATTTATTAGTTTTTTATAAATTTGGTTTTGATAGAGATTTTAAGTGTAGGTATTCTCAAAATTTTTTTAAATATAATATGGCTATTTAGTGAATATAATAGATACATATATTTTTTATTACTTACGACGACCAAACGACACAAATATATAGCCGTCACTGAAGCTATAGTTGCAGCACTTAAGATTTAAATTTCTATTTATATGTTGCTCCTCCGGTTACAGACGCTGTTTTGAGATGGATCACGCATATTCAGTGTCCAGGCATGCAGATGAATGAATGCCCCCATCGGGACTCGAACCCGCGACTGTTGGCGCAGAAAGTACTATAAACTGAGCCAAACGTGTCGTCAAAGTGAAAAACATTCGTATATTTATAAGTATCGTAACACTTAGTACGTTGAAGCTTATTAAATCGTACGTTAAGTAGTGCTTGTGCCGCGCCACTAAAAAGCGCAATCTATCGAGCCTCTCGTGCTCTCTGCAGTGCGGGCGATGGCCGCCGCGTGCAAACATGAGGCAAACGTGCGTGAGCCATATGTAATTACTGGAACTATTTAACTATTTATTACCTATGTCTTAATATTTGGCGTAAATGGTTAATCAATTATACAATATAAAGTATTGTAAGGAATTAAAAGTTATGGTTTATATTCGGTAAATATTACTTTTGACCACGTCTCTTATCCACCTTCGCTTTGTTCAATGTTTTATCGTAGCCTGCGAATTTACCAACATTTGTATGAAAAATACTTCTGCCCGACGGGCACCACATAATGTCCCGAATCATAAGCTTGTTTATATCAGCCTCTAACCAAAAAATATCTCTATGCTTAACATTATCGACACATTGTTGCTTCATACGTTTAGGCCCAGCTCCAACATGTCTGTCAAAAGAGTCTTTATATTGGTTTCTACTCAGTAATATATAAACTGTACATGTTCTACAAATCCACAACGCACGGTAATCTAGTAGGTGTCGGTGAGTCATCGCTCTTTTAATTCTTCACTCTCCTCCAACATAAAACAATACTGAGTGGTGGCCGGCGGCGTCCGGCGCAGAGCTTTATCTTAATCAGGCCGGGGCAGACATTTTTATGGACTCTAAATCCCAATTTCACATTCATATTCGTTATGGTGAAGTAGACACTGCTAGTTAGAAATACACTGCCACATAATATTGGCACTCATAAATTTTCTTTATTTGTATTTTAATAGTTACTGCTTACGGGAAGTCGTAAACAGTCACCGTGGTTTCACTATTAGGCTACACACACACACCCTCTTATACCTATTAACTCTCACGCAAGATCTCTAGAAACATACCATTGGGATAATTGAAACATAATAATAATAAGCCTTTATTGTCCAAGATAACATCCCAAAAGTTTGAATAATTCAAACATTAATAAAGATGTCCAATAAATTTATACAAACAGATAATAATACATGATCAGAATTATGAATCATGACGTAATATGATGAATATTTCTTTACAAAATATTGTTTTTGTAATACTATTTAATTATTTTTATTGTTAATTTTTTGATTTTATTACTAGTGGCTCACCCTCGCTTCGCTTGAGTTCGTCCTTAGCTTGTTGCCCAATACTAACTTTCATACCCATTTTCACCCTCATAAGGGATGATTTCCGGGATAAAAAGTATCCTTCCCAGGGCCTCAAACAAAAACAATAATCCAACAATATTTTACGATACGAAAAAAATACATTAGATTTGATTTGTATTGGCTGGCACCGACTTCGAAAATATCTTATTAGGTATCTATTCTAAATGAAAACCCCTGTTAAGTTATTTTTTAGATTTTAGTGCCTGGAAGTCGGTTTTAATATATTTTTTAAAGTTTTTTCTCCGGCAATCCCTCATTACAGACATAAAATATTCATCGGTGGGAAGACAGCAATTAGTTTTAAGAGCACACTCCACATCCCCCAATTCGGAGTCATTAGGCAGATAGGTTCAGGTTGCAGAAAACGAAGAGTTGAGAAGAGAACTTTATCCAAAGTGGTATGATTTGGAAGATGCGAGCTTCGTAACACCCAGCGCTCCAAAATATATCGAATTCAGTTTGTCTTTCCTCTACACATAAAACTTCGGTACATTTTTTAGGACATTCACACGAATAATCTCCCAAAAAGTGTCTTTTTAATATAGACAGCAGTAGCAAAGTAAGAATTCTAACGTGTTAGGCTTGTCAAATCAAACAAAATAAGCCCAAACTCAAAGTAACTACTATTAGCCGTTGAATAGTTCCACCTATCCACCTTCTGGCCTTACCATCAGATCAGGTCAACAACACCGAACCACTGTACTATCAACAGAAATAGAAACACTTGCAAAGTTTCAAGTCAATATGACAATTAGAAGTAGGTTAAATTCATCATTAGCTATTTTTCCACCTTTAGGGGTAGTATTTTTTTTTAATTTAAATGGGACCAATCTGGAAATATACACTTTCAAACAACACAAAAATTGTCCAAATCGGTTAATAAATGACGGAGTTCTGAGGTAACAAACATAAAAAAAACAGTCGAATTGAGAACCTCCTCCTTTTTGAAGTCGGTTGATTAAAAGAACATTGTGGTTTAACGTTTTTAAAACGTATGATTTTTTATAAGAAATATGGGTTATTTGATTTAAAACGTTATTGCAAATCATTCTTAGATCAAAATGAGAATGGATTTAAAAAAATAAACTTTTTTTGTGGGTTAACACGATATTGCATATTTGCATCCATTTATAATATTTGTAAGAAGTAACATAACTAGATCTTGGTTCATTTAAGAATATCATAGAGAGACGAACATAAAATGTCTATTTTAAGTTGTATTTCATCACTCTGTTAACAAACAGCTCAGAATATATTATCTAGTACATTGGAGCAGATGGTAGCAGTCACTTTATTCGGTCATAACGACAACTAATGACAATGTAAGGTACACAAGAGTCTAAAGTAGGTGTAAAAGTGGTACTGAGACTCACATCACCTCGCACTTACTAGTTACATATGTCCGTGTACCATACACGAGCGTAATAAATCCAGTGAGTGCCCTCGTGTTGCAGTGAAGTAGGAAATTTATTGAGCTCTCAATAAACTTGTTTCATGTACCTGCTAACTACTGAGGCTGTTAACTTTTAGTGCCTATAAAGACTTGGCGTGAGTCAATGACTAAGTTGTTACTTGATGGATATATTTCTTATTAGCTTTTGCCCGCGGTTTCGCTCGAGGTATGGGAAATGAGCTATCTTCAATCCGAATTTCACTCACATCCATTTAGCTGATAGTGTCCAGAAATTTTGTATGTAACTGTATACGCACCTACTATAAACTTTTACGTTAATTTGGGACAACAGTACTTTTGAATGAAGTTTTCTAAAATATTTTTATGTAAATAAATATTTAAAAGTAGTGCTTTTTGATCTTACTGACTCCATATGAATATATATATGTACAAGTACATTGTACATTATTTCAGCAACTCTCCTGGCCATGGCACTGTGACACCCCGCGCTGCGCTCGTAACGGGTTATGCAGTTAATATGAAGGAGATGCACTTAGGATATTTTGGCAAAACAGAAACAATGTAAGTGCTTAAAATGCTTTTCAGAAGGTAAAAACCTTTTTAATAAAGGAATTAAGTAACTTATTACGCTCAATAATACTAGAATACGGGCAAGTTTAAAATCAACTCGACACTAACATAATATGCAAACTATTTGTGTAAACAAGGAGAAGGAAGATAATATACTCGTATCTACAAACAAATGCTAAATGCCATGAATATTGAAATGTGAGGTATCTTAGTTATAAGACCGCCTGATAATTATTATTGAATGAGTGGATTTGCTCAGTGCGTGATAAGCAGTTTTCTTTGAACAATTTGTAACTGACCTTGAAAAAGAAAGGGGTACTAAATTTGAGTATATTTTGTCGTGTGTATTTTCGTAATTATGCTAAATCTTAGTCCTAAATACATTTTTTAAAAAGTTTCATTTCCAAGGAGATATTATTACATTCCAAATTCATATATTTTGAAAGTGGATTTTTTTATTATTAATTTGGTAATACTTGAACTATGTATGTATCGCTTTGAATCAAACGTTAAAATGAAAAGTGTTCGTGAACATTTACAAGAATAATACAATTTGCAAAATCTTATACAATATAATGTAAAGAATGTACCTAACTAGATGTAGTTATCTTAGTGGAGTAGTCGCTATAGTATGGACTTAAATATTTTTACAGAAAATCATTAATTTTTGTACGTTAGCAATTGGTCAATTTTACGAAACTGTCTTATATAACTAAGTGCGGTTTCAATTAGTGATTCAATGAACTAATATGTATAGCATAATAATTAAATTCCATTTAAGTGCCCGAGAAGCCGCAGGAAACAATGTAACGAAGGCAGATAATAGTTTAGATAATGTGAACCGAAATTGAACTCCATTATATAAATTGTTCACGAGCGCTTGCCCCGAGTCGTCTAAATACATGACATGCCTGAGTTGGGCCAAAGATTTGGTGAATTTACAGTTTTTCAACGATTTTCTTCATCAATTATCTAAAGTAACATCTGGTTCGCGAGCGCCGCCGCGCCGCAGCGCGCTACCGTTGTTCTATAACTTGTTCACAACTCTCTTTTCTGCAGTCGTCACAAGTACTACTCTAATTCTTAACATTTGTCTAAGTTTCGTTAAAAAATGAATGTTTTATTTACAAACTAGCGGCTCACCCTCGCTTCGCTCGGGTTCGTCGCTAGGTATGTTTTAAATAGATATAAATAGTTATTAGCCAGTGTTATTAGCCATATAAATATTTCTTTTTCGTTAATTTTTCTGACGTTTTAATACTTAGGTATTAACCTATTCCGGAATGAGAGAAATCCAAAAATTCAAATATCATAAAAATTGGTCCAGCCGTTCTTGAGTCTTGTATACGGGAACGCAGTCGAACGGGCTAAAAAGTATCCTATGTCCGTCTCCTGGTTCTAAGCTACCTCCCCACCAAATTTCAGCCAAATTGGTTCAGCCGTTCTTGAATTATAAATAGTGTAACTAACACGACTTTCTTTTATATATATATATATATATATATATATATATATATATATATAATAAATAAATAAATATAGATGAGGAGCTGTCAAGAAATCACAGAGAGACTTTAGTCATCTTAGATAAAATATTTGAGATATATTGGTTAGGCAAATTATACATATAATTTTCATATTTTTATGTTGAAGGCTGAATACTTTGAAAAATAATTAAAGTTTCCAAAACAATTTTTATTATTTAAAGTTTTATGCTGTTTATATATGTATGGAATTTTTACATATAAAACTTTAGTAATACTGTCTTACGACGTGACTTCCTGAAGCCCGTTGTTTTGAGATCGTTATTACTTTTTCTTTCAAAGCAACTTAGGTCTAAGGCCGTTATGAGAAGTGACGTGCTCTGTATTATAAGTTTTATCAGAACTTCTCCTGCGGAACTCCGTGATAATTTAATTCGACTTGCAATTGCTAATGTCGGCTTGAGTTTGTTGTTTAGTTGGACGAAAGTTTTGTGTTCTGTACTTCTCGTATCTCGTATACCTACTCATATCTATTGCATCTTGTTGAACAAAAATTTACACTTCTTAATTAAATTTACTTTGTAGACTAGATTTTTATGAAGAAGTAGGAGAAGAATTTCTGTGAAGATTATTCTCTATAGGTACAATATAAATTTATACTTATACTAATAACTGAAGAGTTTATTATTTGTTTGTTTGAATGTACTGATCTCTGGAACAACCAGTTCGATTTGATTGTTTATATATATATATATATATACATATATATATATATATATATATATATATATATATATATATATATATTAATGGAGAAAGACTATATTACAAACCTAATTCAATTTTTTTTATTTAATTCAATCCTCAATTTATTTAATTTAAGATCCTAAGAAATTATTGTTATATGATTTGTATAATTGTGTGTTATTGTTTACAAGTATATCTATAACACACGCTAGTAGGTAGTAAAATTATAAAGTTTTATTATTTTTTTATATCTGTAAGATACTAGGGATGCACTGGCAAGCAACCTGCAGCTTTAACTACTTCTTTCTGTCTGTATTTTTGCTTAGTCACTGACTGTGTGACATTACGGGCTAAATGTGCAGAGTTAGTAGTTTGATTGATTGATTTTCAATCAAAAACACCATAAGTTTCTATCGTTATTCTATTCTTTATGTGCAAAGTATCTACGTATTTATGTAGTGGTATCATATGTCGGAAAACGTGTAGTGGATGACAATCCAACAAGCCCTTTTTTGTCTAGGGGTTCACCTCTGTAGTGGGTATCCACTTTCAGAAAGCCGCCCCTCTTGTTTGAGAAAAATGAGACTACATATTATATATTTGTGTATAATGCGTAGGTATAGCTATGTAAATATTTTGTTATCAAAAATGTAAAATTTGGAAAAATATAATTTTTTTTTCATTAATCAATAGTTAACTATGCTCTATTTGCCAATACATATATTGTGGATCTTTTTTGTTAGTACATAATTTATAACATAGGTGTGAATTTTTAATCTTCCTTATAAGTTGTTATGTTTTTATTTAAATTGTAAAATATTTTTATTATAAATGCAACTACTTACGTACGACAATCGTCTTCAACTTTTTGTAAAATATTCTAACAATAAAGTAACACTTTATCAGGTTTCATATTATATAATATTCGTATTTAAAACTTTAAATAAAACAATTTATCCGCGAATAAATCTAAATAATATGTAGTTTTAATTAATTTAAATTAAAGAATTACTTGAAACTTGGTATTAATAATGCTCTTCAATATAATTAAATAAATATGTAAGTATTTTTTTTTAAATTCCCATAAGGAATTAAAATAGAGGATGAAAGTTTGTATGAAACCTATCTATCTAGAGAATTTTTGTAGTTTTAGCGCGAGTGAAGCCGCGGGTTCTGCTAGTATTATATGAATACCATAATATGGAGTTTGATGTTTGGTTACATTCAATGTTACATGTTACGGTCGGCAGAGCACCGGCCAGGGATCGAGGGTTAAACTCCTTAAGTTCAAAGGATTATCGCTGGATGATAGTAGATAAAAGTTCCTCAAACCAACTTTTATGTACTATCTCAGTAGTAGATATTAGATAAAACTTTGTAAAGAACAACTCGCAGGTTCTTGTTATTAATTGAGAATTATGAACTAAGTAGGGAATAGTGGCGATCCACAATGTGCGAAAAAATATGTGGTCTTACATTCGATTTGTAAATATTAATATTTCAAATTTATTTATTTATTTTAAAGACTTACTAACTGAACTTACATAGCGACATCAATTTAATACTTCTCTATTTCCTTTATAAAAACTTAAAAGTATGCACGGCTTTTTATAGAAATAATTTATTGAAATTTTATAAAGAGCCATTTAAGTTGTGCAATGAAAGAAACTAATCTAAATATTTAAATACAGTTCTTTTTAATTAAACTTGGCTGTCAGAGAAAATGTCTATATTACCTTTTTATTAATACAATTTATTAATATTTTTCGCGACCATTAGATGATTGTTTCGTACTTAAGAGAATAAACAGCACGTGACTCTTAATTTATCATTTCATAGCAAAAAAAAAACTAATTTCAAAATTTCATTGAATTTTAAAGGAGTTCAGGCAAGGGTCAATGCATAATGTTTCGGGTTTTACGATTTACATTCACTCTTAGGCCACTTTCGTTGAATTTAATAAAATATGTACGCTGGCACGCCTTGCTCCGTGCACCAATAAAATACCTCCTTAAATTTTAATAAGATATATTGGTATTTACCCGGAGCAGCAACTCTCCGTACATATTTTAAAAACAGCCCAGAATATAAATTGCTATGAGAAAATTAAAAACTAAAATATGTATTTTTTCAAATATGAAATAATCAGTTAATACTATTTTATAATAAATATTTTCTTATTTTTATGTGATTGGTCGTAAAATTACTTATCTCAAGTGTCATAATTGAACTTACCTAAACTATTTCGCTAACGAAAATTCTCAACACAACCTTAAGTTACACAACACTTACACGAAAGTTTTCCGGCCACTTTTAAAAGTTATTTTCTTAAATTTTTATCAAAATTGAATTAGCATTTTAATATAGAGTTTTTAAAAGTGCGGAGTTCTCGCGGAAGGAGCGCAAGCACACAGGAGAGACATGTCGACTGCACGTCCGCCGCGCTCGGTGTCCTGTAGCGGACTGAACTCTACGAAACTTGAGTTCTACGTAATACTCGTAGTATATTCTAAGCTCTACATTACTAACTCTACGTTATTTATTTATTCTACCTACCTTTTTTATTTTTCTTTCAGAAACCTAGTCTTGAATTAATGTTTAATAATAAAAAAAATAAACAAAGAAATATTATTAAAATATATTACAATTAAATAGTATTATTATTTACTTAGCTATATTATAAGCTTTATAAGACTTTTTATTTTTTTAATTATGATGCATTATAAAATGTAGGTATATGTACACAGCCCTTTTTTTTAACGTCCCATTGCTGGGCACGGGCCCTCTTCAATACTTGGGGGATCAGGCCATAGTCCACCACGCTGGCCAAGTGCGGGTTGGCGGACTTCACATGTCTTTCCAAAACTTGCTATGTTCCTTTTTCCTCACGATGTTTTCCTTAACGTAATACAAGTGGTAATCATGTTAGAAATAATTCGCACATGAATATATCAGAGGTGCGAGACCCGGGATTTGAACTCGCTTCACTCGGTTTCCCAAGCGAGCGCGTTACCTCTGGGCTACCACTGCCTGGTATATAGATACCCAGTGTGAGTTTATTACTATAACCAACTAAATAATAATAATAAATAATAAAAATACTTAATAGTCAAAAAATACTCTCTATTTTTTAAAGACTGAGATTTTTCTATTTCCATTTGTTGACTGCCATGTCCATCTCGTGGTCAGTGCGTACAGAAAAATACCTTAAGAACTTGGGTTGAAATGCAGATCTGGTCTAAAACGTTACCTTATAAACTTTTTTTCTTAATAAATCTCACAGTAGTGCCTCGGAGAAAACGCGAAGGCGTTATTCCTACGCCTGTTCAATTTTCAATTGTATTTGATATCAGCCCATCACATAAGTTACATGCGTATCGAAATAATTTCATAAAGATTTAATAACAGTTAATAACAAAGTTTTACTATTGTTGTAGATGTACTACGAGTATTTCCCACGTAATTTTGGCTAGCCTTAAGGGTTGGACATCGTGATTAAAAATCAGGAGAACATAATTAAATTTATTGAAGTTAAAACAAGCCTTTCCTCTTTTTCATGAAGAAATAGGAATGCTACGCAGCGGCAGGTATTTTCACGCTAATTTAAACATACAAACTTGTTTTATTTAATCATTTCATAATCTTCTACTTGTAAAATTATCTCTCAGTTTTAATGAATAAATTAATATATAACAATATAATGAATATACAAGTGTGAAGACTACATGAGGTCAGTCAAAACAAAAGTATCCTCCAGCTAATTCAGGGAACACTAGATAACATCAAGAGCGAGAGCTCATAATAGAATCAAGGATAAAACGAAACAAAAGGAAATCAATGTACTTTTAATAAAGGCTCGACTTTGAGTGAAAGTTCCTACAAATTGAGAGAAGTCATTTAATATTCTATTTAACAGATATTCAATATTGTCTTAAGTTTTCTTCAAGATAATGACGCCCCCTACTATGCTATACTACCAAATGTGTCTTATATTTTTATTTTGCCACTCAGCACCAAAGCATCAACAAAATTTTTCACGATTTCCTATATAGAGATAATTTAGAAATTGAGGATTCTTATAGGTTACTTTATTTTGTTGCTCTACTACACATCATGGTTTTCGTTGGATAAAAAAATACCTTTAGTAACTGAAGAGTGTGCGGGATGTGACCGTTGACCCTCGTCAGAGCAAAGCGAATATGGGTCACTAGTAAAATATATGTTTGATGAAAGTAGCATAATATATAACCGCAGTTCGAATGTGCTAGGTTCGAGTCTCAGGTAAAACCAAATATAATATAGTAAGGTCTTTCTGTCAAGAAATTTTCAGTAAAATTCCGGAGTTGAGAAGTTAGTTTAACAGCTTAAATTACGGCGTCTGAGAGAGCACGTCGGTCCATCCATCATCTCAAATAATTGCATGAAAAGTGCATAAACACTATTTTAGGATTAAGTAATGACTTATAGCTTATTAAGTATTTTAATAAAATTTTATGAATTCAGGATAGGTCTATAGTAGGGGCCGTAGATATACTTATCTAAGTTTTCAAACACACTATTCTTTTTATCATGCTCGTAATATCAAGTCTTTGTAACTTTATTTTTCTTGAATTTTAAGGATTCTTTTCTGTTAATATTAATTGAAACAGTGTAGTTATATACTTAGGTACATACTTGAGAAGTATTTGAAAATTAATTAGAATATTTTTTAATACTTGTGTAGTATAAAACTTCTGTTAAGTTTCGCTTTCATTTAGCAGAAAGTATAAGCAGGATACCTATTAAAAAAGGATCGCATAGTTTCTGAAAATATTAACTGTTATGATAAGGGCTTTGAAGATTCATAAATTAAATGCAACTTTGTGAAGTAACTACTAAGGAAAAAGTAGTTACGATAATGCAAGCAAACCTAGACATAGTTTAGATAATGAGTCTTCACGGGATAGGGTTCTTGGTATTCCCTTAATAAAAGTAAAGTTTTTCTGTATTTGGAGTACTTGATATGTGCTGCTTTTAAACAACGACATCTAATTCATAAATTTTAATAGTGTTTCTTAAAATATGTTTAATAAAAAAGAAATAAAACACGTACGAGCATTTTGAATTAAATATTAATCGTTCAAATAATGAAAGGGAAGATCTCCCATACAATGATAAAAAAATAAATACCCTGACAGGAATCTAATTTATCAAAATCAGAACAGTAGGTGCTTTAGACGTTTAAAACAATTTCGTCTCCATTATCGTTGGGAGCGAGGGGGACTATTCTTCGCGGGTTATGCAAATGTCCGAGGACCTGATGACTCGGCGAGTGCTTTCTTTAAATGGAGACAGCGAAAAAATTAAAACAGTTTAAATTGAGAGGGATCTCTGCGGAGTGTGAGGGGCAGGCTCGAGGGGGAGGATAGCGGGGAGGACGGGGAGTGAAGGGGGGGGAGGATAGCGGAGACGTCGTCCGCCGAGCGTGAAGATACCTTGATGAAAAGAAAATGAAACCTGCAACGCGATGATGTAACGCGCCGCTTACAGACTAACGAAGTCTTAGTTTTAATGTATTATATTGTTATAAGTTTTAATGTTTAGTATAGATTTCTCAGAGATGAGCTATTTTCTCTCAGTAAAAAGTATTCTATATGTTGACAATAATATTCGGATAACCAGCTATCATCACACCAAAGTCATCAAATTCTGTCGAGTGATTTTCTCGTGATGCATTCCCAGACAGACAGACAGGTTAAACCTTTAAAAACTGTAAATTCGGCCTCTGTATCGATAATAATGAATATTTCAATAAGATTTTCCAAATAATATTTAATGTCAATATGTTATAGGCGTAATAGGACATAAATCTTCTATTAACAAAATTAAATCTATTTAAGAACAAAATTTAAATTTTTTTTTTTTACTACAGATAAATAATTGAAGTGTCTGTTTGTAATGTCAAAATAACAGCTTTTACTAAATGCATATGGAATTATATACGGTAATTATAAGAAAAACACAATTTTAAAATTTTTGTCTGTTTGTTCCGGCTAATCTCCAAAATGGATGGGCCAATTTTGACTGGACTTTCACTTGCAGGTAGTTGATGTTATAAGTAGTAAATTAGGCTACTTTTATTTCAGTAAAAGAATTAGGGTTCCGTTCAAAATAAATAAAATGTGACGTAACGTACTCGAGCGAAGCGAGGTTGAGTCGCTAGTAGCCCATATAAAATAATAAAGTGAACGCTCTGCGCGTAGCTACTCTGCGGTGTCTCGGGCGAGATTGGAGAGCATTGTGCCGTCGCTCGTCACGCCGCGCCTCTGAATGATCCGGGAATTAAAAGAAATACTAAACTAAATTGCGTCGTGTCATCGCGCCGCGCTTTAATCAAACGTACTCTGTGCATGTCTGTATGTCTGTGTCGTGCGCTTACACTGAGTGCACTTCTTATTGTAACTAGCTTTACCCTCTCGGTTATGCTCTTGGTTTTGTCTTGTTTAGAAAAACTTCAATAAGTGGTTGTTTCTTCATTTTAGATTGAAGTATAAACGATTAGGTACTTATACTATAACTCAAACTTATAAAGTTTTTAATGCTAAAATCATAACTATTTTTCCGGCAATAAATTAATGAAGAGCAATTCCACTATATTTAGTTACTTTATTCATTTATTTATAAATTATGTAAATTTTGTACGAACTCTAGTAATTTGGCGCATTGTAAAAGAGAGGGACGAATCAAATCAGTAGCCAGAGCTTTGAGTTAGGACAAAAGCAGAAAAACACAAAATTGAATTTGTTTGATGTACACACAGAAGTAACAAAATGTTTAAATATGTATGTAAGTAAGCGCTAGATTACAAAGCTTCTGTAACATAAAATAGCTCTTTTAATTTTCACTATTTACTTTGGCTTTAATAAAACGTTTTCTAGTTAAACAGAATTTCTAGCTGGAAATGAATTATATAGAAAATGCGTTAGCAAAGAGCCGTTTCTGCGATCGGTACAAAGGAGCATCTTTTTATTCGAGCCGAGAGTCGTCCGTAATGAAACGGCGAGTTCATTCACTCTATTCATACGCTGTAAATTTATTTGCGACTTATTCAGTTACCTCCAAGGCTCTATTCAATCTTGTTGAAAAGTGTTACGCGGCTTTTTCGTGTCGTTTTTTGTAGACTGGGTTTTGTTTGTTAATGGATGAGGCGATGAAGCACCACAAACCGTTGTGACGCGCCAGCCTTGGCGTCCTCACTTGCTATAGTATGGGATTGAAGATAAATCGTATAGACTAACGTCGTTGGTTTTCTCTCTTAAGGTCAATAGGAACAGAATAATTGGAACCAAATTATCTGTTTGGCTGAAATTTAGAAGAATTTGTGTCTCGTGTGAACCGCCATACAATGCTGTAAGGAAATTAATTTTTATTAAAAAAATAGGGCTGACACTCCGTTGGTATACATATATCACTGAGTAGTGAAAATATAATTTAAATTCATATCAACGTGATAGTATCATTGGAAGTACGAGTATGTCTTAAAAATTTAAATGGATGTTTCTACATGACTTTTATATCTAAGTCGAAAGTTGCGACTTACACGCTTTTATAGTCGTAAACATTGTTTATGTTTACGACTAGCCACTAAGGTGGCTAGTGTGTAGGGGATGAACAAATCTGAAAAAAATCGAAGCGATAATACTTACAGGATATTACATTGAGTACTCTTTGAGATATGGAGTATATACGGTTGTACACTTTGTCAGCGGCCACAAAATTCAACTTCTATTTTCATAGAAACTATAAGAAATACTGCCTGAACATTTCATTTTACTTCGAACATATCAAATTATTTAAATAAAATATAACACCAATTTCACGTTGCTACGGAGTTCTCGGTGCGCGAGTCAAGCTACTGCCGGTTACTATCTAAGTTTTTGGTATAGGTAGATGAATGTTTTATTTTCAACTAAAATTCTAATTAGGTATCATCTGACTATTGACATATTCTTTGCTAAATACTAATCACCCATCGTTTACTTTTTTCACTCTATCTATATATATATTTTGATCCACACATAATAAAAAATACCATTTCAGATTAATATTTTTCATTTGTAAAAGTATATAGTAATACTGTTGCTTAGTAAATTGGTTTTTTAAATAATAGCAAACTAAATTAAAATTATTATTCTTAATTAATTTGAACTTTTTTAAATTACACATAGAACAATGATGTGGCTTAAATAATTAATATTATATTTTATGTTTTTTCTGCATGGTTATAAATATTATAATGGCAACACTAAATATAGATTACTAATTTATATTTTTATAATTGTTATAATTATATTAAGAACAGCAAAAATTAAATGAAAAATATTTCATATTCAATTATAAAACTAATTAAAATTATAAAAATGTTTAAAGTTATAAAATATTGTAAGGTACTTGGTACAATTTTGTTATTTGTGGGTAGGCTGTCTGTAACAACTATATCTTTAAGACATGTAACACCTCAGTCTCTCCCGTGACCATGGATGCTGTAAAGCATTCGAAACGTCGGGAACCAAAAATCAAAATAAATCCGCGAAATAATCCGAAAAGATAGTTTTATTTAAAATGTCAAATATTCGCGTAAATCGAAGAAAGTATTATGTTAAGTAGTTTTGTTATAAACATTTTAACTCTCTTTCATTCTTAATTTATATATTACTAGCGGCTCACCCTCGCTTCGCTCGGGTTCGTCGCTAGGTACGTTTTAAATAGATATAAAAAGAAAAAATCTTTCTTTCTCACATTTTAATTATATGTTTTAATACTTACCTATTCCGGACTAAGAGAAATCCAAAAATTAAAATATCATAAAAATTGGAACGCGGTCGAACGGGATAAAAAGTATCCTATGTCCTTCTCCTGGCTCTAAACTACCTCCCTGCCAATTTTCAGCTAAATCGGTTCAGCCGTTCTTGAGTTATAAGCGAAGTAACTAACACGACTTTCTTTTATATATATAGATACTAGCGGCTCACCCTCGCTTCGCTCGGGTTCGTCGCTAGGTACGTTTTAAATAGATATAAAAAGAAAAAATCTTTCTTTCTCACATTTTAATTATATGTTTTAATACTTACCTATTCCGGACTAAGAGAAATCCAAAAATTAAAATATCATAAAAATTGGAACGCGGTCGAACGGGATAAAAAGTATCCTATGTCCTTCTCCTGGCTCTAAACTACCTCCCTGCCAATTTTCAGCTAAATCGGTTCAGCCGTTCTTGAGTTATAAGCGAAGTAACTAACACGACTTTCTTTTATATATATAGATTTCTCTTGAGTGATAATTAATTTCTACTATTATTATTAATGTTAATCCAATCGTTTTGAAACGTAACGTGATTTTTTTAAGCAAGCCGTCACTCGTATGTTGCGAACAATGTCCTTCTAATGCGCCCCTGTAAGATTCATTAATATTAGTTTAACTACCTTACCGGTACACGCATACGGACAGACGGATTTTGATGTATATATTTGTATCTATGTAATTTGGCTTTTATGATCGTGAAAATAACTATGATCTCAAGGGCTTATTTTTAAATCCACAATTTAATTTATTTATAAGGGTGGATCATTCAGCTTTACATAGCACGGTCCCAAATACCGACGCTTTTTATCAACATTTCCACACAAAACCCTTTTCATAGAACTTCAGTAGTTTAAAATGAAATTTTCCATGACGTACACAATATACGTGCGCTGTCAGCGTCTGCAGATAACACTATCAAATATGCTCGTATCGCAGTTGAATTCTACGTAACAATTTAACTAACAAGTTGTACCTTTTAGAAGTGCGATCGGTCCCGGAACTGAAGCGAGGCGTTTATATATAGAATGTACATGTACGTTAGTTGACATGAAAAGTGATAGTGTGTGGTGTATTTTGGGATTTAAAGAGGCATACATTCATGTAAATTGGAGTTTAACACCAGATATTAAGTGTTATCGAAAAGTTTCTTATCTTTTTAGGGCCTAAAACTCGCACTAAGATTTGAAGTAGATATGTAAATATCTAAAGACTCAATATTGTAACACAGTATTGTAGCATCGTATGTGTGTATGTGCTTAGTGACTAATAATATCAATAAGAGAAATGAGAAGTGCAATTTTTATTTTATATAATACTAGCGACTCACCCTCGCTTCACTCGGGTTCATCTCTAGGTACATTTTGACGCTTAGCATAGAATATAATGAGTTTTATATGCCTTACTTGAGAAATGATTGATTCCCCATACAAACTTCCACCCTCTTTTCACCCTCTTAAAGGATGATTTACGGGGTAAAAACTATCCTATGTCCTTTCCAGGGTTTCAAACTATCTGCATGCCAATTTTCATCTAAATCGATTCAGCGGATTAAGCGTGAAAAGGCAACAGACAAACAGACACAGTTACTTTCGCATTTATAATATTAGTATGGATAGCGTCCTTGTTTTCAAGTGACACTTTATTCCTACTGTGATATACTTGGATACTGTATACGCTATGAAGTCAATATTCGAAATATGAATGCAAGATATTGGTTAAGAACGAATCCAATTGCCTGCATTCCAGTTTAGAAGAAATAAACTTTAGCTGTCGCGTTGGCGCCGTGCCAGCCCTGCCTGATGCCTCCCAGCGCGCCACACATATAGTGTACACCCAGAGTGTGTGTAGTGTGTAACAACAGAGCACTGCGATATACTCATATGGAGAGCAGTCGAATTTTACACGCTCTGATTTGTAATCACTGACTGTGAATCTGACAGAAATGTAATAAATATGATGAAAGCTTTTAAGCGTCGCAAATATATTGAAGCACAACCTGAATTAAAATTTAAATTATTTATTTTTGCTGAAGTATTTTAAATTGTTTAACTAGACAATGCTCACTTAATGAATGTGTAGGTGTCTTCTTCTTCTTCTCAGCCCAAACACGTCCTCTGTTGGACATAGGCCTCCCCCAAAGATTTCCATTCAATATGTAAGTATATGGACATATGTCCAATAATAAATGTATTTTATTATTGAACTGAATCACGATTTTAAAATAAACATATATAATTGTAAGACAACTTTGTTGACCTGAAGTACTCTATTTTCGTCCACTAGTATTTTGTAAATTTGACTGTACACAACAGTAAAGCATAATTTGGATTTTTTTTCATATTCCATTTTCTTTTAAAAGAGTGTTCTTCAAATTCAACAAAAAAGATAACTGCAATCTGACCACAAACGTAAAATATATATCACGAGTTTAGATATTAGGGTTGTAACTACGATTTCTGTCTGAAAAATATTCCACGTGTTCCGAGCGTTTGACAATCATGCACTTTGTGTTTGTTGTGGATTGATTGAGTTTGATGGTTAATTAACATAAAAACTGTTTCAGGCATATTATATTTAGTTAAATACGTACTACTCTCTCAGTTACGCAACAATATCTCCCGAATTTCTCTGTGTACAAAGATATAATCGTAAGCTTATAGAAATTTTATACACGAGTACATTAACTATAGATAGAAAAGTTTGATAACTATGGAAAATAATAAAATTGAAGTAGAATATAATTTACATAGTTTATATAATAAATAGACTATATATTATATTCGACAAGAATATAATTAAAAGGATAAACCACGTATATAATAAATCAGCATATTTTCGTTACTGTCCGACCGCTCGTCCTCGTTCGTCTCGGTTCGCCGCGCACTTTGTGTCAGCCAATTATTGTAATTGGGCATTGTTATACAATCGTTTCAATTTTTACAATCACCGACAATGATACGCCGGAGTGTCTCATTAGGGGAAGGCTAACGGGATGCAAATACATTTTGATATACAGATTCGCAAGCATTTCTAAATCTTTAAATACCTACCTTAAAAATTTTGTCTGTTTGCTGTATGTCTGTCTCTTCTGCAATAACGTAAGTCTTTCTTGTAAGATACACTCGCAATAACTATTCATAAGTATTTAAAACGTACCGAGGGATGCACCCGAGCGAAACGAGGGTAAGTTACAAGTTAGTTACTTATAAATTATTATTCTATTACTTCATAAATAAATAATTTATTTCATTATATTTGATATATTAATTTTCTATATATTCTAAGTAGTCAAAGTTCTTTTGCATGTTGATAGCCATCCACATAGAATAAATAATTATATATTTTAATTAAGCCTTTGTTAATTGTACTTAATATCTTTATTTTATTATTTTATCGACTTTTCTACAAAGGTATAGTATTGATACGTAGGATGATATTTTTTAGTTATTTTTAACCCCCGACGCAAAGAGAGGGGTGTTATAAGTTTGACGTCGATGTCTGTCTCTTTGTGTGTGTGTGTGTCTGTCTGTGGCATCGTAGCTCTCAAATGGATGAACCGATTTCGATGCGGTTTTTTTTTTCATTTGAAAACCAGTTTCCTTGCGGTGGTTCTTAGCTATGTTTAGTTAATATCGGTCCAGCAGTGTAAGAGTATCAGCTCTTTTCCAAAATGATGTAAGGCATTTTGGCGTATGATTACTCCATTAAGTGCTTCACGCGTGCCAGTGTAATAAATATACTGTAATAGATAAATGACAATTAATTTGCGTCGGGATTTTTTTTTAATTTTTAATTTATAATTATTGTTTTGTTATGCTAAAGAAGTTTAACTTCTTACGTGCATACACAAGTACATACACACTTTTTTCTTATATATTTAACTACAAATCTTATCCGCTGCAACTTATTTTATTAGAGAAAAAGTTCTTATTGCATGCGATTCAAAGGAATATAATTGACTATAATTTGCATAATGAAGTTACTGGTTGTAGTTGGTACAAAACCTTGTGATAACATATAAAATATCAACATTCCATTCGATTTTAGAAATTAATTGATGGTTGCTGGTTCTTTAGCCTATTATTTCCATAGGAAAAATATAGTACATTATTATCAATAATCAATAGCTTATAGATGAATAATAATTAATACACAATGTATTATTTCAAAAATGTATAGATTTTAATGATAAAATGAGATGCTTATGCGTACTTTTGCTGGAGGCCGTTGTATTTAATTTATAGAGATATTACGACATATTTGTAATATTAAGTATCTATTTAACGTATAATATATGTATTATAATTTTTGTACATAAAAGTTTTTAATTAAAGATCTTTCACTTCCAGTGTACTATTAAGAAAACGGCTTCTTTAAAACAGCAAGTTTATATGTATACCGGTTACAAAATGCCTAAAACGCTTCCGGAGTAGTTTTCAATAAGATTTCAGTTACTGAAGTCGTATGACAAGCTATCTCAAAACACGAGCACTCCACACCTCGAACTCCATTTCGTAACAGTAAAATGAGGTAAGTTATACAACTAGTTATTTATTGCACAAGCTGTTACCGTCTTCTTAAATATTAATATTCTTGTGATGAGCCAATAGGTTTGTAATGTGAAACTATTTCTTTTTTTCTATATTTGCCAGCCGATGCAAAGCAAATCTAATATATTTCGATACACATATTTACCTGTTAGATATTAATATCTTAAAATATTTTTGGCTGGCACCGACTTCAAAAATATCTCATTAGGTATCTATTCTAAATGAAAACCCCCGTTTAGTTATTTTTTTACATTTTAGTGCTTGGAAGTCGGTTTTTTTTAAGTTTTTATATGTTAATTTTTAGTGTAGACGTAATAACCAGGTAATTTGTTAGAAGAAAGTTTTTTAATTACATGTTTGACTAAGCAATTTATTTAAAAAAATAAAAATTGTTGATTTAAAATAACGCTTGACCGATTTCGATAAAATTTATATGGGACCACCTGGAAATTATACCCTTTGAAACAAAAAAAAATCCAAATCGGTTCTGGCGTCTTCAAGTAATCGGTGAACATACATAAAAAAAGATTCCGACGAATTGAGAACCTCCTCATTTTTGAAAGTCGGTTAAAAATCATAAGAAAACAATGTCTTTCATCTTCATTTATATGCTCTATGATATGTTTGTAGACTAAATACAGAACACAAGCAATAGACCAATACAAATATTTACTTCGAACATGTACGAGATCCACGAATTCTGATACAAAAACAGATACCTAGATAATAATTATCAAAGTTAGTTTAGTCATTATGTTAGAATAGAAAGACAAAAATTTGTTGTGTTGAAAATAATATTCTTTATATCTCACAAGTACAACAACGCGCAAAATAAGTAATTGCAACAAGAAAATAATATTATATAAAATAAAATCTTTATCATATGGAATATTCATAAAATAAATGTTATTACAATTTTCCGAAAGAAATAATCGTAATAAGAAAACTGTTCCGGATACGTGAGTATCTCGCATAGCAATCTCGTAGCGCTTCGTAGCAGGCAGCTACGAGCGCGCGTTACGCGGTCGTAATGAGCTTCATGATAATATTGTTATTGCAATAAAAAAAATTCAAGTCGAAATTGTACTTGTTTTGGTAGAAAATAAAGGTAATTTGTAAAAAACATTTAAATAATAAAAACATCCCTTTTGCTACTTTTTAAATAGATAAGTTTTTTTACATGAATTTCAGGTGAGGGTGGCAACATTAAATCTTTGCTCATAACTTGCGCGAAGAACGTTTTATAGTTTTTAAACATACTACTGCATTTTAGAGTGCAGTGTAATATTTTTCACCCTTACTTAAACGTCAGGAGACGTTAATAAAATGTGACAAAATACCGCCACATCAAAGAGTACTGTAAGTTCTCATACTTTGTTCTCGCGCACTAAAATGTCCAACAACTTTTGAATAGAGCTAAAATCATCAAAGAATAGTTATAATCACTTAATAAAATATGTATTAAATTACACATGCTTGTACAATATTATTTTCGAATCCACTGATCTGTAGTTCCGGTTTTATTCAAAATACATTGATTTGAGATTTGAGACTTTTAGGCACAAGTATTTGAAGTGAGTGACAGAATACTTCTTAGGTACTGTTGATGAAACATATTAATGAATAACGTGGTATGGTGTATCATGACATAAATATAAATACTTAATATAATCTTTACATTACCACATTTCAAAAGGAAAATAATTTTTAATTTAATTTTATCAATCTATCAATGCTTTGTTTGATATCACGAAATTTCTATAACACTCTGTTTCCATTTGTACTTAAACTGTTTTAAGCTAAGTAACGGTAAGACATTTTATTTTATAAAGACACTTTACTTTGTAAATGTAGATACAGATGATATGTAAAAATCTAACAATCACCATATCTCATTTGTCGCTTCTAACAGATTTTGTATATCAAAACTATATGTGGCGACACGGACCTGCCGAGGGTCCGGTGACGACACTCTGGATCAGAACAGGATGTTCTGCCGATAAAACGATCGGTTCAACGATATTCAAATGAAACGCATAATGGGCCTGGACAACAACAAGCACTTACCGGTCGTACTGTGGCAATCCAAGCCGAGGTGCCTGGTCGAGGTTTAACGCCGTATCTTCGTGGATGGCGGCAGAGCTAAGTTGGGCAGCCCAGCACAGACTTTGTGCTATAAGCTGGTATATGGACGCGACACTGTTCACACTATTGAATTCACTTCGAGTTAAGGGTTGTATGTGGTTCGCGTGTTCTCTTAGAGCAGGAATAGACGAGTGGGGCGTATTTTAAATAGAAAACGAATTTTATAGCGGCGCCTGTACCGGTAGCAACACATCACCATTCATTCCAGCCCGGAACCAATCAAAATGCAGTACGATCAGTATGTTCATTACGTGAACCTTGGTATTGGCCAGGTCCGCCGCGTGACATTCAAATAGGATTGAACCCAACGTAATTGAATGGAGAATGAACATACCGCCCACCAAAATACAGCTGGTATTTTCCAGATTAATAGGTAAATAATAATAAAAAAAAAACGATAATCTAAGTATAAAATAAATAATAGTATAAGGTATATTGTATATGTATGTGTTACGAATAATATATGCTACGACTGATAATGTTATAGTATAAAATATGATATATGTTAAAAACGTTAGTTTAGTATACAATAGCTCAAGATCATGTGAATTACGATTCGATAGGAAGAGGGCATAGCTTTACAAGAGGTCGTTTAATCAAGCTTTCCTTAGTTTTAACGGTTGCTATTCGGACGATACCATCCGGACCGGGATGCAACTCCGTCACCCTTCCTAAAGACCATTGCAATGGAGCACGATTGTCATCCTTTATCAAAACAACAGCATTTACATCGAGTGGCTTAGAGGTCTTTGTCCATTTAGCACGTAAGGTTAATGAGTGTAAATATTCGTTTTTCCAACGAATCCAAAAATTCTGTAGGAAGGACTGAATTAACTGCCAACGGGTTAATCTATGAAGTTTTATATTAGTATAATCTACATCTGGGACGGTCGTAAGAGGTTCTAAAGTCAAGAAATGACCAGGAGTTAGAACATTTAAGTCATTTGGATCGGTACTTAACGCATAAAGAGGTCTCGAATTTAGCACTGCTTCAATTTGAACAAATAGCGTGGACAGTTCTTCGAAAGTTAAAACCTGATTACCTATAATGCGATACAGATGAGATTTGGCCGCTTTGATTTGAATTTCCCACACACCACCAAAGTGAGGGGCTGACGGAGGGTTAAATTCAAATTTAATTCGTTCCGTATGCAAGGCATTCTTTAGTAAGGATAGATGATTGCTCACACCTATGAAATTTGTTCCACAATCTGCATGGATCACATTACAACGACCACGACGTCCAACAAAACGACGCAATGCTGCCAAAAATCCATCAGCTGACAACGATGATACGACTTCCAAATGGACGGCTTTTGTAGCTAAACATACAAATAAACAGAGATAAGCCTTATCTATTTTGGCTCCACGATGTGTACCTTGTTTGATACGGAAAGGTCCGCCGAAGTCAACACCCACGATAGAAAATGGTTTCACTTGATTAACACGAAATGAAGGAAGATCGCTCATGTATGGCTCTAACGATTTAGGTTTTGTTCTAAAGCATCTAATACATTGGGAAAGACAACGTCGTATAACACGTTTAGCTGACAATATCCAGAACCGTTGCAATATTAAGTAGTGCGTAGTATTATGCCCCGTATGGCAATGTTGACGGTGTATGGATTCGATAACCCTATAAGTAAATTCATGGTTACTAGGTAAAAGAGCGGGATGTCGGTGTTCGAATTCAAGACCAGCACGGGATATCCGACCGCCCACCCTGAGAATACCATCCTCATCCAGAAACAGATTTAATTTACGCAACGGTTTTGGTAGTGGTTGCTTTGCTCGAAGCCGTTGAATTTCACCAGCAAATGACGAAGATTGGACAAAGTTCACGATAAATAACAATGAGTTATGATTTTCGGTTTCAGTTAGAATTGGGCCTCTATGACGATCATGTGGATTTTTCGTATTATGTATAAATCGTCGAATATAAGAAACGATGTGCATTATTTTTTCTAACGACGAATATAATTTTATTAAATTGAGGATAAGAGTGCCATACTCATCTTCTGAACAAGTAGCCAAAACAACTGTACGGCGCTCTTCAGCTCTTACGATGTTTTCGTCCTCAGAACTATAAGATTGAGAAGTTTTTCTATTGGTTGGCCATTGATCGAACGGTTTTACTAGCCACACTGGCCCTGACCACCATAATGAGTTATGAAATAGATCATAAGGAAGATTCCCACGTGAACAAATATCCGCAGGATTGTCTGAAGACGCTACGTGATGCCATACCTCCGTAGAGAAAATATCCTGGATATGTCCCACACGATTAGCTACGAACGTGGTCCATCGAGAGGAGTGTGAACGAAGCCAAGATAGGACGACGGTCGAGTCAGACCATAGATAAATAGCGTGGAGCGTTAATTTTGTTAAGTATGTATCCAGCACAAATTTTGCTAAATTTGTCAGCAAGACGGCTGCACACAACTCCAATCGAGGCAAAGAGATTTTCTTAATGGGAGCTACTCGAGCTTTGGCACATACTAATCGTGTTTGTGTTAATCCGTCTGCAGTTGAAACTCGAATATAAATAACTGCTCCATACGCAAGCTCCGAGCTATCACAAAATCCATGTAATTCGTACGTTAAAGTGTTGTTAATTGTCATACACCGTGGTATACGCAGGTCCTTTAATATAGACAGCTGATTGCAAAATGTTTCCCAGACGCTATTCACATCTTCGGGTGGATCACTGTCCCAATCGATACCAAGCAGCCAGAGCTGTTGCAAGAGGCACTTCGCCTTGATGGTTAGAGGTGCAAGGAAACCTAAGGGGTCGAAGATCTTCGCGATCTCGCTAAGAATAACTCGTTTTGTACAAGGTCGGATTGAAGATTTAACATCAAAGGAAAATGTATCGGTAGTTGGCTCCCACTTTAAACCAAGCACCTTTAGGCTACAAGAGTCATGGCCGGTAAATGTTTTGGAACTAAGCAGACATTCTTCCTGAGGAATATCAGAAAGTAACTCTGGTATGTTACTGGCCCACTTCCTCAACTGGAAATGCCCTAATTCCAAAAGCTCTATAATTTGTGCTTTAGCCTCTAGAGCCTCGTCCAGAGTCTCACAACCGGTTACAATGTCGTCAACATAAATCTCGCTATGCAGAATTTGGTTTGCTAGAGGAAATGCAGAGCCTTCATCCTCAGCTAGCTGTTTAAGAGTTCTACATGCTAGAAACGGTGCAGAGGAGACTCCGTAGGTGACAGTATTTAACCTGTATTCCTGCAAAACTTCACCAGGGCTAGACCTCCAAAGAATCCGTTGATAATCTCTATGATTATCAGCTACAAGAATCTGTCTATACATCTGACGTATATCCGCTAAAAACACAACTACGTGTAAACGAAAAAGGAGAAGAACCTGCACTATATCACTCTGAAGCTTAGGGCCTGTCAGTAGCGTGTCGTTTAACGACCTTCCGCTGGCGTCTCGGGCCGATGCATCGAAAACAACGCGAAGTTTTGTGGTGCTACTATCTGGTTTAACAATGCAGTGATGTGGTATATAATATTTACCTTCACCGAGCTCCTTCACGGGGACAAGCGTCATATGGCCACTCTTCTCATAGTCCTCCATGAATTCTGAATACTGCTTATATAACGTCGGATCGCGGGAGAGACGGTTCTCAATGGCCTTGAAACGCCTTAAAGCAAGACTACGAGAATTCTCAAACTTTGGCTCTATACCATCCTTAAAAGGTAACTGAACTCCGTATCTGCCTGTTGAATCACGATAATGGTCGGTGACATATGCCTTTTCACATGCCATATCTAGTGGTGTGAGAATTGATGCTTGAGGAACATTATCAATCTCCCAGAAGCGTTGAACCATAGAAGTCAGCTCGTCGGATTTGGCTGTATATTGTAATAAGGACGAGGATGTGAGGTGTGTTCTACCTAATAAAAGCCATCCAAAGACTGAATTCATCGCAACAGGTTGATTAGACCGACCCTTCATACATTGGTCCAATAGAGAATCAGCGAATATATCTGCACCAAGCAAAATATCGATAGGCCCAGGTATATCGAAACCTGGATCTGCCAAGGGTAACGATTGAATGTGAGACCAACCATTCGTATTAAGTTTAGCAATAGGCTGATCGCCACAAATAGTTGATATGACATGCATGTCAACATCGAATAAAACCTTGTTGTTTGATGCGAGTGAACAACGAACCATGTGACTAACATCTGCAGACACTCCACCTAAACCGTTAATATTTGCATCGCATGGTACTTGTTTAATATTTAAGGTGCGAGCTGCGTCACAAGTAATTAAATTGTTTTGGCTGCCAGTGTCAAACAGTGCCCGAAAACAATGATACCGACCCTTTTCATCTACTATCTGCACTATAGCGGTAGCAAGAAGAACAGTTGTGTTTAGTGAAGATTTTGTACATAATTCGTAACCAGAGGCCTTGGCGATTAAGGACACAGAACGAGACGGGGTATCGGTAGATTGCTCTTTGTGAAGCAATGTGTGATGTTTATGTTTACATTTAAGGCATCGGAAAATCGACTTACACTCTTTTAATTGATGAGATGATTTAAGGCAGTTGAAGCACCATCTTTTTTCGTTTGCAACAGACATGCGTTCATCTACCGATTTTGATAGAAATCGCTTACAATGTGCAATTGAATGAGTAGCATCTGTGCAAAACGAGCATTTAGGCATAACCTTGGAGTTGTCATGCCGCGTTTCTCCAGTTTTTAGTTTATCATCCGAATGACTAGAGACTAATGTGTGAGTAACAGGACGACGTTTAACAATATTAGAAGGAGGCCTAATCGAATCCTTTACAACATGAAAAGCGGCTTTAGTAGCTTCAGAAAAATGATTATCTCGTATAAGCGCTTCACATCTTGAATGTAAAAACTCTTTTAAATTAATATATTTAGGAAATTCAGAACTACAACAACTTTCTTCGAAATCCCGGCGCAACTTCGATTCTAATTTCGATAGAACATGATAAACGATTATAAATTCCCATTGCTCAACAGGTAAATTTAACTTTCTTAAAATACTCAAATTCTCATCAATACTGTCCAAGCTACGACGAAAGTCGTTTATATTTTGAATTTTCAAATTTACATTTAAAATATCCTTCCAACAGGTATAAGCTAATTCACGAGTATTCTGATAGCGCGCGATTAACGCGGCATACGCATCTGAATAATAGTCACCGGTTACGGGAAACACACGAATAAGTGACAACGGATCGCCGCTTAACGAAGAGATTAAATAATGAAATTTCTCAACGTCCGTTATGGAGTTACAATTATGTATAAGAGCGTTAAATGTATCGATAAACTCAGGCCACTTCTTTATATTGCCTGAAAAACTCGGTAATTGGATTTTCGGTAAGCGTACATGAGACAAAGGAGATTTGATGTTAGAACTCGTGCCAGCCGACATATTAGACGTGTCAGATAAATTCAATTCACCTCTCGTTAAACTACGAAGTATAGCCATGACTTGAAAGTATGCATCGTCAAAACGCGCACGTATGTCATCATCATCAACGCTGCCATCACACGAGTCCAAAAGTTCGAGTATAAAGAAATGCGCTTCTTCAAACTCAGACACAAACTTTTTTGCCTGATCGCAGTACGAGAAAAAAAGGTCACAGTGAACCTCATCGCCTTTTGCTTTCTTACCGATTTCCAATGCTTTTAACATACGATTTAATGCAATAGTACGTTTCCTTTTGAGAGATGGTAAGTCATGAACAGTATAGCATTCTGTTCCCGTCTGTTTTATCTTCGATTTACTAGAAGTATTAAGTTTACGGCTACTACGTTTTGGATTAAACGACATTTTGTAAAATAAAAAGAAAATATAATGGTTACGAGATAACTGTAATAAAGCAATATAATGTTATAAGCGAATAATAGTTATAACTACGTATAAGTTGTCTTTAACTTGCAATTCTCTAATTAGTCATATGCGCGTCTTACTGCGCGACGGTGGCGTGTATGAGTACAATGCAACGTAGGTATATCTTGCGAAGGAACAAATATTTAGATGTAAATACGTTGATTGAGTTTCGTTATGTTGTGAGTTAGTGAATATTAAATTGCTACAGCCGATTAAGATTATATAAACACCGTATAAATGTATAGATTGTTTATATTTGATCTGTAACTATCTAACATTCTACGTATAAGAAAGTGCACGAATCATCTGCGATAGGTAGTTATATTATTTAAACTGTATGCAGATTTTATAACGTATTATTAATAATAACGAACGAAGTTAAGTGAAAATGTGAACGTTGCAATTGAATGTGAATGATATTCAAAAGTGGTGAACAAGATGTCGGTTAGTGAAGGAGCGTATTAAGGTACAGTATTAAGTATGATGTATGAGACAATGGCCGAAAGTAGGTATAGATTATTTTTATATTTTATATATTACAAAAAAGTATGCTTTGTAATGTTGTAAAATTATGTATTATGAGTAATACTTTCGACTAGAGTAGGTAGTATACTTATTACTTTACGGACAAAAAATACCAGCTATATTAACGAATTCAAATACGGCAAGCGATATAACTAGGCACCTTTGTTCCCTGGTTTCGGCACCAAAAGATGTGGCGACACGGACCTGCCGAGGGTCCGGTGACGACACTCTGGATCAGAACAGGATGTTCTGCCGATAAAACGATCGGTTCAACGATATTCAAATGAAACGCATAATGGGCCTGGACAACAACAAGCACTTACCGGTCGTACTGTGGCAATCCAAGCCGAGGTGCCTGGTCGAGGTTTAACGCCGTATCTTCGTGGATGGCGGCAGAGCTAAGTTGGGCAGCCCAGCACAGACTTTGTGCTATAAGCTGGTATATGGACGCGACACTGTTCACACTATTGAATTCACTTCGAGTTAAGGGTTGTATGTGGTTCGCGTGTTCTCTTAGAGCAGGAATAGACGAGTGGGGCGTATTTTAAATAGAAAACGAATTTTATAGCGGCGCCTGTACCGGTAGCAACACATCACCATTCATTCCAGCCCGGAACCAATCAAAATGCAGTACGATCAGTATGTTCATTACGTGAACCTTGGTATTGGCCAGGTCCGCCGCGTGACATTCAAATAGGATTGAACCCAACGTAATTGAATGGAGAATGAACACTATATCCTCTCAATAAACAAAACAAGTCCATGATCGATCTTTCCCTTCCTACTTCCAGCCTTGGGTCGTCTCTCAAAGGCCTCTTTGTGCCATTCGATTAAATAGTGATTGCTAGCCTTTAACTAAATTAATTTGCAATTTCAGTTTAAGACTCAACGAGCACTGAATTGTAGTAGTAGTTTCTAGCCCTAATAAATTTAGTAGCAGCGTACCTGACTGCACATATACTCGTACTAAAACATATACTGTAACATATACTGTGTGTACATTATGATGATGATTATAATTATATATATTTTGTATGACGGGTAGTAGAAGATAGCTTAACTATTTATTTATTTATTTAATGATAGAGTTAAATTAATTAGTTGGATTTCTATTGGTTTTGTTGATATTTGAAGAAATTTAAATTATATATTATAGAGAAATCAAAAAATGTTTTATTCATAATATTGGAACTATATTATCAGCAGATGTAGATTTATGGAATAAAATTCTGCAAAGAATTTTATATTGTAATCCAATAGGATTCACTACAATATGCCAAACAGTTAACTTATTAATCATCTATTTAAAATATTTTTCATAAAATATAGCATTTTATTTGAGTAATGGTATCGTATCGCGTGGATTATAACCTTTATCTCATTGTTTCGTTTGGATGGTTGGCGTCCGACGCGTCGGTCAGATGATGGATTGACGCTTCAAAGCGGGATCATATCCGAGTTACAGGTGACAAGCTGCTGAATGTAAATTTACGTCAGATGTCCACTCGAAGTTTGAGAGAGTTCTGCTGGGCTCGCATAATTAATGCCGATACCTATATAAAGGTTGTTACTGGGGAAAGTATTCACAAAGGTAATAAGAGTTCAGAGGTTTGTGTAGCCTTTGTGTGTATACATTTCAAATTTTGTTTTATTTTTGAGTTTTCATCTAGCTTGCAGTTCATTGGATGTAAACTGGCTTTGAAAACAAATTCATGTATAATATTTAAGTTTTAATTCAGGGCCTTGCATCATAGAGATTTTCATGCAGGAATCTTTAAAAAATAAAGTCTACGCAAACTGCTATATTTATATTATAAATTAACAGACTATGTTTTATATCAGAATCAATCGATCAACCCAAAATCAATAAGCGACCATAAAAATAAAAAATTATATGAACTTTATAATAGTTCGCCGTCCACCAACCCGTACTCGGCCAGCGTGGTTGATTATGGCCTCATCCCCCTCGTATTAAAGGAAGGTCCGTGCTCAGTAGTAGGATATCAAAAGGGGCTGAATACAATACAATAATTAAAATATTTAGTAAATTAGATGAATACAAAAAAAATTAGCCGAGTTCGAGCAACAAACTAACATTTGTATAGCATTTGCTCTACAATGCTCTTAAAATAAAATAAAACGTGTAAATTTGCTTTCATCTGTTCCGGCATTGTTTACGCATAAAATATAAATATGCTTCTATGTTAAGAAAAACAACAAAAAAAAACTATTTAAGTTAGAATCATTTAAATATTATTTACATAACAATTGTATACTTATTATTTCCTCCTGCAATTGTTTCCTCCACGACCACGGACACGCCGGCGTGTCAGTTAACAATAGATTTCTTAGAATTTTAATTAATTTCTTAGAAATTTACCTAGAGGTGTTAAGGAATATAGAAATGGTAGTTCGTAGAATTCTAATATATAATGTAACCAACATTGTTGGTGAAAAACAACAATAATTAAAAGTATATGATTTAAGTGTACGTACCTATTTTGTTACAGTACGTATTTTGTTACAGTAATAAATATCAATGAGTACAGTAAATTGAAGGTAAATGTTAGAGACCACGTTAAAATGAAAGAAAATTGGACAAGGACCAATTTGCACTGCGTGATGCACCATAGATAACGGGTACGGTTCCGACATTAAGTATTGTTGAGACATCGATTTAATATATGAAGATTGTACATATAATATGAAGCTGTAACATTTTAGAGATAAAGAAATTTTTTCCACTGAAAAATCATAAAGAAACATTGAAAATTCGTCATTGATATAAACACACAGAAACTCAACAAATATATTAAATTATTATAAAATAGACATCTTCAGTAATACTGCTAATTGTAATGTATATACCTAATTTCTTACTAAGACCGAGTACATATTGTGCTTATTAAATCGAAATCTGTCCACTAGCCTAAAAAATATTTCATTTTAAAATAAATCTTTATACATATTACTTACATACATCGAAAATTACACGCATTCATTAAGTACCTTAATGTATATATTTGGAGAATAAAACTCAAATTTATATGAAAATTGAATATGATATACCTCTAAATGTAACAAACAATTTGTTCCAGAATGCAACTTGGCAAGTGTAGCGTGAAGGAAGAGGGCAGTTTCACGCGGCGCAAAATGTAGCAACGTCGCATCTTGACGAAAGACTGCGCGCGACGTGCGGGGAATTTTATATTTACTGTTGCATAAATGCAAGTAAGCTGCAAACAGCGCTCCTGTGCCGAGGATTGCGGGAGACCATTTCATTATTTACGTTAAAAATGAGACGAAGATTTCAAGCATATTTAATCTTCCAAAATTAAAAGAATTTCATGCACTGGTTTGTATGAAGCGAGCTGTCTATATTATACAATGTTAATTAATCAGTGTGAAAATAAAACATCCTTTTTTTTTTTATTTTTTAATACAGGTGGTTATGTGGAAATTATTTTATTTATAGTCGTTCAGCAATTAAAATAAAATCTTATTTGTTTACTGAAGGTTATTATTATTACAAATTTTAAACATTGAAAATGGAAGAAGAAATCAGCTCATTTCCACAAAGAAAAACATCACGAGTGGAGTGACAAGCTTTATAATAAGCGGTTACTATAATAATGAGGAAGTTATTAGTATTTAATACGTAAAATTAAAAACCGAAATGAGTATGAGTAAAATAAAATAATAATGTGTAATATATAAATAGTACAAATTTCATGTTATAAACATCTCTGATTGCGTAGCCTTCATAACTTGCAGACCGCTAGACTCCATTCACGCTTATACGAGTATACACAAACGAACATATTATTTATCCAAATCACTCAATTCGATGGATATTGACTTGATATAATGAAAATAAACAATGCTAATTAACATCGAGCACAATGGAACATCAAATAACTATTCTGTATGAAAATATTTCTAATTACTCCATTGAAATGAGTATGCTTTAAATATTTATATCTGAAAAATTTCACAATTAGACTGAGTTTAGGCTTATAGTAATATTATTATAATAAAATTAAGTAAAGTATTGTGTTGAAGTCGGCCTATTATACAAATTACAATTCTGTCGTTCATTCATTATACGTTTAATATTATAAGTGCAAAAGAAAAATTTAAAAAATCAATTATCGTTTTCATATTAAGATTATTTATAATAAAAATAAATTATATCTACATAGTAAGTTGATGTAAATAAGAAGTACCGCAGCACATTAACCTAACAGTGGCTGCTTAAAGATTAAACAAATAATTGAATCGTAGCGGAACGCCGCTACGCCTCTACGAATGCAAGCAATTCCATAGCAATGTTCTACGCGATTGCACTTTCAAGGTAAAGTGGGTAATTTTGTTAGAATTTGTATAAAAATGATATTATTCTTTATATTGGAGTACAAAAGTAAGACTTGTTATGTTTTTTAAACTTAATATACTCTATTTTAAAGTATAATTATATTATATTACAAGTTCTAGCGACTACTCTACTAACATACGTTTTAACGCTTAGTATAGATTTCTCAGAGATGAGATATTTTCACGCAGTGAAAAGTATCCGATATGTTGACCTCAGCATCGCTAATAGTAATTTGTTAGAATTTGATTATATACATAGATCTACGAATAAATAATTTGTAGGTATAGATGAATTAGTTTGGCATATAATACAAAAGGATAAAAATGAATAGTATTTTAATCCCTCCACGACCGCGGACACGCCGGAGTTACAGTTAACAATAGAGATCTTAGAAATTTAATTAATTTCTTAAAAATTTACCTGGAGGTGTTAAATTTATATATATATAATGGGGCGTATTTTCTTTTATATCAAGTGTATCATCAAATAGCCTAAACTTTATAAGCATTATATTACTTGATAATGTAAAATATAGTTTTTTCCTGAGCTTTATACAAACTTATAATATTATATTATGTAAGTATTCAATAAACATATTCACGGTACACTACGTTTATGAACACAGGCGCAAGTAAGACGCTCGTAAACATGAGTGAAACAATCATTACGTCATAAAGCGAACGAAAATGTTTATGTTGTCACCGAATAAAAACGGAATTTTATATATTTCTTCTCGAGGGACACATTTCTTATTCTATTACTACAAATAATAACATAAAACGATGTAGCAATTTTGTCACTGTTTACTTATGGCTCTTTTTCTCCATACATATTTAGTATAATGAAATAACATTACAGCGAGGTCAAAGTTATATATTTTTATTTCGTAATCTTTTATGTTAAATGGTTGTTATTGGCGTTGTGTTATAGAGTCGAAACTTAATTATTGTAAATTGGGATTTAATGAATATAACAAGAGAATGCGAATACGTTGCATTATCTTAAAGCCACTATCATTCTATGTCTTTGCCAAACACAGAAATCTGTTCCATGATAAAATCATGGTAAAAGACAGACAGATTAAGTAACATTCACATTTATTAGTATGAACTGAGATGAACATAATATGGAAGGCAGAAGTGAATTTCGAAGCATAAGTCATTTCGTAAGAACATCACAGTGAAAGGAAGCGTACGTGCGCAGCATTGTTCAACAATGCTCGTAAAAAGAAAATAATACACGAGAATCTGTGTTCCTCCGGTGCGGGATGCTGTGCTTAATGTCACTAGTGTGCGTCAAAACTAACATTTTATTGCTCTTGTACAGAAAGCATTACGAGATTAATTTTATTTTAAAACAGTTTTTAAATGTTGAACATATTCTCTCCAGCTGCTTAAAAGGTATGATATTTGATTTGGCATTTTATATAGAATTGACAATATATTCATACTACATATACCTATAGTGGATGGTCACAGGTCATTACGGCTCATATTGCAGTTATATACATTTAACTGGACATTCACATTCAAAACAGAGAGTACGAATACTTTATCCTTTTTCCCTGAGTATTAGACTACATGTATATCATAATTACAAGGACATCATAAGTACACTGCTGTGATATTATTAATTTTGTAAAGATTTTTTTTGATAAAAATTGTAATGTAAATTTTTAATTTTCTCTTCTCTACTAATCTTAGGGCCGGTTTTTCTCCAGACATATCTCTACTACCTTCATTTGATTTCAAAGATCGTCAGCGGATCTTCGTCAATGAAGTTGACATTTTTCGAATAAAGGCTTTTTTGAGCACATATGTTGTACAATGTACATACTGAGATTGTGAAGTTGTTCATAGCAAAGCTTAAAAGTGACATACTTTAGATTCTGTGTGTACTAAAACCTTTACATTTTAGTTGTTTTTGCATTCTAGTGCTTATGTAGTTGATGCACATACATACATATTTAGTTAGTGCACATACATAGATATTTTGTGAGTGCATCGTTTGCTAAAGCGACGGCTTTGGAAGGTCGACTGCTATTCCTAGGATGATTACCTTCTCACTCTTGTTTTTATTTAGAACATGCTTTACAAAAACCCAAAATAATATTCTATATTGTTGATATATTCAGTATACATATAAGCTATGTTTGAACACGTGTAAGAGGATCATATAAACAAAACGTTGCATTGCGCCTTGAGTCGATTGTCACCAAACAATGTAACCGACAAATCGGATTGTAGAAACGTTTAGAAACAAAACGGGTCGGATACGTGAGAGTGTGCCGGACTGTTGTAAGCCCCACCTCAAATTGTTTATTTTTCAAAATATGTACACGTACAATAAGTATACGTACAAGAAACGTAGCTAGTATCTAATTTGTTGGTTTGAGGCACCTCTGGCCATAGTTCATGAGGCTCCAAGCTCAAGGGTTCGAATTACAGGTTGAGTCAAAATAGTTTTAGTAACGTATGCGTTCGCAAAACCATTTATCTAATTACGATAATACTTTATGAGATGTGTTATATTTCATATACATAAATATTTCAAATTCTGACATAGTCCTCATGATAAGTCAAACTGAAACTGCATCGATCAATTTATAATTTTCTACTCTAGATATAAAAAGTACGACCAGTAAATAATGATTAAGGCAAACATCGCTAGTGTAAGATGAGAATTTTAATAAGGATAGTGATACCCTACAACATTGTATACATTTTACGACGCCGTGTGTAAAACGCAATAAACCGTTGCGACACTGCACTGTGACGGACTGGTTGAAGCCTCACGTGTGAAGGATATTAAAGTTTCTCTGTTCGAGTTAATTTAAGCTTTATAGCTTATAACACTACATAAAATTTGAAATTGCAAAAGTTGTAGTACAATTAATATATAATTTTTATCCAAATCTGAGAGAAAACACATTATTTTATTGATTCATTAATTTATAAACTGTCTTTTAGTAATAATAAATGTATTAAAAATTCGTGCAATCGTCTGCTAAATTCATGTTCAAAGGCTCTCAATAGCGTATCAACAAGAACCATCTCAATTAACCTATCGGTATGTCTCTATAAAATCGATCAATCCATTTGAAAAATACGATGCCGCTGCTATCGTCGAATACAGACCGAAAATAGGCTATTTCCTTTGAAATACATTTAAAGATATAAAGTATAGGCATGTTATTAATATTTCACTTTAGTTTACCTGTGGCTTAAAGTAATTTAGTAAAAGATATCCAAGAAATAAAATAATTTTTGATGACTACAGCAATTTCCTGAAGCCATTTCGTGAACAAAGTCGCGTCCACAAACGACGCCGTTCCCGAAGACCGTTCCCGAGCGAAACGAGGAAAGTTGTCGGAGTTATTTACTGCTTACAGTAGCGCCATTTCATGTCTCTTTTGTATAAGCAATATATTGACTCCAGCCCGGCTTCATTGCTGTATGGAGATCAAAATCTATTCAATAGTAGAGTAAAGCATAGTGTAGTTTATACAGACTTGAACCACTTGAATACGATTACAAAAGATAATATGTTTAAAAATGGAAAAGTTTAAATTATACGAGTAAAATAAGTAAAAAAAAATCTCTATAGTCACTAAATAATTATACGTCATTGAGCTCATGCGATTATTTAAATAAATCTTTAGCCGAATTAAAAATAAAACTGTTTTTTGTCTATCAATTTGTCTCCGCTGATCTTTGGAATGGGATAGTCAATTCAGTTAAGTATTTCAACTGGAAAATACAAATACAGAGGCATACAATGTGACAAAAACCACTTTTTACGTCAGAAAAAATTGAGTTCTGGTGGGATAGAGAGAGAGGGAGAGAGAGAGAGACAGAGAGGTGGAAGATTGAAAAATGTGTTGAGGATTCAGATTACAATAATAAAGGCTTTTTATAGGCTACCTTCCTAGTATCTAAGAGAAAAACTAGAAAACTAGCAAGTTATTATATATATTAACAAAACACCAGCTAATTATTAATTTAAGATATATTTATAAAGTATTTTTTTATGTAAAACAATCGTCAGTTACAATCAAAACGCTATTGTTTCTTGTAACGTGTACAAGCATTATAATATGTACATTTTATATCGACGTCTATTTACTTTGGTGGCGAATAATAGCGCTGGGCGTGCAGCGCCCGGGCCGCCCTGTGTTTGCTGTATCGATCTCACTAGATATCAATACGACTGACCATATTGTTATAGTAATATCCTTACATGAGTACGAATCATTCGTGCATCTATCTGTTCAATTCCACAGCCTGTTAACTGCTGAGAATAAAAATTTTAAGGAACATATAATAAAAGTCCTAACTGCTTTAAATCAAGCTAATATTTTGAGGCTCTGCTATTATGGTATGCTTGTAAGAGTTTTGCGAATATTTGTCATTTAAAAAAAATATATCTTTTCGGATTTTTTTCGCGGATTTATTTTGATTTTTGGTTCCCGACGTTTCGAATGCTTCACAGCAATCATGGTTACGGAAAAAACTGACACTTGTGGTAGTTAAAATAGACATATAAATAAAAACTAGTCTTTGTAGGCTATCTGTATAGGCTCAATAGATTTGAGTGAAATTCAGAAATTTCACTCACATCCATAGTCTTACAGACTTTCAAAATTTAAACATTTTTTTAAATATGAGGAAAAGAATGTTATGAGCATTGAGCAAGTGACAGTTGTCATGGGTTTTCTGCTAATAAGAGAACGTCTGGCGAAGTAATCTGCGCTCAACTAGTATGGTTTGAAGCTATTAAAAAGATGATGAATAATCGACTTAATTCCAGCGCAAAATTAGTTTTTTTCTTAATTTTTACCTAATAACAAACAATTTAAGCGTGAATTTTATTTTATGACGTATGAAACGTTTACGAGACAATATTTGTTGCAAAATATTTTAAAAAGGTCAAGAGGTCCTCTGAAATTTCGATTGCTATTAGCTTTGGAAAACACTTCGCTCTCTTTTGTACAGTAAATTGATATTGGGCCAATACTAAATTCAAATTAAATATTTCTTTTTACATATAACTAGCGATCTACACCAGCTTTTTGTGTTTCTTTTTATACTTTTCAAAAATACTAAGAGTAAATTTAAAGTAAGGGCTTGTAAAATATTAATATTATTGTCAATAATACCTTTTTAAATAAAAAAAAACTGTTTTTAATAAACGGCGACTTAATCGGACTAAAATTATAAATGTAAAAGTTTGTATGTGTGTTGTGTATACATATACTATATACTAAAATTAGTGTATGAATCCTACATGCTAACCGAACTGCGCAGATTTAGATGATATTTAATACACAGATAGACTAAAGCCTGGAATAACATAAGCCACTGTTATGCACTTAGCATCCGAGTGAAGTGAGGTTAATTAATAATATATGTAATTTTAATTAATCGCTAATTAATTACTAATATAATTTTTCCGCGGTAAAAAGTATCCTATATGTAGACTCGGATAACCAGCTATTTTCATGCCAAATTTCATCAAAATCTGTCCAGTGGTTTTCTCGTGATGCGTTCCCAGACAGATTGACGGACAAAAGTTATAAACACTATAGATTCGGTCTCTGTATCGATAATAATGACTATTTCAACAAGTAAATTTTCCAAAAAATATTTAATGTACAGATTCGACCCAGTTAGAATTTTATTATATATATAGATAAAAGTTCGTAATTAAAAGTAAAATTTACTAAATAAATACTATTACAGATAAAATTAAGTAAATTACATATTTTAATTGCTAAAGGGATTAAATTTGGAAACATTAAAAGGTCCACTTGGAAGTTGTTATGGACCATGTCACAGGATAAGGGTATTGAAGAGTTTAGTATACAGGTTATATTAAACGTTTAAATGTTGTAAAAATATGTTGCAAAAAATATTGTCTGAAATTAATCTAACAAGTTATAAACATACACATTATATTTTACAATAGGGATTCACCCTCGTTTCGCTCGGGTTCGCCCTACCTTGATTTTCCATACAAACTTTCATCCCCATTTTCACCCTCTTAAGTTATGATTTCCGGGATAAAAAGTATCCTATGTCCTTTCCAAGACCTCAAACTATTTTCTTACCAAATTTCATCTAAATCGGTTCAGTAGATCCAGACATTGCACCCTAGAACGTCACAAACTCACAAACTTTACCTCTTTATAATATTAGTATAGATATACAAATAATACATATATTAGACATAATTTTATTGATTTTTTTGTAAATTACATTTCTAAATAGAACATTACAGAAATTGTTCCAACAATAAATTGTTTTATAGTCGAGAACTTTTTGAAATTAAATTTGAAAACAAGCGACCCATTTCTGATGGGTCATTCAAAGGAAGACATATGACATACATTTAAGTGTCAGTGAGTCGAGGCATGAATTATGAATGACTCAGAGTGGCTGTAGATGGGTACTCCACAGTGTACATATTACCAAATGATAGCGGCGTCAAAGTTAGGCGCCATCGGTTCACAAAATGACTTTTCGAGCTTTAAATCTGTTAAGAGTTCTTAAGTTACGAAACAGAATATACGTTATGTTAACGTTAAGCTTCAGCTCTACGAGCAGAATTATTACTTTAAAACATGATTTCAACTACTTCCTTCGGTGGAACTAAAATTTTAAAATCCCATTTTCATAAATTTTTATCCAATAACGTATTACTTATTCTTGAACCAAAATTAGAGACTACGCTAGTAGTATTAGCTGGAATTTTATTAATAAAAAATATAAATTATATGGTGGCGTGAGTAATATTCAGCCAGATACGTACAAGTAGCAAGAGTCGCAGCAAGTACAAAACATGTACATACATACATACATACTCCGACAGCATAACACTATGTTTCTTCGTAAACTTGTTTTAATCTTTTCTAAGTCCGCTTTTTACGCAGGGGTTTTGATTTTTACAAAAAAATTTTATTACAAATGGACGGAGCAGGTAAACTCGTTACATAATATCGCTTTTGTTTGAATCTCGAAGTCTTATGGTAACTTGTAGTAATGGAATATCTAGATGATGTTTATTTATTTATTTATTCCCACAGTATAAAGTATCATATAATATGTTGATGCGGATAACCAGCTATCATTTTATAAAATTTCATCAAATTCGTCCAGTGGTTTTCTCGTGATGCATTCTTAGACAGACAGATGGACGGATGGGCGTACGGATAAACAATTTCGTACGTACGGATAAAAAAATCCAAATACCATATTATTCGTCCTCTTTATTAATACTAATGACTATTTCAATAAGATTTTCCAAAAAAAAAATTATGTACATATTTGACTCAGAATTTTGTTATATGTATAGATTGGGACAACAACATCATATATAATATGTAACATTTACATCGTTCACGGTGAACATTGAGACGGTATAAAACTATGGGGCGCGCCGGCCCGAGGCGGGCGCGGGCAGGCGGCGCGCTGAGGTCGTTACACGCTATTATATGTATATACCCTCGTAAAACTTAGTAATACCAATACCGTACGGGATTCATTGGGTGTGTAATAGAAATATATAAATTTGCTTTTTGATATGTTTGAGGTATAAAAGGATATGGCTAAAACGAGGACACTTTGATTTATAAAGAACCCATATAATTATGTCATTTTTTTAGTTAAGCTAAAATAAATTTCACTACAATCTAGAATAAAAAAAAAAAAAAAAAAATATTTTATTCATTAACAAAATGTTTACAAATTACAAATAAGGTTGAGATCGCCTTTTAAGTGTACAAAACACCTGTGACAGACAATCTCGCTCTTCCATAGCCACATCAAAAGTAACTTGTTATAGCAAATTAAGTTTTACAATATTTGTTAGTAAAATAGTGTGTGTGTGTGTTTGTGTGTGTGTGTGTGTGTGTGTGTGTGTGTGTGTGTGTGTGTGTGTGTGTGTGTGTGTGTGTGTGTGTGTGTGTGTGTGTGTGTGTGTGTGTGTGTGTGTGTGTGTGTGTGTGTGTGTGTGTGTGTGTGTGTGTGTGTGTGTGTGTGTGTGTGTGTGTGTGTGTGTGTGTGTGTGTGTGTGTGTGTGTGTGTGTGTGTGTGTGTGTGTGTGTGTGTGTGTGTGTGTGTGTGTGTGTGTGTGTGTGTGTGTGTGTGTGTGTGTGTGTGTGTGTATGTGTGTGTGTGTGTGTGAGTGTATGTATGTGCGTGTGTGTGTGTGTGTGTTTCATATTCAGGAGATTGATTCCAAAAGCATTTCTGTATCCTCATATTTATTCGACTTAAGCCAATTAGTTAAGACTGATTTACAGTGATGATAACTCAATGGATAGATTTCTATGGTTTTGTTTATTTTATTATATAAGCGTCCTGACAAAATTTTGTACTGACGTGCAGCGAAAGCTGTTTTGATCCTAGGCAGCATAAGAACACCACGATTTCTTCTTTTATCTACTATGTTAGAATCAATAACCAAATTTTTATGTCTTTTTAAAACAACCCATAAAATATATAATTGTCTAACGGATAGAATGTTGCTTTCTGAGTATAATTCACGAGTAGGATATGTGTATGATTTGAAGAACATCACTTTGAGTAGTGACCTTTGTGCTCTTTCCACTTCCAGAAATTTAACTTTAGAGGCTCCACCCCACACTGAGATACAGCAACACAACACTGACTGGGCTAATGCAACATATATTTTAGTTAATAGTATTTTCGAAGCTGAATATCTTAAATTCCTGAAAATCCATATTAATTTTCTGACTCTGGAAGTAACTAATTCAATATGTGAGTGCCACGAAAGTCTTTGGTCAACCATAATACCTAGATATTTAGTCGTGGCTACTTTGTTGATTATAGGACAGCTACAGTTTTGATAAGTAGTGCTTTTGCAGGAATGAATTTGAATAGTAAAGTTACATGAAGGTTGTGATCGGATATTTTTTGAAAAGCAAATGTAATTTGTCTTCTCAGTGTTAAGTGAAAGCAGGTTTGCTCTTAGCCAACAGGCAACTTCACGGAGTCCTCTTTCTGCAGCTTCATGAACAGTATCCCACGTAGGCCCATTGAAAACTATAGCCGTATCATCAGCATAGGCAAAGATCCTGGCCCCGTTTATGTTTAAGGTACACAAATCGTTAATATAAATTAGAAACAAAGTCGGGCCCAAAACGCTGCCTTGTGGGACGCCATAAGTTATGTATGAATCTTCGCTCAACAGTTGTCCTATTTTTACTTTCTGCTTACGATTACATAAATAATCTTTAAGAAGTAAAAGAGGGGTCCCTCTGATGCCAATATTTTCTAACTTTTGTACGAGAATGGGGACAGAGACGGTGTCAAAAGCCTTTTTTAGATCTAAAAAGACAGCAAGACTTTTGTTACCTACATCAAGTTGTTCAACAATTAATGAAGTTAAAGCTGTAACAGCATCCTCTGTAGATTTTGCTTGCCTAAAGCCAAACTGAGAATCAGATAAGATGTTAAATTTGTTCATAAAATATATTAATCTTTTGTTAATTAGTTTTTCTACTATTTTAGAGATACAGGGCAAAATCGAAATTGGCCTATAATTGTTGACATCATCTCTGGTACCACTCTTGTAAACAGGAGTGATAATAGCTTGCTTTAGTAAAGAAGGAAAAATGCCCTTATTGAAACAAAGGTTAACCAAATGAGTTATGATGGGAGTCACTTCATTAGTGGCTAATTTTAAGAAACTAGATGGTATATTATCCCATCCCGGAGCACTATTAGATTTAAGAGACATTATCGTGTCATGAACTTCCATATCATCAGTGTCCAACAAAACAAATGACGTCAAATGAGTATAATTTGTTCGAGAATTATTTTCCAATGTATTATCCTTATATATTTTTTCTGCTAGGTCTTTACCTACATTAGAGAAAAATGTGTTCACATGATTTACTGATTCTACAGGTGATGGTCTTATGTATAATAAAGGAGAATTGTCAGTTTTTATTTTATTTAAATGTGTTATATTTTTAACATTATACCAGAGTTTCTTAGAATTTTTTATAGATGCGTCCAGCTGTTGTCTGTCATAGTTACGTTTAAGCTTTTTTATTAAATTATTACAATAATTTCTGTACCTTTTGTAACTAATTTTTAAAATTTCATTAAATGGATCACTTTTTAATTTTCTTTGCATATTATTTCTATTTCTAATGCAGCGTAGGATCCCAGGAGTAATCCAGGGTTTGATTATGCGTCTGTTTTTAGGAATATTTCTTATAGTTGTATTTTCTTGGAGTGATTTGCGTATACTATCAGTTAATCTTTCTATTATTAAGTTTGGATTGTCACAAAGAAGTAGTTCTCGGAGATTTCTCTCAGCTAAAGAAAGAAGCGCTTTATTATAATCTGTTATTAATTTACTTTTTGTACATTTGATTTGATGTATTTTATGCCTAGATAAACATAACAATACCATGTTATGATCGGTAATAGTTGTATTAAGAACCGCGATTTGCGCAGCAACTTTATCCTTCTCGATCTTAAGCATAAAATGGTCAAGACAACTATTTTCTCTTGTAGGGATAAAGTGTCCAGATAATAAACCATGTGAACACAACATATTAAGGTAATTTATTCTGTTGTTGCGTTCATAAGTACCCTCAGACTGTTTTGAAATTAAGTTTATATTCAAATCTCCTGTTATTACTATATTCTTATGTGCCTTTATACTGCATAGATGTGAGTTAAGAGAATCAATGAAATTCGCAGCATTAATATTAGAGGGTGATCGGTATATACACAAGATAGTCGTATTAAGAGTTTCTACTTGTAAGCAAGATGCGTGGACCAATTTCAATTCCTTAACATTAGCAGTGATGTTATTTTTAACATATATAGCCACACCATCGTTTTGATTTATCTGATGGGTAGTAGCAAAAGAGTTATAGTTACTGAGGCATGGTAATGGTAGGTTAGGTCTTAGTCTACACTCCGTTAGAACCAAAATATCCAGGCTTATTTTTAAGCTTGCCATTGTAAGTATAAGATCATCAAAATTACTGTATACGCTTCTGATATTTTGTGTTGCTATTACGATATCCTGTTGCTTAATGCGAATATTATTTCTAAGTACATCAGTATCGCAGCGTAGTGTATGGGCAATCATTGTATTGTCTATTTCATTAAGCGTGCTAATAGAATTATCCATTAGGAAAATAGTTAAAATAACCATGTAAAATTATTACGGGTGTTAAGGTTTCAAAAAGATACGCATTAAGTCACGTGCCACTGCAATCTTAGAATTATAATATAGTATGGAACTAGTGTCAGACGCAACGTGTAAAGGTTTGTGCATAAAACTATTGAGTATAATGTTTTTATGTTTGTATATAAATTGTTTACATAGTGTGTTTGTTTGTAGAGTTATAGAAATGTATATAAGTTTGCTTACATGTTTAATGTATAGTGTAGTATTAGTGTATTTGTATATAATTTGATTACGTAATAGTTTAAAAAAGTTAGTATTAGTGCTTATCAATTCAAGTAATATGATAAAAAAATTTAGAACACGGAGAAAAATCAAATCGGCAATAAAAAGAAAGGAAATAGATATCAACATTTGTTTTAAATTTAACATAACATAATATAGTCATGCATTCAGTAGCAATTGATGAGTTTGAGCTTCACTTTTAACTAATATAATAGGAGAGTTATCATCTTTTCTTACGTAAACTTTCCCATAGGCAGTCCAGCAGTACTTGAAGTTTTTCGATTTGACCAGGTCGCGAGCAAGAAAATGTAGACGTGATCCTTTCGCCGTTAATTGCTCGGAAACAAAGATAGGTGTGTCCTCAGCCGTACGAAAACCAAGGTGCTTGGCGCATAACTTATTCTTGTGTTTAATATTAAATGATTTACACATCTTCAATATATCATTTTTTATGAGAGTAGATGTAGTCTCAACTATTATAGGGGTATTTTGTACGTTTACCTTTTTTCCACGCACTCTATATATGTCCTTAATTTGAGTTCTATTAATTTCACAGCCAATATTCTTCGTCAAGCACATAACCATAGTAATTAAATCTTCCTTGGTTTCGTTTTCTTTTTTTGGTACATTTTTCATTTCAAAATTAGACTTACGACTCCACATCTGTAAATCCTCCAATTTATCCTCCAGGATACATAAATACTGCCTGTCTTCTTTTATTTGACCTTCTAGATGTTCAATTTTATTTTTAAATTCTTCATTTTGTGAAGTGAGATATTTTATAGAATTTTCAATGCTTATGTTAGTTTCTTTTATTTCCTCTAGAGTAAGTGCAATTTTCTCCATTTCCTGTTTCTGAACTTTGAATAAAGATAGCATCATAGATCTCATTTCGTCCTTGAGCCCACTCAGTTCCGAAGTATAACTCTCTCCTCTGCGTTTATATCGAGAGCTAACGAAGCTCGGTGGAGTTTCTTTAGTCCCAAACTGATTCAAATCCGTTTCCGAGAGAGATTTATCAAGCGAGGTATCCATCGTAATATAAGAGTTTAGAATCTGCTCTAAGGTGTTAAGTAATTAACGACTTGGGGCCAATGTGCACTGGCGAATAGTTATAGGTGTTTGTAATTAAGGTCAAAAGCCAATTAGACGAAAGAGGCGGGATAAGTAATTAGTGTCCGAACCAATTAGTAAAATGGGGGCAGGGCTTACGCAGGGGTTCTCATTATGGCGTACTTTGCGTGTGCGCAGATTGGTTCGCATAGGTGAGTATTCACTTCTATTCGTTTCTTCACAGTACCAGGGCCTCAGAAGCGTTGCGTTGAGTGTAGATTAGTAGTTGTAGATACATATCTTCTTTTTTTATGCACTCCTATTATTTTATGCGGAATTAATTTTGAATTTTAATATTTTAATATATAAAAACGCGAAATAGTAGCAGGTCAACACGTTAGCACCTTACGGCGGTCCAAGGGGAAGAGGACAGTTAGAATTCGCATGGTTATTTCTTATATCACTTGAATGTAATTGAAATTGTTGTTCCAAATGAAATTGTGTATAAGTTACTACAGTTTTTATCTATCCCACGGGAACTATTTAATTTTCCGGGATGAAAAGTATTTAAAATATTGACTGGGAAACAAAGTACCACCATGCAAAATTTTATTTAAATCGGTTCAACAGTTGCGGAGATTAGCCCGTACAAACAGACAAGCAGACAAACAGACAGAGAAACAAAAAAATTGAAAAAAAATATGGAATTGTCCTATTTCTCTTCTTACATCCCCATGAATCGGCTTTTAACTATTATATACCTACTTTGTCCTCAATGCGGTTCCGCACCATATCTGGAGCGCGTCTATTCTTTTTTTTTCACTCTCTCGTAGCGTCCACGTCTCTGATGCGTAGAGAAATATGGAAAATACATACAGCATTCTTGTGCTAGTGTTTTTGACAAACAAAAAGTGTGAAAAAATGAATTTAAAGTTGTAAATATATTGATTGATATCATCTTTGTTGTATGAACTGTTTACCTATAATGTACATGCCTTTGAATCCGTCTAACTACAATACTACAATGTGGTCTATATATAACCTTAAATATTGTTAAAGCTTTTGAAGCAAAATACAGATACTGTATTATGTATAAATTTTTCTACAGCTTTTCCTCAAATAAATATAATAAATATTAACAATATAACTTTTCTTAGTTAAATTTATAATTTAATTGTTTTTGCGCAATTACTATTTCCCAATAACATATCTTTCGATAAGTCAACATTTTTAAAACTCTCTTTATGCTTCGTTTTGGTCAAGATCAAACCTGATAGCAAAAACCTCATTATACTTAGAATAATAGGATTAATACCCGAGAAGGAAGTAACGAGGGTTCCTAAAAGTTCTTTTTATGGCGTATACTTTGATGATGTAATTACTGCAAGATATGACTCTTGGACACCATAATTACCAATAATTAACTAAAAACATAAAAACTAAGTAAAACTACATAATATTTTAGATTAAACTGTCTTTTCGGATTTGTACACGAATTTATTTTCATCTTTGGTTGTCGACGCTTGGAGATAGTTATTTTCAAAATGTCTAACATTTGCTTATATATATTTTGCTAAAAAAAATTTAATATTTATTACTAACCTAGTGTCACTGTTACTCTCCGGTCTATGCAAAAAATAAATATCTCCCCAGTTTATAATTTAAGTGGGTTATGTGTAAGGATATCAAGTTACTTAGCAATAATTTCTCAAATTCTATTACCAGCAAATTCCTAGACGCATGCGGCCCTCGCGCGGCCCTCGCAGCCCTCGCGGCACTCACGGCGGGCTCGGGTTACGCCTGTGAGCACTCGCGCGGCAAAACTTGATGAGATTACCTTCGCCTGCACTCCGGGTCAAACCGGCAGCGTGACGCTCGATAGGCTTCCTGCTCATAACAAAACGTATTAACTTAAGTTTGCCTCATAACTATGTGATAGTAAGAGTGGATGATTAATAAATAGTTTTTTCCATTAAATATGTACAGGCATTTGAGAGTTACTTATTATAAAGAGAGACAATTAGCGTCGACAATATGTGAAGCTACCATAGGCTCAAAGTACAATTTTGCTGAGAAGAACCTGCGAGAAACTCAACAGTGCTCCTTTCTCTATACACTACCACGCCCCCTCTCTCGAACCTCCCCTCACTCCTCTCTCTCTCTCTCTCTTTTAAATAATTACATTTCGAATCTAAATTCTAAAATTATATGAAATACATAATATTACCACAAATAGCAAACAAGGATAAAAAAATACAGTAATATTTTAATTATGAAACGATTTTTTTACGTCCAGATTTTAATGAATTTTATATAACATAATTTTTTTAATGAGAATTGATCAAATAACTAAAATAGTATAGCAAAAAGAGTAGTTCAATTTTATCTAAAGTCAATTTAAAAACAAATCTATTAATCACTTCTTTCAGATACATTCAGTTTCGAGTCTGTGTGTATTTTCAATTAGTGAACCTTAATTAGCATCTGCGTGTAGACTGTACCGGGGCCCGCCTCGTGATCTGTGGCGAGCCGTGAAATTACTTCGCCATCAAACTCTACCGCCATAAAAGGACTATTACAAGCCCTTTTGGCTCTCTTGCCAACTAGTTATACTGTTCTTAGAAATTAGGAGGCTGTAAGTTTTGTTTGTCTGGTTTGCCCTAAAATAAGAGTGGCTTTACGAGTGGATAGCAGTAGGTACATGGAAAGGATCAACCAACGTTCAATTTGTACTAGCAAATAAAGTCAGATGTTTATTTTGAATCTATCCTGTAGGTTTATATTATTATTAATACGAATATGTTTATGATCCTTAGAAAATCTTGTGACGTTCGAATTTAGAGGGGATTAGAAAGGGTAAGAGTAGAGGAAGTAAAGCTACAACAGGTTCATACTTACTATAAAGCTTTTTCTTCTAGAATTTTCTATCTAAAGACAAATTAAAAAGACGTAATAGCTTAAATATACAAGAAAAACTTATAAAAAGCATTTATTATTTTGGTAATATATTATTGCTCTTGTTAGTTTCAAAGTAACTTAATCGCCTAACTTTAGTTAGTTCACTACTGCGGGATATCATTCTTAGGTTTTGTTTCGTTTGATAATCTTGTTTTCTGCTCGAGCCAATATTGGGTGTAAAGAACAGTCAAAAGTAAAAGTGCAAAATTATACTGATTGGTTAGAAGTATATGGCCCGGAAAGTTGGCTTAAACAAAAAAGTTAAAAAACATATCTATTAAATTTTGAAGATTTATGTAAAAATATGCTTAGAAGCTTAGGTGTGTTTATCTATTTTTAAAAGTTAAAATATGCAACGGGTTTTTTTTTGTTCTAAAACTTGACTGAAGTATTTTCTAGTAGTCTACTGAGACATCGACCTTCCAAAGCTTTACTGTCCCAATAGGCTATGATATAAGGACAGGTAGATATGACGAAATTATTAGAATTTCATTTTAACCTGTCGACTAGAGAAATTCGATAACTCGTGTACAAAGTTTAAATATTCTTGTTACCTCAGGGCCAGCTTTTATAGTCAGATAAAACTTACGTATTCGTAAGATTATATACACCATACATATTAAAATTACAATTGTATGAATATGAATCAGACCTGTTTTAGAATACAACAATTAGATTGAAAACGTTAAATTGTTTGTGTTGATATACTCAAAAAAAAAATTAGGATTAATAGCTTTATAGATAGTAATTTAACGCTTAATAAAATATTTTGAATTTGTATCTGTCAAAATATACAGAATTAAAAACAACAAACTAAAAGAAGTAGATACTTTTGGTTTCGGAGCGTTTTGGAAACTATTTATACTGACTTAAATTAAATTAATAAAAAAAAAAAAATTAAATGAGACACATGTAGCCGATTTGAGGCTCCTTTATTGTCTGAATACATACTCGGCCGGCGGATGCCGGGTGGGCCGAACAGACGCTGAGTTTGCGTCTCTCTTATTCTAAGTAAATCTTAATCTAGGGCGGATGGACGAGGTGTAACCATAACTAGATCGTGGGCAGCTAGCTACTCAGTACAGTGTACACAGACACTGCGCCGGGAACAAACGACTCATTGATTAATTCAATATCGCTCGAGCGCTGTCAGCAGGATTGAGCTCGAAAGGCTCCACTCTTATCGCCTATTCTTTCTGTAACTGACCCCTTCTATTGGGGTTAATTATCCCCTTGTTTGTCGACATCCCGCCATCTCCCTAGGAATTTCAGGATAGATCTTTTTTGACTTAATGATGACATATTATAGCAAGTTAGAATAATATATAAAACACACGTGAAAAAGCTATTGATCACATTTATGCAGTAAAACGATTATAACGAAGATTTCTTAAAAAAATCCAGTGACTTTTTAGTACGATTTGGAATTCGAACCCAGTACCTCGGGACTGCAGCATCCTAGTCACTGCACTGATAAAGCAGTTATATAATATATACATACATATGTGGCATATAGATATTATGCTACATAACTCATCTCAAAAGCACGACACGTGGAGGTCTTGAGGATATGCTCGTACATTTGCATAGATATTAGTCTACGAGATAAGATTAAACGCAGATTACGATTACGTAAATGGACGGCCTTTGTCTTTGTTATCGAATTGTGCTATTGATTAAGTCGGTGTTATTTCATTTAGAACTACTTAGTATTCATATTATAACTACAGTATCTTATATATTACCTTACTTACCTTACCCGATTATATTCATATATGTATATGTGAATATCTTTTGCTCCAACTTCAAATAAGTGTTTATTATATTCATATTCTATTCTTAATTCTATTAGTCCCCAAATGTGAACGTATTTTAATATTTTTTTTATTAAGTTTTATGCAAAGTACAAGGAAATATTTTGCCTTCTAAGTGACTTTAAAGTCAGTGTACCTTCTTAGATAAAAACTAGCTGACCCGACAGACGTTGTCCTGTCTACACGTCTTTAATTTGAAAATTTCAAACTTTTTTTAATAAGCTAAAACATTCTGGACCATTTTGATGAAAATTATTATTCAAATTGTGAATCTAAACCATTCTCAGATCCCCTTGAACACACACAAAAAATTTCATCAAAATCGGTCCAGTCGTTTGAGAGAAGTTCAGTGACATACACACTCACAGAAGAATTATATATATAAAGATAATTATTCGATTTAGACATTTGATGTCGACAAGCGTTATTTAATATTGGTTTATTTTTTGCTAGCCTATGAGTGTCTTTGTGCCTTTTGTATTTGTGTAAGCTGCTAAAAAAATAAAGAATTTGTAAAAACTAAAAAGAGTAGTTGACAATTTCTTACAGATATTACTAATATTTTCTCAACACAACATATTGTATGGTGTAGAAATTAAAATCCAATTTTTTTCATCCACGAAACAATTGTGATGTAAGACAATGTGCCTAGTAACGTGAGCTCTACTTTAAAAAGAAATAAAAAGAGAGAGCGCTCAAGCTCTGATTAATCCGAAGTCCGCTAATAAGGCGCAGGAAATAAGTCCACAATTGCGAGCATCGCAGGAAGCTGCTCTCGAGCTCACAATTTCCGACCCTCCTCGAAGGGCCTCTTGACCTCTTTGTATGCCATGACATTAGCTCTTCACAAATATTCCTTGTTATTTTTTTTACACGCAGATTTATCATTATATATATGTAATAAGGTGTTAATTGAAACAAAAACTGAAGTTACTTACTGAAGTTGAACCTTAATTATAATAACTCACCTGAAAGAGAAACAACATTCAAAGTTATTGTTTCACCGTTCTTAATCTGTACTATTTAATTAATATTCAAATTAAAGTAAAACTTTTATAAACTAATTCGCAATGCGGTATCAATACGTCAACGGTCAATCTGACATACAGCTCCATAGTTATTGTTTTTAAAATTTATCCCCAATAGGGAAAGGCAAAGGACTATAGTCCATACAGCCTAGTCTAAATTTACAGCTCCATATAATAGAAACTTCAAACTACCAAGTTCACTCACAGATTCAAACATACTTAAATAAAGTGTCAAGCACTTTGATTACATATATATTATATAGGCTATGAATTTTATATTTGTAATGTACCGGAGTAAAAGAAATAAAAGTGAGGAAAATATACATTTTCAAGATTTTTCTAAAATAAATAAAATAAAATTTATAAAAGATTAAATATCAATAATATTGTACATATAAAATATTTATTTTTCTGCTGGTCGTGCTACTGAGTTCATCAATAGTGAAACCAATCATATTAAGATTGGTGGTACTTTTGAAAAATAATATATTACTGTATTTCGAAAAAAAAAGTTACAGGGTTTTTCTAGAGTCAATCGTCCTAGACACATAAAGGTAAATACTCCATATGGTAACAACTTGCAATAATAGGCGACAAGCAAATCAACAAAAAAATATATTTATATAACTAAAACATTAAAATTTAAAATATTACTTAATTACAATGAAGTCATACACTTAATTTTCATTGTTTGATGTTCATCTAATACGTCAGTATATAAATAGCAGCAAACGAAGATAAAGAGCACTTATCGGGCTATCTCGACCCGGTGCAGGGTTACAAGGAAGGTGATCGTTATCGCATCACTTGCTTTAGAAACGCGAGTCATAGACGAGGCAGGAATTCCTTAGAAGTGTTCACAATCCGGAGCTATTGAATTCCTTCCATGCAATTGCCAAATTCCTGTAATAGAAACTATCAGATTATAAGTTGCATTGAGACATACAACTGCGACTATATTAGCTGCGCATCTAATTTTTATTTTTATTTTAAATCAAAAGTGTTACTTCATAAACGAACCTTGCCATTTTGAAATTTAGGTTGAAAATTTTAAGTTTTTTCTTTAAAGTTCACGTTTGGCTCAGTTTGTAGTGACCCTACTTGCTGTGCCAGCCGTCGCTGGTTTGAGTCTCGCTTGGGGTATTCATTTGTGTGATCAGTACGAATGTTTGTACTCCAGTCATGGGTGTTTATATTTATAATATATATGTATTTAAAGTTATAAATGTGTAGTGTACCAACTATCTGGTATCCATAACACAAGCTTCGTAGCTTACCATGGAACTAGATGATGTTGAGTGTTAATGTTCCAACTTATTTATTTATTTAATAATAAAAAGTTCAGACAGACCAAAAAAACAAATTTCTGCATTTTAGTTTTCTGCATTTAGAAAACGAATTTCAAGGAAAATTTAACAGCATAGTACAGAAATTCATAACCGACGTCGAGCTAACTATGCAATATCGAGATATTATTGGAAACTGAGAATTTACTGCCAAGTAATTTTAGAAGTAGGATTTATCTGGTATAGTGTACGAGAACTTATTCTTTTCTGAAAGATGTATGCATATTCTTTCTGAAGGATGTATGCCTGAATGGAAAGATTCAGTAGTTTTAGTATTTACTACTATAAAAACAAATATTCTTAATAACCTTAGATTTCTGCAATGTTCATTGAAATGCATCGTAGCATGACAAAATCTACGTTACACTTTGTGACCTAAGTGCACTATGTGATTTATGAAGCCTTACAATAATACTAGCGATTTATCCTCGCTTCGCTCGTGTGCTTCCCTAAGTACTTACATTTTAATTTTTTTGAGCAAAACCCTAATTCTTTTTCTATAGTAAAAGTAACCTAAGGTACTTCTTATAACATCACTGTTTCGGAGATTCGCCGGAATAAAGAGACTGTTTATAAAACTATATTATAATTAAATAATATTAAAATTGAAATGGTATATCCTCTTCAATTTTGTAGGCAATGTTGATTCTGTGTTAACTTTCTACCGCAAATTATTTTTCCTTCTACCGACTTACTCTCTCTGTAAAGTGATCTCGATTAAATCATTATGAGTCTGAAATTAAACCTTTCTTTTTACACCTTAAATCTGTTAAATTAAAAGACATGGTCCATCGACACGGATATTAAAGTTAAAAATAACCGGCGTATATAAAAATACTGGATTTGGTTGTGGTAAAATAAGTGAAATCACAAATTGTTCCGGGGTCATCATATCAAGACTTCCACAAGGCGTGGTTTATGGAATTTATGTAGTATTTCAGCAATTTCAATACTTAATTTCCACCTAGTACTCTAATTCAGGTAGTATTTAAGGTGTTTTATATGTATAAAGGTTAGTACATTTATATAACAATAATAATTCTGTAATTATCACATTTCATTGTTTAAATTTCTTCCATATCATATCATATATTACATTCATTGTCTTAATGATATAAGTATAATACTTATAATTGAAATGATATATGTAAAGCAATAAGTTACAAATTACATCTAAATAATTGTAAATTAATATAATTGTAAAAAAAATTAACCTTTAAAATTATAAAGTAGTATAATAAAGTAAAATTAAGTCAGTGTTAAGAAGATTAGATTGATTAAATTTCTTTAGATTAAATAATAATAGTAGCCAATATGACTTTGTATATTAAAAATTATATACATTTCAGTTTAGTTCATTGCACATAAAAAATTGTTTTATACTTTAAAATTTGTTTAGTATTTGATCATAATAGTTATATATTGTAGTTTAATTTTTATTTGTATAACGTTCAAGGCTTTGATACTTGCGCCCCAAAATGACTGACCGAGAGGTAAGAGATTTAATTAAAAAACGTGTAAGCTTTAAAGGCCGTCTTACGTTGTTTGGTAAATATTTAAGTCATTTGGAAGAATCAGTGCGCCAGTCTCAGGGAAATGAACTACAATTAAGTATTCATAAAATGATTAATATTTTAGAACAATATGATGAAATACAGTTTAAAATAGAATGCATAACGGAGGACATGGAAAATCAATTAGTTGTAAGAAATGATTTTAAGTCTCAATATTATAAATTAATAGCACAAGCCTAGAGTATAGTTACGCGCTTTTCTAAAATAAGATTGAAAAACTTCTTTTGATTAGACTTTTAGTTTTTTAATTATAACTTGATTTAAAGATATTCAATGTAATCTCTGTTTGAGGAAGCTTAAATTACCAGAATTATTAACAACCATTTTTTTCATCAACCCACAGCACCATCTAGTTCTATGGTGAGCTACGAGGCTTGTATTATAGATACCATACTATTGATACACTATACATATATAACTTTAAATACTTACATATTATAAGTATAAGCACGCGTGACTGGAGTACAAACATTCGTGCTCATCACACAAATGATTGCCCCCGGGAATTAAACCCACGACCACTGGCACGACAAGGAGGGTCACTGCAAACTGAACCAAACATGTCGTCAAATGGTTTGTTCCAATAGCTAACATAATGTCAAGAATAAAATAAATTAAGGTTCCTTTTTATTCGAAGTATTCAATTAAACATCTGTTGAATTTATTCCAGTGCTCTCACTTCGCTATTTTATTGTACTTCTGGGAACTTTTGTCTGTTTGATGTTTTATTTAAATTCCTTGTAATTATTTTATTTCAGTCTTCCTTTTCAGTTATATCTATAATAATGAACTATTTATAGTTATTTTAGTTCTTAACTGATTTAAGACTATCATTATTTTTTTTATTAATATCTAATTATTAAGATTTGAATGTTGGTCTAAGTGTCAAGAGAACTGTTCCATATGGACCATTTAGCATCGAGGATGCATTGTGATGTGTCACAAAGCACTACAAATTAATTCAATACCGTTTAAGTTTTCGGTATTTTATAGTACTGTCGCGAATTAGTAGCATATTCCGCAGTTTTTTTTAGAAAGAGCTTTTCTTAATTGGTGCAACTAATTTTATTTTAATTTTTTTATATTATATTTAAAATAAGATTTATATGTCTTTTATATGCAATAACGTGGAAACAGAGTGACGTGATTATTGCTTGAGGATACTTTGTGATATAAAGTCTACTATAATATGTTATCCCTGTTAATGAATTAATTCTCTTGGAATATTCGCCTGTTAAATAAAATAATATTTTTTAGTTATATTATAATAAAAACTACTATCTAATAAAATTATTTTTAGTGAAATATTAAATAATACTACACTTCTTGATTGTTGCTTTAATATTGATATTTATTAATACAATTAAAACCAAGAGTTTACTTGTTTGGTTTTTGTTTAACATTAACTTCTGGATTTAAAAAGTTCAGTACAGCAATACATAAAAAATGTAAATGGGATCGCGGCCGAAAGCTAATTATTATAATATTATCAATATAAATGTCACTTATATAATTTGATACCAGCTGACGTTGTATTATCCTTCGTATTGATCTTATCATATCATCGTATTGATCTCTTGAGTTTAGTCTCAATAAATCGCCTATCCCTATTAACATTGTCGGATGTGAAAATCGGCAACTTTACAGGAGAGTGCGTCAAAGTTTGATTTGTTGATATTTTTTTAAATGTACAAGTTAGGTTAACAAAAACTTGTGGCTATTTTAAAAACTACTCGTAAAAAATATTTTTTTGTTGCAGCTACTAAAAGAAGAGACTTTTTAAGAGTGATTAGTGAAATAAAAAGAAAATGACAAATTTGCATATCCGACAATGTTAATAGGGATAGGCGAAATTGAGAATAGTACGAAATCATTTTGTGTCATATTTCCCTTCGGCGACTATCAATCGCGGATAGTGAAGCCACGGCTTGCGATGTTACACTATCCGCTTTCACGCTTCGCTGCCGCTGGGCGATCTACTCATACGTGAAATAGATATATCCAACAGTCTAAAATTATCTCTATATCAAAGAGGCAAGAATCATATTTGCTTGAGACTAAATGATTTTTCACATTACGTAATACGAAAGACGTGATACTTATTTAGTAAAAATTTAACCTGTTTCTGCTGTAATTTGAAACCGAAATTTTATTTTGTCTGAACAAATGTACTTTATTTATGTAATTTTCTTTTCTCGGTTATGAAATTGGTTGTGGTTTGTATTTTCAGTGGAAATGGCGTCTGCGAAACAGAGCTTTTTAACCGATTTCCAACAAGGAGGAGGTTCTCAATTTGTCGGAATCTTTTTTTGCGTATGTTCACCGATTACTCGAAGACGCCTGAACCGATTTTGATTTTGTTTTGTTTCAAAGGGTATACTCCCCATATAAATTTTATCGAAATCGGTCAAGCAGTTTTAAAAAAAATCAACAATTAATATATTTTTTTAATGAATTGTTTAATCCAATATGTTAATACCTTATATACCTTTCTTCTTACAAATTACCTGCTTATTACGTCTACATTAAAAATGGAAAAATAAAAACTTGAAAAAAAAATTAAAACCGACTCTCAGGTACTAAAATGTAAAAAATAACTAAACGGAGGTTTTCATTTAGAATAGATACCTAATCAGATATTTTCGAAGTCGGTGCCAGCCGACAATATTTTAAGATATGAATATCTAATAGGTAAATATGTATTTTACGTTTTGAAATATATTAGATTTCCTTTGCATCGTCTTTAAGTTTTTATTTACATTCATATTCGTCTTTCTTAAGATAGTAGAAATTATAGTATTTTCTTTTAATTCTTTTCTATTACAAACCTAACAAACTTGTAGAAGATTGATATTGTATTTTATAATAAGCAAGAAAAATAATAAGCTCCAGCCTCCAGAGGTGGTAAGCTTACCATGAATGGTTTGAAAAACGTAAAGTTTATTTTGATAAAAATAAATATTCGTTTTATTTTTACAATCTTTTATATGAAATGTTAATTTTTACTCTTCTATTGAATTGAATGAATAAGTCGAATACACTTACGCTTCGTAAATATTTTAAACGTAAATACCAGAGCGAAGAGTAAGTTTCCTTAAAAAGCGTTTCAAGCAACAAATCTTATATAGAAATATTTTAGATGAAATAAAACAGGAAGCGAGTGCCATACACTTGTAAGTGAGCCCTGAATGGGAAGAAATAAAGGAAGCTTGGAGTGTGTGACGGCCTTTGACCGGCTTCGTGGCTGAGCGCTCGAGATAAGGGGCGGTCTCGCTGCTACGACACAGAACTAATTAAAAATGCAATCCTGGGACAAATTGGAACTTGCCAAACAACGTGATTTGCTAAACTTATTTATCTATACTAATAAGTAATTAATTATAATAATGATATAGGATAATACTTTCTTTATTTAAAATGATATAGGATTTAATTTTAAGTTAGTTTTAGAATGAAACTTCATGCGATTATAATGAATTTCGATTAAGATTAAAATAAAATATAATAACAATATTAATCAATTGAACGTATAAAATATTATATATATATAAATTAGAATTTGTTTTTTCAATTTACAGGAAAGATTTTTTAAATAACATAAGGTTTGAACTACAATGAATTTAATTTTCGACGATGTTTTTTCATTTTTCACGTGGTTTAAGTCGTATTAGTGAAATATGGTTTATCCATTCAGTACTCGGGTGGCGATGTGTATGGAAGAACGTGGATTTGATTATTTTTTATAAAGAGTATACTACAGAATACTACAGACACTCATTAGTATGAATGGATGTGAGGCAAATAATGCCGACGCGTGCACCATTTATTATATTTCGCCAGCATTTCTGCTTCAGCGGATAAAAGCTTTGAATGTACTGACTGAGCTTTTGAGCTATAATATACGTATAACTTAGTAAATGCATTATGTAAATCTACTAACAGATTCAGAAAATAACATTACTTAAGCTTGTAAGTAACATGTTCGTAGACGTTATAAACTTTTAGGTTTTAGATGGAATATGTGTAACTTGTTGTAATTTTTACTTTTTTATAGTCCACTCATAAAAAACTTGAGTTTCAACATCATATCGAACCAAGATAACGACAATATTACAGGAGTACTGCGTCATTAAGTGTGTAAGACTGTTCAAGCCTTGATAATAATTATTATACATGCTTTTTTTTATACAAAGTACTTGATCGAACTAGAAATTAGGTTATTTTTAATACCGCTTTAGGATACAAATCTGTTGCGAATACGAATAATTAATAGAATAAATCAGTGATTAATATGTACTTGATTCTACTTGATACTAAAGTGATACAATTTATGATTTAAATCATGGGGCCCCTATACTTCACTCGTCACGGCTGAACTCTTACAAGATGTAATAAATAATCTCTTCGGGGACGGACGTGGTCCGAAGCTATCGGGCCTTCAAATCACATAAACAACTCGCAGTATCACACTATCATCTACTGTCAAATCTTTTATTTATTACAGCAAATGGAAAACACCATAAATAATTTCCAAAAATGTTATAGATTTGTTTTGAAATAATTCCGCTAAATGGAGTCTAGAACAGATGTTGTCATTATTTATTATGAATTTTCTGTGTTCTCTTTCTCACATTTGGTGTTACTTTTTATAGTATTGATATTTCATATTGGATTGCTAGCGATATTTAGAGCAAGTTGATTGTGCTCATATTATGAAAATTGGTGATAATACATTTCATTACGAGACCGAAAATGCCATATAGTCCTTAGTCTTGGTCAGATGATTGACAAAAAGTAAATTGATTTTCATTGTATGTCGGGACAAAAAGGGTTTCTGTTATATGTGTAAGGCGAAGAAAAAGTATGGCTTAGCTGGTTTTATCGGGACATTTTACTAGCGAATAAATTCAAAGCGATAGAGAATTCATTATTAAGTGATATTTAAATATATTTTTTTAATTAAAAATGTCAAATATTTATGTGATTATAAGAAAGTACAACGTCGACTTTTTTATTTAATAGAAAGTAATATTAATGCCTGATTTTAAAGTATCCAAAATATTTTATAAAGTATTACCTCGAAGTGGACAAGTTAATAGGAAATGACCTGGGTTATAAAGCTGTAATAATTACCGAATACACGAGTGCGACTGTACGGCGTACGCCAGAACGCTGACTCAGGTCGGTCGGCCCGGAACAATGCTGCAACGAATCGGATCGCGTTATTGCACTATAAATTATAACAATGAGTTTCGCGATACACGCCATGACATTTTTCATTTAAGCTATTTTCGACCCACTTGCCCATTTCGTTCGTAGTGTAATCTTCGCTCGTAGTGTTTTTTATTATGAATCTGTTCAAATTTATATTTACTTCAGTATTTGATTTGAATGAAAAAATATAGCGTTTACTGTACTTGTTATAAATATATTTTCGTAAGGCACACTTAATATTGGACATGTTATAAACTTTGTATTTCATAGTTTTGAATGTAAAAGTAAGTAAACATATTTATTTTTTTTAGTTTTCGAAAGACGTGTGAAGTCCGCCAATCCTCAATTGGCCAGCGTGATGGACTATGGCCTGATCACCCTCGTATTGAAGGGAGGCCCGTGCCCAGCAGTGGGACGTTAAAAAGGGTTGATTACATGTTAAAAACATATTTTAATTTTTGTACTTTTTTATTATAATCTTATTGTATCAAACGAGCATAACCTTTGTATCTTTATTTTTATTAATTATAATTTTTAGTAACGCTTCTGTTGTTCTTCTTCAACATACGTAATATATTTATAGCTCGAGCAGCAATAATAATATAATTATATAAAAAACAAGAGCTCATCCCTGACGACGATTTCATCTAAAATTCAAATTACAGTGATAAAGAAACTGAGAAAAGGTATTTCATTCAAAACGATTTTTTTATATTAAATTGGAAACGTTTATGTAAAATTAGAAATATTGCCGAAAACCCAGCAACAAGATCGTCGTAAATAAAATGTTTAATGGCGTTATTTTCTAAGTGAAAATCTTTTCCTGGCCATTTTCTTGAAATGATGGCGCAATGTTCTCAGTAAGCAGTTAGCATCGTTCTATCTCCATTCATCACTCTGCCTTAATTAAATTATAGAATTCATCGTCACTTTTTGTCTCGTAAAAAAACTTTCTTGTATGTACAATGTAAATAATTAACATATTAATGCAGAATATGTATTAGAAAATAAAACTTTAACGTCAAAAACATTTACAAGAAGGGTTCTTAATAAATAACGAAGATAACGAGGGATGGTAATAAGTTTGGCACTTACAGTTATAGCGTAGCATACATACATGCCCGCCCACAATATATACAAAAAACTTAAAATTACAATTTTTAAATAAACTCGATTTATTTTATTTTTGGTTCCCGATGTTTCAAATGCTTTACAGCAATCATGATCACGGGAGAGATACGAATAATACCGGAAAGATAGTTATTGTAGACCATCGACGTGAAATAAGAACAAACAAACAAATACTTTCACATTTGTAATATTATATGGATGTCAAATATTCGCGTTAATCTAAGAAGATTAAACTTGCAAAAATAAATATTATTTATATGGAAACTGAGTGTAATACAGAAGAATTAATAGCGTATACTATCATAAATACCACATCCTAACATACTCATATCGTAACTTTGTAACAACAATATATTATGTGAAGTTGAAATTCATAACGAACGGTGTTTACATTCAATCGACACACTAGAGGAGGTACTCGCAGCGTCGTGACGCGTGGGATCTAAATAATTATGAAAGGGAAGGAAATTAAAGCGGAAAATGTATCTACGATTAATCTCGTCATAACGAACTGGAAAGCTTTTACATTTGAGCTTATAAAATAATTATAGTTTATAAAGCAACTCATCCGAGCTAAGTTTTGCTTAACTTTTCACATCAGGTAAGTATCCCGCGGAAACTATTTATTATTTATGCAGAGAATATCTTAACAGAAAAACTCAGTCATTAAACTTGGCCTGTCCCGGGAATCGAACCCAGGACTTCCGGATCTATATCCGTATGTGCTAGCTACTAGATCACCGAGGCAGTTTGTCCCACATTATATGTATACATATATGTACATATAATTTACGTTACTCTATATTTCTTTGTTTATTTAAAGTTAGCCTATCCTAGGGTAATATTACCATCGGCTAGATGTTAGTGAGCAACGGATATTTGGCGAGGGTGGGGAGAGTTTGGTTGTAGAGGTGGGGGTGGGGGTGGGGGGGGGCGGTGTGTGTGCACGTGTGTTTGCGGAAGACAGTGCATTCAATCTCATGACTCGTGATTGAGTATCGGCGTGCGATTTATTTTACTCACAGGTTTAAGTTACAAGCGCTATAGTTCCAAAAAAAATATTTATTTCACGCCTGCTCTTCTCTGCAGAACTGCCTCTTGTGCATGTAGTAGCATACTAACAGATTTATAATATTTAAAATAAACTTAAGCATAAGCTCATGATCACTGGTGATGATGGACTGCTGATTAGTGTAGAAGTTAAGCAACAAAACGTTTTAAAAAATATAGAAGTAAATCAAATTTGATTTACAAAAAAAATGGATTGGTGGTACAAATAATTTCAGATAATGTCAAGAAAAGAAAATTTTGAAACCTAATATTACATATATGATATTTAATATTATTACACACATCACGATGTGTGAACATTTTTAGTTAAGAAGTGAAATATCTTAGAATATTTGGTAAATTAGTCTTGTAAATAATTTACTTTGAATTATTTGCATTAAATTATATTATAATAATGACAATACAGGACTAAACGGTATTCGTAACTGATAAAGTACCTTATTCCCTACGTTTAGACCCCGCTTTCTGTCGTACATTGGAGCAAGCGTCACCGCAGATGGAGTCAGTGAGCCAAGTCTGCGGCGCGCGATAAGTAATTTTGGAACTTGTCAAGTTAATCACGAGCCGATCTATAGATATCGATATCGATCTCTTGTAGGTAACCAGTCTCATGCAACCAACTACAGTACTGCCCTAACATTCGTAATCAATACTTCAAAAAAAAATTTTTGAAAGTCATCCTAGCTAGTAGTTATACTAACTTCTTATTTCCTTCTTTCTAGTACCGCTTATGGTTTTACTTTTATATCATTGTGCCTTTTATTTCTTAACAATTTATACACTTTAATTCATTTCCCTACGTGAAAGCCTTTCAAATAAGTTCAGATCCAGGGCATTTTGTAATGTTGATGTGATGATAATCAGTTTGAAAGATAAAATTAAGTAGGTAGTATATGTGGGTATTGTACTATTGACATCATTAGCTATGAACTATCCGCAAATATTTGTTTCCGTTAAACAAATATCTTTTTTATTATTAAATATTACCTAAAATAAATAACATATAAACTAATGCTAATTTCGAAATACGGAACGGTAGGTATATGGCGCATGAATATGGGTAATTACGAGTATGTACGTGCAATGTGCATTGTGCATATAACATCTTACTTCAGGCTGAGTTAATGGGAAAGTCCATTGTATAAAATCGAATGCTTTTGAGTTTAATATGTTATCTTAGTATTGTTTATATTTAACTCCAAATCCTGTAGAAAAAAATATTTAGAAAGACTGTTATTACTATTCTTTATTGCACTTAAAAAATCAATACATATCAATACAATAAAAAAAAAAAAAAATAAGCAGCACATGTAAAATTGCAAATGTAAAACACCTCATAATTAAATCCGTGCTATCTCACGTCACTAATATAAAGCTATACGCGTGAAATATGTAGAAAGAGAGGCACAAACAGAATATGTATTTGATATGCAAATATTAGGTTTCAACGAGTAACAAAACACATTTATAACTTAATGTATATATTGAGCTTTTTTCTCTTTAATTCTGACTTAGAGAAACATCATCTATAGTCTGATTTTTAATTCGACGAAATTCTGACATTTAGAAGTGTTGTCAACTTTGAAACATTGTCACTACTAACGGAAAGCATTTTAGCAAAATAAAAAAAATTGTAGACCGATCATTCATTTATAGTTTTAATTCCACAATAAAGTTACCAAATTTCAAAATTACCGCTCAATCTCATTCGTGTCTTCCTCACAAAACGTGACACTGGCAGAATGGACTGCGTCTGTTAACGCAACTATAAGCCATATTAAAAAAAAAAAAAGACTAAGACTTAGAAAATTATTGATAACTCTAAAATGGTAATTATTTTTTTATTATCATATTATGGAAGTTACAATAATTATTAAGGAAATTATTTTTCTATTACAGGAATCCCTGTCCAATAATCCATAGGTTGCAAGCCTTTTTTAGTAAAACCAATTTGTTTGTAAAATATTTTGTTTTACTCTGTTTTATTCATTTAACCATTAAAAATTTACCATGTCATACATATAGTTTACTTGATCTAATTCTGTTTCATATTTTTTTTTATTTTATATTAAAAAAAACTTTTTAACAAAAAAATAAAAACCGACTTCAAACAAAAGCACTAAAAAGTAAAAAATAACTGATTGGTAGTTTTCATTTACTATACATACCTAATCAAATATTTTAGAAGTCGGTGTGCTTTGCTTTGTATGGGCTGGCACCGAATTCGAAAATATTTGATTAGGTATGTATTTAATAGGTAGGCTTCAATTACTTAGCCAAAGCACACCGACTTCGAAAATATTTGATTAGGTATGTATAGTAAATGAAAACTACCAATCAGTTATTTTTTACTTTTTAGTGCTTTTTTTTGAAGTCGGTTTTTATTTTTTTGTTAAAAAGTTTTTATTTTTCCCTTTTTAGTGTAGACAGTAGTAGCAAAGTAAGGATTCTGACGTGTTAGGCTTGTCAAATCAAACAAAATAAGCCCAAACTCAAAGTATCTACTATTAGCCGTTGAAGAGTTCCACCTATCCACCTTCTGGCCTTGCCATCAGATCAGGTCAACAGTACCGAATCACTGTACTATCAACGGAAATAGAAATACTTGCAAAGTTTCAAGTCAATATGACAATTAGAAGTAGGTTAAATTCATCATTAGTTGTTTTTCCACCCTTAGGGGTGGTGTTTTTTTTTGAAATTTAAATGGGACCAATCTGGAAGTATACCCTTTCAAACAAAACAAAAATTGTCCAAATCGGTTAATAAATGACGGAGTTCTGAGGTAACAAACATAAAAAAAAAAACATACAGTCGAATTGAGAACCTCCTCCTTTTTGAAGTCGGTTGAAAATACAAAGCAGAAATGGTTTATGATATCTGAATTGTCAAAGAATGATAGCTGTCATATTTCCGTGGAATTGAAAATCAGACTTTATACATAATACTAGCGGACCCGACAGACGTTGTCCTGTCTACACGTCTTTAATTTGAAAATTTCAAACTTTTTTTAATAAGCTAAAACATTCTGGACCATTTTGATGAAAATTATTATTCAAATTGTGAATCTAAACCATTCCCAGATCCCCTTGAACACACACAAAAATTTTTATCAAAATCGGTCCAGTCGTTTGAGAGAAGTTCAGTGACATACACACTCACAGAAGAATTATATATATAAAGACAACATCTAGTACTTAGATTTCTAGACTAGGTACTATTATAAATACTATGCATGTATGTTTGTTACTGTTATAGGCAACTGATAAACACTTAGGGAGGTATACACCAGAGAAAAGCGAGGCCAAGTCGCTAGTTATAATAACGTTATGAACATAAGTAATATACAACAAAGCAAAGCTTTACAAAATATATTTGTGTATTTTCAAATAAACTGAAAGTATGATACTTTAATGTTATCTGAGCGAGCTCACTGACTTAATCTCCGTCCGCGCGGAATAGCGTACTACATTCACTCTGTTCTAGAAAATAGAAACGTAACCCGTCGCGAGTACTCGTTACACCAGCAGCAGCTTGTTAGTGCCTGAATACAGCTCTTATTAAATGGAAAAATAGCTAGCTACCTTTACTTCCTAATGTTTTTTTTTATATTTTCCTTTGTAAAAAAGCGCAGAGTCTTATCAATTGTGGGTCACCTTATCAATTTTGAAGTTTATTATGACTGTCATAATTCACTTGTCTGTATATTGCATGTGGTATCGATTCTCGCTCATGATGAATTCGTATTAAATACAATACAGATATACGCCTGGTACAAATTAATACTTAAAAAATAATTAAACTTAATTAATAATTTAATAATTAATCTTAATACGACTACTAAAAGGTCTTGTATAATAGAGAAACAAAACTGCTTAAAACACGACGAAGTAAGGACAGATAATATATACGTTACGGTGTACGAGTATACTGATTGAGCTATCTCCACTTAAGTAAAGGCGTAGTCTTTCTTCGATTTAGTAACAAAGCAACGCGTAAATGTGGACATGTGTTGCATAGGTAAAAACTTTTTTCGCAAATATCGCAACTAAATTAAAATAAATCAATAATTAAGTAAGGCACATTACAATCATATATTTATAGAATATAATATAAGGAAAGAATATAATATTATACCTATATTTGTCATACAATAACAGAGGTTACTATGGCAACACGGCAATGTATACTATCTCATTCTCTCGCCGGCTTAATCCTATATATTTATGAATTTGTCTCTTTTTAGTGTTGCAAATCACAACGATTCTAAAGAAGTTTTACTTCAATAGTTTATGCCTAAGGCTAAAAAGGTTTCCTTAAAATATTAGTGTATATATTCATAGCAAAATAAAGTCACTAGGGATATGTCAAAATAAGTTAAATTTAAAACATCGATGTACCATTTTTTAAGGAAAATACTACTTCAATGCTGTCTCGACACGTATGCAGGTTAATCTCGTCCCAAGTGTAACAACCGAGTAAAGCCTCTCGAATAGCTTGCAATGAATAATCGCCTTTAAGTCCTTGTTATAAAGTCCACGTAAAGCTGTGTACAATTTGTATCGAAGTCTAATGTCACGTTACGTAAGGATTTATAAATATGTGCCCCAAATAAAGGTGGAAGGAGGGTATTACGACGGCATTGTGGGCGAAATTACTGGGATTGTGATTTTATCATACGCTAGATATTGACATACCTGAAGAAGGGTTGGATGATTTATTTTAATGCTATTTCTATATTGGAGTCGGCTTTATGGGGCAGATTGGTTAAAGTATGTTCCAAGCTTCAGATACAAAACCTCTTAGGAGGATTTCTGCTATACATAAATAACTAACTCTCAAACCATATTTATTTTTTTCTACGTTATGTTTTAAAAAAGAACTATGAAATTGGATTAATTTTAAATCAAATCAAATCAAAATATACTTTATTGAAATAGACAAGCACTTTTGAATCGTCAATTTTGCATTTTTAATTTAAATTAAATTAAATGTCAGAGTAGTCAGTTCGTGAGGAATTTACCACCGTCTCGGAAAGCAGTTCAGCTGAGAAGAACCGGCGAGAAACTCAACAGTGGCTCTTTTAAAATAATAATGGTTTACAATGTATACAATTATTATTTGCCTATAATCTTAGACTCAAATTGTTTAAGTGGCAAGCTCAAAATCGATTGTGGAATTCTATTATACCTGCGTACACCTTGCCCCGTAAACAAATGTATTCACTTTTATTTTAGAACTAGTTCAGATGACCAAAAACCGAATTATTAGGTTTTACATATTAGTATACTCTTACATTTCAGTTTTTGTATTTTTTCTCAGAAATAAGATATTTTCCCGCGGTAAAAAGCATCCTATATGTTGACCCGGATAACCAGCTATCATCATACTAAATTTCATCAAAATCTGTCCAGTGGTTTTCTCGTGATGAGGTAACAGACAGACAAACAGACAGACAGATAGACAAAAATTCTAAAAACTATAGATTCGGAATCTGTATCGATAATAATGTCTATTTCAATTAGATTTTCCAAAAATTATTTAATGTACAGATTCGACTTAGTTACAATTTTATTATATGTATAGATATAGAAAGCAGCAAGGCCCTCTATATAATTTATTTAATATTTCCTACATTTATGGCTTTTAGCTTCTCAGATCGGAGAATATTATAAGAATAAAATTACTAATGCTATTGCGGTTTCAGTTAATTACTTCTTAAAGCTCAGACAAATAAACAAAACGCCTCAGGATAGTCAATTAGTCGTCCACATCTAAGGCAGATAGTCCACATAATTTCATGTGCACTCTTGCGATAGATGTTTTAATTTTAATAAAACAACATAATTATGCATATTAAAAAATAAAAAATAACCATCGCAAAATAATATTATACAGTATAAAATTGTATTTTAACTGACTTCCAAGCAGGAGAAGGTTCTCAATTCGTCGGAATCTTTTGTTTAATGTATGTTCACCGATTACTCGAAGACGCCTGAATCGATTTGGAAAATTTTCTTTTGTTTCGAAGGATATTATACTTCCCAGGTGGTTCCATTTATCGAAATCGGTCAAACGGTTTTTTAAAAAATCAACAATATTTTTTTTTAAATAAATGGCTTAATCGAATATGTTATTAAAAAACTTTCTTTTTAAAAATTACCAGATTATTATATACGTCTACACTAAAAAATGGAAAAATAAAAACATTTTTAAAGTTTTTATTTCTATAAATTTGATAGGATTTTTTTCCTCACACAATATTGATATTAAGTAAAAGTAAAGGTGGGAGGAAACAGAAATGAAATAATAAAATAGAAAGTAACATCGTTAATGCCCTTGCTAATACGCCGGTGGATGCGAGTTCAAGTTTCGTGATGGGATAGAGATATTTCATTAATTTTGTCCTAGTTGCCACTCTGAATGGACTACCGCTAACTAACTAACCGCTATAAAAAGCAGAAACAAAGAGTAAAAATACTAAGTGAGCACGAGAACTTAAATATTTAAAAAATATAAAATAACTTACAAAGCGCATTTGGTGGATGCTAGCCCTTATGAAATGATCGGATGCTCGAAGGCCGTTGGCCGAGCGCCAGTCCAAACAGACGAGGTAAGGCGGACAGTACAATAAAACCGTTTATATCGCATAATAGGTTTCGCTCAGATACAACATATCTTTGGTAAATATATGTTATTTTTGAAAAGTACACTCAGTGCACCTATCATGCGTCATATTTCCAATTGTACTGAAAGCCGCTTTGGATATAAATTATGATTTATTATCATATCAGACATAATAAAATTCTAGCTGAGTCAAATTTGTAAATTAAATATATTTAATGTACAGATTCAAAAGATAGATAATAATGACATGAACGAATTAACCACTGGACCAGACATATAAGCGGACGTACCTTTACCGGTCTTGTCAGTAACCAGGGAATTTTAGCCTTGGTCGTTTGTTTTTTGTGTCAGTCTCAAGCACTTACTTGTCAAGAAAACATCTCCCAAAAATGACTAAATGTTCTGTTAAATGGTGTAAAAACTATAACGGCGGAAGCAGCACTATTTCTTTTCACTTGTAAATACATTATTTTATTACATTTATTGTTATTTATCACAAAATTTAATTAAATGTAAAATAAAATGTCATATTATCCAACTATGTTAAATATAGTCGATATTTCTATGTATTGTTGACATCTGACAACCATCATAAAATGGCTGGATTATACCATTCAGAACAGATGACAAAACTGTCGAGTGAGTCCATTTGACATCGACTAGTGCTTGACAATGTCGAAAAATATAACGATATTTCACGAAATAACTGAACGAATTGTGTTATTTGTACAGTACAATAACATAAAATACTTTTATCACAGTATCCTACAATCTGATGACAATAAATTTATAAAAATATTATCTAAATCAAATAAAATATAAATGCAAAAATTATAATTAGTATGTGTACTTAATTATTTATTTTATTTTATACCACATTTATATACTTTGTAATATTATTCCATTGTAATAATAATAAAGATCATTTTATTTCAACACATAAATTACACAAAATCAAACAATAATGTTTTAGCACTAAACTTCTGGGTTGGCGATTTGTAATAAAACACTTTACCACTTGCACTAATTATTTTACTTTCACGATCCAACACTCACTTTTTCACAATTTGCAATCACTTTTTCTTTTTCCTGATTTCGCAAATGTTTATTAAGAACTGAGCAATATTAGGACAGTGTCACATTTTTATAACTACCCGACACAATCAATTGCCAATTAAAATAGTTCAATAACAGAATAAACAAAATCACTTTATTTAATTAAATAAGCTTAATATTTTTTTAACCTTTACAAAATAATATTTATTATATATTAATGGAATATAAACCCGATATTCATTTGTTCATTAACATTATTATAGGCCAACAGAATGCCATCGTATTTATATAAATCAAATTAAAAAATAATTATTATTTGACACATTATTATTGCCTCTGTAATTCATTTATTTTAATTTATTATAATAAATACAGATATTTTAAATTAAAAGATGTAAAATATGATGACTATGCTAACCAATGTCTAAAATGTCACTCATTCGTTCATCGATATATGTATTTTATCGATTACGTTCAAGCACAAGAAATATTGTATTGTGTATCAGTGTTTATAATAATGTAATAACTCTTTGTAAGCGTTATGGGTCACTTGGTTGAACTAGTTTCCATACATTTGTATTTTATGTCAGGTCCAGTCTCTAATTCGTTCATGAATAATGACTATTTCAATCAGATTTTCCAAAATATATTTGACTAGCGGCTCACCCTCGCTTCGCTCGGGTTCACCTCTAGAAAAGTACAAACAGATCTATCCCACGGGAACCGTTCATTTTTCCGGGATAAAAATAAGTAACCTGTTGTTCGACCGGCAATATAAGGTATCAGCATGCCTATATTACTCAATTAGGTGCATAAGTTGTTGTGTACTGAGCTGTATAAGTTACTATAGTTTTTTAACTATCCCACGGGAACTCTTTAATTTTCCGGAATGATTATTATAATTATTTAAATAGGTTCAATAGTATCGGAGATTAGCCCGTACAAACAGACAAACAGACAGAGAAAGAAAAAAAAATAAAAAAATCTGGATTTGTTCTATTTCTCTCCTTACGGGATATAAGAAGAGAACTGACTCGTTTTTCAGCATTCTTTTCTACCATCTATGTACAGACATTCGACCTCTACAGTTTTATTATTCATATATGTATATTCAAATAGAATAAATAACGTCTAATAAAACAGTAATATATAATAATGAAAATAGTTATAGCGAGTGTACCTTAGGAGATAAACATATACTATGTAGAACTTTTCTATAGACCTTTTTAAGACTTACAATTTTCTTGTACAATGTTTGATGAGCCAACGTTAGCCATATAAATTTCTAAGGACAATTCGATAGAACCAGTTATTGTGTTTTCACGTGGGAATGAATAATTTCCCTGTCGGAAAAGGTATTCTAAATGTTAACCCGAGCACTAAGTTTTAACACTATACAAAATTAAGTTAAAATCGGTTGATTACTTTTTGTGTGAAACGCGCACATCGATTTGACTAAGTTTTATTATAGGTATAGATAAGAATAAATATTGCGAGTGTAACTTAGGAGATAGACATATACTATTCAGAATTTTTCTGTAGGACTTTTCAAGACCTACAATTTTTTAGTATATTGTTTTGATGTATGTAAGTCTTAAGGTTTAGCCAGCGGAAGGTTTCTAGGGAGGACTCGATAAAACCAGTTATTGTATTTTCCCGTGGGAAAGAAAGATTTTCTTTAAGTAAAAGGTATCTAGGCAGTGGTATCCAGTGGTAACGCGCTCGGTTGAGAAACCGAGTGAAGCAAGTTCAAATCCCGGGTCTCGCACCTCTGATATTTTCATGTGCGAATCATTTCTAACACAATTACCACTTGTCTTAACGGTGAAGGAAAACCTGCATGTCAGACAGAACCTAGCAAGTTTTCGAAAGACGTGTGAAGTCCACCAACCTGCACTTGGCCAGCGTGGTGGACTATGGCCTGATCCACCTCGTACTGAAGGGAGGCCCGTGCCCAGCAATGGTACGTTAAAAAGTGCTGAATACAACATACATACATACATACATACATATATACATACATACATACATACAAAAGGTACCCTAAATGTTGACTCGATTAATAAGTTATCATACAGGCAAACAGTCAAACAGACATATTTTTAATAACTATTGTTTTGGGGTTCATGTTGTGTACATAATACGTTACAAATAAATAAAAACATCTATCCCACGGGAAAAGTACATTTTTCCGGGATAAAAAGTAATCTATTTGTTATTCTGATGTATGATCTATATTATTGTAAAGTTTTATCAAAATCCAATCAGTGCTTTTTGTGTACTAAGCTGTATAAGTTACTATAGTTTTTTGACTATCCCACAGAAACTCTGTAATTTTCCGGGATGAAAAGTAGCTGATTTGTTTTTGTCATGTACGAACTATATTATTATAAAGTTTCATTAAAATCAAATCCGTAGTTTTTGTGTACTAAGCTGTATAATTTGTTATAGTTTTTTAACTATCCCACGGGAACTCTTTAATTTTCCGGGATGAAAAGTATCTAATATGTTGCCCGGGGATATAAGGTACCAACATGCAAAATTTTATTTAAATAAGTCCAATAGATCCGGAGATTAGCCGGTACAAAGAGAAAAAGAGACAAACAGCTCGATCGGGTTCGTCCATACCTACGAATGTTGTATTATCTCTTTAACCATTTGTCCAAATTATATGCAGTAAAAGGGAAAAGTCTTTTGTTTTAAACATTTTAGACGATTAATTTGCTTATTTTGATAAGAATTCATAATTGTTGATAATATGACCAATAAACGTGACCTACCGATTTAAATTGTTTTTTTAATATAAAAAAAATAAAAACCGACTTCAAACAAAAGCACTAAAAAGTAAAAAATAACTGATTGGTAGTTTTCATTTACTATACATACCTAATCAAATATTTTCGAAGTCGGTGTGCTTTACTTTGTATGGGCTGGCACCGATTTCGAAAATATTTGATTAGGTATGTATTTAATAGGTAGGCTTTAATTACTTAGCCAAAGCACACCGACTTCGAAAATATTTGATTAGGTATGTATAGTAAATGAAAACTACCAATCAGTTATTTTTTACTTTTTAGTGCTTTTGTTTGAAGTCGGTTTTTATTTTTTTGTTAAAAAGTTTTTATTTTTCCCTTTTTAGTGTAGACAGTAGTAGAAAAGTAAGGATTCTAACGTGTTAGGCTTGTCAAATCAAACAAAATAAGCCCAAACTCAAAGTATCTACTATTAGCCGTTGAAGAGTTCCACCTATCCACCTTCTGGCCTTGCCATCAGATCAGGTCAACAACACCGAACCACTGTACTATCAACGGAAATAGAAATACTTGCAAAGTTTCAAGTCAATATGACAATTAGAAGTAGGTTAAATTCATCATTAGTTGTTTTTCCACCCTTAGGGGTGGTATTTTTTTTTGAAATTTAAATGGGACCAATCTGGAAGTATACCCTTTCAAACGACACAAAAATTGTCCAAATCGGTTAATAAATGACGGAGTTCTGAGGTAACAAACATAAAAAAAAAAAAAAAAAAAAAAAAAAAAAAAAAAAAAAAAAAAAAAAAAAAAAAAAAAAACATACAGTCGAATTGAGAACCTCCTCCTTTTTGAAGTCGGTTGAAAAAACCACTTTTTGTGACTTAAATATAAAAGTTAAACATATGCTGTCGCTTTTTAAATAAAACTATCTTTTCGGATTTTGTCGCGGATTTATTTGTATTTTTGTTTCCCGACGTTTCGAATGCTTTACAGCATCCATGGTCACGGGAGAGACTGAGGTGTTACATGTCTTAAAGATATAGTTGTTACAGACAGCCTACCCACAATTAACAAAATGAAAATTGCACCAATTACATTACAATATTTTAACTTTAAATATTTTTTTTATAATTTTAATTATAATTGAATATGGAAAATTATTTATTTAATTTTTGCTATTATTTTTATAATTATTACAATTTTAAAAATATTAATTAGCAATCTATATTTAGTGTTGCCATTATTATATTTATAACCATAAGAAAAATATAAAATATAGTATTAATTATTTAAGCCACAATTGATCTATGTGTAATTTGAAAAAATTAAGATTAATTAAAAAATAATAATTTTAATTTAAATTTGCTATTATTTAAAAACAAATTATTAAGCAACACATTACTACATACATTTACAAATGAAAAAGTGAAAAAATATTATTAATCAGAAATGCTATCTTTTTGATCTACACAGTAAGAACTTACTACATCTACCTGTCTGTTATGTTTAGATTTATTATTAGATTTTATTATATTAATAACAGGATCCCATGACGATGGTAGTACCCAGCCATCTTCCCTATTGAAATTAGGATGTTTTTTAATTTCTATGGCCTCTCGAATCATTCTAGGGCGATATCGGTTTTCTTTCGCCAGGATTTGAGGCCTATCGAAGCGAATATAATGGCTTGGGCGGTCCTGACTGTGTTTGCAGACAGCAGATGTTGTATTGCGACGGTGCTTCACATCAGCTATGTGTTCTTTGACCCGGGTTCTAATGGATCTCTTTGTTTGTCCGATGTAAGAGAGCCCACAATCACAATCAAGCTTGTAAACTCCTGCATCTTGTAGAGGGATATGGCACTTGACAGGTGGTAGAAACTGACTAATTTTCTTTGGCGGCTTGAAGTAAGTTTTAATTGAAGCTCGCTTTAGAATGTAGCCAATCTTGTCAGTGACGCCTCTCATGTAAGGTAGGACTGCAGGGACGCGCTCGACTGTGGCTGGCTTCACTCGGTCCCTGTGACGTAGGCGCGGCACTTGCAGCTTGTTGTCTCGCAGAACTTGCTTGACATGTTGCAGTTCTCCGGCCAGGTGTTGCTCGTCACAGATCCCGCGTGCCCTCTGAAACAAAGATTTTCCCACGGTAGCTAACTGTGAAGGGGGTGGTGAGATTCACCATTCAAGTACCTATCAGTATGGGTCTTCTTTCGATACACAGTATGACTCAAGGTGTTATCTGGGTTACGTATGACTAATACATCTAAGAAAGCTAAAGAATTATTAGACTCCAATTCCATTGTAAATTGTATTTTAGGGTTTATGGAGGTAAGATGTTCTAAGAATACAGATATTTTATCAGATGGTAATATTGTGAAAGTGTCATCTACATACCGCTTGTAGAAACGAGGGGTCACAGGTGATGTGTTTAGGGCGGTCTCCTCGAAGGCCTCCATGAAGATGTCAGCTACAACGGGAGAGACCGGCGAACCCATGGCCACTCCATCCACTTGCTTGTAGAATTCATCATTCCACAATAGATAGCCAGATGTAAGGCAGTGTTTCAAAAGTTCAGTGTATTCTTCTTGCATACTATTATCCCGTAGCTTTCTTGATACTATTTTGACACAGTCCTCTACTGGTAGGTTGGTGAATAGAGACTGTACATCAAAACTGACCATAGTTTCATTGTCCATGAGTTGTAGGTGTTTTATCTCATTGACAAAATGGTATGAGTCCCTTGTAAACGCTGATGTTTGTCCTCTGAGTGTTGAGAGTACTTTCGCTACTAGTTGGGCCAATTTATAAGTCGGTGTGTCGATTTGACTCACAATTGGACGTAGCGGAGCGTTAGATTTGTGTATCTTTGTCAGTGTCAGTGTGCAAACACAGTCAGGACCGCCCAAGCCATTATATTCGCTTCGATAGGCCTCAAATCCTGGCGAAAGAAAACCGATATCGCCCTAGAATGATTCGAGAGGCCATAGAAATTAAAAAACATCCTAATTTCAATAGGGAAGATGGCTGGGTACTACCATCGTCATGGGATCCTGTTATTAATATAATAAAATCTAATAATAAATCTAAACATAACAGACAGGTAGATGTAGTAAGTTCTTACTGTGTAGATCAAAAAGATAGCATTTCTGATTAATAATATTTTTTCACTTTTTCATTTGTAAATGTATGTAGTAATGTGTTGCTTAATAATTTGTTTTTAAATAATAGCAAATTTAAATTAAAATTATTATTTTTTAATTAATCTTATTTTTTTCAAATTACACATAGATCAATTGTGGCTTAAATAATTAATACTATATTTTATATTTTTCTTATGGTTATAAATATAATAATGGCAACATTAAATATAGATTGCTAATTAATATTTTTAAAATTGTAATAATTATAAAAATAATAGCAAAAATTAAATAAATAATTTTCCATATTCAATTATAATTAAAATTATAAAAAAAATATTTAAAGTTAAAATATTGTAATGTAATTGGTGCAATTTTCATTTTGTTAATTGTGGGTAGGCTGTCTGTAACAACTATATCTTTAAGACATGTAACACCTCAGTCTCTCCCGTGACCATGGATGCTGTAAAGCATTCGAAACGTCGGGAAACAAAAATACAAATAAATCCGCGACAAAATCCGAAAAGATAGTTTTATTTAAAATGTCAAATATTCGCGTAAATCTAAGAAAGTATTATATGCTGTCGCTGACTTTTTTGTAGGCATTATTAAGCTCTACAACTTTTCCCTAAAACATAATCATATATCTCTCATAGTTAAGGCAGCGTTCGTAAGAAACGTTTTCGTTCGACCGTTTTTTCTCCGACTTACTTTGCAAATCCGACTACCACGAAAAAGCCTTTTCATTTTTCGGGTTGATATATAGCCTATGACACTCAGAAAGAACGTGGCTTTCTATTGGTAAAAGAATTTTGAAAATCGGTTTAGTAGATCCAGAGATTACCCCCTACAACATCACAAACTCACAAACTCACAAACTCACAAGATCACAAACTTTACCTCTTTATAATATTAGTATAGATGTGCAGATTCGACTCGGTTAGAATTCTATTGTACGTATGTATTATGTATAGATATTATGTTTTAAACAGAGATTCAAAAAGATGTAACAAGAAAACACATTAAATCGTGGACATAAAGACATAAAATTTTTTATTTAAAATAGTTTTTTCTTACATTTTTTCATAAATTCTTGAATTGCTGCAACGACCATAACTTCTATTCCGTATCCTGCAGGAACTACAATATTTGCTAACTTGAAATAAATTGCTATTGAATATTATGCTATATAAAAGGTTTCATTCACTAATAATAGCTCATATTGCTGGCGGAAGTTTCCACGTAATAACGTAATTTTTATATGATTTCTGCGTAGGCTATGAGAATGTTTTCTATTAAAATCACAGATTTTATTATTACAATATTATGATCATTCAGATTTCTGCTTTTGGTTGGTGGGATAAAAATCCTATTAATTTAAGTAGTACAAGTCTTTAAAATTAGTTAATGCATTTTTCTTACATCATCCATTCTAAGTGAAATATTCTTTTTTCCCAAGAAAATGTAGGTTACCTTAGAGTTGGTTTAGCTGTTTCTGGTTGTAGCGAGTACAAAAAAAGAGATAAAAGTACGCTGATTGTAAAAATACTACTTTGGTTTTCCATAGTGTTAATTATAGTAAATAAACGAGTTTAATAAGAATAGGTGTTTTTGAGATTCAGATAGACTTTGAACTAAATTATATGCATAATATGTACATTTATGTGAAAATGTACCACTAACTTTAATAATGAGGATACGTTATGTTATTCATGTAGAGGGTTTAATTAATTAAAGGTTATCGCTTACATCCGAGATTACAATAGATCATAATTAATCATTAACGAGCTCTACTGATAAGAACGTCACAAACACTGGCACATCGGAAGATTAACATCTTAATATCTGATTATAATTGCTAAATAGAATAATACCCTAAATACTGCTTGTGTGGATGTTTACGCATATCGCTTCTGCCAGACTCTGAATAGAATCAACGACCTCCGTCACTACATGCAAAAACTCAGGAATTAAACGTTAAAGTTAGTCAAGCCAATTTTTTATTCATCATTATTTAATAAAATAAATCAAATACGGAGAGTAAATATAATAAATAAATAAATATCTTGGAACATTAACACACAGCGCCATCTAGTTCCATGGTAAGCTACGAGGCTTGTGTTATGGATACCAGATAGTTGATACACTCACATATATAACTTTAAATACATATGTAGATATTATATATCAATATATCTCTGAGAATACTTGAGTTTTCGCTTTACCCGTCCGGGAAACACCTTAGCCTTGAGAGCAACTAGCTAAGAGAACTCGAATTAAGTTTTTTTTGACTTATTGGTATAGGTATTACTTATAGTCTAATTAAATAAAATATATTTTGTGTTTGAATTTTCTATTTGAATATCACATATTATTAAATACAAATAACAGTTTAATATTATGTGTAATAATCTTTTTTGAAATAATAATATTAAAGTTTAAAGAAAGTAACTTCTATAGAATAAACGTAAAAAACCTTAAAGTAGAAACTAGAAAACTAATATCGAAAAGAAATACTATTGGAATCTATATATCGCCGTTGGGTCAGTGCGGGCGCTGCGCCAGGCCGCAAACAGATGCGAGGGTGATGGAATAAATTACATCTTAAACAAAGGTAAATTGCACCTCGTTGCTTCCGTTGTCTTCGAAATGGCCAACAATGCAAATAAATATTTCAATACGCTTGATTGCTGGCATAGAGACACCTCGCTCGGCGGCGGGCAGAGTGCCAGCTTGTGACGGTCGGATGGTAGATCGCTTATTAAGTTGTGTCATTCTTTTTTTTAAACTTTAGAAAATAATGAAATATTGTAGAATATACTCGGATATTAGTACTCTTGAAAATCCAATATCTAACATTCTAAATAAACTTTTTCACTAAATGGTAATCGAACTGTAAACCTACGTACAGTGTGAGTGAGACGTCAGGACTAGCGAACATGAAGTTCATCTCCTTTCAGCTTTACATAAATACACACCTCGTGCTCATGCTATATAAAGATTATACATTTTTAAATAAAACTATCTTTTCGGATTATTTGGCGGCTTTATTTTGATTTTTGGTTCCCGACGTTTCAAATGCTTTACAGCATCCATGGTCTAAAGATTATACAGTTAATTTTTTTTCACTATAGTTTAAAATTCGTCATCCAAACCCACTTATAGAAATCTGTTTTAAACAATAAAGCAATCACGATACTTTACCCTGTCATATAACGGATACGAAAACCAACTTCATTTTTTGTGACCAACAAACACATATTCAGTAAACTTCTTAAAAATGCAGATCTGAAGCTTCTGAAAAAACATGAAATATTACATTTTTTGTTCGTAGAATGCGGCAGATCTCTTAATTTAATAGCTTAGCAAATGCCCCGAGATAGGGCATGCGGGTGTATACTGTGGAGTAACCAGAGAACACTCAGAGCCCTGGCGAGCTGCCAGCCTCCCGAACAGACAAGCCTCGATAGATGTAATGGATGTAAGAGCTGTACCATAAACATGTTACTGGCCCGTACACTAATTAATGAGAGCAAAATAAAACATGGGTTTGATGGTTAGTTCTACTTGTACGACGAGTACATGGTTGTAAGTTCAAACAGTAAACTTGTAACATATAGATTTCGTGTTCTAAACGTGAATATATCTATTATACCCCTGAGCTGTCTTAGATTTTACATTTTCAAAGTTTCAAAGCTTAAATGAAAAATGTTAATAAAGTTATTACTCTGTTTAAAATAAATTATTTATTATAATCGGGAAAGCTAATATGTTATATAAAAAAATTTAAAAGAGCAACTGTTGAACTTCCCGCTGGTTCTTCTCAGCAGAACCACATTACGAGTGGTGGCAACGTTGTCACGATCTGACTCTGTACAAATTAAATTTACGATTCAAAAGTGCTTGTAGAAAACTAGATGAATAAAATTAGTTTGACGACACGGAATCGTACTATTGTATTTATTTCAGTACATGACATTGCTATATAGAAAAAAAATTTGGGGGTCAAATAAAAAAAGGTACGGACAGATATATTTACTTAAAAGATTTTTAACTTTTATAGATCCTTTCCTATCTCCGCTCCGGCTGTCACAACTTCACGTTGAACACATTTCAAGTGTTGTCATATTGTCTGCAACTGCAGGCTCTCGTCGAGCTCAAAGTGTCATTGAAATCGTGTGATCTAGTACTATGCAGACTATTGAAAACCATTACAGGTCACAGTGATATCATACAAAACGAATCTACTAGATACAATATGATATCGTAGCGGACAATCGTATATACATTAATGTTTTTTTGAAAATGTAACTAACTCTATTATCATATAAACAATACATATTCGGTTTCTAGTTGCTAGGCACAAATATCCCTGCATACATTTTACAATACCTTTTTCATATAGAAGGATTACAATACAATAAGATTTTTTTTTGTTTTTAAAAAACTTTTATAGGGGTACGTAGCGCTTGTTTAGACTTGTGTTTATAAAATACATCTGTGATATTAAATTCCTTGGAGTGAATCTGTTTAAACGCGATGTTATTCGTATGAAATGGAATAAACATAACTTTCATCAGCGTCAAAACCAAGCGGGATTCGTAAATGCAGGGACATGGAACTCCAGGGGTGTAACACATTATTATCTTTACAATTTAAAAAAAAAATATAATTTATAAATTTTAAACTAAATTTTATAATATGTCTTAAAAATAAAATAACAATTCATCTTTCAATGAACTAGCTACAATTGATTAGAATAACCAAAATAACTAAGCTTTGTAACATTTTAGTTAGAGCATTTTTAACTTTAACTGAATTGAAGCTAAATTAATCAAGAATAATCTTATTTTTAAATGTAGTGAATTTTTATAGTATTTCATCTTCAGATTTGTTGTATTTTTTATTCCAATCAATCATTATTTTAAAGTAAACATTTTCATCTTGTTGTTTAGATAAAAATAAAAAAAAAACCGCAAAAGTTATACAGATTTTTATATTACTTTGAATAATTTTTGATATCATTTTACATATTTTTATAATATATATAATATTTTTTATAGTTAGAAAAATATACCGATATTTTAAACAGTAATAAAACTGGCAACCCTGTATGGTGTGATATCGCGATGCATTACAAGGATTAAAGTATCGCTCGACGCCGAGCGCCGCAGCGCGCGGCCGCGCAGGACGGCGGCGTACTCTCAATTATGTGGAAAAGCGCCTGTGACTACTTGTATGGTTATTTTGATGGCGATTTAAGTCCTACTTAATAAATAAAATATCCTAATATCGTTAAAATCTTAATTCGGAATTCTCATCTATTTTTTAAGGCTTTAGTTAGCACTAATTGAGCAAAGGTTGCAGTTGCATAACAATGAAATAATAAGTTCATGTTTATCTTTAATCCACATTTCATGCTTTCTGTGTTCGGCATTTGAACACTCGCACACGTTCTTGAATTTGAGAGTTCTCCAAAGCGCTTCGTATTATATATATACTAGCGACTCACCCTCGCTCCGCTCGGGTTCGTCCCTAATGTGGGCCACCCTTATCACTTAGGGGTATGGAAAATAGATAGTAGCCGATTGTCAGACCTACCGAATACGCATATAAAATTTGGTAAAAATCGGTAAAGCCGTTTCGGAGGAGTACGGTAACAAACATTGTGACATGGAAATTTTATATATAAGATGTAGTCTGGAATGCATGGAGTAATGTTTTAATGCAATGTAATGTCATTTTATATTCTGCACGTTGGTGAATAGTTTAATTATAAATGAGTTTTGTAAAATAACAATGAAAAGGATTTCCATTATTTTTTTATTATATTACAAACATATATAACTTAATTTACTGAATATTTATTTAATTAAGTAAATTTTACATTAAAATAAAACTTGTTTCTTGTTAAAGTAAACGGACTTAGTTTTTGTGAAATGCGTCATTAACAAAGAACGATATATGGCTTGCTAACATTTTCCGTATAGAATAATTTATAGAAAATTTAAAATTGAATTTTCACTACACTTATACATATATATTTTAAAATATTGCATGAATCTATCATATCGTACATCGCTAACACTGTGTCGCAGCGACCATTAGCTAATTGCTTGGAAAAATGCCACGAGAGACGTCGACGTGCGACGCGTACTCGCACTCCCACGCACACTTGACGCTTGTCAACTTCTAAAGGTATTTTTAAGCTTTTCCCATGAATATCTCTTTGAAAGCTCTATCAGAAAGAGCTTACAGATAAACTTAGCTAGTTTTACCCAAGGTTTGCTTTTTCACACGTACCGCTTTTTATATGTTTTCACGATGCGATATAAATTGTCAAATGCTACTATTTGAGGTAATAGTATAAAATTTGGACTTTTTTTTATGTTAATGTTTAAAATAATAAGATTTATAAATAATTACGTGTCGATTCTAATAAGACTAAGTAGTTGGTGTTAAAATATTTTCTTATAGGATTTAAAATCAATCGAGAATATAATAAAATTGTAATTAAGCCGAATCTGTACATTAAATATTTTTTGGAAAATCTTATTGAAATTAACATTATTATTAATACAGAGGCCGAATCTATAGCTTTTAGAATTTTTGTCTGTCTGTTTGCCTGTCTGTCTATTACCGCATCATAGAAAAACCACTGGCGGGATTTCGATGAAATTTAGTATGGTGATAGGTGATTATCTGGGTTAACATATAGGATACTTTTTACCGCGGGAAAATATCTCATTTCTGAGAAAAAAAATGCAAAAACTGCAATGTAAGAGTATACTAATATGTAAAAACTAAGAATTTGGTTTTTCATCATCCGGGCGGAAACGCGGGCAGAGCCACGGGCAATGCTAGTATCATATAAATTGTGTAATGTAATAAATTGTCGGGTTTGATTTAAAGTTTATTTCCTTCTTTTTAGAGCATTTAAATAAAAGTTTGTTTTAAAAAAAATGTTTTTGACATTTTTTTTAAATAATAATTTAGAAGCTTTTTCATAGTTTTTAAGATAAATATAAGCAAACACCATTTAAAGTCTTCTAAATTCCCATCAAAAAAGACACCCTACACGAGTTTGACGCGCATATAATTGTACATTATTTTATTGTGATTTTATCATTTAATATTTTTTATTATGACTATAGAAGCCACAATTTGCCAGACGCAAATATTTACGAAACAATGCAAATATTGGTCGGTGAGAGCTACATATGAACTCGTACATCTACTCGACGCGTGCGAGCGTACAATGGATCCCCAATGGGGATATCCTTGTATGGAGCAGCCTATCTAAAAATTCGAGCATTTCATTTACTAATATTAATATAATTTTAGTAATGATGTTCTCCTGACCGATTCCGGCCACGGCGGCCAATCTCATTGAGACTAGCCAACTGCTCAGGAGATATTATAGAGCACAAGTGTATGCGCAGACACAAGTGCACTCTCTATTCCGGTCACTCTCATACTCCGGTGGGACGACTGCTCGACACGACCAGTGAGAGTTAAGGCGCAGGACCGACGGCTTTACGTACTCTCCGAGGCACGGGGGTGAAACACCGCCAACTTCCCAACCCCAGGCTATTAATGAGGCTTACTATACAGAAAGACTCAGTAACTAAACTTGGCCTGACCCGGGACTCGAACCCAGGACCTCAGGTGTGCAGCCGTATATGCTAGCCACTACACCACCGAGGGAGTTCAATTTGAGTAATAATTACGTAATAAAATAATACATATCACATGGTGTACAAACACCTATTATATTATGAGTTATGACCCAGCAATATCACACACACGCACAGGCACACACAAGATATGTTAAAATAATTAATACTATTACAAACGTATATTTCTTGTAGTTTGTGCTTGTGATATTTAAAACTTTTATTATTTATTAGGTTGTCTCATCACAGTGGCGTTGTGTACTGGCATCATAAAAGCAAAGAGTATCTGAGAAGTGCTGCCGTGTCCCTGCGCGTCACAACAACCGCTCCGACGCGACAGATTTACAAAATATAATTTTGACTCCACCAAGACGGGAATGTAAAGAGCACTTAGCATGATTGTTATCTTTTTATATTCGAGCGGTTTACTCGAAATAATAACGGAAAATATTTTAAAGTCGCGACGTAACTCGCTTAAAGAGCTTTGAGCTTACACAATTGTAATCAACACTGGACTGTAACTTTTCACTATGATGATAAGAAATTTTGTATTGAAAAATATATAATAAATATAGTAAAAAAATCAGGTAATATTTGGTTATATATCCATAAGTTTGATCCGTATATGTGCAAGTTTTCTTGTCAAATAATAAAAAAAAAAATTTTACTGTAAGTACTTCTGGAGGTCAATATTCTAAGAAGTATCACTTTCTTCTATTCATGTTGTTACAATGCAATATGTTGTTTTTATCTTTATTATAATCCACACATTAACATACATACAATGTATGTATAATTATATTTTGTTGGAAGGAATTTTCACTTAAGCTTAAGTTATAATTAAAATATAGCACAATACAGCGAAATTAAAGGCGTACAGCATTTAATTAATCCCATAACTGGTGTAGCTTTACAACCTTTTCTAATCCACTTTGGTACATTTACTCGAATTCGTTATTACTTATGGTTTATAAAATACATTCTAACGAATAAAAACAATTTCTGAAACGTTAAAAGTTTTACAGATTACTTCCTAGATAGGAATACTTCAGCCAACCATTGGTTTTAAATTATTATTGAACAAGTTTATTAACATTATATTTTAAGAGTTTTACTTACTTACACTACTACCTGGGCGACCGAGCTTCGTTTGGTGTTTTTTATATCCGAAAAGATGTAAAATTGAATTTTTCAAAAAATACACCTATATTTTATATAGATAAACTTAAAAAGCAAAACCTTATCTACTAAATACAAAATTTGATCCAAATCGTTAGGGCCGTTACCGAGATACACGAAATAAATATATAAATGTACAAGAATTGCTCATTTAATATTATAAGATAAGAATAAAAACAGAAACTTCTGACCTTCTTGATATGAGCCTTACCTAGATCTATTTTTCGCCCCTGTTAAGCCCTATATTAAAAATTTCATCGAAATCGTTACAGCCGTTTTGAAGAACGTGATTAGAAATATATATAGTATATACAGATATTGATCGTTTAATAGTATAGGATTCTAAATATTTAGTGATCAGCAACAAGATAATAAAAAAATAAATACAGGTTTATGCCTGTATTTAGTACGTGCTTATAAGAAAAAATGAAAGCTATGTGATAAAATATTTTATCAAGTATGCCTGAGGTGAATGTGAGCGAAAGTATGCAGAATATTAGCGGCGGATGAGCCTTCAGCCGCGCCGCGAGTGTTCTCTACGTGATTCTCACTATACCCTTGTAACGTTTATTACTCGTAGTTAGCTATAAAAATGGTTTTGTATATGCTTTAAAGAATGTTAGAAATATTAAAACTACTACATTTTTATTAAACTCTCTGCATATTTAAATGAAATTATTCTCTTATTTCGCTATCTGTATAGACATGTAATTTATTTTCTTTATATGTAATTGGCTTCGAGCATGGCCTATTTTAAATAATTTACTATCGCGAATTTATTTGATATAATAACAAAATTGTCTACTGTCTGTAACAACTATATAATGCCTTTGAGATGTTTAAAACCTTAGTCTCTCCCGTGTTTTATTTTAAATGTCAAATATTCGTGTAAATCTAAGAAAGTATTACGGCCTATTATATACAAAAAATAATTAAATTAACATTAGATAAATAACTGATAACTGATAAAATGATAACTGATAAATACTTACTCTCCTTTTTTAAAATCACTCAGTTCGATATCCATGCCAAGATAGAAAACTCACTATGTAGAAAGGCAATTTTAGAACTTGTGGCGTAGGTTCCGATATGAAACAAATTTATATGCTTGTAATTTTTGCATAACTTTTACTCGTATGTTTAATCGAGCATTACTCAAAAATATTTGACTGGATAAGAATAAATTTGCATACATATTTATTTTACAATTCCCATAAAGTTTAATTCATTTTATTTATATTTAATAGAATTATTCAAGTATTCAAAGGTATTACATTGGTTAGAGAGAGATCTTCTAAAAATAAAACAATTCTCTAGTAATACTGTAACAAATGTAAGCTTAGCAAGTCTATTGGCTTATTTATTTCACCCGAGTAAAATATACTCGTACATTTATTTCTAAATGTGGCACCTAATGTACAGTGAAAAAGGCTGTGGATAACAAGAAGCCGGCACGCGCTCTGGCGGCGTTCCAACGCGTTCTTTCAATAGATAGCTTTGGAAGTAGCTGATTATTACTGTGTTATAGAAAAAGAAGACTTTAACTTCCGTCTGTTGGTTTGTATGATTGCTGTAAACTTGAAAACGGTGAATATTATTAATTATGGGGAGAGCTTGTATTATGTTTTGTAATGAATCTTTGGCATTCTATTGAACCTAATACTTAATTACAATTAAATATATTATGTGTAAAAAAATCTTAATTTTGAAACATCTATTTCATTTTAAAGAACTATCTAAAAATGCACACTTATGTTTAGTCTTAGCTATATGTGGAGTGTCATCCTTCTTATTAATATTACAAGCGACTCACCCTCGCTTCGCTAGGGTTTGTGCCTAGGTACGTTTTAATTTTTTTTAGTGGAGCCCTAAAAAGTAGCCTATGTTACTTCCTATAACATCAGCTATCTTCCAGTGAAAATCCCGTCAAAATCAGGCCAGCCGTTTCAGAGATTATCCAAAACAAACAGACAGACAATTTTTTTAAAAATTGTGTTATTCTTATAAGTACCGTAGATAATTTTATATGCATTTAGTAAAACGCTGTTATTTCGACATTACAAGCAGCCACTTCAATTTTATTTATCTGTATAGATAAGAAGGTTAAGTTTTGTATTGTACGTTTCTATGTAGTTGTAGGGGGTAATCTCTAAAACTACTGACCCAATTCAGAAAGTTCTACCACTAATAGAAAGCTATATTACCGCCGAATTCTAATAGGCTGTTTTACATACCGATAAAAATAAGCTAACTGCAAGAAATTATAATAACTTTAATAGAAGTCTAAAAAAATGACTGTTGAGTTTGTCGGCTATTGTTAGGTACATAGGGACTCGTCTAAGGGATGTAACGGTGATTTGTTAGAAGCTATTTATAAACTGAGTGCAGTATTGTAAGCGATTTATAGATAATACTAATATTTATATATTAATATTTTAAATTTTAGCTTTACAGTGTCAAGAGCATTCAAGTATAGGGGTTCTGAAATAAAAAAAAAATAGCACCTTAGATGTGAATAGGGCTGAAGTATTTTCCATGTAATTATACTTGACTTTTATCAAACATTAAAGTAAATTGCTCTCTCGAAGATAATTTGTGAAGGTATACCGTTAAAGATTATTATGCTCCAAAATACTTTTCACCCCCTCAAGCGATGTTTTCAGGGATTAAAACTATTCTATGTCCTCCCTAGAGTCTGATACTATCTTCTTACCAAATTTCATCTAAATCAGTTCAGTAGTTTCTGAGCTTATTTAGTACAAACAAACAAATAAACAAAAAATCTTTCCTCTTTGTAATCTATATAATATATAAAACAAGGTCGGGTTTGTTACAACACTTATAACTCGAGAACTAGACCGATTTTTATGTTTTTTGTTTTGTTCGATATGTCTTCACCCCGAATAGCAGAATAACTATTTTAAAAACAATGGAAAAATCACGAAAAAAATTGAAAATATAAATCTACTCCATACTAAGCGTCAAAACGTACCTAGGGACGAACCTGAGCAAACCGAGGATGAGTCGCTAGTATTAGTATAGATCTCATTTAAACCGTATTCGCTCGTTGTTACTTGCTAGTGCAGGAACTAGTTTCTGTTTTTCTCAAGGATTACTTGTTGCAGATTTCTGTATAAAATAACTTTTCGGGTCCCATTTTAAAGAGTACTAGTTTAAAGATAGAGCCAATAGAGGGGTGGCTGTACGTGACGCCCGAGCCCGGCGCGCGCCCAGACACGTACACTTCATTCAGTAAATTACTAAGAAATCACTTCTAGAATTCTGTTAAATCCATGATAAAATGTCTTTTATATACATTTTATATTATGCACTAATAATTATTGCTTCCTGGGGTATGTTAAGGTATTTGAAAAGGGAAAAATAAATCAACAACTTTCAAATATATGGTACTATTTAAAAAAAAACTAAATATATGTATATTAGTGCAAGTATTGCATGTGTTAAATGCGAGGGGGATCAAGCGATAGTCCATTACTTCACATGTCTTTCGAAAACTTGCTAGGTTCTCTCAGACATGCAGGTTTCCTCACGATGTTTTCTTTTACTGTAAGGAAATTGATAATCGTGTAGAAAATGATTCGCACATGAAAATATTAGAAGTGCAAGACACGAGATGTGAACACGCTTCACTCGATGTCCTAAGCGAGCTCGTCACCACTGGGCTACCAGTGCTACTTTCCCTTAGTATGTAGTAATAAATAAAGTAATTAAGAAAGACGGCACTACCTAAGGATGTTGAAAGAAAATACATTTCATGACGATAAAGCCACGAGCAGGAACTAATTTCAATATACAAATGATAATAATTAAATACGATACAAATCCCTTTGAGAAGTTTATCTTGAATTTCAGACAAATAAATCGATATTTAATTACATAATAAACAAAGACAACTTAGTTATTGGAAAAGTTGGGAGTTAGATAACTCGTACGATTCGAGCCATAAACTTTTTATTCGCTTCGTGTAAGTTTTGTAAAAATAGATGTTACTATTATACTTACAGGTAGAATAAAAGCTCTACAGTGTGTCTTACTAATATTATAAATGTGAAAGTTTAGATGGATGTTTGGATGTTTGTTACTTGATCATGCCAAAAATGTTGAACGGATCTGGATACAATTTGGCACATACATAGATTATAGACTGAAATAACACATAGGCACTTTTTATCCCGGAAAAGTTTACAGACTACAAAATTTCCCGTGGGATGGGTTTGTTTCTGGTTTTCTCACATACTGTTTGATGTGCTTTAATCATTTTTTTAATTGGTCATTTTTTTAATCACTCGTCGAGGCCAGGCCATTTAATTGGAGATGATTTAAACGTCAGAGTAACTTTTCAGTTAAAAAACAATTATTGACATTTTAAATAAAACTATCTTTTCGGATTTTGTCGCGGATTTATTTGCATTTTTGTTTCCCGACGTTTCGAATGCTTTACAGCAATCATGGTCACGGGAGAGACGGGAGAGACCATGATTGCTGTAAAGCATTCAAAACGTCGAGAAACAAAAATGCAAATAAATCCGCGACAAAATCCGAAAAGATAGTTTTATTTAAAATGTCAAATATTCGCGTAAATCTAAGAAAGTATTAAACAATTATTGATTATTGAATATTAGCAAGTAGTAAATATAAAATATTTATGAATATACAAAATGGCTACAGCTTTAAAAATATAATATTGTTCTATCCGGTTAAAACTGCGAAATTCTTTCAGTTGATTAACTTTTAAGATGTCATACGATAGCGATCTTATAAAACGTCTTATCATTTTTCATTATATAGAGGCTCGATGAATGTACATAATACAAAATATTTGGGTAATAAGGCTTTTTAATTAAAGGGCACTCCAGCGAGGACATCGACGAGCAACACTCGACAAATATCCAATTACGAGGCTTTATACGTTTTAATATTACGTTTTTTGTTTACGTCTCATTAAAATATACTTAATCAGGGATTTTTCCACCACTCAAATGACGATACCAATGTATCAAAATATATCTGTAATTTGCAAAGAACAGACTCAGTCCTGAATTTCAAATTAAAAACTATCTATATATATAATAAAATTGTAACTAAGCCGAATCTGTAAATTAAATATTTTTTGGAAAATGTTATTGAAATAGACATTATTATCGATACAGAGGCCAAATCTAGTTTTTAGAACTTTTGTCTATCTGTCTGTCTGTCTGTCTGTCTGTTTGTCGGTCTGCCTGTCTGTAATCGCATCACGGAAAAACAACCGGAGGGGTTTTGATGAAATTTGGTATGACGATAGCTGGTTATCCGGGTCAACATATAGGATACTTTTTACTGCGAGAAAATACCTCTACTCTGAGAAATCTATACTAAACGTTAAAACGTAAGTAGGGATAAGCCCGAATGCAGCAAGGGAGAGTCGCTAGTATATAATAAAAATAAAGACTTATAAAGCATCTATTGATCATACATCTAAATATAAATAACTTAATATAATATAAATAACTTGTTAGTGTGATGTCAATTCCCAAATATGTCTGAACGGATTTTAATGAAGCTTTTCAGCGGGTAGCGGATTTATTTTAACAATTACTCTCATTTAATAGGTTATTATTTACTATTACATTAACAAACATGTTATTCCATAAAGTCAAGGAAATATGTAGATGTATACGAACTGCCTTTTTAAAGCTCTATATTCGTAGACAAATATTATTATGTACCTGAAATCTATTCAAAAACACCTCAAAACAGCCATGAGATTATACGCTGGCGAATTAGAAATGCATTACGCGTTACTTTACTTTACCGTTAGTGTGTTAGCCGCTGCGCTCATATAATGAGATTATCCACGGGCTTACTGCGCTTTGCTGACCTGCTGTGGAACAATTATACTTTATTTTTAGATAGCAATTTAAAAATCTTATATATATTTAGCTCTATGTGTAATAAAGGAAGCAGGTAAATTTTACTCTTTTCAAAATGCAACAAGTGATAGCGATGAAGAATGTAATAAAGAAGAAATTGCAACAAAATGCAGAGAGGAAAAACATCACCCTCTTGGGTCGGTTGTTTTTAAATAAAGTTAAAAACACTCACTTCCTTAACAAGAATAGAAGAATACAGATAATAACCTAAAATATCAAATGCTTTATAAATAAATTATAAAGTAACATAATAAATAAAAAAATAATCCAAACACTACATGCGGCTAAATTACTAATCTTGATTAAGTGACATACAGTGCGGGCGGCAGGGCGGCGGTAGGGCGGGGGCAGGGCGGGCTCTGCGCGGCTGGGCGGAGGCTTAATTTAAATTACTTGCCCGGTTCAACTCTTCGCAATTTAGACACATGTACTGCATAATATCTACACATACTATGGAAGTGTATAATGTATATCCTTACAAGTATTTTAAATGCGAATGTGTTAATTTATTTGAACAGATTACACTATACTATGTAGGATGCAACAAACGAATTGAATATGGAAGAACAGTACTTTAAATATTGAAGACGTCGAGTTTTACTCAAAGGAATTATTCCTATAGTTTGGAAAATATTAATAACTGTATTTAAATATTAAAAAAAAAAGCTTGCCTTAGCCGATAATCGAACCAGTTGTAAATGCAAAAAAGTACAACGTTTTATTCTTTTTACATTATAAAAGTAATGTCTGATGGATTAATTTTATTGAATTCTTTGTTAATAGCTTTCAGGAGTAGCAGTTGCGAGCAGTTTACTTCATCATTTTTTCTAAATTTGACTCACGATGGAGATTGATCGATGAAAACAAACAGTACATGTTTTTGTTCGGTTTCTGAGTACTGATTCTATAATAGTAAATTATCTCATACATCTTAATTTAAAACTTGGCAAATCTGTCAGATCATATACCAGATATGAACGGCTAGTAATGTATAGCATGAAGTAAATAATTAGCTATATTTATAGAATTTGAGAGTGACCCCCCCAACGTGCGTTCACCTTGTCGTGGTGGGGGGGCTCAGTAGTGCCCGGCAACCCAACCGGACGCGAAGCCAAGAAACGCACAGGGAGGTGGCCCGCTTCGGTGGGCGGTGGGAGGCGGCCCTCTTCGGAGGGCGGTGTACCATGCGGGTTGCTCCTGGTACTTCTCTGATAGCAGAGTGGACCTTGGAGCAACCCCGTGGTTGTTGTGGTCTGCTTCGGCAGACCTGCCGTCGGGGCGTCGTAGTTGAATGCGTAAGCGATCCTGCGACGCCCCATTAAGACGGGGGAAGGTTTTGTTGGGCTTTAGTGGGTAGTACTGGCTTCGCCGGTGAGTCCCACACTTCGTGCGTAAATGCATTTCCCAACGTTAAAAAACAAAAAAAAAAAAGAATTTGAGAGTGACAGAAACACGTTATTTGTACGTACACTAAATAATTGTGTACTGTAATATCTCCTGTACACCTCCTGGCTGAAATCGGTCAGGAGAAGATTATGGTTTTTTTTTAAATTATTGAATTTCTTAAACGAGCTCACATTATGTCCAAGAAAAGTTCCAGCAGCAGCAGGTTTTTTCTATGCTGAATAAAATCGCGTAAGTGTGGAAATGGAAAGTGGAAAATGCTGCTGCCGCCGTGCTGCCAAATTCTTTCAATGTGTTTTAACTTACGTAAATTATTGAGGTAAGAGTACAATAAGGTACGCTTTAATTTTTTAACCACTGTATTGATTTTATCCATAGTAAAAGTAAGTGTGTAGTTTAGTTAGTTAGAAGTTCATAAAATATTGCACCTTTTTTATTTTTATACGTTAAGATCGGGGTCACAGCTTTGTTAATATTTGTATATGCTTAAAAATATTCGCACTTCCTGGTCGCGCCCCACAAACATATCACTACGCACTACTGACCAGTCCTTGTCTTACTCAGAATCCAGTTTCATTTACAAACATCGACTTTTACAGATAAACAGACAAGCGAGGATTTCTTTCATTTATTTTTTCATGTCACTAGCGATTGACCTTCGGTCCGCTCTGGCTCGTCCTTAGTTACGTTTTAAGGTTTAATATAGATTTCTCAAAGATGAGATATTTTCCCGCAGTAAAAAGTATATATGTTGACCCGGATCATCAAAATCTGTCCAGTGGTTTTTTCGTGATGCGATCCCAGACAAACAGACAAAAATTTTAAAACCTATAGATTCGACTTCTGTTCAATAATAATGACTATTTCAATAAGATTTACAAAAAAATATATAATGTACAGATTCGATTTAAAATTTTATTATATGTATAGATATAGATTTTCTACCGTAATTTAATACAAAATAATAATGAAAATTTTAACTTCATTTTATTACCCTTGTAGCTCTCTATCTTATAGTATTCTGTAAATTATTATTTTTTATTTATTACTATATAAGTATACATTATCTTATTTTGAAGGCAAAAACACTGTACTATTCTACTATTCTAAGAGTATAATATCATATATCGTCTCTTGCTTCTCGAATGTTTTCTACATACAACGTAAAAAAATATCAACAAATATAAAGACAATTTTGCCATGAGCTGATAGTATTAAAAAAGCGTATTTTATGATAATTAAATTCAATATGATAGTATAAAGTAGGAAGTGGAAAAGGTTGGTGCAAAGTTTGGACAAAAGTTTGATTTCAGCTACATATACAAAGGAAAATTCAACCGTTGTCAGATACAGCTCTTAAGAGTTCACGTACTGACTCGCACGTACTGAGTATTGTTACTATATTCTGGGTAAATTGTACGTACTTGGTTTTGATTTTTATTACCTTACTTTAAATAGAATTTTTTTTTAATAATAATAGAATTTTAGATAAAAATTGGATGCTTTTCAATTTACTACAACAAAACCAATTACTTATATATCAGTAATATATATATATATATATATATATATATATATATATATATAACTGACGTAGGCACTAACTAGTTAAGTATAAGTTTTCAAATATAATTTTAAGTTGTAACATTTCAATAAATTACGTTAATACGCCCTGGACTGTGGAATAAAGGTAGTAAATTTAAGGATCAAAAGCTAATAAATTCGCCGAATTTTCAGACATTTTAATAAGGATAACTTGTCTTCTTATTCGAAATTCAATTTAGAAACATAGTTTAATTAAGTTTCATTTTCATATTCTTTACATATAAAGTAAATATCAAAAAAAAAGCTTATCCCATCTTAGCATCGAACTCGTATTCATTTCTGAACAATTATTCTTTTTTCGCCATTTCTTGTTATATATATATATATATATATATATATATATATATATATATATATATATATATATATATGTTAAAACCTAATAGAAAATAATTATTTATTTAATTTGAGTTAGTTTCTTACCATTAGGTGGTACCGAAGATCCTTCTAAATCGGTGTCCGTCGTTCGGCGGACGTTTATTTCCGGCCGGAACTCAATAGACTTTCTACGATACTTTCTATTTCAATAATTCTTTGCATATTATTATATGCTTATCATTATCTTAGTACCTTGTTTTCTTCTCTACGTGTTTATCTGTTCAGTTAACATCGCGAATATCGAAAACTTGATTATGATTTCGATTAGATTTAAAGGAAAATTGTGGTCATATCGCTTCGTGATATTATGATATTTTGGTAACATTTTCTTCCATGAAATAAATTTCCACAATAAAGTAAGAAAAATAATAAAGCACAATACAGAGTTATACATATCTATTGGAATTTAGCATTAGCAGGTATTTTTTTTAGATACATCGATAAAAATAGGCTTTTCTCTCAACGATATAAGTTATTTTCCATTTGAAATTGTACTAAAAAATCGTATAGCCGTTTTAGCGAGTAGAAATAATAAAAAAAAAACTCAGTTACTTATAAACTTTCGAATTTGTAGTATCAGTGAGACTATCAATGTAATATAACACGATGTAACATATCTGTAAAAACCAATGGTCTGTTAAATACTTTGGGAGCACTGATAAATGTTAGCAGGAATGGCCGCCGGTCGGTGCCCGGATATTAATATCCGGCGGATCCTGCGGGGAGCGCCTCGCCCGTGAGCCCGAGAGCGCGGTATCATTCTTTCTTTCAAACGAATTCCTTCATTGAAACTTTCTTTGATAACGTTGATTTATCCTTATAGCGCTTACTCGTGCACGTCTTTGACAAATATAGACTAGCGGCTTGCCCTGGGCTCGTTTGGTAGGCTCGTTAGTTAGGTTTGACATCGACTATGTAAATGATCATCTCATAATATGTTATTTATAGAAGATCGTATATATATATATATATATATATATATATATATATCGAACTCGAGAATAGTAGGATTTAAATATAATAATTTGAAGTAAAAATATTTTAACAAGACGTATTATCTCCCAAAAATAGCAAAAACTAGTATCATACAATAACATACAATGTACGTATAATGTAAATTAAATATTGTGGCATATAAGAGATTTTTGTAATAAAATCTCACCTTAAAAGCTTTATGATATTTTTATATACATATTTACAATTGAATCGTAAGTTAATTGCAAATTCCAAGCAGCGATTATATAGCGGTCACCTGACCACGCCCGGGCTCTAATATCCGCCGCTCTGTTTCCGGGTCAGCGCGCGCTTCTAATTAAACTATAGCGATCGAACTTTGCCAGGGAATTCGACTTTGATCGGTACAGTGTTGTCTTTAATAGGTTGTTCATTTATTATTGGCTCTACACGCTTACAGATATTACATTTCTCACAACTTGTTTTTACACGACGAAAGTGAGAGATGGTGTAAATTTAACGTCTAGACAATAACCTTGTATCATCGTCATAAGTCTGTATTAGTAAATTATTATTGACCTTTTAAATGAAATAGAAGATCAACTATTATAAGGGTATATATAAATATATTTTAATCATTAGTTATTTGTGTTTTGACCCTTTCTGGTTTAAAAGTCAAAGATCAAATCATGTCATGTCATGATGATGTGGGGTTTTAATGAGTAGGACTGACATTTCTACCCAGTGAATACCACATAACCATCTATATATATATATATATATATATATATATATATATATATATATATATATATATGCAGGTGATATATGTAAAGGCATTTCCCAACGTTGAATAAAGGTAATTGTAAAAGTTAAAATAAAACTCGTAGCATAAATAAATTAATTTTATACATTATCCAATCCCCTGGAACTTTGTATCTATAATCTGTGGCAGGTTTATAAAGGCATCGTTATCGCAACGCTAAAATTGTTTTCTAACAGTCATCTGATTGTATCGCCTAATGAATGGGACGGGATCGACAAAGTTGGACGATAAACGCTAACTTTTAACTTTTGATAATAGGAGAATAATAAATCGTCGGAGATGAAGGTCTCGTTGTGAATTAGGCGGCGGTCACATTGAAAGGGTAAAAAGCTTTTGTGTATTCAGCCCTTTTTATCGTCCCACTGCTGGGCACGGGCCTCCCTTCAGTACGAGGGGAATCAGGCCATAGTCCACCACGCTGGCCAAGTGCGGGTTGGCGGACTTCACATGTCTTTAGAAAACTTGCTAAATTCTCTCAGACATGCAGGTTTCCTCACGATGTTTTCCTTCACCGTAAGGCAAGTGGTAATCATGTTGGAAATGATTCGCACATGAAAATATCAGAGGTGCGAGACCCGGGATTTGAACCCGCTTCACTCGGTTTCTCAAGCGAGCGCGTTACCATTGGGCTACCACTGCCTTTTAAAAAGCTTTTATTTGCATAAAACATTCAAATAAGTTATATTTTGTAATATAATATAAGTTCGTGCGCAATTTTTCACAGATAAAAAATAATCTTAATACATTATCTATCTTGAATACCGACAGATAACTTATAATATATTTTTGTTGTACTTTCTCGATACAGACCAATATAAATTTTAGAATATTTTACCCTTTTTTGGTTTCATTGCTGTTGATTTGAAATTTTTTACAATGAAAGCCTTCAGAGAGTAAGTTAGCGTTCCCGTCACGTCTGATACGATCTCGATATAATAATACCATTAAACTTTCTGGAGCGGCGCCAACGCCGGACGGCATTACGTAATGTGCGATTTGATTTTCTCATTGTGGATGTTTCAGCCAATAACTTAAGTTTTAAAGAATTAATTTTTCTTACAGCTAGTGCTTTGTTATTTTAGGGTTCTTTAGAAGTGTGTTTTAAAGCTTTTGTAGTTATTATATCACGCTATATTTTAAACAATAATTTATCATAGTTTTGTTAATTGTAATATTTAAATAAAATGCATGTATGTAATGTTGTGATTATTTTATTGCTACTAAAATATATCAATATTTCTACACTAATATTATAAAGAGGCAAAGTTTGCAAGTTTGTGAGTTTGTTTGTAGGAAGTAATCTCTGAAACTATTGAACCGATTTGGATGAAATTTGGTATGAAGATAATTTGAAACCCTATGAAGGACATAGGTTTTTATCCCTGAAATCTTCTCTTATGGGGGATGAAAATGGAGAAAACGGGGATGATCTGGGGAATCAACCCGACTATTTTTAAAATCAGTTCAGTTCTGCTGAAAATTTACTTCAAACTATTTTCATACTTTAGTGGAGTTTAATATATGTATAAACATTTTAATGCCAAAGAATAACGACTGAGTCGCTGAGCTGAACAAAGAACAAATCAAGTATACATACAATATATGAATGCTGACTTCTAAAATGAAACCCGGAACAAAAGTTCCATTGAAAAGCAACACTTGGACGTGATATTTAAGACACTTTATTAGAAGTTTCGATTCGCATCCAACATTTTCACTTGAAATAAGATGAAGGAACTAATATCTTCGCCTTTGAGACACTGGCACGGCTCCAACCACTGTTCCCTACTTAGTTACGGAAACTCCACTAGATATGGAAAGCGATAATATTATGTTTTTATTATCTGAAAATAGAAATTCATAGAAATAGTTGATAATATTTCAATTTTATGGGTTGATACTTTCTTAAAAATTAGTTTCTTATTCAGAATCACCCTTGAGGTATAAATGTATCGTTTATACAGGTAATTATTAAAATCAGAATACAATCAAATGTGGTAAGTTTTGGATGTTGTAAAGATAAACGGCGTTTTCGGTTGGAGACATCCATGCTAATATTATAAATGTAAAAGTGTTTTTGTTTGGTTGTCGGTTTGTATGTTTGTTTGTCCTTCTTTCAGGTCGAAACAGAATGACGGATTGGCGTAATTTCTTACCATGGGAGATTATCTCATTCCCCACGATAAAACACCTTATAATACAACCAAAAAATATATATTTATAATTATAACTACTTGAAACTTAGTATTAATTCTCTACAATACAATTAAATAAATACGGGTTTTAATATTTTTCGAAATTCATCCCATAGGGGATGAAAGTTTGCATGAAACTTAGCTTTTTAGAGATTTTTTTGTAGTTTCAGCGCGAGCGAAGCCGCGGCTTCTGCTAGTATTTAATAATCGTAATATATTGAGTACGTTTATAATGAAAGCTCAAACTAATGGGTGGTCGACCATATGTGGAAAGATACATGAGCGCTTTATATAAAGCTTATACTGGACTTAAAGTATATTATCCTATACTATACTACGCTATATTATACTATACTATAAATATTTCACACTTCAACAGTCTGTGAAATTACGTAATAAAAACATGCAGCCAATTATCTCTATTTTAGATGTCTGTCTAGAATTATAAAATATCAAATGCCATAACACAAACAAGTTATTAATAGACGTATATGATAACTTCTGAAATAGGTAAATCGATGCGATTTTAAGAAAAAGGTGTTTCCGCCGCGTCGTATAGTAATATGTACATTGTACATATTATAATATATTATATATAGAAGCGTAAAAAAATCAAAGATGGACCAGAGTACTTTTCTTTTAATATGAATGCTACTGATATATATTTTTTATCAGTATATAATTCTAAAAAGAATACAAATGATAATAAAGTGTATCTTACTAATCTATTCAGATAAATAAAATTGAAGTGTCTGTTTGTAATGTCCAGATAACAGCTTCTGGTATTTATGAGAAAAACACTTCTTTTTTTTAAATTGTCTGTCTGTCTGTTTATTCCGGTTATTCTCCGAAACGGCTCGGCCGATTGTGACAGGACTTTCACTGGCAGGTAGTTGATGTCATAAGGAGTAACTTAGGCTACTTTTATTTCAGTAAAAGAATTAGGGTTCCGCTCAAAAACATTGGAACGTACCTAGGGACGAACCCAAGCAAAGCGAGGGTGAGTCGCTGGTATTATAAATATGTATAAAAATTTAGATGTTTGGATGGATGTTAGTTACTCAATCACGCTAGAACGGCAGAACAAATTTGGATAAAATTTTGCAAGATAGAGTATAGTCTGAAATAGTACATAAGCTACTTATTATCCTGGAAAAATGTACAGTTCCGGTAGGATAGATTTGTTTTTGTTTCTCTGGAGCCAAACCTGAACGAAGCGAGGGTGAGCCGCTAGTATGTAATAAACTGTACGTAAATGCAATTCAACTAACTCGTGTTTCTTAAAAACGTCTTACTATTTTCGCTAGCGCCAAGATCACTGTAGTAAACCAGGCTAACGGTTCCGTCATTTGACCGCAAATGTCTAAACTACTTCAGGCATAATATATATATATATATATATATAACTGCCTATTAATACACAATTTGTAGCTGTTCTTTTCCAATACTTTGTCTTGCGAGATCGGTGCGTTATAACGTCATTTGCCATAAAATTGTAGGCCAATAGTAATCTTCTCGGTCTTCAGTTTGAGCTATTCAATACATTATTATACTATAATATACTAATGGACTGTTACAACCACAGACACATAATACTTGGAAATTACTTAAAAAATTGGACAGCTCTGATTCCGGCTTTTTTTTTTGCTTGTATAGATAATTAATATTATTTTTTATATACTATATAATTTTATTTTATATGTATGTGCAAAATAACGTATGGTAAATATTGTAAAATTTATCCCGCATTCGAATAAAAAAATATCAGTAATTTTAACAATTTTTAAGGTTACAACACAGTAGTTATGTAATCAATGTATCCTTTTGCTTCTAAACATGTCTTGTTACACGAATGTACTGTCAGTCAGAGCTTCGTTCAATTAAAATGGTAATTCATTATTACATTTTTGACCAGATTTTGAATAAATAAATGGAAATTCAGAACATCAAAAACAACAATGAAATTAATGTACCCATTGTTCTTTTAAATTAACAAAAAATACTGTAAATATATTTGTTGTAATTATAAGGATAAATAAATGTAATAATTAATATATAACATACAAATCTTTATCAGTTAAAAATCTGTGCTTGTAAAATAAGAGCACAAACGAGCTGGTAAAATCACAGTTAATGTTTCTTCAGATTTCAAAAAGAAACAAACAAAATAATCTCAAAAGGCAAGTTTATTGCAAAAAAGTATGAGCGGGGTTAATTGCTTCTCACTGATCATCAACATTTATTAAGTTGTCAAAAATATATATACAGATGAACGGATGGACAGCGTATGCTTAGTATCGAATAGGCATTCGAATTCAATATTTAGATTCAGATGACTAAATATTTTAAGAAAATGTCTTTGAAACGAGAAGATTGTTTTGTAAAATCGAATCAAACGATTCCAAGCAAATAACATACAAAATACGAATTTCGCAGTGAAAATAATAAAATTAATCAATCCGCAGCGCGTAAATAATTCCCTCTGAATGTCGCATTCCGTTTGTAGCGGCGCTCGTCAGTCGACAGTGTGCGGTGCGGTGCGGCCGCGAGGGCGAGACATTTGACCATTTGACCTCTCCTTGATTGGAAGTCCAAAAACCTAAAGTACATAGGAATATTTAACCACTTTTACCAAATTTCAAAATAAAGGTGTGTAAGTAATTTTTTTTATATACCTATGTTACGCAATATCTTCTTGTATTATGAATCGATTTTGAGGAATTCACCGAGAAATAAATGTCAAACGAAGTTTTACGTAAGTGCGGAGTAGTTAAAACGAAAATGATTTACATTATATTATTTAAACGAATCAAAATAAGGCTTTCAAAATCCTTGCAAGTATAAATTTACTAAGAATACTTTGAATGTAAATATTTTGCAGTTTCAACAAAAACTGTAATATTTATCGGAGTTTGGTGTTAAAACTAAAATAAAACTACTAAATATTTAGAAAGATATTTAGTAATGAAAAAAATAGATCCCGTCGTAGTGATCTAAAGTCTGATTGAGAAATGAAATCACGATCGCGATTACAAAAAGGAGACACTCGGTCGCAACCCGACAGGTGCTGGTTCATTGGAGACAAAATGGAAGTTCGTGCAATCAGCTAGAGTTATTTAGCTGAAGCCTGTAACTACTCCCGCGACGCTCACTAATGGTAATGAGAGACAAAGCGAAAATAGAACTTGAAGAGTTGATACTTGAATATATAATATTTCAAATGCAAAAATTTATAAGCACGGATCATTCGTACCAAATGGACAATAGGTCCAGTATTAGAGTACATGAAAAAAAACTATTATAGGATCACTTCGTTGTCCATCTGTCCAGACTTATTTTTTGAAGAATGTATATCAAGCTGAGATTAATATTATTTACTAAGGTCTACAGTCCTTTGAAGTGATACAGTGCGAAAAAGTTAAAATACGACAGTTTATGTAGTATATTTTGACAATCAAAATTTATAGGGTACTATGACCTAAGGTTGGGAAAGGCAAAAAGCAAAGTCACAAGCCACAGGTAATGGAAAAATCCTAAATTCGCCTTTCTTGCATATAGTTAGCTTATGACCATAATATTTCTTTTTATTGCACTCCATCAAGCGATTCCTGTAATAATAAAACCCATAATATTAATATAATATAATTACTTTTTAAACAAAAGGATACCGACTTCAAAATAATTTCTAAAGTTTTTCAACCCTCAAGGGTAAGTCTTTATAATCGAGGGCTGAGATCAAGCACCGATCATAAAAAATAATGTACGCAATCACTCGGTTAGTTCCACTTTTTAAGAAATCATTTATGATTTTTGCATATTACAAAACTTAAAATACATTTTTATTTTACTATTTAAGGTTAGGTTTAAGTTTTCCTAAATATTTTAGTCGTCATATTCAATTACGAGCGTTCATGCTCAGGACGAGATTAAATAAATGGAATTTGGTACGTAATTTTGATTGAAGACATTTGAAATGAGTTAAAAGAAAGTTCTCTATTAATAGATCACGGATACAATCAGCGTAAAGCAGGATATAGATGTATTAGTGTTCAAAGTCGCAGCCAGCAAATAACATCTCTCGTAAATCTTAGATCTACTTCCAAGTTCTGCCCGAGCTCTGCATAACGACTGTGTAATGCGAAAACTTCGTAGATTGCTCCAATATAATTTCGTTTTGCCAGTCATTGAATTAAAACTTTACTTCAATTATGTATCACTAGCTTTTGCCTGCAATTCTTCTTGCGGGAAGAATGAGAAAGTGAAATGCAGAGTTTTTAGTTATTTAATTGTACTTCACTAGCCTATTTTTTAGATAGCTTAGGGCACCAAGGAATTGAAATTCAATGATTATAAAATATTGACGACACACGTTTGACTCAGTTTGTAGTGACCCACCCTACTTGCTGTGTCAACGGTCGCGGTTTCGAGTCTCGCTGGGGCCTTCATTTGTGTGATGAGCATGAATGTTTGTACTCCAGTCATGAGTGTATATATTTATAATATGTATGTATTTAAAGTTATTTATATATGTAGTGTATCAACTATCTGGTATCCATAACACAAGCCTCGTGGACCATGGAACTAGGTGGCGCTGTGTGTTAATGTCCCAGCATATTTATTACATATTTATTTAACTTTTATAATATACCTACTGATACGAGTATTTAGTAGGTGAATTACAAAATTATTATATTGTAATATAAAATTGTAGGTAAAATATTATTTTAAAAAGAGAGCGTTGAAAGCTTTCTCACGGATAATATTGACATTTAATTCCATTAATTATTAAAATTAATAATATTATAAATTGCGCAAGTTTGGATGAAGTTTGTTATTCAATCACATCAGAATGGCTGAACGGATTTAGATGAAACTTGGCACAGAGATAGATTATAGTCTGAAATAGCACATAGGTTACTTTTTATTCCAGAAAAATGTCTAGTTTCCGTGGGATAGATTTGTTTTTGTCATTCATTGAGGACGAACCGAACCCGAGCGAAGCGAGGGTGAGTAGCTAGTTTCAATATAAAATTGATTCAGATGGACTTATAAAAGTTTATTTGAATAAATTATATTTTCTTTTAAATTCAAACTTGAATTTAAATGGAATGAATGAAGTTAGTTTCCTCGTATTTTATATAACATAAAAATTTAACTGTTTATTTGTTTACCTGCACACTGTACAGTACAGCGCCAACAACAACTTTTATGGACGTGTTTCAATGCAGTACAACTTATATGGGTATGTAGTGAAGTTAAAATGGTTAATAACGAATGATATGAAGAGTACAATACCGTAGCCATTATTACTTTTTGCATTCTGTATAGAAGTTTACTAAAAGTACTTTTCGGTTTATACATAAGCGTCGATGAAGTAACAAATAAGTGAATCAAAATTCAACATATTTAATTTAGCAGGTTTTATTACGTAAACGTAATGTTTAAGGCTAATTAAATCTCTCGATAGCATGTGTAGTGTAGTATACTAGAGCGTAGAGCGCCGCACCGCTCATTTGAGTGCGGCCGGCGCAATCAGCCCCAGGAGACCGCATCAAACATTCAAATTAACTTCCTAACTGCTTGCTTGCTTACAAAATAATCACGATTGGTACCTGAAATTCTGCAAGAAAATTTATGACTTATAATTAAAGAAGAGTTAGAATTTTAACTTATGAAAAAATTCATGAGAGATAAAGCGAAAGATGTAGTCAAAGTGGTAGCGATTTCCAATGACCATCCGCAAAGATAAAGCCCATAAGTAAAATGAGGAAATATACCACAACGTTGTTGTTCATAACACAACAAAAATATTGTTTTTGAGTCTTTCTTTCAACATTCATCTTTAAAAAAAGTTTAGTTTATAGTGCATCGCTGGATAGATTGCGATAAAACTATTTTATTTTACACGTGAGAGCTTATATCAAATTTAGCTAATTTTATTATGTTGTCTGAAGCAAACTTAAGATATATTTTTAGATAATAATTTTTAGAATCTTCAACAGTTCACATCAGCTGTATGTGGACTCTTCTTGTAGCCCGCCTTCGTGTATGTCTGTATATACATAAGGGCGGGCTACGAGAACAAACTTCACTAGGTTGTTTGGTAACCACTTTATTCCTACCTATACGATTGAGAATCACCGCCGCGTCCGTCGGGCGACTAAGTTAAACAAAATATGAACAATGATACAAATTCTTAAATTATTTGAAATTATTGTATATTATCTATACCTACTAATATTATAAAGAGGTAAAGTTTGTGAGTTTGTGAGATTGTGAGTTTGTGATTTTGTAGGGGGTAATCTCTGGATCTACGGAACCGATTTAGATGAAATTTGGTAAAAAGATAGTTTGAAACCCTGGGAAGGCCATAGGATACTTTTATACCGGAAATAATCTCTTAAGGGGGTGAAAATAGGGATGAAAGCGCTCCCTTGAGTAGTAGCATGATGATATATAGCCTTCCTCAATAAACGGGTTATCTAATGCCAAAAGAATTTTTCAAATCGGATTAGAAGTTTCTGGGATTAGCGCGTACAAAAAACGAACAAACTAACAAACAAACCTTCAAAGAAATAGACAAACAAGCTCTGCCTCTTTATAGTATAGATTATATAATTTTTTAGGTTTTGATTTATGCATTACAAATCTTTACCTATGTAGCACTGCACAGAACCTGCCGGTCATAGCGTAGTGAAACCAATCAGCCACAGCTCGACCGCAAACAAATATTTAAAATAACCACGTAAAAGGTTACTTTGAAAAATAAATTGACTTTTAATTAACTCTGTAATTTATTTAACTACTGTGGCCATGAATTCTTCATTAATGCCTAACTAAATAAAGGTCGGATTCTTGCTTTATTGATTTATCCTTCATTCAATAATAACGGAGCTCATCATTCTCCCCGTTTGCCGACACAAGACCCCGTGGGATATTAGTGTGCTGCGATAAGTCAGTATATTTTAAATAAAACTATCTTTTCGGATTATTTCGCGGATTTATTTTGACTTTTGGTTCCCGACGTTTCGAATGCTTTAAAGCATCCATGGTCACGGGAGAGACTGAGGTGTTACATGTCTCGAAGGTATAGTTGTTACAGACAGCCTACCCACAAGTAATAAAATGAAAAATTTGACCAAAGTACCTTACCATATTTTATAACTTTAAACATTTTTATAATTTTAATTAGTTTTATAATTGAATATGGAATATTATTTATTGAATTTTTGCTGTTATTATTATAATTATTACAATTTTAAAAATATTCATTAGTAACCTGTATTTAGTGTTGCCATTATTATATTTATAACCATACAGAAAAAATATAAAATATAATATTAATTATTTAAGCCACATAATTGTTCTATGTGTAATTTAAAAAGTTAAAATTAGTTAAGAATAATAATTTTAAATTAATATTATTTAAAAAGACAATTTACTAAGGTAGAAAAAGGTAGATATTGATAGATTAAATTTTGTATTCGTGTTTTAAGGAAATGTAAAAGATTAAAAAAAACCTTTTCAACATCCCACTCTTGGACACTTCTTAATGCAAGAGGAGTCATGTGGGAAAGTCTGTAATGATTTTTGAGAGTCTTCAAGTAAATAAGCCGATATTATTAATACCACTAATAAAATTCTGCAGAGTATGAGAGAGCTAATCATTTCCGGTCTGACCGCATCAAGAATTAAAATTAACTCAAAAATTACATCGCTTGTTCCAACGCTCTCGCTTTATGCAGTCCTTTTGTATTCATAAGTTTTACTTTAGTGCGTGTTTATACTTTACAATGATAAGTTAACTTTTTATACCTTTCTATAATATAAAAATGAATCGTTGAATGTGTTGCTAAGCGCAAATCTCGAGAGCAGCTGAACCGATTTCGCTAATTCTTTTTTCAGAATATTCCTTGAAGTACGAGGATGGTTCTTACGGAGAGAAAAATTTAAAAAAATGTCAGAAAAAGTCTAAAAACAACACTTTTCTATACTCCCATACAAAAGATTCGTAATAATACTTAAAAGTAAATTTGAACTTTAATACCATACCATAAAGTTTAAGTGTTAGTGGAGAGGTTCCGGGAAGGCAAAATAATTGAGTGACGTTAGTATCGTATAAATATTAATGTCAATATTATTAACATATATATATATATATATATATATATATATATATACATATATATATATATATATATATTATATATATATATATATATATATATATATATATGGTTAACGCTGGCTAATAACTATTTATATCTATTTAAAATGTACCTAGCGAGAAACCCGAGTAAAGCGAGGGGAGCCGCTAGTATCAATAATATAAATATAGATTGATTCGAGTTAAGTAAATTCAAACGTGAAACTGTATGTATACATACGTTATTAAGTTTTGTCTCAATCTAGACTGAACCCGCGACCTCCGCTAGATAAAGACACTTAGTCATAGAGAAGAGCTCATCAACTATACATTATTTCTCTTAATATTAAGCTAAAATCAGAAACGAAATTAGCTCTCAGTTAATTAACAGTATATCTCTCACTAATGTAATCACGCAATGCAAATGTTCAACGTTGAACAATTTCATTAAAATCACTACGAAGACTCAATAAGCTCGTTAAAATGCCAATTGAAATCAACACTTGTTCTGGCAATTGTAATTCAACTGTTAATTTATTGTAACGTGTTATTGAAGTGCCGAGACTCTGCTCGTACTTAGTGCTAGTTAACTAGCTGCTGTCTGCGACTCACTATCGAAAAACCACTACTATTTTTTCTCTCAATTCAATTCAATTTCCTTGTTAATATAAAATACTATTATTATATTTTTTAATACACAGAGATAGATTTTATTTATATTATTTATACGTACGAAACATCAATGAAAACTGTTGTATTGTGATACAAAATTATTAATAATTAGCAAAACCTAAACAAAAACAAATCTATCCCACGGGAACCGTATATTTTTCCGGCATAAAAAGTAGCCTATGTGTTATTCTGATGTATGAGCTATATTATTGTAAAGTTTCATTAAAATCCCTTCAGTAGTTTTTTTGTGAAAGAGTAACAAACATCCATATACACAAACTTTCGCATTTATAATATTAGTATGATATACAATTATACTGTAATACCAAAGATCTTTTATTTTACCATAATTGTATTTTTAAATTAAAAACACATCCAAATATAGGTAAAAGTAACAATATTTAGGTATCTTTAGTAGACGAATATATTGATTATTTAAACATAAACAAATAAATATTTAATGTAGCTTTCAGATAAGTTTCACGCAACTCGATATCAGGCAAAGCAATGGTTTAAAGCTAGTTTGTTGTCATTGTCTCGTATAAGACATACGAGTATAAACCTTCACCCACCCACACGAGCGGCTCGCACAGGCCCGGCCCGCAATCACGCGGCTAATTAGCCCCGCGCGTGAGAGGAATGCGTATTGTTCATTCATACGAGTATGTACAAAGCTTTTCAGCCTGGCTTCCTATTCTGCCTCACGATGACTCCTGTAGCGGCAGGGTAGAGCTCAAATTGTGGGGTCGATCTGACGTTGGTCGTACTTGTAGCGAGCTAACAGTTTATTTTATGCGAGTACTTATAGTTTAATGTTACTTATGTTAAATAAATAAATTTAAAAGTGTCCTTATAAACTTATTTATAATATGTAAATGTCTTCATAAACTAAAATAGTTGTTCATTTCCTAGCCGTGCGTGGCGCTTGTGTTCTCTCTCTTATACGAGTATATGTCATCTGTAATGAAGTTGTTATGTTCCGGAAGTAAAATAAAATATATTAAAGCAAAGAAGAAGTCTTACTCAATATCTATTAAAATATAGTTATAATCCAATAACTTATGAGTAATTTTATTATCCTTATGGATGTTTTTTTTACTAAGACATCATATCATATCATCATAAACAAAAGGTATCTACGATTTTTTAATTTTTTAATAATGCGACAAAAATGTTGCTACTAAATTTAGATACTTCAAAGCACATTAAATATTAAAAAGTATATTTGAATATTGTTTTGCTTGTCTTATGCCTTTCCATAAATAAATAAATATGTTGGGACACTGACACATCACCATCTAGTTCCATTGTAAGCTACGAGGCTTGTGTTATGGATACCAGATAGTTATTACACTGCTCATGTATAGCTTTAAATACATACATGCTATAACTTTAAACACTCATGACTGGAGTACAAACGTTCATGTTCATGACACAAATGAATGCCCCCAGCCGCGGGACTCGAACCTGCGACCGCTGGCACAGGTTTGCTAAAAACTGAACCAAACGTGTCGTCTCTGTTTACTTTTTTCACAAATTATAGTTTCATAAATAATACAGCCATATTTTAATCAGTCTTATATATCCAAAACCTAACTCACAATTTAGGCTATCAGTATCGCTCGTACTGGAGCCGCACCTTTGGTCGGGGCGGGAGTCATTAGTGCGTGCGGCTTTCTATCGGCTGGAGGCGGCGATGTGATCGGAAAGTTAATGAATGGAACACGATAAGCCTTCGATAGCTCGTTACACTCGTATATCAAATAAATAGTTTCGCTGAGTTCGCGGTTCTATAGCGGTAACTAACAGTATTCAAATATTTGTTGCATGTCTGAAAGCTGTTTTAGAAGTTATTTTAGAGAATACCATACCTAAAGTAAGTAGTCGGTTCGAGTTTTACTTCTGAATTTCATTAACTAGTGATCCGTTCCGCTTCCCTCATCCCTTAATAACACCACTCATATTTTAAATTAAAACTATTTTTCCTGATATTTTTTTAACATCTAAAAGTATTCTAAGCGTCAGGAACCAAAAATCTAAATAAATTAGCGAAAAAATTAGAAAAAATAGTTTTATTCAAAATCTTTAAGTAATTATAGTATAGCTATTACAAACGATGTCTAACCATAAAAGGAAGATAAAGATGGAAAATTTAAAAACATTTTTAGAAACTTCCCTGGCATTGAGAAGAGGCTCGTGTCCAGTAGTGGGACGTTAAAAAGGGCTGAATATGAGTACAATAAACATACGACAATAATACATATGTAAGCCTGTTTAATACAGCCCTGAAGTAAAATAAGACGATAAATAAAGCTATAATTTTCGTAAAATGATTTTCAAAACCGGATTCCTTAATAAATGATATTATCTAGCACTGAGAGCTTTTTGTCAGAGTAATAAACTCTGTTACAAAGTTCAAGCGTACGTCGAATGTTGTGGAGGTTACAAGGAACGCTACCTTAACTTTAACAGCAGCCTGATGCAGTACTATTGTATTTTGTCGATCATTGACTTCGAGGTAGCCATTGGTTCGATTTCCATAAGAGGTTTATTGTAACTATACATTAATACAGTCTTGAGAAGCGTTATATGTAACATAATATTAGATATATTGGTGGAAATTATAGTATTCATTGGCATGTTAGTATATTGTTAGCATAGAGGCTGAATAAAAATATCGACCACTATATAGGTACATAAAAATATACATAATATGCATATATTCTATGGTACTGTCAGAATTAAAACAAGTCTAACGTCACATCACATGTCCTATTCTATCGATCGTTCTAAGAAGTTGACGTGCATAATATTATACATACATACATACGCCTATTACTCTTACTACTATTACTACTACAAAAATATTACCCTGTCTGAAAATATGGAAATTGAAGCCATCGCTTCTTAGTCAGTAAAAGGATATATTATGTACTTATGTATGTATATATGATTGATGAAATAAATGATTAAATAAAAAATAAAAAAAATGTATGTATAATGCAGTTTTTTCTAGTATATTTTTTAACCGCTTAAAGGGGCTAGGGGACTTTGAAAAACATCCAAATATTTACTTAATTAGTCTTGATTAAAAGAAAAACATAAAATTTTAAGTATTTTTAGACAGAAAATCATTATTTTGAATTATCGAACTTACCTACCTCTTTCCACACTTTAGAAACTGAGTTTTGGAAAAATTCTTTGTGTTATAAAACTTATGGCATCAAAGAGATACGCAAAATCCAACAAACTGAGCATTAAAGTGATCTGAGTCAGGTCAAGTAACTTTATATTATAATACCACAGATTATAATATAATACTATATAATACACAAATAAGTTATGATCTTTGTGATATTTTAAAAGTAAAGCATCTCAAGTCAGTTTTAGTATTTTAGTCTGTCTGTCCGTTTGTTTAGTCACTCATTAATCAAGAACATGTTGGAACGATTTTAATGCAACTTTCTTTTTAACCAACTTCCAAAAAGGAGGAGATTTTAAGATATGACTATCTTATAGGTAAATATGATTTGGTATTCAAACTCTAATATAGTAAAATATTATACATCAATTTGTGATGTATCTTACGTATCGAAATATATTAGATTTGCTTTGCATCGGCTGGCACCGACTTCGAAAATATCTGATTAGGTATCTATTCTAAAGGAAAACCCCCGTTTAGTTATTTTTTATATTTTAGTGCCTGAATGTCGGTTTTCTTTTATGTTTTTATACAGGAACTAGTTTGACTTGAATACATAGAAGTTGATTATTCTAAGATTCTGAATAAAACTGTTCATGTGGTTAATGGTTGTGCACTATACAGCAGTAAGCGCAGGCAAAGCCACAGACCATAGGTTGTATATAATTAAAACTTTGATACACGCAGTAAGTTTTGTACCTTAAAGTTTTACCCCTAATGAACCCAAACAAAATTAGAAGTTTCTTCCTTACATTACTGCAAGATAGTAGTAAGAATGAAGTATAGATTGTATTTTGCAATATCTGTTTGTTTTGACATGACCATGGTTGCAGACCACTTTACGACTGTAACCATAATATAAATCGTTGGTTTTATCGAACACAGTCGCTGTTTATGTCACTTCTTAACATATTATCTCTATCTCTATCTCTATATAACCATTATTATAATAGCAAAAGATAATAAATATGTTCGTTTGACTTCCTATGCGCAGCAGCTATGTGCTTAGAGATAGTAAATAATATGTATAGTATATATATGTATATGTATATATATCTGTGTTTTATTTTAATATATTTTTATAAGCTACAAATTCCACCCCTAAGCTAAGAAAGAAAAACAAAAAAAAATTTTTCGCTCCACCCTAATGTGTACGTGAGAAAGATACTATCATCCATCCATTTTATCTCGGATAATCTAGTGCTTCTCGGGATACTAGAAAGTTGTTCAAAGTAAAGACATGCTTGAAAATTATTAGAAAAGCGATCTAATAAAAATGAGATTAATAGCTTTCTTTATTCAACTTTGGTATTTTGGAAATATTTTTATTAGTTATCATTTGTTCAACGACAGTTTTGGAAGAATACCTCAATCGTGACAGTAATTACTGAAACTTAGCAGACTTATTATAGTTTTTTATTAACTTTTATTAAATTTCATCGAAATCTGTCCAGTGGTTTTCTCGTGATGCGTTCCCAGACAGAGAGATAGAGAAACAAAAATTCTAAAAACTATAGATTCGGTCTCTGTATCGATAGTAATGACTATTTCAATAAGATTTTCCAAAAAATATTTAATGCTTTCGACTCAGAAGATTCATTTATAGATATTACAATTTTCATCTAGCTTTAAAATAACCTGGAAAGAATAACGTCATTTCCAACAAGTGTTATTTGTTTGTAGCATAATTAAGGCACATAAACGTTATTTAAATGTTCTCTTTTAAATCTATTAATATAAGTTTCTTAAGCAATTCCTGGGCCTTTGTTATTAAAATATGACCATAAAAAGATTTTTTGGTCCTGTGTAATCGAGTCATAGCTGATAATGATATACATATAACATACATAAGTTTTTTATTGAGAAGCAATATTAAATATTTTAATTTACTTAGATATTATATCTTCAACATATAATAACAGATGCACTTCTATTCTTTCATTTCCCTTAAAATAACAAAGGGCATCAATGTCAATAATAAGTCTTATTCATTCACGGGCGGACTCAGAGCCAGTCTTTATTAACCTATAAACTATACTCATATGATCATAATATTCTTGTTTTACTTACAATAATAAAAATTATATAATGGTATTTTATCCCATAAAACAACGTTTACATGATAATCTCTATTATAGTTTAAAGTTTTTTATTTTAAAATGAATAAATTCTAAGATTATTAAGTAACAAATTGCACTAACTTAACGCGCCTTTAACGATGTTATTACATATTACTTTGTTTTCTGAATTCCATCACCCTTTAAAATTCCCATGAAAATTTAATTTCCGCACAGGCAGCTGAAGAATTTCTCAAAGTTCCTATAACACACTCACGCTCGCCGTCTTGAGACACTCATCTCGCATGAAAGCTCTCCGGCAATTCGCAACAAAAGACGCCCGCCTTGATATCCTTTGTAATGTCTATTTCATTACCTCGGGCCTGTCTATACGCTTTAACGTTTTATTTGTTGTAAGCCTAAACATTTTGCGACCGTCCGTTTGTGCCACATAAGTGGAAAATAATTAAGTACATGAGAAATAAAGTCTTAAATTTTTTGGAGAATAATTTATTAATAGCTTAGGTTCGGCTATGATAGCATGATTTTTTTTCATTATGTACTAGTAGCACGCAATCCCAGAGAGTAATAATTCCAATATCGATTTTTATATTTCACATAATTTTAATGTACCCATGGCAGTCTCCAATTCAAATGATATCTATGATCAACCTTATCCATAGATTTATTAGATAATACACTTCACTCGAAGATACAGCTACACGCAGAAACCATAATACTGAAATATTAATCGTGCGGGCACTGGTCAGTCACAAATATTTATACCCCACTGTGTAGAAGAAAAAATTAAACCTACAACTTTTTTTAAATTCAAAGTAACTGAAAAATGACAAACATACATACACTTCCAAAACTACTGACATGATAAAGAATGACCTTTAAAATAACATGAAAATTTTTCCGATTCCCTCTGCCCCATAACAAACGGACAGTGTTTGTTGCTGAGACGTTATTGCGTACAGCGCCGCCAACGATGTATCATGCTGGAGGCTGCTGTACTCGCATTGTGTGCGTACATTAATTCTAGTTAATGGAATGTACACAGGAGTCTGATTGCTTTCATTCGGAGCTCTCCCCGCGCTATTATTTTCTCGCCATAATGTTCTAATATTGCTGTGAATTTGTATGGCCAGAGAAATAGCGTATTTCGTGTTTTAACTGGCTTCCAAAAAGAAAGAGGTTTTTAATTCGTCACATTTTTTATTTTATTTATGTTCACGAAAACGCAAGAACCGATTTGGAAAATTCTTTTTTTTATTTCAAAGGGTATACTTCCCAAGTGGTCCCATATAAATTTTATCGAAATCGGTAGAGCGGTTTTAAAAAAAATCAACAATAAATTATTTTTAAATAAACGGTTTAATCGAATATGCTATTAAAAAACTTTCTTACAAATAACCTGCTTATTACGTCTACACTAAGAATGGAAAAAATAATAACTTAAAAAAATTTATGAAAACCGACTTCCAGTTAACTTTCTAAAGTAAAAAGTTAAAAATAACTAAACGGGGGTTTTCATTTACGATAGATCCTAATCCTAGAACCTAATTAATTATTTTCAAAGTCGGTGCCAGCAGGTGATAGAATTTATTGCCGGCCATTCATAAATTACGTTTCAAATGGCCAGTATTGTAAAACGGCAACTTCATAGGTAAATACCTATTATTTTTTAAAAAAGGTTGTTGCTTTTTAAGAGATAAAGTAGAGAATTTATAGAATCTATTACAGATATGGCTATTTTGAACACATCATCAAGGAGATTTAGTGGCCTCGTTTTATGGCCACATTTATGAGCCCCCCCCCCCCACACCCCCCACACCAGCGACAGTCGTAACGCGAGGGTATTGAACATGAGCAACTATTTTAATACGCCTGTTATGTCAACGCAGCGCGGCGGGAGCTGTATCTATAGCCCGTTATTGCGCTCTACTTGATGTATTAGTTAATGAAAAATTCGTTTTTTTTTGTCTTTATTAGCGCAGTTCGAATCAAATGTTAAAACGTATTTGTTGGTTTTTTAGGGTTCCGTACCGAAGGGTGCCATTGGAACCCTATTACTATGCCTCCGTTGTCCGTCCGTCCATCCATCAGAGTCAGAGGGCTCTATCTCATGAACCGTAATAGATAGAGAGTTGAAATTTTTAGAGTAAGTATTTCTAATGCCGCTATAACACCAAATAATAAAAATCAATAAAAATGAAAAAAATTAAAATACAAGAAACATTTTTCTTAACGTTCGTAATCGATCATCGAAGCTAATATACTACATACATCATGGAGTAAAAGTCATATTGATAAAAAGTACATGTATGGATTTTTAGTTTACTGCGTGGGGTTTTAGCTTTCCTACGCGGTAATATTCTATTACTATAGATTGTTGTTATTTTTGTATAAATTTAAAAGATCAGAGGGTTGCACAGAGTAGGTACTTTTTATAATGATAGCACATTTTTGTTTCTTTTTATAAAATATTATAATAAATATACACGATATGCAAAAGTTAAAACTGAATAGGAAATGTACTACAACAACAGTTTCCTATCTTTCATATACCACGTACGATAATAATAGTATGGTATAATCGGTAGCTCTACGTAGAGTATATAGAGCAGGAGCCGCGCGGGACACGCTGTTAGCTTTAATTTCCCTCACCTATTTGTACAGGAGCACTAATCGCCCTAATAAGATGGCTGTTATGTAAAATTAGTTTTTGTTACTATGAAGTAGGTATTATAATATTTTTAATGATAAATTTAAAGTATTGAATTTAAATTATCTTCTTAAAAAATTCTATGTAATGTAGCATCTATGAAATATATGGTCTACCCAGTATACTTCATTTTTAATCCTTATTTTATTTGTTTTTTTTTTATTTGGTGACAGTACATCATAAAAGAATCGTGTTTCTTCCTTCAAAAGAGGTGCACTATATTCTTCCTGTTTTGGTCTAACTAATCTAATACAAACAATCAAACAGAATAAAGTTAAGCCAACAATAAAAGCATGAATTAAAAGTATCAAATTAAACAAAAATACAAAGAAAATTTCTTCATATATAATACCGTCGGGATTAATTACACGACGTAAACGAACATATTGTGTAACATTTGATTAAATTCAGAACAACAAAGTGGGGTCACATTTACTGGTACTGTCTCTAAAGAGGGGTACGAGAGAACAACAAAGGCTCGGTTTGATGGAAGCAAGTATGAGTCTATAGAACATACCAAAATAAGATATACAATATCATTGAGTGTACTAAAGCTTGTAATATTATCTACTTGATGGATCCTTCGTTTTTGTGTTACAGTTATAGTGCATAAAGAAAGCGATTATTTTTGTGAAATTGTAAGGATTCAAGATTATAGCTATGGGAAGAGGAGATTGTGTAGCGATGCTCAACTATATAACATATAACAAAAGTCTATACTAAAAAAATTACGAAAAAAATATATATGAAAAATGACCTACAATTGGCTCTTACTTTTTTTTAGTATGTTACATATTTTCATATCGCTAAACATAACAAAAAGGAGAAGGTCAATTTGTCTGTGTTGTACAGACTAACTGACCTTCTCCTTTTTTAAGTCGAGCCGATCCCATTTTCAACATTACTACAAAATTTTGAATATTAATTCTGGAACTTCATAGATATTTACCATTACAAAATATAATCTCAAGTAATAACAAAGTACTTCAGCGTACTACAAGACTATCATCTAAATACACACGTCCCCTGCGACGTCTCTTGATAGCGCGCTCGCTCGACTGTGAACCGATAAGAGCAGGGGATGGACGGAGGAGTTTATTTGCTCTTACTTCAAACTAAAAGCTGTTATAAATACGGCACGCTGGCTATATACTCGTATTCCTACTGTACACGTCTCGGAAGTAATCGTTTTAGATTCGATATTTTTACAGGGTAAGTAGTTTTTGTCATAAAGACATTTGTCTCAAGACCGCTTTCATAATAAAAGGATATTATTTTAAAGGTAGTAATGTGATATAGGGTGTTTTTTTACGTTCGATCCGCGTTGGATTGTTGAACATTTTCTTTATTATTCCATTCGATGAGCAATAATTTATATACTAATTTAAACTTTTCACCCCTTTCCAGTCGCGCATTACGGCGAGAAAGTTGGAGGTGAAATTTTAACTCCAAATGTAAATGAAATCTCAAATAAATTCTATAGTATTACCATCTATCTATATATTATAATAAAATTCTAACTGAGTCGAATCTGAACATTAAATATTTTTTGGAAAATCTTAATAAAATACTTAATCATTGTTATCGGTACAGAGGCTGTATATATAGTTCTTAGAATTTTTGTCTATCTGTCTGGGAAAACATCACGACAAAACCAGTGGACAGATTTTGGGGAAATTTGGTATGATGATAGATGGTTATCCGGTTCAGCATATAGGATACTTTTTACTGCGGGAAAATATCTCACCTGTGACAAATTTATACTAAACTTCAAAACGTAACGAACAAACGAACGTAATTAGGGAAAAAACCGAGCAGAGCGAGAGAGAGTCGTTAGTTTTACTATATTCAATAAAAAAATGTACAACTGCTACTTTTCGAAATCCGTTTGAAAATTGACATCTTCTGGGCAAATATATTTTTCTTAAAGACTCAACGTTCATTATGTTTCCGTTAAAATGACATTACGGGTACATTTTTGATATAAGCGTGTTCGAACACGTCAGCCCTTCGTTCGCACGGAGGCGAGCGGGGGCGAACGGGGACGAACGGGGGATGCTATCTTAGTTTATTGCTCTCCGCGACAAAGCTCTTGCTCCACAATATAATTTATAAGGAACCGTTTTTGTAACGTGTTTCTTTATAAAAACGTTTACAGAGTATGAGGGCTTGGTAAGGTATATAATTGATATAGTGTTGTTATAGTATGAGATTCTTAAATTACGTTTTTATGTGCTTATGTCACTTTAATGCGTGTAAAAAATATATGATGATCACTTTATTGACAGGATAAAAAGATTTTTTGGGTTAAAATGTAGTATTTCGTGCAGCGCGGAATCAATCCTTGCATTTATGAAGAATCTAAATAGTTTAACAGGAACCTTAATGCTAGTACAAGGTACCAAGCATAATAAAAAAGTAACTTGTTAATTATTTAGTAAAATCACAAGTTATTTATATAAAAGACGATGAAAATGTCGTAGAAATTATAATATTATAAACACATTCTGACATAAATGTGTGAAATAGTCGTCTTAACACGGCAATTAGGGTTCTCGTACAAATAGGTGAGGGAAATTAAAGCTAACAGCGTGTCCCGCGCGGCCCCTGCCTGCTCTGCGTACTCTACATAGAGTTAACGGTTATGCCATACTATTGCAGTAGACGGGGCAAACGATAGAGAACAACATTTATAGTTTAGCTTTAAGAATTGTAGAATATTATTAAAAATATCGCATTTTATTAAAACAACTATGTATAATAATAAATAATAAATTTATTTCATGTGTCTCAGACATGCTGTAACAATTTGGATCAATTTTTATTTAGATAATTTTTTGTTTTTTAAGCTTATCTACATATATAGGTTGTCTTTTCTGAAAAAAAGAGTTTTTCACTAAAAATAAAAAATATAACTAATTATTAGAGCCTCATTCCATCTGCTCTCATGCTTGTAAATGTTTATGGTACTTGCGTTGCCGTCAATGGCCTACTGAATATAAAACACATAATATTATGACTACAAAATTACTTAAATTTACATTTCATTAGAATTATTGTCGTAATTATATATATAATTGGTTTCATCGTACATAATATTAATATCGTAATATAAATAAGGTTTTAGTATCTAAAGTATAATTTAGCCTAATGTTTGTGTTCTTGGCGATATGAGGTAAGCTCCGAAACTATTAATCGCATTCTGAAAACTCATCCACTAATAAGACCTGAGCTAAATGAGAGAGAGTATACTGGCGTATAATATTTAATGATGTATCTTATGCAGATACGTATTTGTATATGTAATTTTCGTTAGACGACTCATATTCAAAAAGTTATTAAACTTTTTCGTATGTAACTGACCTAGTACTTATTTACTTTTTTATTTTTTATTTTCTGTTAAACTGGAGTACTAAATTTTAGATTATAGTTAATAGCTATTAGGTAATAGAGTCAGAAACGTTAGCTCAAGGCAAAATCGAACCCATGAAGATAAACCATGATTAGACAATTACGGCGGTCAGACACTTATCACTTTGCATTAAAACACTTGAAAATACGTGTAAGTCTACAAATCTTATCGTGTTAAATAAAATATGTCTTTTACGTCCAATAATAAAGAAGATAATCTTTAAAACTACTGAACCTTCTAGCAGATTGCGAGTAGAGTCGCAGGAGACAGCTAGTTATTTATAAAAGTACAAAAACAGGTCTCAAATAATGAAATAGACAGCACAAAGGATATTGCGACGCCTTTTGTTGCGAATCAGTGAGGCGCTTTCACGTAAGATGAGTGTCTCGAGACGTACGCGAGTGTGAGCGTGACGGGACTTTGACAAATACTTCAGCTACTTGCTGTGATATTGAAATGACATAAGATTAATTATAAATGATATTATTTTTAATAGACATAAATGTATAAATTAAATATATAAAAATAATATTTAAGTTCATCTAAGATTATTATATACTAGCGACTCACCCTCGCTTCTCTTCGGGTTCGGCCCTAGACAAATCCGGGATGATAGTATATAGTCTATAGTCTTCCTCAATAAACTGGTTATCTAATGCAAATAGGATTTTTTAAATTGGATCAGTAGTTCCTGAAATTAGCGCGTTCAAACAAACAAATAAACAAACAAACTGCCTATTTATAATATTATTATAGAATATAGATGAACAAAGATTTTAAAACGGCTGCTAAACTTACCAATGGTATATAAGTTGTATTTATATTTAGTACTTAAAGACCAAATAATATTATCAACTCGGCCACGCCACTGGCAGCAGCTTGAATTGCTAGAATGAAGTTCTAATAATTTTAGTTGGGTGTTACATACATATTTTTCTTTCGGATAAATATGATCAAAAACATTTTCTTGTTACAATACGAATATTTTTTGTCCAAATTGTGAATATGACAGATGATAAAATGTTCACTTCACCTGATATTTATTATATAGTATACTCCTTATTAATTTTACGAATTTATTTTAATTTATTTTAACAACGTGTATAACAGATTCCATTTTGTTTCATTTAATTCCTTTCACCCAAAATGGAGACTAAGTAGATGAAGACTGATGCCAATACAAGATATCAATACTGTGTTTCATCGTATCTATACAATAGGGTTCCAGAAATAATCAAATAACAATTTCTTCGTAATGAATTTATACGAATACGTCGGCGAAGCTACTTCGTCTTATACAAAGGTAACCCGAAGCTATAATGTGTTTCAATTTATTCAATACGGTTATTATGTTGCTTCCTTTTGTCATGACTTGTATGAAAATAATATTCGTATATTAAAATATTTGTTTAGATGAAAAGGGGAGGTACGAGTTTTGTAAATATTAATAGCTAGCGACACACCCTTGCTTCGCTCGTGTTTGTCATTAGGAACGTTTTAACGGTTAGTATAGATTTCTCAGAGATGAGATGTTTTCCTGCAGTGAAAAGTATAATAGATAACCAGCAATCACCATACCAAATTTCATCAAAATCTGTACTGTGGTTTTTTCGATTTCATTCCCAAACATACATACAGGCACAAATTCTAAAAGTATACATTCGGCTTATATCGATAATAATGATTATTTCAGTAAGATTTTCAAACAAATATTTAATGTACATATTCGACTCAGAATTTTATTATACGTATAGTAGATTGTGGTGTTATTTCTTTAGAAACCTACTCTATCTACTTTTAGAAATTAACGCCTTTCACTGACTAGTGACTGGTTTTCAATAGGGAGTGACCCCTTTAGATGTCAATGTACCTACAGCTACATCTATATTTTTGTCTCGTTGTATTTTATTGTTTTTTGAAGCGAAACTTCTTTAGAATCGTTATGATTTGAAACTCAATGAAATGAAAATGTGTTACTATAAAGAGACAAACACATAAATATACAGGTATAAACCGGCGAGAGAATGAGATAGAATACAGTACACAGGAAGTGAAAAATCATAAAAATATATATGAATATATTATTAAACTAGCATTGCCCGCGGCTCCGCCCGCGTTCAGATGACTAAAAACCAAATTCTTAGGCTTTACATATTAGTATACTCTTACAATGAAGTTTTTGTATTTTTTCTCAGAAATGAGATATTTTCCCGCGGTAAAAAGTATCCTATATGTTGACCCTTATAACCAGCTATCATCATACCAAATTTCATCAAAATCTGTCCAGTGGTTTTCTCGTGATGCGGTAACAGACAGACAGACAGAAAGACAGACAAAAATTCTAAAAACTATAGATTCAGACTCTGTATCGATAATAATGTCTATTTCAATTAGATTTTTCAAAAAATAATTAATGTACAAATTCGACTTTGTGACAATTTTATTATATGTATAGGTAAAATGTAAAATAACTTCTAACTTCGAAAAAATATTATTAAAAAAAACCTAATAATTATCCTACTCTTGATACTCCTGATACTCTATATTGATCTCCTTCTCTCGTACGTTACTTTTTTGAAGTTGCACTTCTACCGTGTGTGAATTACACACACACGCACTTTTTTTTATTAGTAAGTAAACTATTTTTGTTGAGTTAAGCTAGAAAAAGCTGTTTTAGATTTTTGCTGATTATAAAGAAACATTAATAAATTCTATATGTACAGCCAGATATAGAGCCCAAATCTATCGAGTAAGCTTTTAAAGAATTTAAATATTGAATAAGCTTTTTTGAATAACCAAATATTAAATAACGGCCTTCTAATAATTAATTATGTACCTATTTACTATTCATTATAATATTATCGAGAAATCCAATTCAGTACGAACGCTGACGAGGGTTAATCAATAGAGAAAGCATTAGTGAACCTCTTAGAAGTCGAATCACATTTGGGATCGTTTTAAGTAATTTAATCTTCAACAATAATTCAAGCAGAAAACAATTATTGAGAAATAAGTAAATTTAAGCAATACATATATATAATTTATAATAACTAATATAAATAAAAACTTTTTAACAAAAAAATAAAAACCGACTACAAAAAAAGTACTAAAAAGTAAAAAATAACTGATTGGTAGTTTTCATTTACTATACATACCTAATCAAATATTTTTGAAATCGGTGTGCTTTGCTTTATACCGGCTGGTAATGTTTACTTTTTATTCTGGAAAAGAAGAAGGACCTATGGGAAATGTACCAAATATTATTTTAAAATTAACATCATAAACTTTCTTTCATACTGAAAACAACCGGAAATTTACTTTTTAAAAGGTTTCTATAATAAATTAAGTTGCACTCGGAAAATGTAGGAAGTGGATAAGATTATTATTAGTTACTCATTAAAAGTATTAAACAAAGAATTGAATTAAAATAATTAATTATATATTTTTACTTAAAAGAGTTAATTTAGTTGATTAGCTTAGTATACGCTAAATCCCAGATAGATTAAAAAGTTTCTGCTGGATATCACGTAATTTGTATAAGGCTTCCTACAGACTACATAAAATTGAATTTGCATGACATCATTCGCGTTTAGATCAATCAAGATGAAATTGTAGACTTTTACTACTTTACTTAATACTTGTACTTTACTTTATTATATTATGTAAGTACTTAATAGTGTTGTCGGTGTTATCAGTAGATTATAGCTGCAGATTTAGAGGTTTTAGTGCAAACAGTAAATAAGTATACTAGTTAGGTTTTTCTAACATATCAATTTTAGTAGTAGCAAAGGGTCAAGAATTTGGTGGACCGTGTACTTAGAAATCCGTCGGTCTTGCGTCTCCTACCGTTCCCATGGTGCCAAGGGACCTTAAGCGTGTGAACACTCGTAATAAAATATCTCTCGTTCAAACTATCTATGGTACGGTATGGTATGTTTGGTCTGGTTTCCGCAACTCGATGACTTTGGGTCATTTAGCGTGTGTGGAAATATTATTTTGTTATTCTCGCCACACCAATTCCTTCAGGAATTTCAGCAGCCTCTTCGTCCTACTGACGACCTTCGGAAGTGTACTGCCAACAGCTTGAGCCCGGTACGCCGCTACACCTGGACGATACAAGATTACTACTACAAATTTTCTAATTCTAGTAACATTAACCGCTTCCACACAATTGAAATTGGGCGGGAAGACATTATTTGTATTTAAGATTTTATCACAAAATACGATTTAGAGTGTTTTATCATAGAAATAGAAAAGAAAATGAGACGGCTTAGAAAGGATAGAGTACAATAATAAATTACACTAGAGAGATCACGGACACTGAACAGTGTAGAGGCGCGCTGTATTTCAATTACTTAGCCGATATTTATTTCTTTCATGAGAAATAACTTTTCTTAGAACTAGGCTTTTACGGTAATATTATATTACATAGTGTTTGCTTTGTATATTTCTCATAAGCATTTGTATTAATAATAAGAATGAAGTTAAAAAAAATAAAAACCGACTTCAAACAAAAGCACTAAAAAGTAAAAAATAACTGATTGGTAGTTTTCATTTACTATAATTCGAAAATATACCTAATCAAATATTTTCGAAGTCGGTGTGCTTTGCTTTGTATGGACTGGCACCGATTTCGAAAATATTTGATTAGGTATGTATTAAATAGGTAGGCTTTAATAATTACTTAGCCAAAGTAAGAATTCTAAAGTGTTAAGCTTGTAAAATCAAACAAAATAAGCCCAAACTCAAAGTATCTACTATTAGTCGTTGAAGAGTTCCACCTTTCCACCTTCTGGCCTTACCATCAGATCAGGTCAACAATACCGAACCATTTTACTATTGACGGAAATAGAAACACTTGCAAAGTTTCAAGTCAATATGACAATTAGAAGTAGGTTTAATTCATCATTAGCTATTTTTCCACCCTTAGGGGTGGTATTTTTTTTTAAATTTAAATGGAACCAATATGGAAGTAAACCCTTTCAAACAAAACAAAAATTGTCCAAATCGGTTAATAAATGACGAAGTTCTGAGGTAACAAACATAAAAAAAAATACAGTCGAATTGAGAACCTCCTCCTTTTTGAAGTCGGTTGAAAATTATCACGTATAGCTTATTGGTATTATAATTATCGACATATGGCGTTAGTAGTACAATAATATTCTAAATTGATACTGATGATGATTTTATTTTTCAAAAATGCTTATAAATTTATATTTTAATCATAGATCTAGACATGAATCTAAATTACTATGTTAAAGCCCAAGCCTAAAGGTGTCATAATTTTTTCTGTGAAGTGTACCACAAAAATGTACAGATTGTGGAGTAGTGTTAAATAAATAATTAAATAAAATTAAAAGTTAATTAAAAAAAAAATAATTATATTTGTGTTATTGAGATGTGTAGTTACTAGTTTTTTATCCAAACAAACCAGCTAATTATTCAAAGCACAAATAAAAGTATATATACGTACACTATACTCGTATAGTAGAGAGCTAACAGTTTAAATTTTAGAAAATAACACAAGTCACCAGTCTATTTATTTACAGCGTGAAACCGAAAATTTCCTAAATTATCTCAAAAAGTACTCAACGTATCATCTATAAAATATTTTTCGTCGAAATTATTTAAGAAAGACCTACACTTTTCAGAATTATCCACTCACCAGTTCAGAATTCATATGAGAAAAAGGGTGAGGTAGAATGTTAGAAGCAGATAGAAAAGCCATCTATATTATTTTCAAAAACTTTTCCACTTATATATATATATATATATATATATATATATATATATATATATATATATATATATATATATGCTTACTGATATTTTTTCAACTCTCAGGTACAGCTTAGCGTAACAGGCATTACTAAGAAAAGCAAAAAGAAAGAATTGAAACTTAGCAGTACTCCGACGCCATTTTAGGCCACTATTTTTTTCTTGTTCTTAGTCGTTACAGTCTTGATAAACTGGTCTTAGCTTGACGACACGTTTGGCTCAGTTTGTAGTGACCCTGCTTGCTGTGCCAGCGGGTTCGAGTCCCGCTGGGGGTATTAATTTTGTGATGAGCACGAATGCTTGTTCTTTAGTCATGAATATTTATATTTATAATTTGTATGTATTTGAAGTTATATACGTGTAGTATATTAACTATCTGGTATCCATAACACAAGCCTCGTAGCTTTCCATGGAACTAGATGGCGCTGTGTGTTAATATCCCAATATATTTATTTATTATCATTTATATGTTATAATTGGCTCGACTATTTACCTCTAGTCCTCTCTAGTATTTGCCTTTCTCGCACATTCATGCAGTGGGATCATACTACTATTTAACCACTATTCAATTTAAAGATTAATGAACACTTTGGTTACTATCAAATAGCACCATTATTTCTGACTTAACACTTTTTTTTTTAACGTTGGGAAATGCATTTACGCACGACGTGTGGGACTCACCGGTGTAATACAGCCAGTACTACCCACTAAAACCCAACAAAACCTTCCCCCGTCTTAATGGGGCGTCGCAGGATCGCTTACGCATTCAACTACGACGCCCCGACGGCATGTCTGCCGAAGCAGACCACCACAACTATGGGGTTGCTCCAAGGTCCACTTTGCTATCAGAGAAGTACCAGGAGCAACCCGCATGGTGCACCGCCCCCCGAAGAGGGCCACCTCCCACCGCCCATCGAAGTGGGCAACCTCCCTGTGCGTTTCTTAGCTTCGCGCCCGGTTGGATTGCCGGGCACTACTGAGCCCCCCCACCACGAGAAGGTGAACGCACGTTGGGGGGTAACTTAACACTTACCTTTCCGACATTAAGGCTTAGTTTTTCTAATTGTATAGGCATCACTAGCGGATTAGCATTAAAGAGATCAAGGAAAATAACTGAAAATGGAGAGATGGTACATTAGATCAACAAATAGAATATTACAAAGCTTTCCTCAATAATAATCAGCCCTCTATAGAATCACCAGGATGCAAACTAATATATCGCACAAACCTCATTTGTTCTGCAAGAAACATATTTTATTACCATTCTCCAACACAAATCCTAAAATCATCAGACGGTGAGATCTTTTTATTATCTCATTCACTGAAGAGCAAGTAATAAATATAAACAAAGCGAAATTTAATCAAGTCGTTTAATTTTCCCGAGTACCATATTATCCCGACGCGGGGCGACGCACTACAGGCGCGATAAAAAAGTTAAGTGAAATATAAACTGTATAAGGGTTTCAAAAACAAGAATTAATTACGCGAGCGGAGATTAAAGTGAGCCGCTTTGTAAGGTGAGAAGGGGTTAAGGGAGGGGATGATGCGGGAGGATGGACGGGGGGATGCTGTACAGTGGATGTATCACAAAGCAACTGGGATATCTACGACCTGCTCTATTTAAATTGTTAGTAAAAACTGTTGGCCTTAATATAAAATGCTACGTTACGTTAATTTATTTAAAAAAATATAACAATATATATCACTCAATATTATACAGATGATTCATGATACAAATGGTATTACTGTAATTTTTTTGTATTTAGCTGTTTTTGTGTTCTGGGCACGAGCAAAGTACAGGTTGGCGGACTTCACATGTCGGAAAACTTGCTAGGTTTTCTTAGACATGCAGATTTCTGTACGATGTTTTCCTTCACCGTAGTATATGTGGTAATGATGGTGAAGATTTTAGAGGTGCGAGACGCTAGATTTGAACCCACTTCACTCGGATTCCCAAGCGAGCGAATTACCACTGGGCTACCACTAGGCAGTGGTGAGATAGATATCTTCTATTATTATTAGTAACCAAGGTGGTGCGAATTCGACTCGACGCGTTATCTTTTTGTGTTTTGTTGGCCTTGTGTCAGTTTTTTTACGTGCTCATTTTACTGTTTCGCTAAGGAAATTGCTTTTCATTCTCCGTCTGTTATTTTAATGAGATATTATGGGATGCTGGATGGGTTTCTTAAAATTTAATCATTTATTCTGATGATAATCGAATTTTTGATGTCTTGTATATTACCAGGCAGTACACAAACATTATAATATACAGTACACTGGATCATGACTGCTAAACATAAAAACACCGTGGGTACATAATAGTGTCTTTATATATTGGTGTATTTTTCAATCTATCTGTTTTTATATTTGTTTATTTTGTGCCATTTGATAACGTGGCTATACAGCTACCATTTATATATAGATTTATGGCGAATTCCATAAAAGAAATAAAGAATTGACTTACGAAAGATATAAAATACCTGTCGTTCGTTAAAAAACCATAGCTAGATAGCATATAGTGATCACATTCGTCACAAATCACCACGATTAAATGAGTTTGTTTGAATACCTTCAGAACAATCATTATTAAATTTAACCTGCGAATAAAACTTTTCTACCAAGCAACTCTATATAAAAGGTAAATCCTTTGGCACCAACTTACAAAAACAGCGCAAACATCGTAAGAAATAGATGAGAACAAATAACAATGTTTGGATCAGTGCTCCGAACCGCGAGTTAAGCGAGTTTGCTTAACTTCCAAGTCCGGAGAGCGGGAACCCCCGCAAATAAGCTTCGATCTGAATTATGTTAGTAGAAACGTCTACGCTCTATAACGATTTATAAGAAGCTTTACTAAAAGATTTCTTAAGTAGGAGTCGGATTAAAAAACTCATGTAAAAGACGCTGTCGTCGCCACAGAAAAATGATGTGTATGAAAATGGGCTTAGGCATTTGGTAATTATTTTATTTTAGAACATAAACAATTAGTATTACATGAGAATGATTTAAAAAAAACTTTTATATATATATATATATATATATATATATATATATATATATATATAAATTTTAAATTAAATTGTTATTCATAAGTATTTCTGTGTGTGTGAGCCACTATATTTTTAGTCATTTGTCTAATTTATATAGCTACTGTACAAAGCTGTAAATACAATTTATTTATCTTTATTACTAGTTACTTATATTAAATTTGTTTGAATATAAATATCAGTTTTACAATAATGTATGGAAGTCTGCCCGATTTGTTGACATTTATGATTGCCGCTCTGCTCTCTTGAGTAGAAGTATAATGATATATTATAGCCTATTATAGCCTTTCTACAAAAACAGGCTATAATAGCGGGTCAATATATACTTCCCATTTTATTAGCTTTTGGATAATTAGATCATAACGTGCATCTATTAGACCCTATAACGCAAAGAGACATTGTCTACCATTGTCATTTTACAAATATTTCGATTCAACATTTTGTTTCATTGATTTTAAGCTGTAAATAATCTATATATTATATAAAAACGATATAAATACTCACTAATTAAGAAGGCTTAGAAAGTATGCATGTTACAAACTTGAAAATTAGCAGATAGGTTTATAATAGTCTCATATGTAGTTCCTTATCCGTATTATATAGTATCCGCAATGTAAGGATTATTGGAAATTAACCTTCTAAAATAAGTAAAACCCGTTTTTAGGATAGAAATTTGTATAAAAATCTGTTATTTTTAAAACAGGTGGGTAGAACTGCGGGGCAAATGCTAGTAAACTATAAATAAGATTATCTCGTGATCAAAGCAAGTTGAGATGACAAGCATTTGTCAGTTAAAGAGCGACAATAACCAAATTAGCGATCTAACAATTTAACATTTCCAAGGGCAACCAAAGCTGTTATAGAAGGACTAATTTAATCCAGAAAGTACGTAACGTAGTAAGTGAAGTTGAACTGGTGAATATCAATGGCAGATAATCGTAGCTGGAGCAAGAGCTAAAACATAATTGGATGAGTGACGGACTGCGGCGGCCCTCTGTGAGTTGGAGACGCCGAACTGTCGGTTATCGGAACGTCATACGTAATATAATGATGCAGTAACAAAGATTTAGCATATACTAGCGGTCTGCTCCGGATTTGCTCGTAGTTTCATTAAAATACTTTTATTTCGAAATGTTAAACAATTTTATTAAAATCTTTGTTTAGTATTAACATATGAATTTTGTAATTCAGAAGGGTTTCAAAAAGATAGAATTTTGGTAAACGCCAAAATGTACCAAGTTTGCGTCGAATAGATACCCTCAGTACCAAGTTGTTCAGTCCAATCAATATGAAGTTGCTCAGAATAATTTTAGGTAAGAAAAGTACATTAAATGTTGAAGATATTCGTCACTCTAAGGAAACATACTTTTATTTTTAACTTAGATAATTCTTAACCTTTAGTATGGAATGAATAGACTATATATTATATATATACATATTTTGTGGGTTGTATTATAACTTGTTTTCCTGTGGGAGTCAATCAATAATCTCTGACGGTAAAAAGTAGCCTATATTACCCAGCCCTCCAACTATCTCCACACAAAAAAGCAAAACAAGCCAATTCGACACTCTGTTTCGACGTAAAATAAGGACAAACAAACATACTTTCACATTTTTAATATAAGTATGGATAATAACAATGAATGTTTTTAAATATTTTTATGGGGGCTGCTAGATGAAAATCGACGAACTAGATATGGGGCAATCAAATGGGGCATCGTTGAATAGGTATTTAAAAATCATTTTTAGGCTTCTTTCATCATTTTTCATTATTATAATAACAGTTTAGGATATATAATGATATAAATTTGGTTAACAACCATTTTCGCTAATTTTCCTACTTAAAAATACTTAAAAAGCTGTAAATAAATAAATATATTATAAAAATAAAAAAATCCCCGACTGCATAAAAGCTAACTAAAAAGATGAAAACAAGTTCACGATGGAATAGGTATAGTATTATGATGTCGGAGACATACATACAAGTAGGTACATCTCGCGGCGAGGATGAAACGTGTATGTCTCCGACTGCTTATTACTATATTCCTTCGTCAACTTGTTTTCATCTTTTTAGTTAGTTTTTATGCAGTCGAGTTTTTCTTAGTTTTATAATATATTTATTCTTATGATGTCGTTATAGTTAATCTCCGTAAGACTGTAGAAAGAAATATCTATAACTATGCCGGAATCCAAATGCTTTCGAAAATGGAATAACAAATAAGTTACTTAAAATTAAATTTAAAGAGCAATTTTCACAATAATTGTTTCACAAGTTAGTACAAAATATAATAGTTAATACAAAATGGCAACCCATTTTGTATTAAAATTGACATATTATATTCTGTATAAGATTATTCATTATGCTGTTTCCCCAATTTCCGGAATGACCATCTAGTATGTGGGAAATAAAGTGCATTAAAGGATGACTGGAATGCTAAGTATTGTTCATATTAACGTATGTGAAAATCTATGGAGTAGTTTTCGCAAACTTCAAAAATTTTCATTAACCTATTTTTCTCTTTCCCGAGGTGAAAAGTATCATATTAAGTTGTTTAGGTACACAATACACATATTATTTTGTTATAATACGCATACCATTACTACGCAAAATCGATCAAAATCCATCTAATACGTTTTGCCAGAAACACGAACAGATAGACTACTATATCTGTCAGATTATCTATCGGTTGGCAGATATCTTTATTAAAAAAAATCTGTTTTGTGCCTATAATAAATATTTATTACACAGGCACGATCCTATGATTTTATTATAATTGTAAGTGTGTAAACGATAAATAGTTTTCAACTTCAGAGTGCTTAATTTAGTTAAGTCCCTACTATAGTATTGAAATTTGATTTATATAATCATTAATATTAAAAATTCTAAGGTGTATTTGTTTGTTTAGTTGTTTTGTTTTTTCTTCACTCTACAGCGAAGCAATGGATCGAGGTTATACTTGTACATACTCATATTTTTACTTTCAAAAACAATTATGAGAACGTAACGTTCTAATAAATTCGTTTGTACTGTTTTCTATACAAAACAATATTTTTTAAATCCTAAAAAATAATAAAATTAGGTGTTCCATGAAAAATATTAACATGACGTTTTAAAGATCACACATAATGTAGAGCCTCCAGGCTAGATGTTAGATTTTCGCCCGAATGGACACCGGATATTAAACAACGTCGCGATGCGGAGCTCGGACCCGAGCCTCAGGTTTGAATTCAATTAGACCCCAACTCTGACACCGGCCGGGTATAAAGTCTTAGTTGTTTACACAAAACGTAACGATAACTATGTTCGACGAGGGAACGATAGAATTATGAAATAATCCCTCTCTGGAAGTTAAATGCTCGTAATCGTTTGTTTTAATAGTTATAATGTAACTTTAGGTCACTTCTATGGTCTCTTTAATCGTATGTTTTTTGATGATGGCGCTTTTATTTAAAAATAAACCAATAGAGTGTTTTAATGTTTGGTAATTCAACATCAGACCGTATTAGTAGCGTTTGTTAAGCTAATTGCACCCTGAAAGTATTTTTATTCTCTCAAAGGAGAGTTTCTAATTAGTCTGTATGTACAAATTATATATTTATTGTTACTTTTGGAGCTGAATACCTAAATTTAACAATAAATATGCAGATTTCATTTCAAGGATTCTTGACAACTTTACATTTACCTTTTTTAACCTTCTTAAGATCCCATCTATATATCTTTGTACTGTAGAAGATAAACATATGCTATAGTGAACTGTGGGGGTTTTTTTGAGATCTAGAATTTTCTAGAACATTCTTTTGATGTATCTCTTAAGGCTTAGTCAGAGTTAGACATATTAATTTCTAAGGACGACTCGAAAGAACCAGTAATTTTGTATTTCCTTGGGAATGAAAGGTAAAAGGTATCCTAAGCATTGACTTAAGTAATAAGTTATCACTGCACAAAATTTAAAATTATTATTTTTAAATTCGATTAAATACTTTTTGCGTGGAACGCACATGCACAGATAGACATACATATATACAGACAAATAGTTTTAGGGCCTATAATATTCTGTTAATAATACGTATGTCATTGTTTTTTAAAAATATTTCATGTACAGATTATTCTAAGTTACTATTTTATTACATGTACATAATGTATTATCTGTATATGATATACATATTTCATCTTACCCTACTACGATATTAATTCTAGAAAATCTATACCATCTAGTACGCTAATAATTAAACTTGAATTGTAATTATTAATAAATTTAGCTATTTAAAACCTCAATTAAACAAACTTCTATCGTTATTATTGTCGATTTCGAAAGACCAATAATTTATAAATGCAAATAATTGTAAAGTAACAAAATCAATCCATTTCTTCCATTGTAGTTACATCTATGTTAGGTAGAAAAATGGTCCAAACCTATACTTGTGTTTTATATAGACCGATTAAGTTTATAGATCATTATAATTTATATTAGTGAAAGGCGAAATATGCAGATAGTTTTTATGTTCAGATGTACGCCACAGCATCTTTGTAGGGATATATGTAAATTTTAGTTTTCTCGTTCTATAAGAAATGCTTTAAAGCATAACTATTTCAATTAAAAAGGCATCTTTATGTAAGAGGATAAATTAATTAATTTTATTAAGTTAATATTACGTTATGAAGATTAATTATCATCAATCTGTAAAAAAAAGTTTATCACGTGTCGTGCTCGTCTCGTCCCACACAAGCAAGCTCCTTTCTCCGCAGTACCTTCATTTGAGCTAATGCGCCGCTGAATCACCGCCGTAGCAGCACTAGTTCTAAACAATACTAGATTGTAAACGTATGATTAGAAAGGACGATATTCATAAAAGAGTTTTATTTTGAATAACACAATGGGAATCCTAAGAAATAAAAGACCGCAGGCGCAGTGATTATCCATTTCCTATAGTGCTTTAGATCATGAGTTCGATATTCGTGCGCAGTAAATAAGCAATTTTGAGCTATTTCTGGTACTTAGGCATTCGCTAGTATGGTATATTGTTATATATTGTTTCATATTAATATATTTCAAATGTTTTTTAAGTTAGTGTAAAGCATTTTCAATATATTTCACAGCATTTATCGGGGGGCACGGCAGTGCCCCCGCCAAGTCGAGCAAACAAGTCGAGCAAAAAAGGGCACGGCAGTACCATCCTTTTCTCGAAGGCATTCAGAGCATTTTCCACCCCCCCCATAACTTCGTTATGGATAAAGCTAGAAGCTTGAATTTTGAGTGACTAAGAGAACATAATAAAACTAGGTACATTTCCAAATTACATTCAATTTGAACCAGTAGTTTATGAACTGTTGCAGATCAAAATTCGTTAATATCGTCACTCACTCACTCACCGATCATCAAAATTCTAAGGTACTTCTAGCAGACATAGAAGCTTCAAATTTTGAACACAATTCGTGTTTACTCTATAACCCAAGGAAAAATTCAAACATCACGCAATTTCAATCCTGTTTTCGAGATATACAACAAACTGCATCAGTAACTTTGTAATCCTATACAAATAGATATGCGATATATGGGATTACAAAGTTACTTGTGCAGTTCATACATATAATTGTCGTCACTTGCAATGTAAAAGGAGGTTAGGTTAGTGTTTAACCTGTATGTATGTTTGTATGTTCGATCCTATGTTCCCTCGTAATTACTAACCTAATCACGATTCGTCTATTTATTTATTAATGTTGATATTGCAACTATTGTATACATTAGAAAAATATTATTCAAATGTGAAAATATTATTTCAAGCGTTTTCAGTAACTGTATACATTTTTATGCATATACAAATGGGTACATAAATACAACGTGAAGCGTGTATAGTGTATTACCAACTAATATTCGATTACCTGTTATTTATAATGAATTTATTAAAATATATACCTAATTACGACAAAACCTGACGATTACTTAATTTTTGACGACACGTTTGGCTCAGTTTGTAGTGGCCCGGCCCTACTTTCTGTGCCGGCGGTCGCGGGTTCGAGTCCCGCTGGGGGCATTCATTTGTGTGATGACTAAAGTATGTACTCCAGTCATGGGTGTTTATATTTATAATATGTATGTATTTAAAGTTATATATGTGTAGTGTATTAACTATCTAGTATCCATAACACAAGCCTCGTAGCTTACCATGGAACTAGATGGTTCTGTGTGTTACTGTCCCAACATATTTTGAAACAAAGCTCGTATATTTTCTTTTATAAAGTATGATGTTGATTTGAATTAGAAAACTTGTTAACATTTCATTGCTCGTAACTGTACACATCTAATAGAACATGGAATATAGAGGTCATGAAATATCAATCTCTTCGAAAATTACTTTTAAGATGGCCAATGGAATCAGTGAATGAAGTGAGTTGGCAACCTCACTTTTCTATTAAACTGCATCAAAATTGACTGAACAAGCAATAATAATTAAGTATAACAACCTTCGGGATTTACCTACGATGCCGCAGATAGACACATAAATCTACACGTTTTATTAAACTTACGTAAGTTCAATATCAGTATCGGGGTAGGTATTTAGGGTCAACAATGAAATTAAAATATTCATTAAATTAACTATACATATTTATACTTAATGCATAAGATAATAGTAATGAAGCCCAGGAATCCGCAATTTCCGAATACAATAGACTTAGATTTTTTATCATCCAGACTTGTCAAAATTTGTTATATCAAAGCCTCTGAAAAAAGCCCACAGTGACAGAGAGTGGGCTTTTAAGAAGTCCTTAGCTGACACACAAGAAATAGTACAAGAAAAGGGCAAAAGAAGAAATATTTACAAAAAGAAATGAGATCCCATCAAAAACATACTGTAAAAATATTGCAAGTCTCGCAACGCATCTCTCTACCGCAAAAAGCTATGAGATATAATGTAAAACCAAGTCGGTTAATTTATTCATTACCTATCTATGGAAGCATCTATCCGACAACTTTGTCATAAATCGTTACCGAATTAGTTAAGTTACAACATTTTATAGTGACCGTATTAATATTAGATATATTTATTTCTTTAATTAATAGAATGACTTGGCCATCGCACATGATAACAGAACCTACAAATAACAAAATTTACCTAATATTAACGTTCTGAGTGCATTATTTATGTATTGTTAGTGTATGCATCAATTTGACCCGCTAGTACTATGTTCCGTTCATTTTAGCCCAAACACGTCCACAGCTGGGCATAGGCCTCCCCCAAAAATTTCCACGACAACCAGTCTTGTGCCATCCGCATCCAGTGGGCTCCAGCGACTTTGACCAAATCGTCAGTCCACCTTGGTCATGGTATTTTTAATTAGGACTATTTAAAGTAGTAGACTCTTATGTGATTATGTTTCCGTGCGATGGCCAAGTCATTCTATTAATTAAAGAAATAAATATATCTAATATTAATACGGTCACTATAAAATGTTGTAACTTAACTAATTCGGTAACGATTTATGACAAAGTTGTCGGATAGATGCTTCCATAGATAGGTAATGAATAAATTAACCGACTTGGTTTTACATTATATCTCATAGCTTTTTGCGGTAGAGAGATGCGTTGCGAGACTTGCAATATTTTTACAGTATGTTTTTGATGGGATTGTATTTACATAAGTATAAATTTATTAAGTTTTAATTTTTTTGAGCGGAACTCTAATTCTTTTTCTAAAATAAAAATACCTTAAGTTACTTTCCTCGTAATATCAGCTATTTTCCAGTGAAAGCCCCGTCAAAATCGTTCCACCAGTTTCGGAGATTAACAGAAACAAACAGACGAACAGACAAAATTTGTACAAATTATGTTTTTCTTATAAGTACCGTATATAATTTTATTTGCATTTAAGGGGCATGCTATATGTATTATATATATATATATATATATATATATATATATATATATAATATATATATATATATATATATATATATATATATATATATATATAAATAAGTATAAATTTTTTATACATATATTAATACATTATATATATATATATATATAATGTATTAATATGTATAAAAAGGGCTGAATTACATAAGTACACACAATATTATATACAATATTAAATAAGTAAGTACCTATATTAAGTAAAGTAAGCGTAGCCGTAGAAAAGTACTAGGTCAATCATACAATTTTAAGCAGATTAGTTATAAATAGGATGTTTTACAAGTGACTCGCCGGGTGGAAGCTCGCTCGAAATATCTACATAAACTCATCGTTCGAGCGATTAAACCCTGGCCTGCCGGCTCACTGGGCTCTGAAATTTAACAAAACTATCATTTCATATTTAATTTACCACGAAAGGTTGGATCGGGTGTTTCGGGTGTTTTCAATGAATTCAATAACGTTGATATTTCAATATAATATTTAATTTAATATGTTAATTTGTATTTATATTGTTATATTAGGTATTAAAATATGTTATTTTTGAAATAAATATATTTATATAACTGTCACTTTTTATTTCATCATACAAAAATAATCTTAATAATAAAAAAAAACAAATCTCAATTTTTTTTTATTAAAATTATTGGGTAGTCGGCAGTGGTAGCCCAGTGTTACGCGCTCGCTTGGGTAACCGAGTGCGATTTGAAGCGGGTCAAATCCCGGCTCTTCTCTGACCTCTGATATTTTCATGTGAGAATCATTTCCAACATGATTGTCACTTGTCTTACGGTAAAAGAAAACATCGTAAATCCTGAGTCGTGGAAACCTGTGAGGAAAACTTAAAGAGTTTTCGACAGACATATGAAGTCCGCAAACCCGCACTTGGCCAGCGTGGTGGACCATGGCCTGATCCTCTCGTATTGAAGAGAGACCCTTGCCCGCGGTGGGACTTTGAAACTGGCTGCATACATTAATATTATACTGCGTATATAAATAATATAATCAACATTTCGCAAATTCTAGTAGCTTAATAAAAAGTAGCAATTTCAATTAAAAAATTGTTTGAATATTTCGATACATTCTCATATAGATATTTAATATATTTGAAAATTATAATGAAAGGCTAAATTCAAATCTGTTATGTAACATAGATGTTTGTACCACGAGTGATGATACTGTCCTCTCAGCCGATTACAGGCTGTACCGTAACATTTAGCACACTATACACAAATTTCGCAGTTGCCGGATTCCGCACATAGAATAACGTACAAAAGGAATTTTAATCGCGCTGTCCGTTGAAAATTCCTCGCTTTACAATGACGGGCGAATATTTGATGACTGACGCTGTTTCCGATGCTTTATTGAGAATTTCACATCGTTTCAAACATTTTATTGCATATCAAAGTAAAACCTATCTTTTGAAATTATTTTCGGTGTACGAAAAACCGTTTTTATCGATCGCCGTTAACAAAGGATCGTTGCAGTCATCACGTGTAAATATCTATAAAAAGTTGTCCAGCGTTCCACAACAGTGCGATTTTTAAGGCATTTTCTGCCCCGCACAACCACTCTGTGGAACCAGCTATCGCCGGCGGTCTTTCGGAACCGCTACGACCTGGCCACCTTCAAGAAGAGAGCGTATTCCTTTCTTAAAGGCCGGCAACGCATCTGCAAGCCCTGCGGTGTTGCAGATGTCCATGGGTGGCGGTGATCACTTTCCATCACGTGAGCCTCCTGCCCGTTTGCCCCCTTAGTCCCATAAAAAAAATATATAAATACATATTTTTATATCAAAAAACTAATAACACGTAATTAATAGAGCCCTGCTCGCCCAACTGCAACTGGTAGTCCACAGGCGTCTGTAATATAGGGAGAGTTGCTGACGTTTTGTTTCTATTGATACTGTATGCATGTCTTCTTTTAAGAAACCTGTTCAAATAATTTTCGATTTTTCAGGAGATAGATACAGGATGATTTAATATGAGTACTCAGCATTCATTTTTACTGCCTAAAAATGGAAAAATATGGAGGCCAAACGGTCTACTTCTTTTGTATTCATTTATTTGGATTAAAAAAACACCTATTACATTTTTTTTGCTCAATAAAGTAAAATATTCATTATAATATTATACAAGATATTATTATATTCCCGGCACATAAAAATTCATATTTGATCGTAAGTATACCTACTACGTAGAAGAATCTCTCGTAAACTGCCTCTGATGGGGCAAATTTGTATTTGAAAGGAAGGACCTCTAGACGACTCAGCGAATATAAAATCAGGTAAAACGCTTCAAGTTTACTGGTAAAAGGATATTATTGAAAATATTTCAAAATTGATCATATTTTGTAAAACAATTCGAGTGTGAAATGTAAAATTACATATTTTGACTTTTATTTGTTTTGATTTATGTTTGTTAAAAAAATATTCATCTGTGGATAACACTTTAGACTAAAGTTATTTAAGTTATACTTTATAAGTTCAAATATAATCCTTATAACGTTAACGATTTATAAAGTTTTAATTAAAAATAAATAAATTATAAAAATTAAAAAAAAAACCGACTGCATAAAAGTTAGCTAAAAATATGAAAACAAGTTCACGATGGAATATAGTATTATATATATATATATATATATATATATATATATATATATATATATTCTTATTCTAACATATACTTTTTGAAAGTGTATTCACCTAAATATATAATAATAATAAGTAAGTACATTTATTCGAGTAACCATGACTCAGTCTGTTCGTACCTATATACAAAAATTATTACAAACATTTTAAATAAAAATCTTTTCTGAATTATTCGCGGATTTATTTATATTTTTGGTTCCAGTTGTTTCGAATGCTTTACAGCAACCATGGTCTTGAGAAAACGTAAGGTTTTGGACATTTCAAAGGTCATAATATAGTTATTACAGACAGTAACTACCTTTTTTTATGATATTCAGTGACAAACGAGCAGACAGCCCACCTGATTGAAAGCAGTATCTGTCGCCTATAACACCTACGGTTCATGCACTTCGGTTTTAAGTTACAAAACTACAGAACTACAGGTACGTTGTCACTATCAGGGCTAAGATGATATGCCTCTTGCCTGTAATTGCGCTGGCTACCTTATCCTTCAAACCGGAACACAACAATGCAATCATTGTTGTTTGGCGGGAGAAATAGGTAAGGCGGTGGTACCCATCCAGCCGGACTCCTCAGGCTTGAAAAAGTCTTACCACCGGTAAAATCTAATATATTTTGATACGTATAATACATATTTTCCTATTAGATATTCGTATCTTAGAATATCTGACTGCACCGACTTTGAAAATATCTGATTAGGTATCTATTCTAAATGAAAACCCCCGTTTAGTATTTTTTTACATTTCAGTGCCCGGAAGTTGTTTTTTTTTTAAGTTTTTATTTTTTACATTTTTAGTGTTGACTTAATAAGCAGGTAATTCGTAAGAAGAAAGATTTTTTAATAAAATATTCTATTAAACAATTTATTTTAAACTATAACTTATTGTTGATTTTTTTAAAAACTGCTCGACCGATTTCGATAAAATTTATATGGGACCACCTGGAAAGTATATCCTTTGAAACAAAAAAAAATCCAAATCGATTCAGGCGTCATGGAGTAATCTGGGAAAATATATAAAAAAAAGATTCCGGCGAATTGAGAACCTCCTCCTTTTCGGAAATCGGTTAAAAAAATAAAAGAAATATATAAATGACAAATATTCGCGTAAATCTAAGAAATTATAAATACAACACATTAACTTAAACGCAAAATTATCCAATACTGCAAAAAAATCTTTATAGAAGTTTACACCATACTAATTTACCAAGGGTAATGCACGTATTATGTTTTTATACATTTATTTGATAATAAAGGTACTTGCATAATGTAACGCGTCAGGATTTCCAAGGCAGGTTTTCTATCCGGCGCGGGACAGACATGCCAGGATTAGACGGACTTATCGCGAAGCCTGAAGATTTTCCAATTCACTCACTCGGATAAGGGGCTTATATGGAGCAATGTAACGTAAGCACAAATTAAGCTTTTGTTTTTCATACTGAAACGTGAATATTTTATACTAAAACATGAAGAGTTTAAAAAAAACTGTAATATTTATAGCATCTTTATAGTAACAAAACTTAAATTTTAATAGTTATTGATTGTGACTTTGCATTCGCATGAAATTTTGTTTGGTTCGCTATCACTAGCTTGAAAACATCTCAGCCCCGGATCTTCAATTATTTCGGGGCGGGGCAAAAACTGAAAAATGCCGCCCCCGCCCGCCTATATTATTACCCTTATCATCATCGTCATTTCAGTCATCAATGGACATAGACCTCCCGAAGAGAATGCCATATCTAGCGTTGCTCTTTCTGTGTTAAGCTTATTTATCTATACTGAGGCAGAATGTGTTTGTTAGTTTGAACGCGCTAATCTCAGGTACTACTAATCTGATTTGAAAAATTCTTTTTGCATTAGATAGCCCGTTCATTAGGGAAGTTTAATAGGCTATAGAAATATAATCATGCTACTACCCAAGGGAGCGGACCAGTAATCATAAATGTCAACAAACCGAGCAAAGATTCATATATTATTGTAAAGGGAAGGGAAAGAAGAATAGGTTTTTTTTGTATTTTAAAGTGGGCGAAGCCGTGGATTTTGGTACTTTACATAAGTACGTAGGTACATGGACGTGTAGGACATATTTGTTATTTAGGATAGCACAGGATAGGATCTGAAATAAAAGGTAAGATTAAAAATAAAAATCAATTTAGTATATTATTGTATTGCAAATTGAAATTATAATTTAACTCTTCGAGCCTTTTGTTCTGCAAACAAATGTATGGCACACACAACTTATTAAATTTAGTAATATTTAGCCAGCGGAAGGTTTCTAGGGAGGACTCGATAAAACCAGTTAATTTATTTTCCCATGGGAAACACAGATTTTCTTGAAGTAAAAGGTATCCTAAATGATGGCTTAAGTAATAAGTTATCACTTCACCAAATTTCGAACTAAATAATTTTCAAATTTATTTTACGACGAGAATTCCGTCCCATCGTCCAATGGGTTCCATTAGAAAATCACGTACACTTTCATACACACAGACATACATGTTTCATCCTTGCCACGAGATGTACATACATACTCGTATGTAAGTCTCCGACTGCATAATACTATATACCTTCGTGTATTTTATCTAATTATCTAGTTATTCATTAAAAAATCATTAAATTAATAATTTATAATGTTACATAAAATACTCAACTAAGCAAATCAAATAATTGTTAAACCGATTTTTAATTTGTTTTTTTTTAATAAGGAAATAAAAGGCTTCATATTATATATTATTATTATTATTATTTCAATGGGACTACTTCCGAGGTAAACTTTCGTTAATTTATCGGTTCATTAAATTTTTCACGTATTAGGTTATACGTAGGTTATACCTACACACAAACAACCCAACTGAATAAGAAACCTTCTTCTTTAGAGTTGGTTAAAAACAGAGTCTTGTAAAATTCACAATATCTCTCATTTATTTCCCCAAACTTAGTTTGCGGAAGGAAAATTCTATTGTGTTGAAATAAAACAATTGCGAGTGTTGATTGTCTCGACACCAGACACAGAGTTAAGGATAGAAACAGACAAGAAAATCTTAAAAAAAGGCACTCACTTCATTATAGTGTATTTTTGTGTTATACACAAAGTTAAGTACGATCTGGTTCACACATCTAGAGTTTTGTGTCACTGTATGTTATATTGTAAATTATTTGAACTAGGCTTATAGGTACTATTGGAAATTAGACCTCACGCGCAATGAATGTTTTATTGCTTCTACGTTCTGTTGTATTTATTACATATTAGTCAAATAGTACTAATATCCAATAATTCCATTACCATTATTACTTCAACTTACTAGTTTTCAACCGACTTTCAAAAAGGAGGAGGTTTTCAATTCGTCGGAATCTTTTTTTTATGTAGGTATGTTCACCGATTACTACTCGGAGACGTCAGAACCGATTTTAATTTATTTTTGTTTCAAAGAGTATACTTGCCAGGTGGTCCCATTTAAATTTTATCGAAATCGGTCGAGCTGTTTTTAAAAAATCAAACAAAAAATATATTTAAATAAATGCTTTAATCGAATATCTTATTAAAAAACTCTCCTCTAACATATTACCCGCTTATTACGTCTACACTAAAAATATAAAAATAAAAACTAAAAAAAACTGACTTCCAGTCACTAAAAAGTAAAAAATAAGGAGGTTTTCATTTAGAATAGATACCTAATCAGATATTTTCGAAGTCGGTGCCAGCCGATACGAATCACAGCTAATTGTGAAATTTTTTGGATGACGCATAACATATTAAAAAACGATACATTCACAAAATAAAATATAGAAGCGAGAGTGAGCTGCTGGTAGTTGATAAACAACTAAGTTACGGCATCTAGGATCTAGTTGTATTAGTAGGTACTCTTTATTCTACTTTTTGTGCAGAGATGAAAGAAACTACATATTAAGAAACATACAAAATAGTAAGTTAAAATATCAAATAAAACAACATACACAGACAAACAGTATATTGTAGAAGACGAACAACAAATACATACATATATTCATATTTTCCAATAAATTAGTGTCAAATTATTTACATTTTAATGTGACAGCGCCATCTTCATTTTTCACTTTGCAATACAATACTTAAGTAGTGCTTGCTACAGAAACTTGCAATTAGCGCCATCTATTATATTCAGATGATACTACGTTTTAATATAGCGACAGACTACTATTCTTCGAAAAATGCAGATGGCGCTGTTCTCTTTGTTCTTTTAATTATAGTTTATTCATAGTTTAATAATATTGCATTTTTATTTTATAAGTTATTATTTGAAAATCTATACCTAAAGAAAGTTATAATAAATAGAAAATAATAAGGTGTTATACATTAGTATATTTTTAATATAAAATTAATAAAATATATATATACAATATAGAATAAAAAGAAAAGCTTTATTTTACACCTTTGGCCGGTTCCAAGAACTACAGTGACATGCAGTTATGGGGTGAGAAACAAGATGGCGCTGATTTTAAAATATAAAATTTACTTTAATGTACGTTACAGTAAAGCTATAAATATTTTTTTACTTTTTAAATATGGACATTAAAATAACAAACATATCAACAATTTGATTGATGCTGTACTTATTATATTTACCTGACTGTCCCATAAAGAGGGTAACGTTTTTCTACAGAGTGTTTTTATGGTTTTATCTATTTATTATTTTTTCATGATTTTGAGGATAATATTAGAGTCCTATTATTTGTATGAGCAATGTACGTTTTACATAAATTATTACGTATGGGGTTTCTAGTTTTTTTTTAAACTGTGTATTGACGCAGATATAATCTTTGAAGATATGAAAAATTTGGTACCGTCTCTATGGTGAAATATTTTTAATAATAACATCGTTATAACAGAAAAGCTAAGCACATTTAATATGAATCAAACCAAAACACCATCTTATTTTATAGATACAATTATTGTGATCCTTTCCCCGCGTTTTCAAAGTAACAATCTGTTTTTATCGCTATCAAACATAACTAATAAAATAATAAAAGAAATCATTGTTCCCAACTCAGTTCCGATTAATAATAAATTTCAATTAAGCCGTTGGACGCTGACAATGACAAACGACCCGCCTCGATTCTGTGAGCTACTAAATTCACTACAATCGCTCGAAAACACCACAAAATAAAATAAAATAAGTCCATATATGTAAATAAATTTAAAATCGGGACCAAAATTGTACATTATTATGAAGAATTTGAAATATTCATAATAGGGACATACGTACATGTTATGTATGTGTGTATGTTACACGGTATCTTTGAAAATAGTGAAATGAAATATGGTATTTTCTTTCGAATTTGATATCCTTACATAGTTTTTAATCAATATTAAAACAAATATTACCATGTAGTGAATTACTGTGACTAAGTTCAAAAAGTAAAGCGTTTAAAAGTTCATTGTGTATTAATTGTATGACAACATAATATGTTGAATCTTAGCAAAAGAAATCTAAAGGATAATAATCCAACAAATTTGAAAGTCATTCCAATGATATTTAACAGAATATTTCTTGTTTATATTTCATAGAGCTTTAGTAGAACTTTTTTGAACTTACTAAACTAGGAATTTTGAAAAAGCTTTTGCTTCAACCAAATATCATCAAAAAAAAATTTTATTGGTGAAGGTTTTTTTTTCATTTTTGTGAATAACAATCAGTTGCTGTGTTTCTAAATTTTTTGCCTATTCTGTAGCAGCTTTACCTTAGTGGTAACCGGAAACACTGCCTTCCCATACTAAATAAATGCTTTCTAGTTCAGATGAGGTTATGTTGAACATGTTATGTGTAAATAATACATATATACACTATACTGTGTATGTATGGTCAAATATCCATTACATTTGAGTATATAGGTTGTAGGTATTTGTATGGTATAAGTGCTGACGTAATTAGAGGTCGACGAGCCGGTCATCGGCCTAGTTCAGTTTGGGCAGAGCTCAATAATGACGAAATGATTACTATTCCAAATGCAATCATTGGTATGTTACTCTCGCACTTACTTTATGAAAATATAATTAATATTTTGAATAAAGTCTATGTTACAACTTTTTTATATTTAAATGAAACGTAAGTATTCTTTATTTTTTATTTATACCTATAGCAAAATTCTAACTTAGTCAAATCTGTACATTAAATATTTTTTGGAAAATCTTATTGAAATAGTCATTATTAAAAATACAGAAGCAGAATGTACCTATAGTTTTTGGATTTTTGTCTGTCTGTCTGGGAACGCATCACGTGAAATCCACTGGACAGATTTTGATGATTGATAGCTGGTTATCCGGGTCAACATATAGGATACTTTTTACCGCGTGAAAATATCTCATCTCTGAGAAATCTATACTAAACATTAAAACGTAATTATGGACGAACTCGAGCGGAGCTAGGTTGAGTCGCTAGTTTGAAATCTTTTAGTGCGTCGATTTCCCTTGGGTGCTTGAGCAGGACGGATTGAGAGCATTGAGATTACATATCAGTGTTATATTGGGGAATGATAAATTGGTACACTTAGTTTACCTACTTTGGAGTTAGTCCTAAGGTAATATGAAGAGCAATCATAAAACGGTACCTTACTTATATGTAGAGATTTAAAATATTTTTTGATCCATTTAAACCGATTCTGAAAATATTTTGTATATATATAATATATTATTGAGTATTAGAGTCTCTTTAACAGACATATTTTGAGCAAAGATTCAAACTATAACTAGTGTAATTTATTGTGTCTTGAATACTATTTGCATTTGAAGTAGCTTCTAGATATAATTTTAATTAAGTTTGATCATCTGATTTACACTTTCAGTACTGTCTTACGTGTCAAATTCGAAGATATGATTTTCAAAGCTTATAACAAAGGCGATCACGAAGAAACGTTTTGCGGTGTGGTTTGCGTTGAGAGGAAGTGCGGTATTTGGGACTTACATATAATCCACTGGCACCTTAGTTTATCCCTACAGGTATTAGAGTAAAAATTCACGAACAACCCTGTTTCTTCGATAAGGCACAGTATGAGAGGTAGTTTGGAGGACTGACTTCCAAAGTTCTTTATAAAAAGATTGTACGTAATAAGTTATGGTTTAAATATGCTTGGTTTTATTACTTTACAGCCATAAACATTAAAATGCCGTGTATAATTGATCGAAGCAAAATCTTTTTTTAAATAAAACTCAATAAAATTGTTACAGAATGCAGAAAAAATGTCGGCTGATAACTTCCCTTTTTTTGGAAGATGGCTTAATCCCTCCACGACCGCTGACACGCCGGCGTTACAGTTCACAATAGATTTCTTAGAAAATTAATTAATTTCTTAGAAATTTACCTGGAGGTGTTAATGCACAGTGCAATTTTCAAAGTACCTACATTCTAAGTACAAGAAACCTTTACGATTTAGTTACATGTATAGATTAGACAGTACAAATTCCTTGTAACTTTGAACAATAATGTTCAGGTATAGTCGAATATAATCAAGATGTCCGTCGTTCTGGGTTCGCCGCTGTCACTGGCATATAAACTGTCAGGTTAAGTGAGCCGCGCGCGCCGCACCACATCTGTGAGCGGCCTCCAGCTATTTAAGTACAGACATGATACTACAATTTCATTTTAGATATACAATTTAAATCTCTATGGTGTTTTATATGAGACTATATAAAAGACAAATGCAATCAGTTGTATGGTAATTGTTATTTTCAGACTAAAATCTTCTCTTCCTTTACTTTGATCTGACTCCAAAATCTCTGCTGAAAATTAAAGAATCGGGCAAGCGAGTCTGACTATCAAAATGAGGGTTCCGCAGCATAAAACATTTCAATAATGTTGATTGGAAATATGTTATTTTAATATATAAAATATACACATAATATATAAATATTCAATACATATACATACATCATTTTTGTTGTATCCATTTTTGCCGATTTATTTATTAAATATTTAAAAATTATAAGAGAAGGGCATAGGAGGGAGGCCCCTCGTGGTGGGGGTAGAGCAAGCTTACAAGTTTAAAAACATAAAACGTTGGTAACTGGGGGTTAAATAATAAAGTCAATTAGTAACATCTTTCTCAATAAAAGGCATATCCAGAGGTACTATGAAATGGTCCAGCAGTTAACAAAAGACATCTAAATATATGTACGTATCTACCAAATTTCATTAGTATTGCCACAATATATTCCGAGTAAATGCCGATATGGAAAAATAGACAGATTGAAATTATAAGTATTCCATTTTTATCTTTTGACCAGAAACTGAACAGAACAAAACTGTGAACTTTGAAGCAGAGAAAACTAATATATCCAACTACAATCTTCAATTACTTGACGATATCTTAACTAACTGTATTTCTCTTTAGTGATTCGCCAACAAAAAAGCTATTTAATTTAAAATATACCATTAATTTCGCCAAGCAGTCCGTCAACAAACCCATTGTCTATTAATTATTTTCGCCAGCTTCATCGGCAAACTACTTAGACGGAGATTAAGTCGAAACTTTCCTCTCGACTCTAAGACAAACCTTTTGCACTTTATTCGAGATTTGGAACTTCATTGCTATCAGTTTGCGAGATCTACAGAATTTAGCGATGAGTTAGTTGTTTATATAGCAGCGTTTGCTATTTGTGAGCTTAAAACAGATGGAATGTACCTTAGAGCTTTAAATTATCACATTAATATATTATAATAGCGAAAGCTTTTGAGTTTGTGTTTTTGTTTCACTCTTCGAGCTATATAACAGCTTAATGGATTTAAGTGAAATATAGTATAAAGACTATTTATTTATCATGTTGTATATAGAATCATAATAAAGCTTTGAATTCTATGATGTAGTAGGTTAAAACTTGTTTTTAGGGTTCCATATATTCGTTGATAAACGTTATCATGATATTTCTTGAGTATAGATTGTCTGCGCATTTATTGTGTTGGTTTTTTTAGATCTACTGTATCCATCTAATGGTAAATGTTTTACATACTCTATAAAACTTGGTTAAATTAAATACTAAGTACCTACCATTAATTATTAATAAATAGATAAATAAACATTAACACACAGTACCATCTAGTTCCATGGTAAGCTACTACACATATATAACTTTAAATACATACATATTATAATTATAAACCCCATGACTGGAATACACATATTCGTGCAAATCACACAAATTAATGTCCCCAACAGGACTCGAACCCGCGACCTCTGGCACAGCAAGTTACTACAAACTGAGCAACGTGATCATATTAAACCTAAGTTTGTGTTTAAATTCATGTAATATGACTTAGACTTTCATTCAATTTTATTGTATGTACACACAAATTTAAACAATTAAATTTTACAGCGTACTCGTATATACAAGCAAATGTATGACGAGGGCTCGTTACCCATTAATGATGTCGTATTTAGCTCTAATTAAACACCACTGGACGATGCTCTGACCGAAATTTTAAATTGAAATGGCTTATTTTAAATTTAATACGTGATTTCACAAATCAAATCAAAATATAATTTATTCAAATAAACTTTTACAAGCACTTTTGAATCGTGAATTTTACATTTTAAATTTATATTAAATTAAATGTCAGTAGCTTCCTCACGGACTAACTACAGTCCGTGAGGAAGCTACCACCGGCTCGGAAAGCAGTTCTGCTGAGAAGAGCCGGCGAGAAACTTACACTTCTAATATCATTCATAAATATTACTTATCTATACATATAACAAAATTGTAACTTAACCGAATCTGTACATTAAATATTTTTTGGAAAATCTTATTGAAATAGACATTTTTATCGATACAGAGACCGAATGTATAGTTTTTAGAATTTTTGTCTGTCTGTTACCGCATCACAGAAAAACTACTGGAGGGATTTTGATGAAATTTGGTATGGTGATAGCTAGTTTATCCGGGTCAACATATAGCATACTTTTTACTGCGGGAAAATGTCTCATTTCTAAAAAAATACAAAAACTACAATGTAAGAGTATACTAATATGTACAACCTAAGAATTTGGTTTTTGGTCATCTGAACGCGGGCGGAGCCGCGGGCAATGCTAGTATAATATATATATATATATATATATATATATATATATATATATATATATATATATATATATATTTATCAGTAGTATAGTTAAACAAAACTATATGTTTAGTCATTAGCACTTATCCACGCTTTGCTTGGGTGTGTCCTTAGGTGCCTTTTAATTTTTTATATTATATGTTCGCCCACAGTTTCGCTCGCGTCGTAAGTGGGTTAGGATCAAGGATACCCCATGTCCTTTTCCAAATTTTATTCAAAAACAGACGAAGTTACTTTTATATTTATCTATACTGATATTATAAAGCGGTAAATTTTTTTAGTTTGTTTGTTTGCTTGTACCGAATAAGCTCCGAAACTACAAAACCGGTTTAGATGATTAGTAAGATCGTTTAAGACCTTGGGAAAGACAAAGGATAGTTTTTATCCCGGAAATCATCCCTTAAGGGGGTGAAAATACGTATGAAACTTTGTATGGGGAATTAACGCTAGTGTATAATATTAGTATGAATTATGATGACCATGACCTAAGACTTTGTCGTAGTATTTCAAACTGACTAAAAATTTTAAATACTTAACCAGTCTTTATTTCTCGCCTCTAATTTGACATAACACAGACCAATATATGGATATTATAGCTTCTTAGAAATCAAGTGTTAAGAAAATGCCCGATTGAAACAAAGATCTGTTACAAATATCGAAATACTTGTATATATATTACAGTAAATGAAGACTCTACATAAAAAGAGTTTTTGGATGGCTGACATCGAGCACCGCACTATAATCCACTTAGCGCTGTATAGTTAATCCTCGCCCGCGCAAACTGCACCGTTGTATTTAACAAAGGGATCGCTTAATTTTCCATCTTTCGGAGAATTTGCTTCAAAATCCTAAATCCCGTTTGAAATCATACTAATTTTGATACTAATCAATACGTAGAGTAAACGAAATACTAGTAAATTATATAAACTATAACTAACTAAGTATATTTCGGAGAGAACTTTTGAATTTCAATAAAATAATTATGAATAACTGTTACGAGATTATGCTGAGAAATATGTTCAAACAAATGAAAAATCAAGTTTTACAGATTTATACTCGTATAATAAAGACTAGCGACTCATCCTCTTCGCTTCGGGTTCGGCCCTAGACAAAAACAAATCTATCCCGCGGGAACCGTACATTTTTCCGGGATAATATATAGCCTATTGCCTTCCTCAATAAACGGGCTATCTAATACACAAAGGATTTTTCAAATCGGATTAATAGTTCCTGAGATTAACGCGTTCACACAAACAAAAAACAAACAAACAATTTTTGCCTCTTTATAATATTAGTGTAGATTACGTAATTTTTATAGAAATAAAAGTTTTTTTATTTGGGTCCTGACGTTATTTAAAGCAAATATTTTAGCTAACCCAGGTTACGGGCAGTTCAAGTATTATTTAAACGTGAACGCGCCATAGAACTCAAATAATATATTTTTGATTGAAAAAATTGACTCAAAAGTATTGCCTTTGAAATGAATTTTAAAGCCTAATATAATAATTTTCCTGTACAAACGCTGGCAGGACGTGATTTCATCCAAATATCGAGGCTTCAAATAAGAAATTTTGTTATTATTGTGAAATGGAAAATTATTAATAGTTTTAATGTCACTAGGGTTGACTTTCTTTGATTTATTACAGACACTTTTTATATGAGGTAATTATTATTCAGTAACTTATAAGCCTTGAAGCACATTGTTATCGGTACGCGAAAACATAATGACAGGATCACAAAGACGCGCGTGCGTGAAGGCGAAAATGTTTTGAATATAAAAAAAAAAGATTGCGTGTAACCTTTGCGCGCGGTTGAAGTTATACTTCTTTGGCAAATATCGCAATTAAATTAAACAAATAAATAATTAAATAAGACATATTAGGCATATTACAATAATATATTATATACGGAAAGAATATTTATCTAATTTATAAAATTCTCGTGTCAGTGTTTGTAACAAAACTCCTCCGAAACGGCTTGACCGATTCTCATGAATTTCGTTTGTATACTCAGTAGCTCTGAGAATAGGACCTAAACTATTTTTCACACCCCTAAGTGATAAGAGTGGTCCACCCCAAAAAAAAAAATTTGTTAACAACCAGTCTCGCTAATTGTCCTACTTAAAATACTTAAAAAGCTGTAAATAAAAAAATGAATATATTATAAAAATATAAAACCCGACTGCATAAAAGCTAACTAAAAAAAGTTAGCTTTTATGTAGTCGGGTTTTTTATTTTTATAATATATTTATTTATCGATCCATGCACATTGAATAAAGTCACTTAAAGACTGAGAATTATAATTAAAAACCTTACATATATATTTCATAAAATCAAGCATGAAATGACCCCATCCAAAGTACACATTACGGGTATAATATATTATATACATACTACATACATATTATGTACCATATCTGTGTTACCAATCCACAGATGCGCCGGACGGACGTCAATATTAATTAATAAAAACCGCGATGCAATCGTTTCATTTTGCAACACTGCCGAATGCTAGGTCAGACCACCAAATTATATCAGAACTAGGAGAGTCCTACAGCTTTTCTCGATTTTTTTTTATTATGTACTAACTTCCGATTGTATTTTGTTTTAATAATATTAAAAAATTATTTTCAATGTCCCACTGCTGAATGGAAATTCCGTATATTTGATCCTGAAATTTACATATCTTTCAAGAATTAGTTAGGTTCTTTCATACATGCAGGTTTCGTCGCCATGTTTTCTTTTAACATATTAGCAAGTGATGATTATGTTGAAAATTATATGAAATTCTCGTCTCACGTCACTCGGGCTACCTGCTTTTCTGTGGCTGTATATTACATGTACATCCAGATTGTTTTTATAATCATTTCAAATTAAAAAAAGCTGGTTTAATCAAGCGGTTTCCAACATTTGCCGGAAACCAACTGACCAGCGAAGTAAGAATAGTATAGACATACGTGTGTATAATGGAATAATTTTTAATTTTTAAGCTAATTTTTCAGTTAAAGATTGTTTATATTATGTACAGCAACATATTAACATCGATAAGGTTTTTTTAAATATTGCTTTAAACATCTATAACTTCATTATTTGAAATGGCTCTTCTACTTATACCTAATCGGCAGCAAGCTGGTTTTTCAATAAAATAATACCATCTTAGTCCTGGTTCTCATTTGTCTTAAATATCCATGTTCTAATTATTTCCGACGTAATGCCCATTTGCTGATCCAGCGAAGGGAAACCAGCAAGTGAAGTTCCTCCACCTCCATTTAACTAGTGTTTTGGACTATGCTAAACCCTCGCAAAAGACACCTTTGCCCAGCAGTGGGACGTTGCATGTTGATGTTACGTGGGTCTGAATTATAATTATTTATTTCAACTGGTTGTTGATTGCAAAATTTAACTAATATCCGCCCTTACGATAACGAATTTCCAACTAAAACTAATTTGAAAGCTTTATACGTTCTAATTATACATTTACCCTATACATTTGCGTAAACACACTATCCAGCTAATTTTAAAGTTCATAACTTTGTTGCGCAACTGTTAGTGTGTCCAATTAAATATTATTGTTTAAGCTCTACAGCTAATGCGCGTATTTTTATTAAAAAAAATACTGTCATTAAAAATCGCTGATACTGAAGTGTAGGGTTGTTATTATTATTGTTACTTATTTTGTTCAATCCTAATAAATCGTATATTTTTTTTAAATTTGACACCCAAAAATATTATTTTTCATTAAAAAATTATAACCCTAAGGGTGAGAATTTTAGAGTTATTTAAAAAAAAAATGTTCTCACTGCTGGGCACAGGCCTCTCTTCAATACGAGGGGGATCAAGCCATAGACCGCCATGCTGACCAAGTGCTGGTTGGCGGACGTCACATAACTTTTAAAAAACTTAATAGTTTCTCTCAGACCTGCAGATCTCCCCATGAGTTTTCCTTCACCGTAAGACATGTATCATGTTGGACATTTCAAATTCGCACATGATAATATCCGGAGTGACCCGGGATTTGAACCCACTTTCGCTTTCGGTTTCTCAAGCTACACTCCTAGCTTACTACTTACCTTAACTAGCTTAAATCATTATAGTACTACGCTATCTGTAACTGACATAAACATATTAAAGTATAATGCATAAAGTTACCTACACCCGTATTCTACAACATTACTTAGATCAGTGTTAAAACTCTTTATTAAGACTAAACTTGCTCGTAAACAACAAAACTAAATTTAAGAATATAAAAAAAAAAAAAACGATTGACTGTATGTTTGATTGTATGCTCATCACGAATTTTGTAGCGCAAAATTGAATGAAGTTTTACGCTCGCTTTGCTTTGAGTTAAACCTTATTTATGATGCATGTGTTACAGAGAAGTTGTTTGTTTAAATGAGCTCTCTCATAACATTTTACGTGTAATTAAAATGACGTAGACATTTGTTTAATACTTCCTTGGCTTTGTGAACAATTCACGAATTATTTACACTCTTACGGTTCGGTAAGGTCTTATCTACATGGTTAGTATAAATTTCTTAGAGATGAGATATTTTCCCGCAGTAAAAAGTTGAGTTTAATATATTGACGCGGATAACCAGCTATTATTATACCAAACTTCAAAATCTGTCCGGTGGTTTTCTCGTGAAGCATTTTCAGACAAACATACAGACAACACAGATAGACAAAAATTCTAAAAACTATAGATTCGGCCTCTGTATCGATAATAATGTCTATTTCAATAAGATTTTCCAAAAAAAATTTTAATGTACTGATTCAGCTTAGTTAAAATTTTATTACGTGTATAGGTTTATTCGAAGAAAATATGATTTGACATCAGCGGGACTCGAACCCGCGACCACTGGCACAGCAAGTAGGGTGATTAGCCAAACGTGTCATCTTTGATATCGTCATCTTCAATATGTATGCATAAATCTCTAGAACTCCGATGTCACTTCCACCGCCCAGTCCCGCTAGCGGCCAGCCGTGAGCCGGCGCGTGACCGGGTCACGAGCATTCATACGTGTTTAAAGCTCAAATTTGCATAATGCTCCGGCGAGCTGGAACCATTCCGATTAAACGTAAGCAACGGCAATTTCACGCGCCACTTGTCAAAGGTACTGACCATAGTATTTGAGGGTGCAATCAGCATGGAGACTGCTGGGAAGGCTAATGAATAAAAGCGGATAATATGTTAATGTATGTGTACATATGTATATTTAGAATAAATTAGACAACGTCAAAACAAAATTTATTGTGTAATCAAAATTTATTTTAAAATATATCCGAAAATAACATTAAAAATTTAAGTAATAGTATAAAAAATGTTTTAAAAGACAACAAAATCGAAATATTACAAGACTTCCGCGACACCATTCAGACAAAGAGAGACAATAGCATTCCCAAGGAGGGTTGACGTCAGGCAGGCGTAAGGCGGCCGGTCGTAAAACTTTTGCCAAATCCTTTCAGCAGTACAGAAGATGTACTGCGCCGACCCCAAGTGATTGGGAAATGGGCAGGGAGATGAAGAAGAATATGTAAATATATCTACCTTGTATAATTATGTACCTCGCTCAAGTGTAGGATATTATAACTTGTATCGATGGTACTGACACATGTCAGAAAACTTCTTGACTCAATACATCTAAGGTTAAAAACAGATATATATATATTATGTATATTACAATGAAATACCACCCTAAAATTCAATCCCAAAATCATAATGACTTCTTTTGCCGTATTAGCCATTGGTAACTTTAAATTATTTTGAAATTGGACACGGGGTTTGAACCCGCCTCACTCGGTTTCCAATTATACTCGGTGTTTCCAATGGACTACTGCTGCTGATGTATATAGAATATACATTACATATTATATAATTTGTATATTATGTAATATATACGATTAAAATTTATGAAATGGATGTTATGTAAAGATATAGTTAAAAGTATACTGGCCTTAGTTATATGACGACGCAAATACATTATATAACGTACGTGAGTAGCAATGATTTCAGTTCGATTATAATGTAATATTCTATATAAATGCTTGTAAGGTTTATATAATATACTATAATATAATAATATACACACATATATAAATGTATGTGTGTTTAAATTTTAGAAGATACTTATAAAGTTAATGATTATTAATATTATAAACTAGCACAAACCGCGGCTTAGACCGCATCCTATCTACGAAAAAAAAAAAAATCTCGTTGGATTTATATTATATAGCGACTCACCCTCGCTTCGCTTGGGTTCGTCCCTGTATTTATATAATAGTAAATATAGTTTTATAATAATGTATGAAAGTCTGCCCGATATGTTGACATTTATGATTACTGCTGCGCTCCCTTAGGTAGTAGCATGATGATATATAGTTTATAGCCTTCTTTAATAAACAAGCTATCTAATTAAAAAAAAAATGTTTCAGATCGGATTAGAAGTTCCTGCTATAAGCGCGTTCAATCAAACAAACAAACTCTGCCTCTTTATAATATTTGTGTACCGAAGCCAATATACATTATTTATGTAATACTAGCGGCTCACCCTCGCTTCGCTCGGGTTCGTCGCTAGGTACGTTTTAAATAGATATAAAAAGAAAAAATCTTTCTTTCTCACATTTTAATTATATGTTTTAATACTTACCTATTCCGGACTAAGAGAAATCCAAAAATTAAAATATCATAAAAATTGGAACGCGGTCGAACGGGATAAAAAGTATCCTATGTCCTTCTCCTGGCTCTAAACTACCTCCCTGCCAATTTTCAGCTAAATCGGTTCAGCCGTTCTTGAGTTATAAGCGAAGTAACTAACACGACTTTCTTTTATATATATAGATGTCGATTGGCTTGTCTCTTTTCTCGCAGCTATAACGATATAATATCATGATAATACTTTCTTAGATTTACGCGAATGTTTGACATTATTAAATAAAACTATCTTTTCGGATTATTTCGCGGATTTATTTTGATTTTTGGTTCCCGACGATTCGAATGCTTTATTGCATCCATGGTCACGGGAGAGACTGAGGTGTTACATGTCTTGAAGGTATAGTTGTTACAGACAGCCTACCCACAATTAACCAAAAATCGGGAACCAAAAATCAAAATAAATCCGTGAAATAATCCGAAAATATAGTTTTATTTAATAATAATATCATGATGTCATGATTTACATGTATACAGATATTTATAGCTTAGAATCTAGACGATGGCGTATATGTATTTTATATGCCAAAACAAAAAAATTGACAAAAAATATTAGTCTCGTGTAGGTACGTTACGAGGGTCTATGCGAAGATCATCAGTAATAGTTTATTTATTTTTAATGAAAATAAAATAGATCCTTTCCCAGTCGAAATCACAGCCACAATATCCCAGAACAGAGGCTTGTACGTGAATAATTGGCAGCGGTGGATCGATGACACGATGACGTCACTCGCATTGCATATATTGTATACACATAGGATACTGCACGTATACAGTATACACTATACAGCCGACGTATTATATGGGAATATTTGACTGCAAAAACGGGATAATCGTGAATCGAATTCATATACTAAGTGTTCCGCATGTAAAAAGCTTTAACGTAATCATATGAGTTACTTTTATCGTGTTTATCGTTTAGTTTCTACCCAATTACCAATATTGAAAGTTTTAAATATTTTAGACAATTTTTAGAACATTTATTTGTCGGTCTGTGTATATAATCATAGTTTGAGAACAACTTCTTTAAGTTATTTATTATACATTATTTTTGTTCAAATTAGAAACAACTTTTTTTTACTTTTATTGAGAATGAAATATAAAGAGTGTACATGCTATTCATACAGACATAGGTACTGAGTGTTGGTTAAGCCTTAATAAACCACAGCCACAGGTAGTAACTCGTTATTATTTAATATGCTTTTAATCTATATTAATATTATAAAGAGATAAGATTTATTTGTTTGCTTGTACCGAATAAGCTCCGAAACTACTGAACCGCTTTAGATCAAATTTGGTAAGAAGATAGTTTGAGACCCTGGGAAGGACATAGGATAGTTTTTATCCTGGAATAAAATTTCACCCCCTTAAGGGATGATGCCTTAAAGGGCTGAAAATAGGGATAAAAGTTTGTATGGGAAAGCAACCTAAAACATAAAAAGTATTTATATAAATCTGCCATTTTGGAGACATAGGTACGTACCTATTCATTATTATCTAGTGAAAAACTTACCTTACTTTTCTTTTCCCCATTTATTTGCCATATTTACTCCAGTGAGAGTAAAATTGCAGTACCTACTTTGGGTTAACGAACCCAAAAATTTAAAATTAATGTATATCAAGGTAATTGATTCAATTTACATCGTTATTTCTGATGAGGATTATTTCAAATTATTTACTGTTAATTCGTTTGGAGTTTTATTGAAATTTGTATTGAAAATTCTCCAATACATTTATCACTGTGACTTGCATTTAGTTTGCTTTGTCTTTTACTCACTCTCGACAAAAAACTCCTGAAACTCTAACCTCATTTCGCCATCCCGTGAGGATAATTCTTCTTGAAATATATATCTTTTAATCAAAACGCCTATGAGAATGATTTTATTAAAATAAGTAAGACTGTTCTTTTCCTATCCTGTAACTCCTGGGAGTTATACGTTGAGCTTAAAAAGTTGCCTACCTTCCACAAAAAAGTTTTGTGGAAATCGGTTTAGTCAGTGGCCACAAATGTATAGCCCTAGTTGCTTTACCCCAGCTGCAGATTAACATAAGCTATATCTAGTTAATAGATTACATCCATCCATAAGCCCCGTTTCTGTTTTAAAGAAGGATAAGCTCATTAACAACTTTAGCATTTGTACTTAGATATAGAAACATCTGTTATTATGTTTTATATTTTAAGTACGAGTTTGCAAAATTAAAAATGAAAAAAGAGTACCTAATTGATTGTAAATCACTATTATAATAATTCTTAATTAGGCAAAATATGTATATCATAAAAGACTGAGGAATCTGGACATTAAATATTTTTTGAAAAATCTTATTGAAATAGTCATTATTATCTATACTGAGGCCGAATCTATAGTTTTTAGAGTTTTTGTCTGTCTGTCTGTCTGTATATCTGGGAAATCGTCACGAAAAAACCACCGAGTACATTTTGATCGAATTTGGTATGATGGAAGTTGGCTATTCGTATCAACATATAGGATACTTTTTACTACGGGGAAAAATATCTCATCTCTGAGAAATCTTGCGTATGTAGGGTTGAACCTGAGCGGAGCGAGAGTGAGTCGCTAGTAAATTATAAAATCTATCTATCTATAAAAAAATAAGAGTTAGTATGTTTGTCCTCTATGCGTTTCTAATCTATTGATCCGCTTGTGATGAAACTCTGATGGGTTATTCTGTATACATCTGCGAAGGCGTTTGGCCCAAAAAAATCTTTGAATGTTTGTCTTCCACGCGTTCCTAAATCTTTCAAACTAAGGAAAGCACCCGGACGAGAATAAGTCGCTAGTATTAAATATTAAATAAAAATATTAAACTCTTGATGATATTCCGACTTTTGCGGCGCTAGACTCGAACGCTGCCATTTCTATAATTTCCTATCTTTATGTATGAGTAAGGGAGTTATTTTGACGACCTTATAAAGAAAGATTTAAATTTTTCGCGTTCTACGAAGTCCGTAATAAAATATCTTTTTCTTCGTATTTTTAATACTTCACCGCTTATGTGTCTACGATTTCGTTTTACATTTGGTAATATAAAACAAAATCTTGTTAGTCAACTTAAGTCCTTGTTATCGATTGCTGCTCATGAATAATTTTAATGATTAACATATAAAATAACAGGTTTGTCTTACTGCCTCATATACTTTTTTTTAATATGTTGGGACATTATCACACAGCACCATCTAGTTCCATGGTAAGCTACGAGGCTTGTGTTATGGATATCAGATAGTTTATATACTACAAATATATAACTTTAAATAAATACATATTATAGATATAAACACCCATAACTGGAGCACAAACATTCGTGCTCATCACACAAATGAATACCCCCAGTGGGACTCGAGCCGGCGACCGCTGGCACAGCAAGTAGGGTCACTACAAACTGAGCCAAGCGTGTCGTTTTTATTGTTTATTTGTGTTCAAATCTTTTATAGTATGCGTCACTAGAGTATAGGTTTTCACTTTCAATTATTGGCTCTCTATATAGAATATAGAGCTTTGTTCTATATAGAGCAGCTAAAGTTTTATGCTGTTTAAATAAATATCAAAAAAATCAACAAACAGACTTAACATAAAATATTAAATGAACAATTCTTGTATATACATACATATATGTATATTTTACTGATTGTATCTTGGAAATGGCTGTAAAGGTGTCTTTCAAATTTTGTATCTAGATAAGGGTTTACTTTTTAAGTTTATCTACATAGGTGTCTTTTCGAAAATAAAACGATATTTTTTGTATTTTTTTCCAAAAAACGTCAAGTGAAGTTCGATCGCTCAGGTATCTACTCTACTTATAGTACTAATTAATGGCTTTTTCATTTCCATAACTTGAAATCTTTCTTGCCTTTTCTCTTATATAACTTAGATAGGCGGTTACCAAAGCCGCGTTTTATCAAAGCTCGTCCTAACCGATCTATCAATGACTGGACCGGACCACTAGATCCCTAGGGTTGACATTTCAACAACGAATCTAAGAATGACGTTGAAGAATGTGTTTGAAGCCGATCAAAGATATTTGATCTTTGATCGGCTTTAAAAAGGTCTCAAGTCTACTGTAAGCTTTTTTCTTTTCGTGCAAATCTTATAATGTCTTCGCCATTTATGAGCTAAATAAAAATTAGTCTAATAAACTATTTCATTTAATTTATACCAAAATTATTGAGGACACGTTTGGCTCAGCTTGTAGTGATCCTACTTGCCGTGCCAGCGACGGCCGCGCCGGCTCGAGTCCCGCTGGGGTCATTCATTTGTGTGATGAGCATGAATGTTTGTACTCCAGTCATGAGTTTTTATATTTATAATATGTATGTATTTAAAGTTATATATGTGTAGTGTATCAACTATCTGGTGTCCATAACACAAGCCTCGTAGCTTACCATGGAACGAGATGGTGTAGTGTGGTAATGTCCCGATATAATTATTATTTATTTATTATCATTATAGCCACATATAAAATTAAATAAAAACTTTTACCCCCTGGGATGGATTAACTTCTTAAAAAAGATTTAAAGTGATTTTGTTCGCACCTCATTTATAATTACTCGAATACCAAATTTTAAAAAATATCTTCCTTCCTTAAATATAATGGTTTCTTAAAAACATACATTTTAAACAGAAAACTCATAAAAATAGAATTAACATGTAAATTTACCCATAGATATGATATTATCATTCCCAAATAAATATTTATATAATTTGAAATAGCGATATATACGCTAAATATATTTTCGTCGAAACAAACTAAATAGTTTATATTATAGTTTAAACTAGATAAAAAGAACTAAATTTCTATGGAAACCTGCTAGAAGTGAAACTTCATTGGTTATTTATATTTCAAATCTGTAAGATTAATAAATTAATTAAATCATCTTTTAATATTACACTCAGACAAAAATGTGAATCAAACGAATATCACGCAATGAGGGGAGTATAATATACTAGCGGCTCACCCTCGCTTCGCTCGGGTTCACCTCTAGAAAAGCACAAACAGATCTATCCCACGGGAACCGTTCATTTTTCCGGAATGATGAATTTTCCGGACGAAAAGTAACCTATTGTTTGATCGGCAATATAAGGTATCAGCATGCCAATCTTAATCTTAAGGTTGAGCCAACGTTAACCATATAAATTTCTAAGGACGATTCGATAGAACCAGTTATTGTGTTTTCCCGTGGGAATGAATAATTTGCCTGTCGTAAAAGGTTTCCTAAATATTGATCCGAGTACTAAGTCTTATTACTATACAAAATTTAGTTAAAATCGGTTAAGTACTTTTTGTTTGAAACACGCACATCGATTTGCCTAAGTTAGTTTTATTAAACGTATAAATAAGAATAAATATTGCGAGTGTAAATAAGAAGATAGACATATACAATTCGGCACTTTTCTGTAGGACTTTTCAAGACCAACAATTTTTTAGTATATTGTTTCAATGTATGTATGTCTTAAGGCTCAGCCAGCGGAAGGTTTCTAGGGATAAAACCAGTTATATAGGATCGATAAAACCAGTTTTTGCATTTTCCCGTGGGAAAGAAAGATTTTCTTTAAGTAAAAGGTATCTAGGCAGTGGTATCCCAGTGCTAACGCGCTCGCTTGGGAAACCGAGTGAAGCAAGTTCAAATCCCGGGTCTCGCACCTCTGATATTTTCATGTGCGAATCATTTCTAACACAGTTACCACTTGTCTTAACGGTGAAGGAAAACCTGCATATCTGACAGAACATAGCAAGTTTTCGAAAGACATGTGAAGTCCACCAACCCGCACTTGGCCAGCGTGGTGGACTATGGCCTGATCTACCTCGTACTGAAGGGAGGCCCGCGCATGTGTTAAGAAGGGCTGAATACAACATACATACATACATACAAAAGGTACCCTAAATGTTGACTCGAGTAATAAGTTATCACTTCACCAAATTTCGTTGAAATTGGTACATTACTTTTCGCGTGAAACGCACACACAAAAACAGACAAACAGGCAAACAGATAAACAGGCATTTTTTTTAATAACTATTGTTTTGGGGTCTATGTTGTGTACATAATACGTTACAAATAAACAAAAACATCTATCCCACGGGAAAAGTACATTATTCCGGGATACACAGTTACCTATTTGTTATTCTGATGTATGAACTATATTATTGTAAAGTTTCATCAAAATCCAATCAGTGGTTTTTGTGTACTAAGCTGTATAAGTTACTATAGTTTTTTGACTATCCCACGGAAACTCTTTAATTTTCCGGGATCAAAAGTAGCTGATTTGTTTTGTCATGTATGAACTATATTATTGTAAAGTTTCATTAAAATCCAATCAGTAGTTTTTGTGTACTAAGCTGTATAAGTTGTTATAGTTTTTTAACTATCCCACGGGAACTCTTTAATTTTCCGGGATAAAAAGTTTCTAAGATATTGCCCGGGGATACAAGGTACCACCATCCAAAATTTCATTTAAATATGTCCAATAGGTCCGGAGATTAGCCCGTACAAAGAGAAAAACAGATAAACAGCTCGCTCGGGTTCGTCCATACCTACGAATATGTTGTATTATCTCTTTAACCATTTGTCCAAATTATATGCAGTAAAAGGGAAAAGTCTTTTATTTTAAACATTTTAGACGATAAATTTACTTATTTTGATAAGAATTCATAATTGTTGATAATATGACCAATAAACATGACCTACCGATTTAAATGATTTTTTTATTATAAAAAGCTACTTTTTGTGACTTAAATATAAAAGTTAGACATATGCTGTCGCTGACTTTTTTGTAGGCATTATTGAGCTCTACAACTTTTCTCTAGAACATTATCATATATCTCTCATCGTTAAGGCAGCGTTCGTAAGAAACGTTTTCGTTCGACCGTTTTTTCTCCGACTTACTTTGCAAATCCGACTACCACGAAAAAGCCTTTTCATTTTTCGGGTTAATATATAGCCTATGACACTCAGAAAGAACGTGGCTTTCTATTGGTAAAAGAATTTTGAAAATCGGTTCAGTAGATCCAGAGATTACCCCCTACAACGTCACAAACTCACAAACTCACAAACTCACAAACTCACAAACTCACAAGATCACAAACTTTACCTCTTTATAATATTAGTATAGATTATCTCTTTCTATTTAGCTGGATTCTTACATCTATCGTATATACTCTAAGGTTCTCGGGTTCGTCACCCGAGTAAAGTGAGGGTGAGTCGCTAGTTATAAATATACAGGCATATTTGAAAACAATTTAGTAAAAAAGTAATCTCTGAAGATAGCAACGGGAAGAATATCATAAATAGCATTTTTCAGAGAATAACAACGGTTACTATGGCAACCGTGGCGATTTTTCGTGACGAGACCTTGAAATTTTACCCTCATGCGAGCAAAGAAGTTTTACTTCAAAAACAAAACTAATTAAATTCTAAATATTTTTTCGTTAATATGATTGATAGAAGCCAAATAAAGTATTATATATATTATTCGTGAGTATTCTACGATATTATTTTATATTTTCATTCATTGAATAAATATGAAAAACAAATACCGTTATACAATATTTATCATTCCGTGATTACTGTCCGCTCGGTACATCCGAATGTATTGGCTTAAATATACCACGGTACAAAATTTGCCAACAAAAATTATATTTGGGTTTGATCTAACTACTTGCACTAGAATATATTATTATCGTGCATTTAATATGCATGTGTTACATACTTTTATATAAAAAGATACAAAATATCCTTCTTCCTTGAAGTAAATAATTGCTGCAACTATTGAGCGTATTGAAAATAAGCACTAAGTGCAGATATTACGTGGGAATACTAATTTATTGTTAAATAATCTTCTTATAATGAAGAAAACACAAAGACATAACGATGTGTTTTTTTCTTTCTTTCTCATGCACGAATATGCTTTCAATAACAGCAACTGTACCCCTAAATGCTCGATAGGACATTTCCAGTCAACATGACTGAAATCGACTAAGACCCAACACTATCACTATAAAAAAGACAAATGTGCACAGCCCTAACTGAACTAGTAAACTGTGTTTCAGAAACTTTAATATCAGTGTACATACCATTTTATTTAAAAAAAAACATCCCGAAAGATAATTTAATAATACTTTCTTAGATTTACGCGAATATATTTTGACATTTTAAATAAAACTAAATTTTCGGATTATTTCGCGGATTTATTTAGATTTTTGGTGCAAGCGTTGGGAACCAAAAATCAAAATAAATCCACGAAATAATCCGAAAAGATAGTTTTATTTAAAAGATAATTTAATAATATAATACTTTCTTAGATTTACGCGAATGTTTGACATTTTTAAATAAAACTATCTTTTCGGTTTATTTGGCGGATTTATTTTGATTTTTGGTTCCCGACGTTTCGAATGCTTTACAACATCCATGGTCACGGGAGAGACTGAGGTGTTACATGTCTTGAATCCGAAAAGATAGTTTTATTTAAAAAAGATAATTTAATGTTACCATCCAATTCGTGAGCCGCACAGCCCTCACGCCGCAGCGGGCGCGCTCATTATAGTAGTATGTAAATAGCTGCGATTTATCGATGTGTTGTCGCGCGCTCTGATTGCTTGATCAAATAATATATTATACTATATTATAGTACATTGTGTTGTTTTTGTAATAAACTGTATAGGCTTCATTGTTAGAGCAATACTTGTTGTGTTAATATTAATATCAAATGCATTGAATACTCATTCGGTTTTGTCCACGGAACTATTTTAATTTTGACGACACGTTTGGCTCAGTTTGTAGTAATCCTACTTGCTGTGCCAACGGTCGTGGGTTCGGTTCCCTCTAAGGGCATTCATTTGTGTGATGAGCACGAAGGTTCGTACTGCAGTCATGGGTTATTTATATACACTATCTGTATCTGGTATCCATAACGCAAGCCTCGTAGCTTACCATGGAACTAGATGGCGCTGTGTGTTAATGTCCCAACATATTTATTTGTGCTTAATTATTATTATTATGAAGCCCAAAAACAAATAATAATATACTTTTATATGCCTCTAAACTTTTTATTGATAAATAAAACTTAAATGTATGGCGGTGATTTCGAAACAACTTACTTATATACAAAACATAAGTAGTGAACACAGTGTGCGGCTTCTCAGGAGGAGTATAGTGGAATACTTTAATGGTTAAATAACCTTTGTTTTGACAAATACATTATAGGTTATCAAAATCATAATTCTTTTAAGCTGTAATCTATACATATAATAAAATTCTAACTAAATCAAATCTGTACATTAAATATTTTTTAGAAAATCTTATTGAAATACACATTATTATCGCTAACAGAAGCCGAACCTATAGTTTTAAGAATATATAGGTTATCCGAGTCAACTAATATACTAATACGAGTATTCTAATATATAAAACCTAAGAATTTGGTTTTGGTCATATTAACGCGGGCGGAGCCGCGGGCAATGCTAGTTGTTTATACAGACAGTACAGTTAACAGGGCGGTGATTGAATAAGACTTTAATTTTTTCAGAAGATGTAAGGGCATGTGACAAGTGTTCATATAAAAAGTAATTACGGTCCATATAACAAAGTTAAACATCGCAAGGCAGCTACAGGCTGTAGCGCAAACCGAATTATATCTAGAAATTGCTTCACCGACCGCTCTTTGATGTCGCTGTCACCAACTATTCTATATTGAAGCTATTTACTCTTTGAACACTTGATCACGTTAGATACTTACTTAAAAGTCACTTAATTTACAACTTCTTGCATAATATTCTTAATTATATCCATCACTAGGCGCATTTTATATTTATAAAATTAGATATTATATAAGTACAGGTAGCGCCAACTATTGGTAAATATTATTACTAAGAGTAGCTTACTAAGCATTTTCATCCAAATCAATCCGGCTACATTCACTATCGCACTCTCACTACACTCACACGTACAAACTATAACATTTTCTAATTAATTAAAAAAATATATTTACTAATTAATTAAAAAAATAATAATGTGTTTGATTTTTGAGCATTTTGTGTTTTCATCAAAAATAAAAATATATTTACAATTACTATTACTTATATTTAACTAGCAGAACCCACACTTCGCTCGCGCTATAACTGTACAAAAACTCCAAGAAGGTTTCATACAAACTCTCATCCCCTATTTTACCCCCTTATGGGATGAATTTTGAAAAATGCTAAAACGCTTATTCGTTTAATTGTATTGAAGAGCATTAATACCAAATTTCAAGTAATTCTAATCATATTTTTTTTGGTTTATATTATTACGTGTATTCCCGTGAGAATGAGTAATCTCCCGCGGTAAACCATCTCCAACAATCTCCATACAAAAGTCAGGCAAATCCGTCACTCTGTTATGACGTGAAAGGAGAACAGACAGACAAACAAACAATCACACATTCACATTTATAATATTAGTATGGATTTGTATATGTAACTCATAAATGTGTATAATTGTAAAACTGCCGGTACACGTAGATGCTTAATAAAATAAAAATTAAGCTAAAAGAAATAGATATATAAAAGGCATATGGTAGATATCGAATATAGCATTTTGTTTTGAGATCACAGACACTCTAGTTCCAGACGTGTACTCGTATGTATGAACGAATATATCTGTACTCTGCACCTAACCAACAAAAACTACAATCAAAACACTGATCTATTACAAACCGAAACATTGCAATAAAACAAAGCGAGCACTGATTGAACTATTGCCTGAATATTTTAGACCGACAGAAATTCATTTTTCACATTTATCGTACATTCGATTAAAATTTCACAAATGCGTTATGGCTACGTATTTAAATTAAACGGCGTAGACTTAATACAGCGGCTTTTATATCTACTGTCACTGTTGAAATGCATATTAATTAATATATTTGATCGACAGAAAATTTTGAATAACCGTCCCAATATATTTATTAGTTAAACTAGCGGCTTAACCTCGCTTCTCTCGAGTGCGTTCTTAGCTAGGTACGAGTACATTTTAATATTTTAAGCGAACCCTAATTCTTTTTTTAAAATAAAAGTAGCCTAATTATTCCTTATAAAATCAACTATCTGTCAGTGAATGTCCCGTCAAAATTAGTCCAGCCGTTTCAGAGATTAACCGGAACAAACAGAAAGGCAGACAAAAAATTAAAAAAATGTGTTTTACTTATAAGTACCGTATGCCTTTAAAAGTAAAAAGCTACTATTTTAACGTTACAAAGAAACACGTTAATTTAATTTATCTATATAGATATTTAAAATGTTATTAGTAGGCTCTAATATAACAACCCATTTCAGTGAAATTTTAGGCGACCCAGATATGGAGATCCTAGAGTGATATGGAGATAGCTTAATCCATGTTATTATATAAAACGTAGACTATAATTATCAAGCTATAACGCTGGTGAGATCGTTGTTAAAAACCAGATATATTAAAAAAATCTCGCGGATTCACTCATGTGTTTCATCACGAAAAAGTAGCCTAAGTATATAAAGGGTAAAAGCTGTCTTCTTTCTAAATTTTGCTATTTCATTTAGCCATTATATCGTGTAAAAGTAACAAACATACACACTCACTAACAATTTTTCTTATTATATTATTATGTAACAGATTTGTTATCATCTAATCATATTTTAATTATAGTTTATTAGCATTGTCTTCATGTCTACTCCGCCCTATAACGACGCATCCAGCGATCGATGCACTACACAGTATATATGTACGAGTATGTATGAAACATGTACGTTATTAATGCATGTTCTCGTGCCTCTGTCATGTGATATCTCTGTAGGCCAGTAAATTGCATTCAAATATCAAAATCGTGTAGGCTTTATCATACTAGTATTTATACAGCCTTAGATTTTGTTAATCTCTACATATAATAAATATTATCACGAAGAGATAATTTAAATCATTGTTTTTAAAATATGCGTAGTTGAAGGATGTTATCGTTACAGAGAAATGAACTGATCGTTTGATTGGATTACATGAAAATATGATTTTTGAACGACGTTTCGAATGCTTTACAGAAATCATGGTCACTAACTAGTTGTAAAAGAACAAAAAAAAAACAAAATAAATCCGCGAAAAAATCTGGAAAGCTAGTTTTATTAAAAAAAAATCACTGTAAATATTATGACTGCTTAGTTTAACTTAAATTTGTTGAGTATTAGTTAAAACAAGAGTTCCCTTCAATAAACAATAAGTAAATCACATGCAAAAGCGAATATATATAGACAATATAGCAATAGTTTTATCATTTTGGTATTAGCAATGAAACAATTAAATACTACAGGAGCGCTGGCTCGGGCCAGAACGGCTTCGATAGAACTGACACTGATGGATTTATTGCTTGCATCGGCTCTATTTCGATCATTCACTCTGAGCCAATTGAAGCTGAAAAATGTAGGTGGTCTAAAATTACCGAATTTTGGTATTGGGAACAACATACGTTTAATAAGTATACATTTTTAATGTAATAAATAATAATAATAAATATGTTAGGACATTAACACACAGTATCATCTAGCTTTATAGTAAGCTACGAGGCTTTTGTTATAACATATAGTTGGTACACTACACATATATAACTTTAAATACTTACATATTAACATAAATGCCGCCAGCAGAACTCGAACCCGCGACCGCTGGCCACTGATCTTAGCGTGTTGTCAGCACATACGTCAAATGTATATAATATAGAACATAATACTAGTATGTACATTGTACATATTGAATTGCTACCTTTTTGGCAAATTTAATAACTAACAGTAGCCTATGTATTATTCCAAATCACAGTCTATCCGTGTACTAAGTTACAACCAAAACAAGCTGGCGGTCCTTTAGACACACCAACATACAAACTTTCGCTGGTTATTAAATGGGTAACTGGTTAACGACAACCAATGTTTTTCACGCAATAGAAACATTTTTATAGATTTAGCAGAATTTTTGATATTATATGTTGATATGTTCTGACATGGCCAAATTTCATAATATTAGCTAAGCGTGCGTGAAAAATTCGCTTATTGACATTTAGGTTTGACCAGACACGCCAAATTGGGGATAACTCTATTGCGTATGAGGCGACGGGGACAAATTAAATTGTGATCAGTGCAGAGTTAACTGTGTCTTGTATGTTGTACTTGCTATTTTAACCGACATCAAAAAGAAGGAAGTTTTTTTCGATAAATTTTTTTTTCATAAAATTGACATCGAAAGTTCAAAGTTCAAAAAGGCAGTGGTAGCCCAGTGGTAACGCGTTTGCTTGGGAAATCGAGTGAAGCGGGTTCAAATCCCGGGTCTCGCACCTCTGATATTTTCATGTGCGAATCATTTCTAACATGATTACCACTTGCCTTACGGTGAAGGAAAAACATCGTGAGGAAACCTGCATGTCTGAGAGAACCTAGCAAGTTTTCGAAAGACATGTGAAGTCTGTCAACCCGCACTTGGCTAGCGTGGTGGACTATGGCCTGATACCCCTCGTATTGAAGGGAGGCCCGTGCCCAGCAGTGGGACGATAAAAAGGGCTGAATACATCAACTTGGAATTTCTACTTTAAATATGTACGAGTATGTATAGTATATAAGAAGTTATTTTTTGTTTTAACAATACTCTATTTCGAGGTGTCGATATAAATAGCACAATTAAGTGGCATTTTTATTATTTTATATAATATAAAATTTCACAAAATAATTGTTTACATTTGAGAATAATTTAAAAGCATTCAGCTAATAATATTTTATACTTCGAATAAACAAAAGAAGCTTTAACAAAATAACAAAGTGGGCTTTAAAAACAATGGAAGGTGCGACATTCGGCAGAAAGTCGATTGAGAGCACTCTACACGTCATGTGTTGATTCGTTGAATATGTACCTGTTTGGAGGCTTAATTTTGAAGTCAAAATGAAGATTTTAATATATTATTTTTTTAAGTAAATTAAAAAATTAATGTTGGCTGTAAAAATATCTACATGGTACTTAATTCCCTAGGAAATTTCACTGTAAGTTTTTATTAATTAACTAATGCCTCATTTTAATTCTCACTACACCGCTAACAACACATAAAACTACTTTTCTCTATTCCATGGGAACAATTTTTATTTTTTGGAATATATAGTACCAAAAAATAGATGAGTAAAACAATTGAGTTGCCCGGAAACAATTTTAAAGGACGTCTATCTGAGAAAGATAATATATTCTAATTGTTTAATTATAAATTGTACAAATAACTATATTAATAACTAGCGAATCACTCTCGCTTAGCTCGGGTTCGACCCTTGATACATTTTATCTGTAGTCGTATAAAGTTTTCAGAAATGTGGTGTTTTCCCGCAGTAAAAAGTATCCTATAGGTTGATCCGGATAACTAGCTATTCATACCAAGTTTCATCAAAATTTGTCCAGTGATTTTCTCGTGATGCATTCCCAGACAGACAGACCAACAAAAAAACCTAAAAACTATAAATTTGGCCTCTTCATATCGATAATAATGACTATTTCAATAAGATTTTCCAAAAAAATATTTAATGTACAGATTCGCCTCAGAATTTTATTATATGTCAGTATAAATAATTTTAACGAAGAAAACACGTAGTTGAATGAATGAATGAATTAATGAAATTTTTCTTCCACTGGTACAAAAATATAAAGCCTCGATTCTGAGAAGTACTAACTGAAACTTAGCGAGACTAAAGCAAGATTTTTATTTATATATAATAGAAATATATCAGAATAAGGCCGTAGGGAAAATTTCTGACACACTTTAAATTTAAGTACCAACACAAATATCGACCACATCAGGAACATGTTCTTGAATTAATGTAATCTTCCCAATATGCGTATACAAGTGTGCATGTAACAAAAGTTTGAAGGATTTTCGCTTTTATGTCGCTAATTTTAAGGACACTTGTCATGTACAAGCTCTGTACTGAGATGTTCCCTTGGTCGTGGTTAATCCCACGTCGAATGCCGACATTCGAACAACAGTTCAAAGGAGCGAGTTGCAAAGTGGTTTCCAATAATTTCAAATAGAATCCTCGACTACGCGAATTATTCACAATCAAATGTTTGGCGTATTGCGAATATACGTGGGTGTTGAGCTTTCAGCATTACTTATGCAGGTGGTTTTGTAAGGTATATGAAATTATTTTACCGATTTTTTAATTAAATTTGGCCATAGGCTTATGGGATTATATTAATATATTTTTTGTTTGTGAAGGGGTATTTGTCACTTCTTTGAAGCCGCTAGAAAAAAAAAATTAAACACTTTTAAAATACAATGTTTTTGAAAAAAATTACAGTTCACAGAATTTTTATTTGCACGTATGACTAGTTGTGAAGTTTATTTTATTGTTGGAAAATGAGTACGCATGTTTCTTTATTATGGAATATGGCTATGGAATCTATCTCATAAGTTTAAGTCTTATTATATTAATCTAGACTCTCTAAGATATATTTCTCATATATATTTATATCTAAAACGTGGACATGCTAACAGAACTAGTTCCACAAATAGAACAAAACTTAGAAATTAGTATGAAATCTATTAAATTAAATGTAGTTGGAAATGTTTTAATTGAATATTTTGAAGGAAACTGCAGTAGCAGGCGTGTATGATGCCGTCTGATGTCCCGGCGCCGGGCCTCGGGGAATTCGGTTACAATCTAATTGTGGGGCCTCGGGCTCGAGCGAGCTCGTGTGTGTGGCGCTTGGTGCAAGGGGAAGGAACAGGGTTTATCTTTGAATTAATCTTAAATACTTTATGTTTAAATCCAATAATGTTACTATACTTAAGTAAAGATTTAATAAAGATGAATTATACTTTTATATTTGAGGGATAAGATGTTAATATAAAATTCGAAGCATTAAAAAGTAAGAAATAATAGAATAAATAGATATTTTTGGAGTCCATGCGTTAGCGCATGGACTCCATACCTTCCTTCCTTACCTTAAAAGATATTATGTACATCAAAACAATGTACTAGAAAATTGTAGGTTTTAAAAGGACATATATAAATGTTCATGATACCATGTGTGTATCTCCTAACTCCTGAGGTACACTCGCAATAACTATTTCTATGTATTTCAAAACGTACACACCTACGGAAACATGCTAGTAGGTATATAAAACTAAATTAACAATTTATGCACAAGGTACATTATATTTTATTTTAAACTATTGTTATAGGTACAATGTAGATAAATACAGGGTATACCCTGTATTTATATACATTGTCCATTTTTGTTTGCCTTTTCCAGTTTACAGACAGACGGACAAGTAAATCAACACACAAAATATCTTGAAAGAATGGCAGTATTGTTAAAATCACTCCGGTAATACATAGCATATTTAATAAGGTTTAACACGAACAAGTATATGTATCCTAAACGGAAAAAAAATTTAATTAAGTCAGATTAAAAGATTATAGTTTTTTAACCAAATAGCTCGAATTATAATATTATCAATTTAATCGAGCATACAATCTCTAAACTCTAATATAAATATTTTGTACAAATTTACTTAGTTTTAAGTTCATTTTGTAAGCTACATTTCTTTGTGATTTAATTAAAACATTGCAACTCGAAATAGTCTGTTATTTAAACTTTGTATTACTTTAAATAGTATTTTTCTTATTACTTGCGGTCGTAAAGCAGATTAAATATACCCAGCATCCAAGAATGTTTCTTTACAGAAGAAGGCTCATTGGTATTTACTATATTACATTTTTAAAATATTTACAAAAGATATATTTTTTTTAATTTAATTAAAACTTTTTTTTTGAACAAAATTATTTTTATAAATCGTTCTTTTTGACTTTAACTTTAATCATTTCTAATGTGGTAGTATTTTGCTAAAATATTATGTGCTAAAATATTTACATCTTTATATATATAATTCTTCTGTGAGTGTGTATGTCACTGAACTCCTCTCAAACGACTGGACCGATTTTGATGAAATTTTTTGTGTGTGTTCAAGGGGATCTGGGAATGGTTTAGATTCACAATTTGAATAATAATTTTCATCAAAAAAATTATTAAAAAAAGTTTGAAATTTTCAAATTAAAGACGTGTAGACAGGACAACGTCTGTCGGGTCCGCTAGTATTTCAATAAATTCTTACCCTTACTATAATACGCTTAATTACTATAATAATATAGCTTTTTGTTCTAGTGTTTTAAGTTGTGTTTAATTTTCGATCCTCGCACACGATAAATTTTAAATATTTTTTTAACATTTTAGGTGTAGGTACTGTTGTTTGTGCTTATGAGTGTTTACATAATATTATATACAGTATGCGTGTGCCTTTATTTTAATTTTTTTTTAATTTCCGTAACAAACGAAATGGTAAAGAGTATGAGCATATTCAAATATATTTATAACAATTGTACAATATAGTAACTTTTTCAATCAAAAACAATTGTAACATACAAAGCTAATCTCAGGACGAAAACTATTTAGCAAAGTAGAATCTACTTAACCTAAATAGTAATTTAGCTTCCCACTTCCTGTTTTCAGGTCCAGTTCTAGTACTAAGACCAATGTTTGGACTGAACAACCCGCTACCAACTGTAACGCACAGGGAACTTGTACCAGATAGTTAACGTACGTAAGACTGAGACAGTGTAGGAGTTACGAGAACAAACTCAGAATAGCAATGCTTTGGCTTCTTGAAATATATTTTATTTAAAAAATTTGTTGATGGAAGTAATAAACACATAGATTTTGTCGTCATGGGATACAATAATTGAAGTTCGTCAAACCAAAAGTATATATATTTTATTTTATTATTAATTAGTAGCGTTTGTCCCGCTCACGGAGCTTATGTACATATGTACTATATACTTATATATGTATATATGGCTTCCTTATGATATGTCGCTGAGTGATACTAAATAGTTTATAGCCTTCATCAATAAATGGGCTATTAAATGTAAAAATATTTTATCAATTCAGACTCTCGAGTTCCAGAAATTATTTCATTCTAAAAATAAACAACCTCTTTAACTTAATATATTAGTATGGATAAGTAACCCATCTTCAATTCACAAAAAAATTTATCCCCTATTATGTATAAGCTTTCCACTCTAAACCCACTCGATTTCTGTGTTACAAAATTAGTTAAACTAATTTTTCTTTTAAAGTCAGCCAAAAATAAAATATTAGTATATTACTGAAAGTAATCACTATTTTTTACGCCAGACGCAAAAACGACTGTCTGTCTGTGGCATCGTAGCTCACGAACGAATGCACCGATTTTGATTTTGTTTTTTTGGTTTGAAAGATAAATTAGTCGGGACTATTCTTAGCTAAGTTTCATGAAAATCGGTCCAAGATGGTAGGGGTTTTATATTTTTCTATAAATACGCCTTCAATTATATAATAACAATATTTCCACAAATCGATCGCAGTATTCAATGATGGAAGCCGATTATGAGCTTTGCTTATCGGAATACATACTGAATAGATTTCATTTTAATTTCAACTTAATTGGAAATGCCCGCTTTGTACTGTGACCTAATTAGGTTATTATTAAGCAGATGAACGATTATACATATATTTTATACTATTTCCTGCCTGCAGTTTTGCCTACAAGAAGAGTTTTTTTTTCTTTTTGACCGATACTTTTTAATCGATATTTTTGAAGTCGGTTAATAAAATATGAAAAACTTACTTTATAGCGATAAAAATGTGGACGGCCAATATAGACAGGATATTAAAATTTTTAATAAGAATACTGTAAAATGTATATTATTAATAATAAATTTATAATTTATAGTTTGGTAAAGAATATTTGAGTAGTCATCATAAGATCAAATGGATTCTTTATATTTTGTTATTTATAATTTTATATTAATTTGATGTTTATTACTTATAATTTGTTATAATTTTATAATATTCATAACGATATCGGTTAGTTGTATTTTTAATATTACTGTACTTTGAAACGTGTCGCCAATCACCGTTGGGTAATGTTATACGTAGAAGACAGATGTCGCTACGTTGCACCCAACGGTGAAGAAATCTTAATATATTTAAACGAGCAATTCTTGTATATTTATTTATTTACTAGCGTTGCCCGCGGCTCCGCCCGCGTTCAGATGAGCAAAACCAAATTCTTAGGCTTTACATATTAGTTATACTCTTACAATGAAGTTTTTGTATTTTTTCTCAGAAATGAGATATTTTCCCGCGGTAAAAAGTATCCTATATGTTGACCCGGATAACCATCTATCATCATACCAAATTTCATCAAAATCTGTCCAGTGGTTTTCTCATGATGCGGTAACAGACAGAAAGTTTTTACTTGTGTATTTTTTTTGTAATTATTCAAGTTTTTAGTTTAAAAAAAAAGAAAATTGATCTTTTGGCTAAAAACTCCGAGCGAAGCTCAATCGCCTAGGTACTAATGTTTAAATAGTTATAATTGCCATTTTGTAAGGCATTCCGTGAAGTGATCGAAGTAAAGAGGAAATGCTGAATCTCTGTAGTTTTATATAAAAAATCATTATTAACAATATTGATTACTTTTAAATAAAACTATCTTTTCAGATTTTTTCGCGAATATATTTTGATTTTTGGTTCCCGACGTTTCGAATGCATTTTGGAACGTCGAATGAATTGAATTTCGAAACGTCGGGAACCAAAAATCAAAATAAATTCGCGAAAAAATCTGAAAAGATAGTTTTATTTAAAATGTCAAGTATTCGCGTAAATCTAAGAAAGTATTAATATTGATTACTTTAGTTTAAGAATTATAAGAACCGATATAATTTTAAAATCATTCAAAATATTTTATATAATGAATAAAGTGAAGATAAAGCCAAGTGAAATGGCGCTAGTACCATGAAATTGCAATTAGGCTAGAAACAACAAAGGTGTTAGTCTGAGACGCCACTTTAGCGAGTATCAAGGAGGGTTTTGACTTCAGGCATAGTTGATATAACTATGCTTAGAAGCCTGGAATTCTTTGAAATTCTTATTAATTATGCACAACATATTGTATGTTAAAGTTATAAAATTATAAAGAATGGCTACTAATATCGTGAACATTTCGCCTGGCTTCTTTTGCGTAGTATGTCGGTAGTCGAAAAAGTATCTTATATAATAATCCAAAACAAAGCTGTCATGATTTTGAAATATATTAAAATCCAGGTGATTACAGCTTGAAGATGGGACGAACATACGCAACTTTACAAGCTTTATATTAATAATATTATTGTGATTATTAACAAGATATTATTAATAATCATAATAATATTATTAATAATATCTTATTTATACTATTACTCACTATCGTAATTACAGAGAAGACGGATCAATGTGAATTTTGCGTAGACTTCGTTAATGAGTCGAAAGGAGAAGTAGGCTAGAAACTGGTCGTGAAATTTGTTAGATCGAATACAAAATATATAGAACTTGAGCTCTTTCCTTTTTACGTCTAAACTATATTTAATCTTATTGAAAAATAAGTAATCTTAGTGAAAAAACGAAGCCACTAGCAGTTAAGTTAAAGTTTTAAAGTTAAAAGTTAGTTTTTTAGTTTTTTTTTAAAAGTTAAAGTTTAAGTTTTTTTTTGTGATTTAAAATTCGACTAAAAATAAAACAAGACCCAGTGTTCCTTGTCTTTGTTCTTCAGCAATGTTCCAAACGAGGTCATAAGCCCAATCATAACTGGATCAGTCCGACGTGATCCGGTCGGTGATTGAAACGCGACACAACTCCTCGGATTATGCTCGCCTGCTCTGTTATTCAAAGTACTTGCTGTGATGTGGTCCAAGTGTTAGCGTCTAATCCTAGGTTAGCCAGACTACTGAAATTAATGCGAAAATTTGTGTATTTGTGTATTTTTGTTAGTCCTTTACGGTGAAACGGCTGAGCAAATTCTGATGAAACTATGACCTGGAATAACACGTAGGCTACAGTAAGGTACTCAGTCATCGACCCGACGCACTCGAGTTATAAATAGTCTATACTAATATTGTAAAGAGGAAAGATTTTTTTGTTTGTTTGTTTGTACCGAATAAGTTTCATAACTTCGAAACCGGTTTAGATGAAATTTGGTAAGAAGATAGTTTGAGATCCTGGGAAGGACATGAGATAGTTTTTATCTCGGAAATCATCACTTACGTGGGCGATAATGGGGATGAAAGTTTGTATGGGGAAGCAACCTAGGGACGAAGTCGCTAGTAAGACATAAATGCGATGAGCTAGTAATGCTATAAATGTGTGGTTGTCATTTTGTTGAGTTTCTAATAATAACAGATAGTATATGTAAATTTTAACATATTTTTATTAATACAAATTTAACTTTCGATACAATTTCTATGTACAAAATTATCGTAGCAGAACTTAGAACACAGAATGTTTTATTCCGCCCCATTTAGCTTAAACCATATAATTTTCATAATTCCGACAAAATATAATTTCGTAGTTCGTAAGCTGGCAACACCGACCCACCTCCTTACCATAGTTCAATGAATATTCAGATCTAACTCATCGCCTGCACCGCGGCGGGATAAACAACGTATCCTAACTATCCAAACACCCACGACGCTAACATCTTATACAACAGAGTTATCTGTAGACAAAGCTAGGAACTTAGCTTAAATATAATTAACTGTTACGCTTGTCAATTTGTACGTGACGAAGTTTCAGTACATTGTCCTAGTTTTTGACCGACTTTAAAAAGTAAGGAGTTTTTAAGCCAAATAAAATATTTGGTTGGTAGGAAATCAATTATTGAGAAATAATTTTCATATTTTTGTATGAATTATTAAAATAAAATAAGAATAATCGACAACTGGGGTTCGTGGTGCGATACAATTGTTATATAGCTAAATTGTGCGCGTCAGCACTGCCACTGCACACAACAAAATACATACTCTGTGAAAATCTCAACTTTCTACCTATTACGGTTCATGAGATACATCCCTTTGACAGACAAACAGACGGACAGCGGAAGCATAGTAAATAATATATATAATAATAAATAAATAGTAATAGGGCTCCGTTGGCACCCTTCGGGTACGGAACCCTAAAAATTAAAAAAAAATGTATTGAAGTGTAACTTAAATACTTTTAAATTTGATGTGCATAGAGTATATTATGGCTATTAAAATTTTCTATTTGGAACTTTAGTTATCGGCCCATAATTGGGAAGTTATTAAAGGTTCATCCAGCATGGATGGATGTATACTAATACCCCCAGCGGGACTAGAACTCGCGACCGCTGGCACAACAAGTAGGGTCACTACAAAATGAGCCAAACGTGTCGTCATAACTAGTGATAATTTTGATTCGCTTAACAGACTAATATATCACGTAGACTCATTTATGTATCGGTAAAATAATATATTATTATATCGCTTTTCGCCCCAAGAACTACATGTATTCAAAAACACAAGCCTTTGTCTTTATCAATATGAAGAAACAAAAAACCAAAGATACGCAATTTCATTAATCATTAAAGATTATATCTATACATATAATAAAATTGTAACTAAGCCGAATCTGTACATTAAATATTTTTTGGAAAATCTTATTGAAATAGATCGATACAGAGGCCGAATCTATAGTTTTTAGAATTTTTGTCTGTCTGTCTGTACTGGAGGGATTTTGATGAAATTTGGTATGGTGACAAGTGGTTATCCAGGTCAACATATAGGATACTGTTTAGCGCGGGAAATGAGATATCATTTCTGAGAATATACTAATCTGTTAAATCTAAGAATTTGGTATTTAGTCATCTGAACGCGGGCGGAGCCGCGGGCAATACTAGTATGTAAATAATTTTAATAGTTATACTTAGTATCCCATGTAAGTATATGAGCGGATAGTTGAATAAACTACGAGAACACGATTACGTCTCTCTTGAACGTTGCAAAGTGAATATCAAACATACTCGTAGTCTGCCTGTTTTAGCGGTGAGTGATTTCAATGGCATCTAAAGTAGTTCAGGCGCAGTGTTCTTACTTGGTCGGAATGCTGAGATGCGACTAGCAAGAGGTTATTAAACCTGTAAATTTTAGAAATTTGTTTACACTAGAGACTTGCCCTTACTTCATACGGGTGCACCCGTAGATACAAAATTACTAACTTACTGCAATCAGTATTAATAGGTATACTTTATTACTCCAGGAACAGTCCATCTGTGTATAAAATTGCATCCTTATCAGTCTAGCGTTCTCAGTGAGAAAAAATAAAAAATGCACACACACACACACACATACATACAAAATTTAGCAATGTTAATAGCAAAATTATACTACTCCGTGACCCGCGACGTGGCCCTTGATTAAGTGACGTATACGCTTACATACGTTTAGTTATGTTATGTTCAATAGGTTAGTTTTATAGCATTCAATGAGTGTTATACTCATTACAACGTATACTTTACAAACAGACAAACATACACAAATATTTACGCAAATAAATTTAACTTTATCAAATGTGATTCATTATATAATTTTTACCTTAGCCGAATTCGAACTCGCACTCTCCATGTCTTTCAGGTAAACTACTACTAAGTTATAGAACCGAGATTAATTAATAAAGCGCAGATAGATAGTGGTTCGGCACGAATTAATACTCTAAGTGCATTGTATCCGGATGCCACAGATTACACTGCAAATGTACATTTCATACGAAAACGACTGTATTATAGTAATTTGCATAATAATTACAGAAAGATAATTTATATATAATGATTGGATGAATATATATTTTTAACCGACTTCAAACAGGAGGAGGTTCTCAATTCGCCTGTTTTTTTTTTTATGTTTGTTACCTCAGAACTTCGTCATTTATTAACCGATTTGGACAATTTTTGTTTTGTTTGAAAGGGTATACTTCCAGATTGGTCCCATTTAAATTTCAAAAAAAAACACCAATTCATTATTAGCTATTTTTCCACCCTTCCACAAATTCATTATTGCTTTGTATGGGCTGGCACCGATTTCGAAAATATTTGATTAGGTATGTATTTAATAGGTAGGCTTTAATTACTTAGCCAAAGTACACCGACTTCGAAAATATTTGATTAGGTATGTATAGTAAATGAAAACTACCAATCAGTTATTTTTTACTTTTTAGTGCTTTTGTTTGAAGTCGGTTTATATTTTTTGTAATACAATATTTTGTGAACTTTTAATATGCTGGGATTTAAATCGCCTTTGGTACTACGCTAAAAATCCTCTTTGCTAAAATATTTATAATTAAAGAAACAAAGATTGCTGCTCTTCAAAATGTATTAAAAGTAGTTGGGTTGAATATTTTTCTTGAAATTAATATGAAAACCTCGAGTTACAATATAGTATTTATTAAAAAGAGAATCATAAAAGTCAGTTTCAGCAGTTTCAATTGAAGGTGGACACGAAAAAGAAGAAACATGCACCCGAATAGACTACCTCCAGCTTTTTTAAAATCGATAACATCAATCTATTGTCCTGTCGCTGCGTATAAAAAGAGAAAGCTACAAATACACCTTCCCACTCATATTATTATTGAAGGTAATAATAATAGATAGCAAGAAGTTTATAGATTTTAACTTTTTAAACAATACAGCCTGTAGCTACGAGCCTATAGTTATGATTAAAATATGGTCGAATTACTGCAAAGTAATAATGTAAACAAACCTTTCATACAATTTGGAAAACTATTTATATCTAGCGGTTCACCCTCGCCTCTAGAAAAACAAAAACAAATCTATCCCACGGGAACATAACCTAACCTTTTTTTTCTTAACGTTGGGAAATGCATTTACGCACGAGGTGTGGGACTCACCGGCGTAATACAGCCAGTACTACCCACTAAAACCCAACAAAACCTTCCACCGTCTTAATGGGGCGTCGCAGGATCGCTTACGCATTCAACTACGACGCCCCGACGGCAGATCTGCCAAAGCAGACCACCACAACCATGGGGTTGCTCCACGGTCCACTCTGCTATCAGAGAAGTACCAGGAGCAACCCGCAAGGTACACCGCCCCCTCGAAGAGGGCCACCTCCCACCGCCCACCGAAGTGGGCAACCTCCCTGTGCGTTTCTTAGCTTCGCGTCCGGTTGGATTGCCAGGCACTACTGAGCCCCCCCACCACGACAAGGTGACCGCACGTTGGGGGGGAACATAACCTAACCTACCGTAACGGGATTAGAAGTAATCTATCTGCTATTCCAGATTATAATCTATCTCTGTGTCTAATTTCATCCAAATCCGTTCAGCCGTTCTTACGTGATTGAGTAACAATCATCCATCCAAACATTCAAACATCTAAACTTTCACATTTATACGAGCAATATTAGCAAGAGATACTAACTTAGTACGATTAAAAACAACCATTGTACAGATCTTATAGCTATTTTTCTTAGAATGAATATTTATAATTAGTTTTAAAGTTTCGGCGATTGTTCCTACATACAAACAAACAATATTGTTCTTAAAATAATCTAAGGTGCAAGATTAACTTTACAGCATCTGTATAAGTAAACACACCTTACAATTAATATTATCAGATCAAATAGTGAGTGCAAATAAGCCCAGTAGCAAAATAGTCAAAATAATATTTTTTTCTCAAAATACATTCAAGTTCATTTTATAAGTTAAAGTTTAAATATATCGTCGTATCTCGAACGGGCAGGCGTTGTTGGCGGTTGACAGCAGTGAGTACTATATATAGATTAGGTGACTGAAAGAAGGGACAATTTACTAATGTCTCCCAGAGACATTATTATATAGTATGTTTTGTAAAAATATTTTAACTACTTTTAATTTTTTGCGTATAAGATATGATGTTATGTAATATCTTCACATCTTGTGAGAAGTATAAAAATTGTTTTCAACCGACTTCTAAAAAGGAGGAAATCATCAGTTAGAATGAGTTCAGTTTTTCAAATGGGTCATTTTGTAGTATTATTGTGGTGTATTTGTGTACCTTCTTTAATGATCGTCCTTAGAAGATACAATGCACCTGATAAGTAGCTCCAGAAACATAAGAAACATTTTCATCCAATAAATATTAGATTTTTTAGAAAAATTAAAGTTGAAGTTTCGTTTTTTATTAAGACTGTTAATAAGTTTGATTTAATTTGATAAAATTACTTTAAAAGCAATAATAGTTTGTGGCCAGACTCTTATATCAAAAATCATGAATAAGATGAGGAAATTATGGAGTTCATTTTTATTTTGGTCTTGTAACTCACAATTTTGACACAATATATAATTTACTAGCCTGTTTCTTGTATGTGACGTTTGAATATATTTTGTATGGTATGATGTCGTTTAATGTTTATTTTATTCATTGCCCGGCCGGCGCACGTGCAGTAGGTACTTTCTCGTTCAGAGTTCGAGTAACACAAGCATTTGTCAGCTTTGTCTCGGGATAAACGCTGTGCTTTTATTACCAATTCTTGAAATCTAACAGTTCTTCTGTAATATCGTCGTTTTATTATAAAAAAATTAACTGTTTTAAGGGAAATAATTAAAATATTTATCTATACATATAATAATATTGTAACTAAGACGAATATGTACATTAAATATTTTTTGGAAAATCATATTGAAATAAACATTATTATCGATACAGAGGCCGAATCTATAGTTTTTACATTTTTTGTCTGTCTATCCGTCTGCCTGTTACCGCATCACAGAAAAACCACTGGCGTGACTTTGATGAGATTTGGTATGTGGTTATCCGGGTCAACATGTAGGATACTTTTTACGCCGGGAAAATATCTCATTTCTGAGAAAAAATACAAAAAGTGCAATGTAAGAGTATACTAATATATAAAACCTAAGAATTTGTTTTTTGGTCATATAAACGCGGGCGGAGCCGCGGGCAATCCTAGTATAATATATATTTATATAAAAATACTAGTGACCTGTAAGAAACTTGTTTCATTTTTTTATACTTTTGGGGGTTATATCTCAAGAATCTAGGTTACTACCCTACTCATCCTCGCTTCGCTCAGGTGTCTAACCATAATCTATGAGTTAGACCAGGTAAAAGACTTGATCCAAATCCAGCCGTTTTAGCTTGAATGAGTAACAAACACATAACGATATTTTGTATGTGTGTGTATTTGTATACGTATACCGGCAAAACTAGATCTCAGGCCAAACTGGTTTGTCCTAGGCCGAACTGATTTTGAAGTATTATTCGGCTGTTTAGTATATGGGACGCGGCCTCTGGAGGAGTGGGTGGTATTATTATGTGACTTAGTGATCTAAGTAGGTTGAGAAGGCTAAGGTGGGAGCTACAATACGCTTCGCTCATGTATATTTATATATCTAAATATACCCTATATGTGAATAGCTATAGTGAAGTGAACATGAAAAGTGACTGAATGTATAATATAAGAAATATTTATCGTATGTATATAAAATAACGAAAAGATCAAAATTTAGCGTTTTCTTTTTCCTTGAATATATATTTTTTTAGTATAAGTATAGATATATAAGTATAATCATGACTATATCAAACATGGAAAGAAAATGCCTCGGTTCTGAGAACAAAAAAGTTATTTTCTAATATCGGGGACGATATTAGAACTAGTAACAATAGACTAAAAGAGCGAATGAAAATATTGTGTTATTTTATGTGACTGAGATACAGAGAAAAGATGGTAATTAATAATGTTATGAAATGGTTTATGTTACATAATATGGAAATTTCTTGGAATTCTAGTTTTGGAAAATTATTTTCTCTGATTGAATAGTGTATTATATTTATTAGTATTATATTTATATTATTATATTATAGTGTATTATATATTATAATTTCAACAGATTTTAAAAAGAAAGTACTTAATTGGAATGTACGATTTCTGTGTTAAATTATTGTGCTCTCTATGAATACCTAAATTTAAATTAAAAAAAAAATATGTGGGCTTAGTAATAACTTCGAAAGAAATTTTGAAATCGGTGTTCATTTTATAATTAAAAAGTTATTATTTTTAAATTAGCTATATAATTATAGAAGAAAACGGGTTACATATGACTAGCTTTCAGAATGCTATATGCAAAAGAAAAGCACCTGAAACTTTGTGAATTTAATATGTAAATCTAACAAGTTAAAAAAAATACATACGAAATATAATCTATACATTGGAAGAAGTATTATAACATTATAGATTATATTTTGTACGTTACTTAAGTTAAGTTCGGATTGATGAATAGTAAAAATCGATTTTTATCTCAAAGTATTGTCCGCCGTTGTCGATTTCGGAAATGTCTGATCTAATAAGGTAAATGAAGACCCCCGTTTAGTTATATTTTACTTTTTAGTGTCTGGAAGTTAGATTTTTTTTAAGTTTTTTTTTTTATTTATAACATATGTTTTTTTTATAAAACAAAACCAAGAACAATAAAATAAAGTCATGTTCCTACAGTTATATTATTTAAAAAAATATAACGGTAAATTAAACACGTATTTTTTAATCATTGTAAATTTTTAAAGTGAATATAATATATTTTGATTTCGTGTAAGCTACAAAAATAATGTCAAAAGTTGGAACTCTTTAACTGCGGAGAAAAAATCTACTCTAATTAGTACTCAGAATAAAAACTTAAAAAAAAAACGACTTTCAGGCACTAAAATGTAAAAAAATAACTAAACTGAGGGTTTCATTTAGAATAGATACCTAATCAGATATTTTCGAAGTCGGTGCCAGCCGACAATATTTTAAGATATGAATATCTAATAGCTAAATATGTATTTTACGTATCGAAATATATTAGATTTGCTTTGCATTCTAAATGAACCCCCGTTTAGTTATTTTTTCATTTTAGTGCCTGGAAGTCCGTTTTTATTAATTTTTTGTCAAGTTTTTATTTTTCCATTTTTAGTGCAGACATAATAAGCAGGTAATTTGTAAGAAGAAAGTTTTTTAATAACATATTCAATTAAGCAATTTATTTAAAAAATATATTTATTGTTGATTTTTTTAAAAACCGCTCGACCGATTTCGATAAAATTTATATGGGACCACCTGGGAAGTATATCTTTTGAAAAAAAAAATCCAAATCGGTTCAGGCGTCTTCAAATAATCGGTGAACACACATAAAAAAAAAGATTCCGACGAATTGATAACCTCCCCTTTTTGGAAGTCGGTTAAAAAAGCTTAGTTCCGAGAAGTATTTGCAAAACAACCAATAAATAAGATAGAAGATAGACATATGGACATTGAGCTTTATTTGTAACGTACATACTTAGCTACAAGTCACATATCATTTAATAAAGTGACTTTTTAATTAATTTAAGTTAACTTTTTATATAGTTAAAGTAGTCAGAGCGATCTCCCGCCATTTGCGGTCGGCCGAGAGTCGCGCGCGGTCGTGCTACGAGTGCTACGCTGCACCTCGTAGCTCGTAGCTCGTAGCTCGTAGCGCTAAGTCGAGTGAAGTTTGATTTGTTTGTGAGTGGAATGTTTCAATTGAGGATTTGAACTTTTTAAAATTACGTAAGTTTATATACATACATACATACCCATTATATTATTCTATATTTTTAATATGAACATTAAAATAACACTTAATTCAAAAAAATAAAATTGTTGTTAAAGAAAGCTTGGAATTCTTAATATTTTTTATACTTTTTTGTTATGTTAAATTCTTGCTGTAATCTTTTTTTAACGAAACTCAAATTATTAGTTACGTGCTATTTTTTATATAAGAACAATAAATTAACTTAAAACTTTTAGAAAAGTTTGATAAAGTTTGATATTTATTTTTGATTTTAATCATTTTCTTCATTTATGTCTTATAAATTAAAAATATTATCTCATCTTTTAGTTTTCATAATAATAATTTGCAGCGTTATTTCTTTTAGATACAGTAAAAAAAATATTCTTAGAATACAATTCGACACAGTTTAATTACATCTCAGTTGCAGCAGATGCTGCTCTGCAACGTACAAAAATTAAATGTCTCTCACAGTATTTGCACAAATTCAATAAAAGTGTTATTCTTTTAAAGTAGTTTAAAAACAGAAAATAAAGTTGTGAACTTTCATATGAGTAATATAAATTTCATATAGAAGGCATTTGTAACTTTTATACAAATACAAGAAAGTATCCACTAATATTTAGCTTCCTTTTGACCAATTCAAAATATGATAAGGTAATTAATTCAGTTGATCAATTTTCTTACGAGTGTTATACTTATGTTGTATCTTTTGCAATTGTTATTTTATTTTAATTTTTAGGTAGGATCCTTACATGTGTCCTATATTAAACAAAAATAAAACAACGCACTCCTATGATAAATGATTCCGTAAAAAATAATTTGAATGAATGCCCTCATAATTTAAAAACAATTGTAAATTTAAATGTTGTATTACTTAACACTTTATTTTTAGTTCTAAGAAATGTAAGTTACTTTTTACGAAAATTTTATTTAAGTAGGATTCTCCGCAACAAAAACAAATAAGGCGGTAAATTGAATGTTAACACAATATTTCTACAATTTTATACAGTTTTACATTGATACTTATGTAATATATTATTTATTCCTTATATTTTTATCCTATCATTGCAAGTCTGCAAAAGTATTCGCGGTAATATTAAACTTTCTTCTTTCTAAATTACTGAAAAGGTAGCCTTAATTTTTTTTTAGATTAATAATATGAACAAAGCATACTTTTAAAACGTAATCTATACTAATATTGTAAAGAGGTAAAGTTTGTGAGTTTGTGAATTTGTGACGTTGTAGGAGGTAATCTCTGGATCAACTGAACCGATTTGGATGAATTTGGTAAGAAAATAGTTTAAGACCCTGGGAAGGACATAGGATACTTTTTATTCCGGAAATATTCCTTAAAGGGGGTAAAAATGGGGATGAATGTTTGTATTGGGAATCAAGCTAGGGACGAACCCGAGCGAAGCGGGGGCGAGTCGCTAGTGTCTAATAAAATTGTACCTACCATAGGGCTCATTATAATTAAATATCAATTTATATATTTTTAATTTTGGTTTTTAATTAAAATAAGGTTGTAATAAAATCCATTCTAACTCTATTTAAACTTTTAATTTGTTTGTTCACGCGCGGATAACTCTAAATATTATTATTAATTTAAATAACATTATTATTTCACTTAAGAGGTTTTTCAAAGCTGTCAATTATTTAAGGAGCGAAATATTTAAAAAAAAACATAAAAATAGCATATAACATAATCGACTCTCCACTCGCAATTTACAAAATCGATTTCCAATACAATTATAACTCTGGCAATTAATGTTATTTAATTAAGAAATAATTAAAACCGCGTTGCTTTCGCCGTCTTTGTGCCTTTGTCGAAGTAAATTAAACTGGGAAGATGTTTAAATTAAATTGTTCTCTACGATTGTTACAACACTAGCAGACGTCATGTGCCGGATGTCGGAAGGAGTTTCTAGTATTTGATTAAATCTATTAATTATTTATTACTATTTATGTCGTTTCAAGGCAAAAAAGGCAGTGGTAGCCCAGTGGTAACGCTCTCGCTTGGGAAACCGAGTGAAGCGGGTTCAAATCCCGGGTCTTGCACCTCTGATATTTTCATGTGCGAATCATTTCTAACATGATTACTCGCCTTACGGTGAAGGAAAACATCGTGAGGAAACCTGCATGTCTGAGAGAACCTAGCAAGTTTTCGAAAGACATGTGAAGTCCGCCAACCCGCACTTGGCCAGCGAGGTGGACTATGGCCTGATCCCCCTTGTATTGAAGGGAGGCCCGTGCCCTGCAGTGGGACGTTAAAAAGGGCTGAATACATGTCGTTTCAAAGTATAATAGTTTATTACTGTTTTATCATTGTTATATAAAAACATAGATACAAAATTTCTAACAAATATCTCTTCAAAAAGTGGCGCCGACATATGACGTTAAGTCGAACCAAAGAATAAAATTCAAAAATCGAATGTTCTAATTGTCTAATCATAAATTCGAACTTACACACATCACATAAAGTACTTTTTTGAACAAAACTACGTGCGTTTTAATTTTGTCATCCGGAAAGGAATGAACTAAAGATATTTGGAAAAAGCGCATAATTTGGAATTATGAACATTTTTTAAGGATATTTTTGAATCTTAAAAGTGTTTTTAGAATATTCTTGGACGTAGATAGAACTGAATATACAGTTACTAATTTCCAGTTGAAAAAATAAAAAGATTCAAAAAAATGCCTTTCATTTGATTTGTATTTTCTTTCGGGTATAAAAATATTATTTATAGCAATTATTGAGGAAAATATAATATACCGATATTATGAGCTGACAAAAATGTTCTAAGGTAAAAAATACTCGTATTGTGTAATGATACGAAAAAATTGTCCATGTACTGGTTGTTAGATCATGTGAATGCTTCATACAATATCAGAATTTCAAAAAAATTACTTAAGTTTTGATTATATTTTATAATATCAAAATAAAAAGAAAATATGAGATTGTGTTTGTTTGTTTATTTGTCTGTCCTTCTTTCACGTCGAAACAGAGTGACGGATTAACACGATTTTTTTGTGTGGAGAGATAGTTGGAGGACTGGAGAGTGACATAAGCTAGTTTTGCACTACTACCTTGGTTGATTATCTCATTCCCACGGGAAAACACATTATAATACAAGCCAAAAATTATTTATGACCAGAATTACTTAAAATTGTTTATTATTGCTCTTAAATACAATTAAATATATTGTGTTAAAATATTTTTCGAAATTCATCTTATAAGATGGTAAAATAGGGGATTAAAGTTTCTATGAAACATATCTTTTTAGTTTGTTTGTTTTTTGTAGTTTTGTGCGAGCGAAGCCGCGGCTTCTGCTAGTATTATATATATCTTTATCGAACCCACGAGCTCAAGCACAGAATTTTGACAGATAAAGAGACAGCCACGTGGGAGATTCTGTAAGGAAGGTCGACACCCTCAAGAGGAAAACTTGCGAATTTGTTTTGTTAATTTATAATATTTTAATTAACTTTGCTGTTTGTTTGTTCAATGTCGACTCCAAATTGGTGAAGTTTATTGGTTAAGGATATTAGTTTTAAAAGTTAACGTTAATTTTAGGCATTTTTTTATATATTATACTAGCGACTCAACCTCGTTTCATTTGAATTTCTCGGCTTTTCTGAACTATAATATACATTTATTATACACATAAACCTTCCTCTTGAATCATTCTATCTATTGCTGAAAACTGTATTAAAATCCGTTAAGTAGTTTAAAAGATCTAAGCTAACAGACAGCGGAAGCGACTTCATTTTATACTATATAAAGACTATCTTATATCTTATTATTTCAATTCAACAGATGGTATAGAAACGCCTTCAGTCACTAGATTGTAAATAAAGTACTAATATAAATAGAACTAACTGGTGATTGTATTTTACAGATACAGAGGTTTTGAAAGATATTTAGCTAATTAAATACTTTTGTGGAATTAAATAATGGTTTAATGACCGATACACACATAATATGGCCAACAAAAATATTTCTTTAAAAGAGTAACTGTTGTTTTTTGCCAATTTTTTTAGCAGATCTGCATTTTGAATCAGTGATAAATGCCTCACGGACTTACATACTGACATACAACTTAAAAGTATCCTTTAACTCAACAGTTCTTTTTTAAATATTTTTCTATTCAATAATTATTTATTTTGAATACAAAAATATTAACAAATATCAAAATATAACGTTGTACATTTGATTAGTTTCATTATAAATCAATTACTATGCGATATTATTATAGAATCCTAAGTTTTGCCTTACACATTGTCGACTTGAAGCTTAATTGGAAGTACTTAGTCGATACAAAATACCCATAATACATTAAGTATTATAGTGTTACTATTATTATTCTATTGACCACACGTTTCGCTCAGTTTCTAAGGACTACATGATGTGCCAGCGGTCACGGGTTCGAGTCCCGCTGCACTATCCGGTATTCATAATACAATCCTCGTAGCAGTACTAGATGGTGCTGTGTGTTAATGTCCTAACATATTTATTTATTTATTTTCACAAGAGTATTCGCTTCTAGTTCAAAGAACCCCAAAAAATAATAAAAAAAGACAAAGAAATCTTAATAAAAAGTAGGCTCGTACTTGGCCACGTAATAATAAATTGCCGTGTACATAAAACACTTGGTCGCTAGAATACGAATCTGAACAAAAGAGCCGGTTTAAGAGAAGCATAATACAGGAATGTTTTGTTTGTCCAGACATACTGAGTACTTCCGCATTGTGAGGAAGAATGAGGTGCCTGTTGTAATAAATTATTAAAATATATAGATATATAATATTCTTTTTTGTTACATCTACACCTTAGACCAGTAGACTTTTTTATCTTTACATATACTCGTAATAAAATTCTAAATAATAAATAACTAAATATTTTTTGGAAAATCTTATTAAAATAGTCATTATTATCGGGACAGAGGCCGAATGTATAGTTTTTAGATTTTTTATCTGTCTGTCCGTCTATCTGTGACCGCATCACGAAAAAACCACTGAATAGATTTTGATGAAATTTGGTACGATGATAGCTGGTTATCCGGGTCAATATATAGGATACTTTTTACTGCGGGGAAATATCTCATCTCTGAAAAATCTATACTAAAAGTATATATTTAATAATAGAAGTGCATACATACATATGTAATGAGATTAGTATTTTCAATAAAATAATAGATAATAAATAATATAATGTTTAACAGGTTTAATTAATTTATTAATTTTGTATTTGTTCATGAAATTATTTAAAATGTAATATGTCCTGCTTTGGGTCTTAATGATGCGTATTGTATAATAAATAAGTAGTAAATAAGTAGTATTAAAAACTAAAGAAACGAGATTTTGACCAACTACATCTTTGAGACTCGTAATAAGGAATCAAGTGAGACCAAACTTGATCGTTTTGTTAGTAGCCATTGAAGACATCATCTATCGTGAAGTTAGCTCTATTTTATCTTAACATTATAATCAAAATCAGTTTAATAAAAGCGAAAATAATAATATATAATACTTATTTACACGAATATTGGACATTTTAAATAAAAAATTCTTTTCGCATTTTTTCGCGGATTTATTTTGATTTTTGGTTCCCAACGTTTTGAATGCTTTACAGCAATTATGGTCACGGGAGAGACTAAAGTTTTAGACGTTTCAAAAGTCATAATTATTACAGACAGTGTTAAAATCTAATCTAAATCCGCGAAAAAATGCGAAAAAATAGTTTTATTTAAAAATAATAAAAGCATTTTAAAAATTAATAGCACAGATTTATTTAATTCAGTTAGTTGGTGAGTTAACATAAACGTTTATTTCCAGGGCATGGAGTTCGTCGGAAGCGTGGCCTTCCTTCTGCTACTGTCCGGTGAGTCTTTTCATCTTTTGTGTACCGCTTTTAGTTACACGCCGCTTCATTGGTTGGTTAACTTTAACCGGACGATTAGTGCGCTTATTGGAAACTTTGTATTGTTTTCCATTTCCTAGAAAATAACTAAATAAATGATTTTAGTTTGAGGAAAAATCTTATTTTAGAATGGTTTATTAAAAACAAATTTTATATTTCACTATTATCAAAATCAGATATTTTATAAAACTTAGAATTTCTTGAATTGGACCAATTGTTTTGGAATATTAATATGACTGAATTATAGTGACTTAGTATTTTTTGTTTATTAGTATTCAGTATTTGACCATTTTCCAAAAATAAAAAGTAATCGTTATCTTCACAATTTGTGAACCGCTTATATTTTTTAAAAGAATAAGACCCATAGAATATTCAATAAAAATAATACTTTTTAGTAATTATTTAATTGACTAAAAAGATTGAAAAAAACTTTTTTCGTATTTAAAAGGTATTTGTATAGATGAGTCTAATTCGGTCTTGGCTTTTTTATAGACATTAATATAAATGTATATATTATAGGTTTTTTTATCCTTAAATTCATTTTCGTTGTACCTACGTGTGTCAATAAAAATAGCGATTGAATTTTATCTAATCGAAAGCTACACTATTCTATTTGCCATACATACAAAAGAGTGTAACTAGCTAGCTATTAGTAAGGATTTTCATATTTAACTTAGTATATATAATACAACGCCCAAAGTCCAAACATAAAAAAATATATAGTGTAAGATTATTATCAGTAGTAACATTTTTGACTCCCACATTTTAGGGTAAGTTTCAAGTCGATGTATGTCAATGGTAGCGAGTCTTATTGCGCACTCGACCACGAATACGCCCTGTCCCTGTCCTCACTGGGGCTGTGAGAGCTTTTAAGCGACTAAGCCCCAGAGCCATCTGCTTATTGACACTGAGTGTTGCTAGCTTCGTTTTTTATTATACTTTTTGGTATACAGGTAAAAGAGGGACTTTTCGAGATCTTATAGATAATACTGTTTTCTAACTACTCGAAAAGTATTTAAAAGCTGTGGTAGGTTAATAGAGAGATATTAAAATTAATAATTTATTGGCACTAGATGGTAATAAGCGTATATTCCATCGTTTCAGTCTTCCTTTATTATTATTTATTTACATTATCTTATCTGACTTAGATATCATAAAGAATATATTAATAAAACGCTTTAAAACGTATACAAAATATATTATGCATATAATATAATTTATTGATTTTTGTGATAGTCTTATTTCGTATTAATTTCATACAAAACTAAAGCAAAATTTATATAAAATAAAAAAGCAACACGCAAGTTAAATACGAGCGTGAATGAAAATATATGAAAATATTTACATTTGAGTATTCAGCCGAATGCAGAAATTAATAATTAATATTTTGCAGTTTCACATAACAAAATTATGTCATTTGCAAAACTTATAACTTATTTGACGAGCATAACGATGACAGATAAGGTAGTGCTGGTGCAATACATACCCCCTCAGCCACATGACTACACTTGTATATTTTTAATCGTTTAGACCATACATAATTTCAAATAAAAAGTTAAGTATGTAAATAAACTGCAGTTAAAAAAGGCATATAGCTTAACATTAACTGTTAACGAAAAGTTAAAGTTGAGCTTTGTTCAAATAATAAGAAAGCTTGCTCGCATTAAACCTGTAGTAATTTGAAGGATAAAGAATAAAGTTTTGAGTGCAGTGAGCTGTATCTCGTTCGTTTAAGCACAGGCTTAGTTTCAAGCACTCCTTTATAATTACCTTCTAAACTACGTATAATAAGTTTATAAAGATTGGGAGTAAAATTGAGCTTGTTACTGCGTTAGAGTTGGGTGAACAAATCCGGTTACTATCCTACGAGAATGCTGTAGGGAATAGAGCGCTAAAACGCTATTTGTATGAATAAAATATGAAAGGTCTATAAGTATAAAATATTATATGCCATACAAATAGTAAGGTATCTGTTAACTTAAATACTACGTATTGTTGTACAATATTTTTTTAATGGTGAATACAACAAAAAACGTGGTAAAAGGTACAAATAAGTACCTGTCCCGTGCAGGAGTCAAACCCCGACCATTGGAATATAGATTTAAAAGTATATCCTAGGACTTTTTAGCAGCAGAGCACCACAACGGTGGTCGAGTGCTCCGAAAGTTAATATTTATTATTATTCAAAATATTTTGTTTCCGAACCTTAATTTAATATTTTCTAATAAAATTAATTAAAAAGCTATAGTAGTATCAAATTTATAATAAAAAAATAAATTTTACCTTTAAGAATAATAATATAATAATTGCAAAAGCTTGTGAGTATATTTGTTTTTTAATTTTTTCAAGTTGTAACTGCTTAATAGATTTGAGTTAAATTTGGAATGAAAATAGTTTATATTTAGCATTAGCACACAAGGCTTTAATAAATATTTATTATCGTACCAACCACAAGCGAAAAATACTAGCATATGAATAGAAATACATCGAAAGAGACATATTAAATTACTAACATTACTCGCACCTGACATTTCATACCCTTCACATCAACAAATGAACTCGTCCACGTCAAAGAATTTTCACGTATCCCATCGACAATAATAACGTGACCCATCCAGATATTATATCACGTTGAGTATCGAAGAGGCCCGGGGCTCAACGCGGCTGGTCGGTTCTGCCCCACTTTTTAATTACATGCATCACGCCACGAGTGCAATTTTATAAAGGATTCGGAGCATTTTTAGTGCAAACAGCTCACGTACGCTCTTTGTTTCGCGCGGATATTAAAACGGATGATCAATGGTGTTTTGAATTCAAAAATCCATTGAATTTGCTGTTTTTATAATTTTTTTCTGTTGTAAAATATGCTTCGTATGTGTATTTGTAATATAAATGTTAAGCGTCAACTCGTAAAAAACATTGTAGGTACACACCCTTTTTGCAACATTTTTGCAACTTATTTTTCCATATTATAGTTGCACTTATATTGTGAACTTTTAAAATTTCTAACCTTAGGGTTAGAAGGCAGGATGGGAAAATCATATTCATACACGCGAAATCCAGTTATGTGTTATAAAGAATAAGTTAGAAAATATGTAATCTATACATATAATAAAATTGTAACTAAGCCCATTCTGTACATTAAATATTTTTTTGAAAATCTTATTGAAACAACCATTATTATTGACACAGAGGCCGAATCTATAGTTTTTAGAATTTTTGTCTGTTTGTCTGTTTGTATCACAGAAAAACCACTGGAGGGATTTTGATTAAATTTGGTATGGTAATAGCTTCTCCGGGTCAACAGCATATTTGATACTTTTTACTGCGGGAAAATATTTCATTTCTGAGAAAAATTACACAAAACTGCATTGTAAGAGTATACTAATATCTAAAACCTAAGGATTTGGTTTTTAGTCATCCGAACGCAGGCGGAGTCGCGGGCAATGCTAGTTTATAATTAATAAATAAACAAATATCCGAATCTATAGTTTTTAGAATTTTTGTCTGTCTGTCTGTCTGGAAACGCATCACGAGAACACAACGCGACAGATTTCGATGAAATTTGGTATGATGATAGCTGATTATCCGGGTCTACATATAGGACACTTTTTAGTGTGGAAAAAATATCTCATCTCTGAGAAACCTATACTAAGCGTTAAAACGTCTTGACCAGACTGTATGTTCTATAGATTTAAAATTTCGATGAAAACTCTCCATAATATCGGATAATCATTAAGAAAAGACATAATAATCATTAAGAGAAGAAGATAAAATCGGTGTCCAATGTTACATTATAGAAAATTTTTTCTGGTGAACTTAAAGTTAATACAACAAGAAATTCGATGATTTTTAAAATTAAACTTATATGGGATCAATGGGAAGAACAGAATTTTTATGGTGAGCAATATTTTTAGAAATATAAAAAATCCAGGCGAGACCACAGTAATTTAGTAGTATTATATAATTTTAATAGGAAGCCGAGTGAAGTGGGCTTAAAGCCCGGGTCTCGCACCTGTGAGATTTTCATTTGTAAATCATTTCCAATATAAATACCACAACCTGTATGTCTGAAAGAACCTGACAAGTTTTCGAACGACATGTGAAGTGCGCCAGTCCGAACTTGGCCAGCGTGGTGGACTATGCTCTCATCTCCCTTGCATTGAATAGAGGCATAAACCTAATAGTAGGACGTTATAAAGAACTGAATACATACAACATATTTAAGAGGATTTCAAAATACAGCGAATTTTGAATCAAAGTTCGCCAAGTCCACGCAGGATGTGTTAACCATTAGCAGAGTTTGGCTTCGATTTTGCCCGCGTAGAGCACGCACGCATCAATAGCTTGCTCACTGATGAATAGATTTTTATAAAAACACTACTTTTCGAAGGTAATTTTAGCTCCTGCCCTTTTCAAATTTACTATTTGTATTGAAAACGTTTTATGTTCGTTTGAAGGCAATAGGTGGGGATATATGTACATACATACATATTACATATTGTAATTCACTATTTTCTACATATTTTAACAGTTCTAGATGAATATTTTTAGTTTTAGAATATTATGAAACTTATGGTCTGTGAACAATTATGATAATTATTTCATTGGAAGATATAACGACGTTTATTTAATATTTTCTAAAAAGATTAGATATTTTTCATACAAATTCTATATTACATTATATATTACATATTATATATACACTATACATTATATAACACCATAATAAATATAAAATCTAAAGTCATGTCTCATTGTTATTTCAACGAAGTATCAATTAGGAGATGTATGAAAGATCGCCTCACTGGACCGCAATGATCGCGCATCGGACTCGAATGGCGATCGTGTTTGATTTGAATATTGATATTACAAACTGATACTAATACACGAACTCGAATGAAACCTGTTTAGCCGACTGTAAAAAACGCTCTTTTGAAATAGAAAAAAGTTCCCTATACATAGTACAAATAATTTTGAACATAGTATGCCTTGAAATAGTCATACGGATATTAAAAAAGATATGAATTGATATTTTTAGGGTTGGTACCCGAAGGGTGCCAATGGGAATCTGGTCTGTCAATTAGGTACAGTTTTTGTACGGTTTTCCTAAGGTTTCCTAAGGTTGGTCTGAAATTTTATATTATATATATATAGTGCGTCTTTTTGTATAAGCTATTTGTTCAAATGCTTAATATATATATATATATATATATATATATATATATATATATGATGTTCTCCTAGCCGATTCCGGCCACGGCGGCCAATCTCATTGAGACTAGCCAACTGCGCAGGAGATATTATAGAGCACAAGTGTACGCGCAGACACAAGTGCACTCTCTATTCCTGTCACTCTCATACACCGGTGGGACGACCACTCGACACGACCGGTGAGAGTTAAAGCGCAGGACCAACGGCTTTACGTGCTCTCCGAGGCACGGGGGTAAAACACCGCCAACTTCCCAACTCCGGGCTGTTACTGAGACTTACTATACAGAAAGACTCAATAACTAAACTTGGCCCGACCCGGGACTTGAACCCAGGACCTCCGGGTGTGCAGCCGTACATGCTAGGTACTACACCACCGAGGCAGTTAATATATATACATATATATATATATATATATATATATATATATATATATATATATATAGTTTAAAAAACTTTACACCTACGACACCTATAAAAATCAATTTCTTCATACAAACTTTGTTCAAACACGGTTCACCGCAGGGCGGTCCTTGAGACCGTCATAAAAAGCGAATTCAATCACGCAACAAATATTTGTGCGTCCGACCGCGGCCCGCGCGGGGCGGCGGTGATAAATCACGATACATTGCTTTAGACTTTCACTTCATACATACTAGCTTTTATGTACAACTTTCCTAGGTATTTAATCTAATATATAAAATTTCCATGTCACAATGTTAGTTACCGTACTCCTCCGAAACGGCTTTACCGATTTTTAATAAATTTTATATGCGTATTCAGTAGGTCTGAGAATCGGCTACTATCTATTTTCCATACCCCTAAGTGATAAGGATAAGGGTGGTCCTCCCAGACCCCACCCCAGGGACGAACCCGAGCGGAGCGAGGGTGAGTCGCTAGTTAATATATAAAAAAAAATAATGTAAGACGTACAATTAACTAAAGATAAAAAACATGTCAAAACGTTGAAAGAAGACGATTTTTCAAGAGCTTTACTAGTTCTTGAAAGACATGTGAAGTCCACCAACTCACATGGCCAGGGCGGTGAACTACGGTCTGATCTTCCTCGCGTTGAAGGGAGATCTATATTTAGTCGGATGTAAAATAGGGCTAAATTATTATTATGTAGGAAGTGGATTCCCATTGTTGATCTAAATGATAATTCTATCAAAATAATTTATGGCATTGATGTCGAGACAACAAATAAATACTGTGTTGCATTTATGATGGTGTGACATGTAAATATTCAAGTATTTTTAAATAGTTCCTATTAATTATTTTAAATTCTAATAGCATTTCAAAACTTCATTTGAATCATGTTTCATCTAATATATACAGACAGATTATATTAACATACCATACATATATAATAAATAGTATCAGGTAGAGAACCAACACCCGCATCTGGCCAAGCCAATATCTTTTTGAAACGTTTGAAGCTAATGTCAATAGCTTGCAGCGGAACTTGTATATATTCTGATGGAAAATCAGAGCGGACTTATTAATTTTACAGTAGATAGCGCATGTCGGTTTGAGTGCGTGTATTTCAATTAAGTTAAAATTATTTTACATGACTACAGTTTGTTTACGAGGGGATTTAAGCTCAAGCTAAGCCATTATAAAAAAAAAGCTCAAGCCGCATCTCAATTTTTGTAAATACTATTTAAGATTATTTTAAATACCCTCGATTTTTTTAAATTTAATATTAACTAGCGCCTCACCCTCGCTTCGTTCGGATTCGTCTCTAGGTACGTTTTCAATAGATATAAATATTTATTTATTAGCCAGCGTTAGCCATGTAAATTTTTAATTTTTTTCTGTTTTTTTTTTAATGTTTTAATAATAACTTATAATATATTAATTAACTGGTTTATCCGACGTAGAACATATTATTATGTTAGTATATTCGCTAACACACTGCTGTGTTAGCCAAGACCGTCCGCAATCAACGTAAAACACTTTTGCAGTCTCTTTCCATTTGTCCGCTGTAATCAACTATTATCTCTAAGCGAAATAAAATTAATTGCGATCATTTAAATCTTTACACGATTTGTATTTAACATACATATTATGAACGTATAAAACGCAAATACATAGGTAATAGATTAGTGTCCATACGATGTATTGGGCTATATTTGTTTGTATTTTAAAATAAGCATAAACTTGTATGACATACTAGTAAAAGATTTGGGAAAAGGGTCAATATATTTTTCGTTCTAATAAAGAAATCATCATAATACTATAAATAAATAAATAATTGTAGATTATATTATAGAACGATAAAAATAACTAATATACTCAATAAATTTTACACTTATTAAGAATAAATTCTAATGACTCCATGATAATAATTAAAAAAAATCTATCACTTACTTTAAACTACGAGCACGCTATCACTGAACTAACACTTCTTTTTTTAATGTTGGGAAATCCATTTACGCTTACCATCTGTAGACATACAGGTGGTTATTTGGGAATCACCGGCTAGAAAAGCCAATCACTAAACTATCGTGCCAAAAGTTTTGATAATTTTAAGGTACAGTTAAAATCATATTATTTGTCTCAATAGTATCTTATATTTAACTTTTTATACTTTTTCATCTGATCTACATTTATGTATGTATGTATGTATGTATGTATGTATGTATGTTTGTATGTATGTATGTATGTATGTATGTATGTATGTTTGTATGTATGTATGTATGTATGTTTGTATGTATGTGTGTGTATGAATGTATGTATGTATATATGTATGTATGTATTTATGTATATCTGTATTTAGGATATGCAATTGTGTGTAGTAAGTACACCGCCTACCATTTCATATAATTTCTCCTGCGCCCTAAGGTTGCCTGGAAGAGATCGCTTATAGCGATAAGGCCGCCTGCTGTGCATCATCTACATATTGTTTATATCTTCTTTTTGTATATTTATTTGTGGTGTACAATAAAGCATCTATCTATCTATCACTGCTTTAACATAAATTAATAAATTTCCAAAGAACTATTAAAAATCTAGTTTCCATAATACTTTCTTCGATTTACGCGAATATTTGACATTTTAAATAAAACTATCTTTTCGGATTTTGTCGCGGATTTATTTGGATTTTTGTTTCCCGACGTTTCGAATGCTTTACAGCATCCATGGTCACGGGAGAGACTTTTTTAAAGTTTCAATGCAATCATTGAAATCACTTGGTGTCAATACTGTATTTATATTAAGGGACGTTTGTTCTACGTACCGGTCGTTACTGCGTAGATCACGGCGGGTTTGACGAATCACCGTCCGTAACAACTTAAAACTTGCCTTGTTAACGATCTTGGCGCTTCCCCGTATGTTCTTTTTAGATGATATTTTCACACACGTAGGAATGAGACGATGATCCCGACATCTCTTCAAGAATGTTAAAGATGTTAATAATCTTGCCCGCTTTGTCTTCAGATCTTCTAACCGGCGTATTTGGTTTGCGATTTCCAGTCCGTACTGGTTCACATAATACTTTCTTAGATTTACGCGAATATTTGACATTTTAAATAAAACTATCTTTTCGGATTTTGTCGCGGATTTATGACACGGGAGAGACTCTCCCGTGACCATGGATGCTGTAAAGCATTCGAAACGTCGGGAAACAAAAATCCAAATAAATCCGCGACAAAATCCGAAAAGATAGTTTTATTTAAAATCTAGTTTCATTAACACTTGTATACTACATATTTAACTCACGGGTGAAAAGATTAATTGCAGATGCTAAGCGATACGTGATTCGGTTTCTAATAACAGGATCAGCGCTTAATTACGCCGCGCCTGCACTGCGAGTGAGAGTCACTCGAGTGTTTGCTAAGTGTTATAATTATTATAGCACGAAATAATATCCTACTAGCGTGCGAGGAATTCAAAGCCTTAATAAAGACATTATAAAGAGAGAATTTAAAATAAATTAATATTTTCTTAAATAAATATTTTCTTAGATTTATTGCGAATATTTATCAGTTTAATAAAACTATTTTTTTCGTATTACTGTTTTTACCTTACCGCCTGAAGGAGGGTTATGTTTTTTGAGTGTATGTATGTTTGTGCATATGTATATTTCTTTGGCACGCTCTGTCATCTAAACGGTTTGATAGATTTTATCTTGAGAGGTGTCGTTAGATTCATCTTAATTGTGAGAATGACACAGGGTATCAAAATAAAGGATTTTATTAATGGCTTATATAAATAAATACAATTTATACGTTTATTTTAAACTTTTGTCCGTCTCTATCACTTGAAGATCCTAAAAAAAATACGCAGGAAGCTGTTAACTAATATTAAAACTATACCAGCTATTATAGTTTATTAAATAAAACTATCTTTTCGGATTATTTCGCGGATTTATTTTGATTTTTGGTTCCCGACGTTTCGAGTGATTTACAGCATCCATAGTCACGGGAAGTCCCATCCCATGGAAGCAAGTCCCGTGACCATGGATGCTGTAAAGCATTCGAAACGTCGGGAACCAAAAATCAAAATAAATCCGCGAAATAATCCGAAAAGATAGTTTTATTTAATAATGTCAAATATTCGCGTAAATCTAAGAAAGTATTATATTATAGTTTATTCAAAATATACTATCTGTTATACTTTATTCTGTTATAGATCTGTGTGAGGTCCCTAATGAACGCTCGTTAACGACCACAGTGCATCAATACTAGTCGCACCAACTAAACCGTTTAAACTACTAAAACTGTTTCCTGTAAATCGATGTACGTGTTCGGATATCCTAATACAGCAGTAACTAATTCTATTCTTAGGCAGAATTTTTTTATATTAACTTTCGATCATGGTTTTACTCTTTAATTATGTTCCTCTTATATAAATCTCTCATCCTCTTACGTAACTGCCTCAGTGGTCTAGTGGCTAACATGTATGGCTGCAAATCTAGGTTCGAGTCTTGGGTCGAGCCAAGTTTATCTATAAATTTTTCTGTTAAGATATTCTCAGTAGTATAGGGGTGTATCAGGGAGTGCAGCGGTATCTTAGTATCAAGCTGTTGTGTGGTCAACTCGTCTTTGACGACGAGTAGCAGTAGCATTGATTGTACCGCTAGCTGCCTATAATCTTCACTAGTGGCTCCACGTAGCTGTCGTGTGCGCAGCGGCCACACCCCGGTAACCACGTTGACCCGTGGGCTAAACCTAGTGGAGAGTGCTGTGACCTCAAATGGTCATAGCTATTTTTTTCGGTTGATCCCCCGCTAAGCACACAAAGTCTAATTCGGCATGGTGAGGCGAAAACTGTCGATAGGCATCTTTTATCGGCTCACATGGCGATGCAGCAAGGTGATGTGGTACGCCTTAAAGGGCGCCAATCTGGGATCTTGTAAGGTTGGCGGTCAATCCACTGCATCTCAGCTACCACCGATCGTACCGGTCAACCGGTCCATCGGATTCTGGCAGTTTGAGAAGAGTGAGTGGGCTTGCACCAGCGCAACCGCTAGCCCACTATAATCCATTCACGCGCAGATGAACCTTGGCTAGAATTTAGGATTTTACGAGCAACAAAAGACTTGCGGCGATGGAGCGATGGTGGTGAGAATTCGGGTTTCGGTAGATCTGGTTCTTAGCTGTTGCTCTGCACGTAAGCGGTCAGATGAAAGGTGGTCGTTCCTAAAATCGATTGGGACGGGATGGCCGGATCGGCAGCACATCTGATGACTAAGCAGCCCTATTTAGGATCGCTCTGCTTACCTCTGCACAGAGGAGGGGCCTAGAAAAGGTGGCCTAAACATAGTCCGTCTCTCACCCTACCTTGATGGCAAACCGCGGTCATCAAGTACCGATAAATGGCGGTCGAAATGTACGAAAATATCTGAAAACCTTCAATTTCGCAACTTGGAATGTTCGAACCCTCCTGGATAGTCCTAACAACTTATGCCCTGAGCGGAAGACCGCTCTTATTGCTAGGGAATTGTATAAATACAAAGTTGACATAGCTGCTCTAAGTGAGACTCACTTAGCAGATACCGGAGAGCTGTGTGAGAATCGTGGACAATACACCTACTTTTGGATTGGAAAGTCTGCAAGTGAGAGAGCAAGTAGCGGCGTAGGTTTTGCTATTAGAAATAATATCGCTAGGTTACTTATAGAAAAACCTAAAGGAATTAATGACAGACTTATGACGCTTAGACTCCACATCGACACCAATAAATACATACATCTTATAAGTGCGTACGCCCCAACTATGATGTACGGTGATGAAGAAAAATCACGATTTTATGAAGATCTGCGAAAAGTTTTGCAAAATATACCCTCCAGCGATAAAATCATCCTAATGGGTGATTTTAATGCTCGAGTTGGCTCCGACCACCAAATCTGGAGTGGCACTCTCGGTCGCCATGGTGTTGGTAAGTGTAACTCCAATGGTGAGCTACTACTATCCCTGTGCGCCGAATTTAACCTCTGTATCACAAATACATTCTTTCGAATGGCTGACAAATTTAAAACATCTTGGATGCACCCACGCTCTAAGCACTGGCACCTCATTGATTTTATCATTGTGCGCAAAGCCGATTTGAAAGACGTGCTTATCACCAGAGCAATGCGGGGTGCTGAGGGTTGGACTGATCACCGGCTCATTAGGATGAAGGTTCGCCTCAGCTATAAACCTCCTCACCGAGCAAAGCATAAAATACCAAGGCGGCTGGCCTTTGCAAAACTTATTAGCTCAAATGAGATGCAGCTTGATCTTGATAAAGAGTTTGAGTCGGTACCGCTTGATGTAACAGTACCTATTGATGAACATTGGCATTGTTTAGCCTCCTCACTTCATCAAGTGGCTGAAAGGGTAGTTGGGAAGCCAAAGAAAAAGAACCAAGACTGGTTTGATGACTCTGATCCTGAGATTATGAAGCTTGTAAGCGACTATAGGCAACAGCTGCAGGCCAACTTTAGTATTACCAAAAAAAGAAGAGTCCAAAGTGAGTTAAAATCAAAGGTGCGAGAACTTAAAAATCGTTGGTGGCTGATGAAGGCACTGGAGTTACAACACTTTGCTGACATAAAGCAGATTGGGAAGTTCTACGAATGTCTCAGAACAGTCTTTGGGCCAAGGTTCCAAAAAATTTCACCAATTTACTCTAGTGACAAATCAAGGCGCCTAACAGAACGATATGAGGTACTGAACCGGTGGACTGAACATTTTGATGGCGTATTTAACCCAGTTTCACACGGAGCGGACCTTAACCATATCAACTCCCTTCAAGCTCAACCTACATCATATGAGCTTGACGAACCACCGTCCTTTGACGAATTCCACCAAGCAGTTGGACGACTCAAAAATGGAAAGGCTTCAGGATCGGACAGATTACCAGCTGAAATTTACAAATATGGTGGACCTCATATTGAAAACGGACTCTTCAAACTTGTTTTACGGGTTTGGGAATCTGAAACAGTACCACAAGGGTGGAAGGATGCCACTATTTGTAAATTATATAAAGGCAAAGGTGACACCTCAGATTGTGGGTCTTACAGAGGTATTGCCTTACTGAGTGCGGCAGGTAAAATCTTAGCCCATATTTTAAATCATCGGCTACAAGAGTTGGCTGAAATGATCCTGCCTGAAAGCCAGTGTGGTTTCCGGCCGAGAAGAGGTACGATCGATGCTATCTTTGTGGTTAGACAATTGCAAGAAAAAAGCTTTGAACAACACCGTGCTCTATGTATGTGTTTTGTTGACCTAGAGAAAGCTTTTGACCGAGTACCGAGATCTGCTCTTTGGATTATCCTTGAAAAAATTGGATGCCCTGTGAAGTTCGTTAATCTTATAAGCCAATATCATGATGGAATGATGGCTAGAGTGCAACACGAAAACGTCTTTACAGACACTTTTCCAGTTACCAGCGGCGTGAAGCAAGGGTGTGTCATGGCTCCAACTCTTTTTGCCATTTACTTTGCTGTTGTACTGAAGGACGCATATAAAGCATGCACAGGACAAATTCAGCTCAATGTTAGAACTGACAAAAGTGTTTTTGACCTATCACGTTTCAGATCAAAGGACAAAGTGCATGATATCTCTATTTTGGATATCTTATATGCAGATGATATCTGCTTATTGGCTGATAACATAAGTAGTTTGCAATCGTATCTTGACCACCTACACGAGTCGTGCAGAAAATTTGGAATGGTGATTAGTGTCTCTAAAACGCAAATTCTAAAACAAGCTGCACGTGGTACTATGACAGACACTACTCAGATTTTCTTGGGTGGAAAGGCTCTTGAGGAAGTGTCATCATTTCGCTATCTAGGCAGCTACATCCGTAATGACAATCGCCTGGATACCGAAATCTCCTCACGAATTGCAAACGCTGCAGCGGCTTTTGGTAAGCTTCGGGGTCGTGTCTGGGATTCACATGATTTGCACCTACATACTAAGATCTCTGTATATAAAGCTATTATATTGCCCATCCTGCTCTACGCTACTGAAACTTGGTGTCTTTATAGTGGAGATATTAAACGCTTAGACACGTTTCACATAAAATGCCTACGCTCAATTCTTCGTGTGCGTTGGCAGGACCGAGTCTCAAACACGGAGATTTTAAGACGCACTAAGCTAAGTGGCATAGAGGCAATGCTCATTAGGGGCCAATTAAGATGGTGTGGACACATTGTGAGGATGAATGACTCCAGGTTGCCTAAAGCTGTGTTTTACTCACAGTTAAAGGAAGGTAAACGCAAACGTGGAGGCCAGTTTTTGCGATATAGGGATGTTCTTAAGCGACATCTTAATGCGTGTCACATTGCTCCAGAAAGGTGGGAAGAACTTGCGCAACAGAGACCATATTGGCGCAACTCTATCAACAAGGCTGTTACAATCTTCGAAGAAAGTCGCTTAACACACTTGGATGCAAAACGCCTTCATAGAAAGACCCGACCAAAGCCTTCCTATGTCTATACTTACAACTCTACAGGTCAGTTGCATTGTGCGCCCTGCAACAGGATCTTCAAAACAAAGTTTGGGTTCGCCAGCCACATTCGCTCTCATATCCGGAGCTAACAAGGTTCGCCGTTGACGGATACGTCAAGGAGGACATCATCATCATCATCATCATCATCATCATCTCAGTAGTAGCCCGGAGTTGGGAACTTAGCGGTGTTGCACCCCCGTGTCTCGGAGAGCACGTAAAGCCGTCGGTCCTGCGCCTTAACTCTCACTGGTCGTGTCGAGCGGTCGTCCCACCGGAGTATGAGAGTGACAGGAATAGAGAGTGCACTTGTGTCTGCACGCACACGCGCTGCGCTATATTATCTTCTGCGCAGATGGCTAGGCCGAAATCAGCCAGGAGGACATTATGTAAATTTTTACCCAATGGTAAAATCTTATTAAAATCGGTAAGATTCTTAGTTTTATCATCAGCAAAAATTAAATTTTTACTAATGCTAAAATAAAGAATTGTAAAAAAATCGAAAAGAAACCATTTGACTATCACGAAAATAGTCTATGACACTCTCTGCCTCATAAAACTGTTTCCAAAAATTATACATATATTTTTTGACATGTTACTAAAATAAATAACAATAAACGAACATATAATATTATACTCCTTAGCATCTAACATGGGTAAGGATTTAATTAGAATATTTTATTAAATAAGATTTATAGTACCTATATTTATTTAAATTAGTTTCTATTATTACACCAAAGTCATGAAATAAAAGATTCAACTCGCAAGACAAACTCCCTTCACTGAATACATCACTATCTCGCTTCACTCTCGACATTCAAACATTCGAGAGGTTCAACAGAACATTAGAGATAATCCGTCGAATCCTTACATGATTTAAGCTCGATACACACTATGAAGGCGGGCTCGGATTGATCTCATACTAATACCGTAGCATAAATTGGCTTATCCATCTTTTGAAATCGTTTGTAAGATGAGATAAAATAGTTTTACGATATTCCGCTCGTGTAAAGCTCGAGAATGTTTTTATGTAACATTGCTATGTTGCAAGTAAAGCCTCTCATGCTGAGTACAATCTCTGTTGATGCGTCCTGTTATAATTATATAGTACCTGGGTGACAGTGTTCTGTTTTGTTATATGGTATTTATTATATAAAAAAAACTAAAAACATGAATGAATAAAAAAATAAAAAATAAAAGTATGTACTTTGTACTTGACCGGGATTCGAACCTGGACACCTGTGATTGTCAGTCTTGCGCCTTGGCCATTTGACCATGATGCTTATGCCCGAGCATGTAAAATTAGCGACCATATTTTGCGTGATATAATGCGAAAGAAAACCGATTGTTCGCCCATATTTTTCTGTAACTCTTACAGTTTAGCTAAAAAATGCAAAAATAGAAATTCGACTCAATGGAACTTTTTGTAGTAAATTTAATAGTAAAAACGGTCCATTCATTCATTTTTTTGAAAAATATTTTCGTCATAGTTTGCAGGACAAAAAAGTGTTAAAAATCATATTTTCCATACAATTTGTATGGGAAAACTTAAAGTTCGATGGAGAACCTCTTAGAATTGGAATTTGGAGCTCCGCTTTTAACAGGAGCTTTATTGGGACATTTTCTAAGATATTTTGGGGTGAGAGCGAAGAAAAAAAATATCGTCATTTTTTGGCACACCCTAATGTACATACAAAATAAAAATGCGAAATTGTATAAATCACTGAGTAAGTAAGTACATATATACTTATATTATAAAGAGGAAAGTTTGTTTGTTTGTGCCGAATAAGTTCCGAAATACTGAACCGATTTAAATGAAATTCGGTAAGAAGAATGTTGACAGCCTAAGAAGGACAGCACAGTTTTTATCCATGAAATTATCCCTTAAGGGGGTGAAAATGGGGATGAATGTTTGTATGGGAAAGTCGCTAGTATTCTATAGTTTTATCGACGAATCCACCACGTGGAGAGTCTTGGATAAATTTTAGTGGCAAATAAAATCGACTCGATTCATTTCTCAGTTTAATAAAGGCGTTCTTTAGTAACACGAAATTGTGATATTAAAACTTCTGTGTGGATATTAGTGTGAAGTTTACCTTAGATGTTTTGCAATGGAAATTACTCTAGCAAGTAACGGCGCCTCCCGCAGGAGCTTCTTAACGGAATAAGTACGAGCGCAGGAATAGACTTCATTTGTCTTTGTTTACTAAAACTTAAATGTTATGTTGATATAAGATAAGCTTCTTCTGTCTTACTAGCATTTGGAATGGTATACGAAAATATGTTTTGATACAAATGATTCTATAATTTTATTTCACTCGGGTACGCCCCTAGAAAAACAAAAACAAGTTTATCCCACGGGAACTAATCATTTTTCCGGGATTAAAAGTAGCCTATGTGTTATTCTGATAAATGAGCTATATTATTGTAAAGTTTCATTAAAATCCATTTAGTGGTTTTTGCGTCAATGAGCAACAAACATCCATACATCTATACATCCAGAAATCGAGGCATCCATACATGACACATATACTACTGTCGCATTTGTAATATTATTAGGATGATGAATAATTTCATATAAACACGTGTAATATTTGTATACTATCGATTTCATTTGGCTTTTACTTTACTCAGGCGCCTTTAAACGGACCACTTTGTAGAATAACGCGTACAATGAGGAGTTCAAATGATATCTTTGGATTACAATAAAATAAGTTTTACGTTTTACTTTTTAATTTTGATTCTCCAATATTTAAATTGAAATAAAACGAAATAAAATGCGAAAAAATCTCTCTAAAAATTGTTTACAATAGTATACTCGTAAACTCAAAGTAAGTATTATTTAAATTGAACTTAGCTATCTGTTTACGGCAATGTTAAGTTCTTGAAAGATACCTTGAAGCTTAACAATAATTAACAATTTTATTAAAACTGAAACAAAACGATGATTTAGCTTTCAGTATCCCTTAATAAAAAAAATTACATATAAAATATAGAACTTTGATGCTACCATAATATGAATAGATATGCAATACTTTATCAAACGATCAAGCTTCAAAAGCTTTTAAAAGTTCTTTAAAGCTAGTCTAAACTTAACAAAACTCATTTCACAACATTTAGTGCTACTTTTTCTTCAAACTTTTGACACTGACTCAAAAAGTTCGTTCATTCGAGCTTACGTAAGCCTTAAATACAATCACAGGCTTGATCAGAGGCTGTCAGAGGCCGTTCTTTGTCGTTAATCCGCGTTTGATTGCGATGGCCATATTAATACTGCGAAGTTGATAGCTCGCTTTATGCGAATCATTTTACCGATTCCTACAGGATATTCAGATCTCTGGCGAAAATTGAAAATAAGGAATAATTACTTCGAGCTGTGAAGACGTGATAGATAACTGTATAGCGATAGTATAGTGATAATGAACGTTCTGCTCTATAGACGAATTTATTTTCTATAATCGACATACGAGTAGGTAGCGATTTATAGAAAAATAAAAAATATTTGGGAATACATTATGATATATATGTATTATGTATGTCATTATGCTTAGATATCACGTTTTCATATATTATTATTATTTTATCAATATGCGATAGCGATTATAGAATGTCACAGACAGATGTGTAGACATACAAAAAGTGTAACAAAAAACTGTTGTGTTTTTTTTCTTTTAAAAGCTTGACATGGAAATAATTTAAAAATTACACGCTGTATATTTGTTAAAAAATACATAAAAAATGTATTTAAAACTTGAATATAAAACATATGAAAAAACCTTTAAATTAAATGAAACCCGAGCTTTTACGATATTAATTCAATGTGCATGTACTATATATTAATATATTCCACTGTACATTTTTCAGGGAGCACATGAGGCCTATAAAAGGCTCTAGCTCGGCTCGTCATGCAATATTTATTGTAATGACAATAACACGGCCATGGCACGTGTATCCGAATCTTATTTATACTGGGAATTACATAATAATATTATGCATATAAAAGATAATAAATAATTTAAATTTGTCGGTTTACTTATAGACTTATTTTAAAAGAATTACTAGAATTCGTTATATTGAAAAATATTTACATTCGGTCCTTCGTGAATAAAGATTTGTCGACGACACGTTTGGCTCAGTTTGTAGTGACCCTACTTTCTGTGCCAGCGGTCGCGGGTTCGAGTCCCGCTGGGGGCATTCATTTGTGTGATGAGCATGAATGTTTGTACTTCAGTCATGGGTGGTGTGTTACTAGTTCCATGGTAAGCTACGCGGCTTGTGTTATGGATACCAGACAGTTGATACACTACACATATATAACTTTAAATACACATATATTATAAATATAAACGCTACACACATATACGAGTTTAAATACATAAAATTAATATATACACCCATGACTGGAGTACAAGCATTCCTGCTCCAAATTAATGCCCCCAGCGGGGCTGGAACCCGCGACCGCTGGCACAGCAAGTATCAAGTATCAACTGAGCCAAAAGTGTCGTCAAATAATAAATAAATTATATTTCCGCCTATATAAATTTCACTGATAATATCTTTAAAACATGAATACTATAGACTAGATCATCTAAATGAATAATAATATTAGTCTAATCGTTTGTTGAAAGAAGGCCCGTGCCCAGCAGTGGAACGGTAAAAAGGGCTGAACGCCCATTATTAGTCTAAATTGATGCTTCAGCAATGCTTTACAAGCTATCAAAGTCATAAGGCTCAGTAGTAATGTCCATAACGACGAAGGGATCACAGGAACAGCTATTGCCGTATCCCGACGACCTCGAACACTCCGGGATTTAGCAAATCCGCTCCCTAGTTCGAGGCACATTAGATTGCCATCAGGATTTTACCACCTTGTACTATAACGCCATTGTCGAAAATGGAATGTAATGGTCAGTTAAAGTTGTATCAAATGTAAATTATTTATTTATCTATAGGTATATATAACCAAATTCTGAGTAAAATCTGTACATTAAATATTTTTTTGGAAAATTATTATCGATACAGAGGCCGAATCTACAGTTTTTAGAATTTTTGTCTGTCTGTCTGAGAACGCATTACGAGAAAAGTACTGGACAGATTTTGATAAGAATGATAATAGCTGGTTATCCATCGGGTCAACATATAGAATACGTTGTACTGTAGGAAAATATCTCTGAGAAATCTATACTAACCAGTAAAACTTACCTTACGTAACGTATTTATGTACGTTACGTAAATAGAATACCATATATACCATAAATTGTTAGAATATCAAAGACATAAATGCACTTTATTATGTCAGCATTACTATTTACATCATGTGTGCGAAACTAGAGGTCTCCATTATATTTACTTTAAGCTTAATTTTTATTAAAATTTTGTTCTTTTACATCTTTTAATTAGTCTTTTCTAAAGTTGGTTAAAATATTAACTTAGAGGGACCATTAAATAAACGTTTGTTTATACGAAAAAATAGCTAATTTGGCTCCGTCCGTGTCCACGCATTGATATTCCGGCGGTTTCTCGCCTGTTTTTACACGTTCCCAACTTTTGTATTAACTGGTCAAACAATGAAATTGTAATACGGAATTAAATTGGATTTCTTTTATATTGTTTTTACGCACAAAAATGTCCCAATTTCGAAACGCTGTTTCTTTAGGATAAAAACCGTTTCGAAATAAATAAAATTTTGAGTGGTGTATGAATATTGTAAATTTTGTTTGTTTGTTATTTATATTATAATAGATTATAATTCACAATTTTTATATATAGACAAGATGGCGTTTTACAATCGCTATTTGAATTAGAAGACTGAAAAAAGCATGCAAAAGACTTATTTTTTTTTTAAATTTAACTTAACTACATTGGCTGTAGAAATCAAATTATGTAAGGAGGTTAAATAGAATAATTAATTATCAATGTAAATAACTATCGCTAGTGCTGGTCTATAGTGATTTTTCATATACAACTCATTTATAGAATTTACTTGACAGTGAAAAACTATTTGGTAACTGTAGCTATTTATTTAAAATAACACAAAACTTGTATGCCATGTAGTTAAAAAACCGCATTAAAATCGGTCTATGTTTTCGCCTTTCAATGCGTCGGGTTGACAGGAAATTATAACACTCGTTTTTCAACAAAAACTAAAATACTAACATTCTTTTCGTATAGTTTAAGTTTTAGCTATTATAAAAACATTATATAAAAGTGACGTCCACAATAAGAATGAAAAGGTAGAAAAATTTGAAACTCTTACATTCCTGCCTCAAACCTGCACTACACAAAGCTTGCCCTAATTTTTGCTGCACATTCTTTGTGTGCATTTTTATTTGGTTATCTGTTAAATCCACTTTGTGCAGCTGTCGGGATGTTTGCACTCAAAAAATTCACTTTAAAACAATTAGAGATTCAAAATGCTTTTGTGCATGATTTTTAAAATATTTTCTATTTTATGTAAGGAATTTGTAGTTTTTATAAAAGACTTGGTTAATTCTATATTACATTCAAGTTGGTAGACGCTTCTGCAGATCTACACGAGATTATTTTTTTAAATAGCGATGCAACTTCAGTTGATATTATGTTCTTTAAACGTCTAGTGCCTTTGAAAAACCTTCTACTTATCAGATTTGTATTAAATTAAAACATGTATTACTTGATTTTTCTGTAATATGTTCTCTAGTTATATTTTGATACTTAAAATAAAAATCTATTACCGTTTCTAAAATATTAATACGGAATGGCTAAACCTTTTTTTATGAAACTTTTATTAGCGGATAAACTTCAAACGAGGAGAATGGTGGAAATGGTGACGTTGCACCAGATTGTTGGTCATTGTGCTGGGTTTAGGCCATAGTCCACCACTCAGGCCAAGCGCGGATTGGCGGACTTCACATGTCTTTGGAAAAAATTTCTACACGGACATGCAGATTTCTTCACGATGTTTTCCTTGTGGTAATCATGTTGAATTTGAACCCGTTTTACTCAGTTTTCCAAGCGAGCGCTTCACCACTGGGCTACAACTTTTTTTTTATCTTTGGGAAATGCATTTACGCACGAGGTGTGGGACTCACCGGCAAAGCCAGTACTACCCACTAAAACCAAACAAACCTTCCCCCGTCTTAATAGGGCGTCGCAGGATCGCTTACGCATTCAACTACGACGCTCGGACGGCAGGTCTGCCGAAGCAGACCACAACAATCACGGGGTTGCTCCAAGGTCCACTCTGCTATCAAAGAAGTACCGCCCTCCGAAGAGGGCCACCTCCCACCGCCCACCGAAGTGAGCCACCTCCCTGTGCGTTTTTTGGCTTCGCGCCCGGCTGGATTGCCGGGCACTACTGAGCCCCCCCACCATGACAAGGTGAACGCACGTTGGACTACCTCAACCCGCTTTGAGGTGCCTGCTCTTAAAACTCGTAGTGCCTACCTATCATCAGTTTTACGAATTCAGAATTGGGTCAAAGGACACAATACGGCCTTTCATCCACGAAAGCATAAGGATCAATAGGTTAATTGAAACGTTTTATTATTTTTTAACTCTACTATAAGAAGGATGGAAGCGAAGCATTATGTTGATACTTTATTATAAAAATGTTCAAACAATAAACGATAATATCTATCATAGAATATAGACCACATTCCTACTATTTTATGACAAATTAATATATTAAGCGTAATTTGAGACATCGCCTATATAAATATTAATCCACAGAAAGCGTTATACCAGCAGAACACTAACAAGTTGCCATTGCACCCTTTACTGAACGTTTGTGAATATTCAAAATTTCACGTACTTAAATGATTTATGCAACCGTGACCATTTATAGGCGGTTGTAGCGCAAATATTTTAATATCCGTACACAGAAGCAATTAGCGACAATAGTATAGGTAATGGCCTGTATGTACGTGCGAGCTGGCGTCCGGCCAGCAGGTACCTACTGTGCACTCTACATACAATCTATATGACGTAATACTGAGGCGTATACGAACAAATTGAAATACATAATATTATTAATTAGGTAACTAATAATGACATAACGTTATTATGTGATGATAAATAAATAAATGATTGCATTTTTTGAAATAACTTATTTTCTTGCTTAATTTGGTTGTAAATCTTATTTATGTATTGATACGTTTAATTCTACTTTTATATAATGCATGATTAGAATGTTACTGTTATCCGTTGGGAAAAACGGTCGTTTGGTTCCTTCATAAGGCGAGTATTAGATATATTTTATTCTTTATACTCTAACTCTAACATAAAAGGGCATTACAATTCAATCGTCATTGAAATCGATCCATTTATTTGGGAGCAACGAAGCCACAGATAAAAAAGGCACTTTGATTATAAAAGTTAGAAAATATTCCGTTATCTTACGCTTGAATTACTTCTTAACATATAAATAACACATTCAAAATCACTTTAGGTAGATTTAAAAAAAAACTAAATTAAAATGAATAAACATACACTCCAAATTAGTAAGTCTATCATCTTTAAAGTCAGTAAATATTTTTTCCCCTACGACTTCTTTACATACTAGTTACAATATCTATCACTGTGGTGTGCCACAAACTCGTTGCATTTTCCGTTTCCGGTAAGCGCCGATACTGGCGTTTATTATTTTAATATCTCGGCGCGGGATTCCAGTTTTGGCAACACAATATCGATAAGAGCAATGTACCGTTTCCTGTTATTGGTTTATACGTAAAGACCCATTCGGTCGAACAGTCGCGTTGGTGTGTCTATTGAGGCTTGATTCAAAAGTATTGAAGTATAATTTTATTAAATTTTATACGTAAAGAAACAATCTGAGCCGATAGGTGCTTACTCATTGTTGGAACATTAGCACACAACACCATCTAGTTCCATAGTAAGCTACGAGGCTTGTGTTATGGATACAAGATAGTTGATACACTACCATCTACAACTAAAACTTTAAATCCATAACTAAAACTTTAAAAAACAACTATAACTTTAAATACGTATATAATATTATAAATATAAACAGTAAACACGCATGCCTGGAGTACAAACATTAGTGCTCATCTCACAAATGAATACCCCAAACGGGACTCGAACCCACGACTGTTAGCATAGCAAGCATTAAAGGCATAGCATTACAAACTGAGCTAAATGTGTCGTCGTATATAATATATAATATTAGTGGACCCGACAGGTGTTGTCCTGTCCGAATATATCAATAATTCTTTTGTGCGTGTGTATGTCACTCAACGCGATCTGATTCGGTTTTTTTTGGCGAAAATTTTACTTTTATTGCTGCACCACCTCCAATTATGGATCTAAGTCGTCCGCGACAAAGATAAAGATTTCATCAGAATCGGTCCAGCCCCTTGAAAGAAATTTAGTGTTCAATAAACAATCATCTACATACGATTGGCGATGATTATGATTAATAAGCAATTGAAAATATTTTATTTTTAAATATAAAGTATTTGGAAATTGAAAATGCTTCTTATTTGTCTTACTAAAGCTACGTAATTTTGTATTTGTATTGTATGAATATACATTTTTCATTTTCAATGGTAGTTATATACTGGCTATTTTTCTTGCGACTTGAGTCTTTCAGTTTATCCGTATTATAATAGGGATAAAAAATAATTAATCTCACTCAGTATATATATACATATAGTAAAGTCGCTTAGTGCACAAAAACGGGATTAGTTTTAGATATGACATGTTGGTTTGTGGCACTCGCTCGTAATATGAAATTATTCGTTATACAAAAATAGATTAATACATAAATTATAGAAAAAAAATCTTTTTAATTTATTAGAAAGGAAATATTATCAAAAAACTGTTTTTAGGCGGCATTTGTCCAATAGGGCGGCGCGAACGATGCGAGGTTGCATAAAAAAAGTTCGAAAAGAGCACGTTGAAATCGATAATATCACCAATTTCCTAAACTCCCGGAAAACTTCCCAAAAAATTATTAAATGACTGAACTGATACCATAGTCTTCTTAATTAAAAGAGTTTTAGAGATTGAAAAAAGAAAAATGTTTTTACATTGTATTAAAAGTATCATATAGAGTACAATAAGTGCACATATACTCGTACATAGTTACACAAACTCCATACAATATTCCCTAGCAGCGACGAGCTGAAGCAATATCGCGCTGTACAATGAGTCTAATCTTACTTTATTACTCGGAACGCTTACAAGGTTTCATTAATATGGGATAATTAGAGCGTCCATGAAGTAGGTCGAAATGAAATATTATCTCATCACGACAACTCTGTACTTAAGTATATAGTATTTGCAAAACTATAAGTGGTATCAATCTGCTTATAATAATTACTACATACAAAGAAATGTAATTTTAATATATGGATTTTTAATCAACTTCAAAAATGAAGAAAGTTAATATGAATCTATTGTAATAATTATTTTTAATGTATAGACTATACTTCAAGAGAGACAATAATATAACTATAAGATAAAACCATGAACGAATTAGCCACTGGACCAGACATATAATCGGACGTACCTTTACCGGTCTTGTTAGTAACCAGGAGATTTTAGCCTTGGTCGTTTGTTTTTTGCGTCAGTCTCAAGCACATACTTGTCAACAAAAAATCTCCCTAAAATGACTAAATGTTCTGTTAAATGGTGTAAAAAGTATAGCGGCGGAAGCAGCACTATTTCTTTTTACTTGTAAATACATTATTTTATTACATTTATTATTATTTATCACAAAGTTTATTTTTTTTTATTTCATCATTTACTTTTGAGCAAAAACAACGTGTTTATTTGTTTAATGCATCAAATAAAAAATCATTTATTAATAAAAATCACGAGAAATGCGGGGGCTATTTGTAAATTAAATTATATGGGTACGTTAATTCGCACGCAGCAAATATACGACAGAAACGCTTTAAACGACATTATGTCTTCTTAGTAAAAACAAAATATTTTAATTCCATTTATTCCAAAATACACAAACCAAACAATTGTTTCTCGGTAAATTATGAACGCGAAGGTTTTCTTTAATAATGAGTGTAAATCCTGTAGAAAGGACAAAGGCGAAAAAACGTGCAGGATTAAAATTAATTTCGCAAACTAGTGTTCTGCGGACTGCGTCGTTGCTTGCTTGCAATGACTCAAATGAATTATTCGTATACCGATGTTTGCCTTCGACTCCACTCACGTGGTAGTAATATTAATAAAAAGTTATTATTCTATGTGCTAATGAAAATTATGATGATGATGATGTTCTCCTGACCGGTTTCGGCCACGGCGGCCAATCTCATTGAGACTAGCCAACTGCGCAGAAGATATTATAGTGCACAAGTGTACGCGCAGACACAACGTGCACTCTCTATTCCTGTCACTCTCATACTCCGGTGGGACGACTAATCGACACGACCAGTGAGACTTAAGGCGCAGACCGACGGCTTTACGTGCTCTCCGAGGCACGGGGGTGAAACACCGCCAACTTCCCAACTCCGGGCTGTTACTGAGGCTTACTATACAGAAAGACTCAATAACTAAACTTGGCCCGACCCGGGACTCGAAACCAGGACCTCCGGCTGTGCAACCGTACATGATAGCCACTACACCACCGAGGCAGTTTGAAAATTATAAGCTATAGTCATTGACACATATAAAAACACAAATACACATTTCCTAATAAATATCTCTTCAAAAAGTGGCGTCGACATGTGACGTTAAGTTAAATCAAAGAATAAAATTCAAAAATCATAAGTTCTAATTATCTAATCACAAATTCGAACTTACGCACACCGCATGAAGTAGTATTTTAAACAAAACAACGTGCTTTTTAATTTTGTCATCAAAAATTAAGCTATGAACAAAAGGGGTTTGAAAAATACGGAATTCAATTTCGAATTATGCACTTCTTTTTGAGGACACTTAGTCAATAAATGGCTGTAGTTATTCTGAATTTTTCAATGTCATGATAATGCAATGGCAGTGGTAGCCCAGTGGTAACACGCTCGCTTGGGACACCGAGTGAAGCGGGTTCAAATCCCGGGTCTCGCACCTCTGATATTTTCATGTGCGAATCATTTCTAACATGATTATCGCTTGCTTTACGGTGAAGGAAAACATCGTGAGGAAACCTGCATGTCTGAGAGAACCTAGCAAGTTTTCGAAAGACATGTGAAGTCCGCCAACCCGCACTTGGCCAGCATGGTAGATGTGGCGGACGTGAGGAGAAAATAATAAAGCTTTAATATTAAGCGTTTATTGAAGTGCGTATTGCACTTGCGAGACCAAGCGAGAGACTGTCGAATCAATACATATTCGATCTATAATCTAATGTAATATCTATACTTATATATTATGCTCGTTACAAATCATATTACCTCATGTTACAATAGGTACAATATTCCCCCCTTTTTAAAAAAATAAGTAAAAAATAATATATAAAGTTATTAAGAATATATAAAAATGAATACATTTTGACGCAAAAAAAATCTAAAATGTATAAAATTAAATTCTAAACATAAAATATAGTTTGCAAAAAAATAATAATAATAATATTATTAATACATAAAAATATCATAATTACATGCTATTACAGTTTCCTTACATCTATCACAAATTATTTTTTCGAACATGAATTTTTTTACCTATTTAGCATAATTATTCACTGCACTACTCGAAATTATGTGTTTAACATATCAGTATACACTTGCACTTATAACTAAGACGTACACTGGCACTATAAACATTATACTGCAGCAGTTAAATCTGGCATGCTCTGCATTTCCTTCCTTATAGTCTCTCTAAATTTCCTTCGGCAATATCTGTATATTCCAAACGTGATTACAATAAGGATTATGAAAAATAATAAGCCGAAATATATATCAACTTTTATCTCAGAAATTTGCGAAGTATTATTTCCTCCCATTTGGGCGATTATAACTTCTTCCTTCTTTTCTTCTTTGCTCTGATTATAACCCATTATAATTATTGGCAATATAATTAGAGAATGTGAATGTGTATAGCTTCACCAAGATGCAGATTTTAAATAAATTTATCTCGGAATCTTACTACTGGCTTGCTGATTCGGCCGGATCGCGTTACTTTGTTATTTACATGTGTCTCCTTGTTTGGAATTTCGATACTAGTGCTATCCCGCGTATCAAACTCTTCATTATTATTTAATAAAAATGCTGGCTTTAATCTATCAATAGAAACAGTAGATTCTTTGTCTGCCATTAATATTTTAAAATGTTTTTCTTTACGGTCTAATACTTTGTACGGTCCTGAATATGGTGGATTTAAGGACTTACATAATTTATCGCACCGTAAAAATACATGAGAGCATTTTTGCAATTCAGGGTGAACAAATATATTTTTCTGTGATTTCTCTCGTTTGGGTACTGAACAAATATTACTTATATGTTCTCTCAGTTGCTTTAAAAATGTCTCGCTATCGGAATTTAGTGGCGTTGTAGGCTCAAAAAAATCTCCGGGTAGCTTAATTGGACTGCCATAAACCATCTCCGCTGCACTGGTTTGCGTACAATCTTTTAGGCTTGCTCTTAAGCCTAGTAGCACAGTTGGCAACTCCTGAACCCAATTATTGTTTCCTCTAGTCATTAACGATGCCTTAAGAGATCGATGCCAACGTTCGACAGCACCGTTTGCCTGTGGATGGTACGCAGTTGTTCGAGCTTTCATAATACCAAGGCGCTTAGATAATTGATTGATAAGATTCGACTCAAACTGTCTTCCTTGGTCAGTCGTAATTCGTAAAGGACAACCAAAACGTGAAATCCATCCTGAATATATTTTCTCTGCAACGGCCTCAGCTGTTATGTCTCTTAAGGGAAAAGCTTCCGGCCAACCCGTGGCTCGGTCTAACATCGTAATTAAATATCTGTATCCTTTGTAAAGTGGTAATGGACCAACAATATCAATATGTATATGTTCAAAACGATTGCTTGTGGGAAATTTACCAAAAGGTGATATTGTATGCCTATGTATTTTACATTTCTGACAATCTATACATGCTCGAGCCCAGTTAGTAACATCTTTGTTCATAGAATGCCAAAAGAATTTATCGCATATCATCTTTCTAGTTGATCTTATACTCGGATGACTCAATCCATGTACGGCGTTGAAAGCCTGCACTCGGAATTCTTTAGTCAAATATGGTCGTGCGAATTGTTTTGAAACTTCACAGTAAATTGATTCTTGACTGTTATGAAGTTGAAACTTTTTAAAACATAAATTTTTAGATTTTAATAAAACTTGTAATTCTTTATCTTTTTCCTGAGCTTCGCTAAGAGCATTGTAGTCGATGTATGATGGCATGTTAATTTCAGAAATTCGTGATAACGTATCAGCAACAATATTTTGAGATCCACTAATATGTTCAATATTCGAACAAAATTGCATTATAAAATCGAAATGTCTTAATCGACGCGGTGTATCGCTGTCTGTATAAGAATTTTTTTTCAAAGCATAAACGAGTGGTTTATGATCTGTGTAGACTGTTAAGGGGCGTCCCTCGATCAAATATCTGAAATGCTTTATAGCCATATAGATAGCAAGTAATTCTCTATCGAAAGCACTATATCGCGTTTGCGCTTCGCTCAGCTTAGTGGAGAAAAATCCTAAAGGCTTCCATGTGTTGCCTTCACGTTGCTGTAATACTGCGCCAATGCAAGTCTTAGACGCATCCGTCATAAGGGCTATATTCGCGTCTGCAGCTGGGTGTGATAGTGTAACGGCGCTGATTAGGCTCTCCTTACACTGTTCAAATGCCGCAATTGACTCATCTGTCCACTTGACTTCTGTCTTGTCATTTTTTCTACAGTTATGTAAAAATATATTTAATTTTGACTGAATCTCTGCTGCTTGAGGAAGATGTCTTCTGTAAAAATTAATCATACCTAAAAAACGTCTCAGTTCCTCGATTGTTTTAGGCCTAGGAAAATTAATTATAGAGCTAACTCGTTGTTCTAAGGGTTTAATACCATCTTTTGAAACGTGGTATCCCAGAAACTCTATTTCGTTCTGCCCAAAATTGCATTTTGAAGTGTTAATAGTTAAGCCATATTTATTAAATCGCTCAAATACTAGTCTGAGGTGTTCCTTATGTTCGGATTCAGATTTCGACGCTACTATTACATCGTCGATATATACAAAAATAAAATTAAGATTTTGAAGTACGACGTTATTTAAAAATCTCTGAAATGTTTGAGCTGCGTTTCTTAGCCCAAACGTCATCCTTGGGAACTCAAAAAGACCGAATGGCGTAGTGATGGCTGTCTTCTCTATGTCTTCACTATTGATGGGAATGAAATGATAGGCACGTGTTATATCGATCTTCGAAAATATCTTTTTACCCGAAAGTAAATATGTAAAATCTTGTAAGCGTGGAATCGGATACCTGTCAGGCTTAGTGATGGCATTTAATTGCCTGTAATCACCACATGGTCTAATACCACCATCCTTTTTCGGGACTACGTGGAGTGGACTTGCCCAACAGCTCTTCGATGGTCTACATATGCCTACGTCTTGCATGATTTCAAATTCCGATTTTACCTTCTGATATTTGTCCGGAGCTAAAGGTCTGGGTCGCGCAAATACAGGAGGTCCTGTAGTCTCAATATAATGAACAACAGAGTGTCTTGGTGTATCTTTGAAACAAATAGGTTTCGTTATATCGGGATACTCTAACATTAAGTCGTAATATTTATTATTTATATCCAACGTAGTTATAGATGACTCATCGTGTTGCACTATCGATGTTATAGTATCTATATTTGTTATTTGATCAATAAGTCGACGACGATATAAATCTACTATAAGCTTATGATAGGTTAAAAAGTCTGCGCCTAAAATTGGCTGTTTAACGTCCGCTAACACAAAAGTCCACCGAAAAGGTCGGCGTAAATTTAAATTTAACACTAACGATTTAACACCATATGTCTTTATTTCACTGCCATTAGCTGCATAAAGTTTATATTTATCACTAACTACATTGTCATAGAGTCGTTTTTTGTACGGTAACACTGAAATATTTGCACCTGTGTCCACAAGAAAACGTAAACCACTTTTGCAGTCGGTTACGCATAAACGGTGGAACGGCGATATGGTGCAGACATCCACCCTTGGCTGCACCTTGTCTAGTTTTCCGGCTGCTCCTTCCAAGCACATGGCTCAACACATTTCTTTGCTTTAACGCCGAAACGGTGATGATAGAAACATAGCCATTTCGATGATTCGGACCTGCGGCGTCGTTGTTCGGATACTGAACGTCCGCGTGATGTAGTACGTCGCCTCCAATTACATCGAGTACTTCGATACCTTGGTCTCGATCTCTCAAGTTCCATGACCTTCACACTTAACTTGGCTATTTGCGACATAAGAAATGACGTATCATCCGATTTTTCAGCTTGACAATTTACTTCAGCAGCATGTAAAGGTCTCGTGGTCTCCATAATTTTGTCAGCGATAGCTGCAAGGTTATCTAGATCCTTTACCTCGCTAACTGCCAACACCGCTCGAACTGACGTGGGTAAATGTCCTTGCCACATGATACACAGCGTTTCATCAGGTATCTTATTACGAGCCAAATCCCGCATTCGCCTAAGAAGCTGAGAAGGCTTCTGATCGCCAAGTTCCATTTCCCCCAGCAACTTCTGGAACTGTCGGTTCTCCGACTCTTCGTAAACAGCGAGCAAACGATTTTTCAAGGTCTCATATTTATGTGTTCCTGGTGGATTAAGCACAATATCGCTAACCTGCTCGATGACTTGCTTGCCCAATTTCGGAAGCAACAAGTTAAACTTCGCTTCATCGCCTAATTTTTGAGAAGCTAGCACCGCCTCACACTGGGCGAACCATAATCGCGGCTGGTCGCACCAAAATTCCGGTATTCGCGATGATACGCTGATTGTTGCCAGTTCTGAATCTTCACGTAAATTTTCCTTCGCTTGTACAACTGGTTTAGAATTGGTAGCCATCGTATATTTGTTCTTCAGTCAGGTGTTGTTTTTCAGTCGGGGTCACCAATATGTGGCGGACGTGAGGAGAAAATAATAAAGCTTTAATATTAAGCGTTTATTGAAGTGCGTATTGCACTTGCGAGACCAAGCGAGAGACTGTCGAATCAATACATATTCGATCTATAATCTAATGTAATATCTATACTTATATATTATGCTCGTTACAAATCATATTACCTCATGTTACAATAGGTACAGTAGACTATGGCCTGATCCCCCCACGTATTGAAGGGAGGCCCGTGCCCAGCAGTGGGACATTAAAAAGGGCTGAATACAATGATATTTATGGACGAATGTCAGATGGCAGTCCAATACTCAACAACGGCTACAACAAAGAAGTGACACAGAACAGATATAAAACTGTTAAAGAAGTCATCATGGCACACTACACTATACTATCTCATGCTCAAATATGCAGTGGAAATGTACAAACTGAATATGCAATTATTACCTGTAACAAAGGCGACGATCCTCAAGGGAGTGAAGCCGTCTAAATTATCTTATTATGAGCTTATGTGAATTTCATATGAATAGAGTGTCTTCCCAACGGACTAGTTGAAGACTTAAACACAATACGTCTTTCATTTTTAGCCCCCGATTAAAAGCCTTTTATAAGTTTATGTCTATGACGACACGTTTGGCTCAGTTTGTAGTGACCCTACTTGCAGTGCCAGCGGTCGCGGGTTCGAATCCCGCTGGGGGCATTCATTTGTGTGATGAGCACGAATGTTTGTACTCCAGTCATGGGTGTTTATATTTATAATATGTATGTATTTATAAGTTATATATGTGTAGTGTATCAACTATCTGGTATCCATAACACAAGCCTCGTAGCTTACCATGGAACTAGATGGCGATGTGTGTTAATGTCCCCAACATATTTATTTAATTATTTATGTCTGTATGTGGAATTTAGCTGGAAAACGAATGATATTTTTTGTTAAATAATAAGCTTGCTCCAACGAAATAGTTCTTAGCTATATTAAATAAAAATCTATTCACAACGTGAAAAACTGATATAGTATTAAGACGTAGTATTTAGTAGTAGGTATATTTGAATACATATGATCTGGTGGTAAACGTTTTAAACGTTCAACACTAATTTATGCACTAAATCTATACATGTAATAGAATTGTAACTAAGCCAAATCTGTACATTAAATATTTTTTGGAAAATCTTATTGAAATAATGTCTATCATCGTTACAGCGGCCGAATTTTAGAAATTTTGTCTGTCTGTCTGTCTGTCTGTCTGTGATCGCATCACGGAAAATGCACTGGAAGGATTTTGATAAAATTTGGTAATATGATAGCTGGTTATCCGTGTCAACATATAGGATACTTTTTACTGCGGAAAACTATTTCATTTCTAAAAAATGTATAGGTACTAAACGTTTAAACGTAATAAATAAAATGCTGCTGCTGCATTTAAAGTAAATCCTCAGTTATTGATGCAGACGCTTTAAGAGGCTTAGTATCTTTCCCTGGTAAGTAATTTTTCTATAAGCTTTTTTATTTTTAGGATTTCATACACGAAGGGTGCCAACGGAAGCCCATTACTAAGCCTTTGCTGTTCGTCCGTCCGTCAGTCAGAGGACTGTATCTCATGTACTGTAATAGGTAGAGAGTTGAAATTTTCACAGTGTGTATTTCATTGCCGCAATAGCAAAAAATAATAAGTGAGTAAATATGTATGTGTATATGTTACTTCTTCATACTGTAACAGATTTTGGTGAAACCCGAAATGATCCGATACACAATCCTTGTCGACGTAACGTACCAAGCGAGCGGAGCCATGTGCGTTAACTAGTTAAGTATATAATTCGAATAGTATTTTTTAATAAAACTATCTTTTTTAATTATTTCGTGTATTTATTGTGATTTTTGTATCCCGAATTTTGTTTGACTTCCGTTATAGCTTAGAAAAGCTTAGAAAAGATTTTATTTAAAACTGGCGGCTCAGTTAATCAAAAACTAACCTATCCCACAGGAACCGTATATTTCTCCGGGATAAAAAGTAGCCTATGTGCTATTCCACTATATTCTATTATAAGTTCCACCGTTATGGCGTGAAAGAGTAACAAACATCCATACGTCCATACTTACAAACGTTCACATTTATAATATTAGTAAAGATGTTACAATAATTTTAGTAAAGTTATATCGACAATAATTTCGATAAAGTTTTGACAACACTTACTTAAATAAACTTATTTTGTTATATATTAGGGCCGAAACTATTATTTTTAGTTTGAATAGTATACGCTACTCTTATATCAATTACAGTGTAATCATCCCTCATCTCTGCAATCATCACTTTGTGTGTAACTTAGCTTTTATTTCCGTCTAGCGTCTCATATTAGGTACATTCAAAAACAAAGCTTAGCGAACGTTCGGTGTCACATCGTCATGTCACTCATACCACTGAAGCTAGCGTATAGAGTATTTTTAGAACATAAAGTTTATAGTTAGTTATGGGCGCAGTTTCTTTTTAATTAAAATATGTATGTAATTTTTCGACATCTATACATAATATAATAAAATTGTAACTAAACCGAATCTGCACATTAAATATTTTTTGAAAAATCTTATCGAAATAGACATACAAGTATCATCGCGCGCCGCTACTTTGAAGCGAAATTTAAAATGGCGGAGAATGGCTAATAAGAAAAACAAAAAAAAATGTTCGAAAGGTCTTATTTTTATTCCTTGCTATATAAAAGGTATAGACATTTTTATTACTAGCACATATATTCATGACTAGCATTACTTACATTTTAACATTTAGTATAGATTTGTCAGAGACGAGGTATTTTCTCGCAGTAAAAAGTATCCTATATGTTGACTCGGATAACCAGCTACCATCATACCAAATTTCATCAAAATCCCTCGAGTGGTTTTTTCGTGATGCTGTCACAGACAGACAGACAATAACTCTAACAACTATAGACTCGGCCTCTGTATCGATAATGATGACAAAATATTGAATATACTCGTAAGTACATACAGATTCGACTCAGTTAGAATTTTATTACATGTATAGATTTAACACATCGGCGTTACAGTTAACAACAGATTTCTTAGAAATTTGATTAAATTCCTAGAAATTTACTTGGACGTGTTATAGTTTAAAATGTTCCATTAAAATAATAAAGATCCTGAAACAATCATCCGTAACGCGTTTAACGACAATTTTTCGCTTTAAGTTCCAAGTTAAAAGTTTAAAGCCTTTTTTTTTCTTCTTTGTTTTTTTACTGATGTGATCACATGCGTGTTTTGCCGAATGTCCAACTCAAAATCGTAAGCTTAATAGAAACTATTGCATTTAAGGGGTTCATTATTACTATGGTATTTATTTAATTCACTTTTACTGTATTTATATACGTATATATAAGGTATAATATAATGATTAAACGATAAGGTATAATATAAATAGAAGACAACCTGTTTGGCTCAGTTTATAGTAATTATTTGCCGTGCCAGCGGTCACGGGTTCGAGTCCCGCTGGGTGCACTCATTTGTGTGATGATCACGAATGTTTGTGCTCCGGTCATGGGTGTTTATAATTATAATATGTATGTATTTAAAGTTATATAATATGTGTAGTGTATCAACTAACTGGTATCCATAACACAAACCTTGTAGCTTACAATGGAATTATGTAGATGGTGCCGTGTATTTATGTCCCAACATATTTATTATTTATTAATAATGCTTAGAATCACCCACAGCTTCATTCACGAGGTATATCGATACAAAATAGCATGTTATTTAAAAATAGTATTCAGAGATAATTTTTATAGTATTAAACTTTTTTGGAATTTTGTAGTTTAGTCATTTATTTTATACATACAAATAAACAAACACTGCATATTATATTGCAAAAATCTGATTGTAAGGAAATATGTTCAAATATTATTTCCTATGACTGAAACCCCGCTCCAGTACCAAACAGATTGGCCCCGCGTCACATTCCTTTCGAATTCACTTCGATATGCGCTACAGGAAAGCTATTTTAGAAATATTTTTTGTAATACAAAAAACTTTGAATTGTAATGAAATTGCCAGTGTACGAATTGAATATCTACGAATTCAAATGTCACAAAAATATTTTTCTTTTACAAATTCTTGTACTGAATCTACCATGAACATTTGCTTAAGAGATTGATTAAGAGACTATTTCCTTCCATCATCCATCTCAACAATAGTATGTAAAGTACATATATTATGAATCAATACTCCAGACGTTTTAATAAGTTTCACTGCAAGTAATTATAATTAAATAATTATAATATAAATTAACTGGCCGTAACTTTCGTTTTAATATTTAGTATCGATTTCTCAGAGATGAGATATTTTCCCACAGTAAAACATAACCTATATGTTGACCCGGATAACCAGCTATCACCATACCAAATATTAAAATCTGTCAAGTGGTTTTCTCGTAATGCGTCCCAGACGATGCGACGCGACGGTGCGATAGACGGAGGAAAATTCCAAAAACTATAGACTCGGCCTCTGTATCGATAATAATGACTATTTCAATATGATTTTCCAAAAAATATTTAATGTACAGATTCGAATCAGTTAATATTTTATTATATGTATATAGCGCGTAATATTATAACCACTGCGCCTAGCGTCCGTACTCGTCCTCGCGCGTTTCCGCGTGCCAGGCGGCGCCCGCGCTTACACCGCCTAGTGAACCTGCAACCGCGCTACGTCACCAACGCGTTCCGCTGACGTACACCATTCGCCCCACTCGCGAGCGCTGATTCTTATTTGTTAATTACTCTTACACTCGGGATTAATCTATAATACATGATGTTGACTAAGTTTTTAATGATTATAGTATAGATAATAAGTATAGACTACAGTATAGATTGTATCAACAATAGCTTTTCATCGACTTAAATGTATATAGTACGCTAAAATGTTTAAAACAAGTTCAAGGACGTTCATATGAATTTCACATATTTAAGTTTCAAATCAATATAAAAATAAGTAGTCAAAAACCAACTTTTAAGGTATAGTTATTACATTGTCAGTTACAAAAGAAGATAATAAAATCATCTTAGGGAACATTCACTATGCCAATGTCCGATTTTTAACTATCTGTTACTTTAGAAACATCGATCAAAAAAGTATTAGATACACAATCCCATTCAAAAGTTCTCTGAAAACTGTCACCAATTGTGTTTAGGTAATAATTTCAGTTGAAATAAATATATAACAATGTAAATTGAACCTTAAATGCAATGATTATAGTTCTTTAAAAAAAAACTTACAGCGCACTCATTCGACGAGGACATTTTTTGTCCCTGTTTGTGTATCTAGTACTTTGATCGATGTTTAGAATTTCTTCTTATTGTCTTCTTATTCTTTGGAAAGATATTATATAAATACAAATTGATTGAATACCCTCTTTTTAAAGTTGGTTAAAAAAGACGAGTCAACTACCACTTTCGTATAACGATTATGAAAATGTTAGGTAGGTTTTCCAGCATTTATTTTGTCATGCAATTTAATGGTGGCCTATATCCTGTATGCGAGATGATTTTTTCTTTTTGACTTTGTTTCCGCATTAAATACCAGTAACAGTAACTTTTCTGTGTATAACTCCTGGCACTGGTTTTGTGATAGTTTTATTATTTTCAAACTGAGTAGTAAAGCGCCTGTTTGGTACTGTAAAGTACATATAAATTATAAATGACATGTTTAGAACCTACTTACATAATTTCAATATTTCGTATAAAACCACTATAATGCTTGGTGCTTACCTTTTTTTGTTTGGAGAGTTTTTTTAAATTGAATTTTTTGTAACATAGCGGAACGTTGCTTTCTATTAGATTGGGAGTGAAAAGTTTATTAGAATTAGATTAATAATTACTGAAAGATTTTTAAATCTTACATTTATTAACAAATCTTACCTAATATTAGTAAGACGAAAAATATTGTATGTATCCTTTAAACATTTATTACTCAGACCGAAATACGAACAGCTAACATAATTATATCTTCGAATGAGGCGACTCATATAATAATGACGGAACTTCACTTCAAGAAGTTTGTTTCTACATTTATTATATAAATAAATAAATATAGGCTGTAATACCAAAATACGTTCGAGGTTTCCAAAAGAGAATATTTTGTTACACGAACGCCTCACCAAAGTTACTTTGTAATTCTTATTTATTAGTTAAATTAAATTTCATCGTATATTTTACGTGTCATGCTACACGATAGGCGTTCGTCGCTTTAATTAAATATATATTTAGATTTTGCCCGGTAATTAAATTACCAAGGACCGTAGTTCAGGGCTGTTGCGGAATGTTCATGTAATTAAAATATGGCGAATTAAACTTTCAAGCTAATATTTTTTGTGAGTAGGTAAGAAATATTCGAATGTAGTTAACTATAGTTGATTGGTAATTTGTCATAAATCAAGACACGCGGTAGCGTGTCCAGCCAAGTTCAAGCCAATGGAACTGTCACGCAGCACCGTGTGTATATTTTACACGAATTATTTGAAGTCACTTTTCACCTCGTAATAACTCAAAATCTATTTAACATAAACTAATGAAATTTGGTTAATATTAAAATTTCCTTAGATTAACTAGAATCCCCAATTTCATAAATACAGCTCAAACGGTTATTGAGATGTTAACGTCTAAAAATCGGCATTTTATCACTGCCTGACTGACATATAGCAGTAAAACCTAACCCATTTCCAGATGACCTCGAAAGTTGAAATTTGGTGTCCAAATGGGTAATCGTGTGCGTACAAAGGGAAAAATCCGAAAACAGTAATTTTTAAATTTAAAAAAAAAATTAATTAATTTTTATAACATCTTGCGCCTTCTAAAACATAATACAAATAGCTTAATACCTAGCGTTTTTTGATATATAATAGTAATAGCAATCATAGTAATAGCAAAAACTTTTTCTTTCTCAGGAGAAAAGGTTCCATGATGGTTAAATAACATTTTTGTATTCCGCCTTATCCACTAACGAATAGTCACTAAATTATGAAAAAAAAGATCGAATTTACACGTCGCTTTGGAATTATGAATAATAATAGTTTCTTTACAAAAAGTCATGATATCCCATCAAAAACATAAATGGGAGCCAAGTTCAATATTAAGAATATGCGTGATTGTCGAGGTCGCTGACAAAAGAATTGAGATCTAAATGGGTGCCGAGTTCTGTAGATAATCCTAAAATTATTTCATAAGAACATACAATATTCTAAAATAAATTTAAAATACAGTTTCTTGATTTTTTTCAAGTTACTGTTTATATGTTGTAAGGTCAACATATCTCACTCTTTTAAAAACTTGCTTTGCTGGTAAAAAATAGCCAAGTCAGAGACGAGCTCTGATAAATATATACTGAACGTTAAAACGTAACTAAAAACGAACCCAAACGAAGGTAGGATGAATTGGTTATTCAAGCATTTGTATCATTTTTTTTAATTTCGATATTCTGAGTTTGAGCCGAAATCGAACCCATTGACTCAAATACAAAAAATATTCAAATATATTGAAAGTATTTCATATATTATTTCTTCTTGTGGAACTTCGCTGTAACTCAAAACCCTGTTCCCGTATGAAAAGAACTCGCCGTTGAAGAAAGAATCTATTATCCACAACTGGAGTACGATGTTGATGAGACAGCAATTCGCAACCCCAATAACGAAATGCGTAGAGCTTATGCGTCTGTAATTAAAAAAAAACTTATTAAATATAACTTAAAGTTCATAGTGGTAGTCCAGTGGTAACGCGCTCGCTTGGAAAATCGAGTGAAGCGGGTTCAAATCCCTGGTCTCACACCTCTGATATTTTCATGTGCGAATCATTTCCAACATGATTACAGCTTGTCTTAACGGTAAAGGAAAACATCGTGGGGATACCTGCATGTCTGAAATAACCTAGCAAGTTTTTCAAAAGACTTGTCAAGTCCGCCAACTCGCACTTGGCCAGCGTTGTGGACTATGACCTGATCCTGATCGTAGTGAAGGTAGGCTGGTACCCAGCAGTCAGACGTTAAAATGGGCTGTATACAATAATAATCAGAATCAGAATGAACCGCTAGTAATGATAAAAAAGGATAAATTGAACAACCTATAGTATTCTTTTAGTTCGGAACAGCTTCAAAAATGGTACTTTTTGTTTGTTATGTTTACTTCAAACTTCTCCCCAAGAGTATCTTTATCACATCATTTATGAAGCAAACAAACAAGAACATTGAACCAATAACAAAGAAACTACTCCATTTATTTATTTTAAAAATTCAAAATAGATGAAAATTATAAAAGTACAAAATTATCAATAAGTAATAGCTAAACATTTTTTTACATCAGAAGGAAATCGAATAAAACCTCCCTCGTAATATAAGTCCGATACAAAGCGATAGTTTGGAACAGAGGGCTTTGTGTGACGAATCGCATTTCGGAGCTTTTCATTCGTGACATCGTAGAGCTTACTCGCTGCGACGATACTTTAATGTAATTCATATTATTTATGAATAATCACATAAAGAATATTCTTAATCTAAATATTTGTCTATGAAGTAATATAAACTGAAGAATTAACTGATATATTAAATCTCTGTCAAAACGATTTTCATCATATTCACAGAGGTTCTTTATATTATAATACAACGTTTATTATAACTACATTCGTGAAAAGATGTTATTTTGACTTAACAAACAGACTTTAATTATATTTATCGAAAATAAATCTGCAAAAATACATACCACGTCTAAAAGCTTAGTCTCTCCCGTGACCACGATTGCTTTAAAGCATTCGAAACGTCGGGAACCAAAAATCAAAATAAATCCGCGAATTAATCTGAAAAGATAGTTTTATTTTAAAATCTGAAAAAATAGAAATGTAAATTAAAACAAATAAATCTTGTACAACATAATATGTTCATAATAAAAGAAGTTACAAACCCTTCATATAGACATAGTCAAATACATAAACAATTTATCTTTTATTCTTTCTATCATAATATGATACTTTTAATATATTTCGCAAGCTCTCACTCGCGCTACGTTTGAATTCACGTCATTCAAAGTACTGCGATCTTTGCTGTACAAAGCGCTCCACTCTCTGTTTGAAACTATCAATTTTAAAATTAAAATAATGTTTATTTTTCTATTCTTTCTTTTTATTTGGAATATAATATTTTTTGAGTGTACGTATTGTGTATTAATGTCAGAGGTAATGGGTTCGATACTTGCACGTTATAAATGTTATTATTTATTAGACAGGTATTTGCCTAGACCAACTTAAAATAGACGCCGTGTCGTTGTGTGTAAGATTAAAAATATATTATTTTGAACAATTTCAATAAAGACGAAGGTACTTAATTCAAGTTTATAAGGTTTTTTTGCGAATGCGTTACGCTACGAACCAAATGATTTTTATTTGATTAATTTTAATGTGATTTCTATATAAATCTTTTTAATTAAAAGAGTTATTATATTATAAGTAACAAATCGATCAAGTGCGAGTCTGAATCGCTAACGAAGGGTTCCGTATCATAATATTTTTTTTTTATTTGCAAGGCAGCGTTTTTGGAACTCGCCATCTTGGTTTTTTATTATTTGTTGTTATAGTGGCAATAGATATACACACTCTGTGAAACTTTCTATTAATTTCTTAATTGTTAACCTATTACGGTTAATGAGATACAGATCTTTGACAGACGGACCGACAGACGGATAGCGGAGGCTTAATAGAGTTCCGTTGGCACTCTTCGGGTACGGAACCCTAAAAATTAAACAAATGAAAAATAAACACGCTACTAACAGACAAACAAACAAATGTTGAAATATATAGACTTTTCATATTATGCACTACCACAGAATTAGGCTTATGATGGCAATAAATAAAATATACTTATCAAAAGTCTCACTGACACGAATAAATGCTGGTAAAATATACGAATAGTGAAAGGGGACTGACAGAGAGTAATGGCAGGCCTCGGCGCGATTGTTCGACGTGACACGGGCCTCACGCATGGACGACTGCAAGAATGGGAAATACGCTCCTTTAGGTAACATACTGGTTTTGCATTCGCTTTATTTATTTGATATAATATATTTAGACTAGTTTATGTATATGGCGTCGGCTGCATTTGGTTATCTATTTAGTGCTAACTTTACTTGAAAGCATATAAATATTTTTCAACATGATTACCACTTATATTATGGTGAAGGAAAACATAGTGAGTAAACCTGCACGTCTGAGAGAACCTAGCAAGTTTTCGAAAGACGTGTGAAGTCCGCCAACTCGCAATTGGCCAGCGTGATGGACTATGGCCTGATCCCCCTCGTACTGAAAGGAGGCCCGTGCCCAGCAGTGGGACGTTAAAAAAGGCTGAATACTAATGTAAACCGAAAATTAATTAAACAAATTATACACGTAGAGACAGAATTATGGTATAAAAATTAAAACTTAATTTTTTTTTTATATTTAATTTATCGCAGTCATGACTTAACGTTTAAACTGATGGTATCAGCATTGCAATTCAAATTGCAATTCAGCCCTTTTTTTAACGTCCCACTCAACATTACTAGAATCATGCAATTTGGTATCAGCATTACTATGAGTAGTATAGTGTTATATGATCTATGATATCGGGGGGCACGGAGTGCCCCCGCCAAGTCGAGCAAAAAAGGGCACGACAGTACCATCCTTTTCTCGAAGCGATTCAGAGCATTTTCCACCCCCCCATAACTTCGTTATGGATAAAGCTAGAAGCCTGAATTTTCAGTGACTAAAAGAACATAATAAAACTAGGCATATTTCCAAATTACATTCAATTTGAACCTGTACTTTAAGAACTGTTGCAGATCAAAATTCGTTAATATCGTCACTCACACACTCACTCACTCACTCACCGATCATCAAAATTCTAAGGTACTTCTAGCAGACATAGGAGCTTCAAATTTTGAACGCAATTAGTGTTTAGCCTATAACGGAAGGAAAAACTCAAACATCACGCAATTTCAATCCTGTTTTCGAGATATACAAACTGCATAAGTAACTTTGTATTCCTATACAAATAGATATGCGATATATGGGATTACAAAGTTATTTTTGCAGTTCGTACATATCATTTTTCGTCACTTAAACTACCCAAATGTATAGCTGGGTAAATAGTGGATATACTGTAAGTGTTAGCGACGACTAAAATGTAATTATCAATATTGTAAATAGTTTTAAGAAATAATATATTTAATATATAAATTAAAACTTATATGTATAAAAGATCTTAAATATAAAAAAAATATACAAGTAATCGAACACTCGTGTGTTCCGTAGCGAAAGTCGCCCGGGGGAAGTCGGGTGGTATCCGTAATAGGATTTCCCAACTATAAAAAAAAAAGTACTGAGCCCTCGAAGCGTTAGTTCGACTTCTACTTGACTAATACATACAATATGTATTTATCAATATTTAGTTTAGTCATGTTAAAAAAAACACAGGAATCATATATTATTTATTAACTTAAATATCCAACTTAAAATATATCTTTCTCAGAGTTCCGTTTGTCATCACTAAGTATTTAATTTGTTAGTCAATTTCTCCACTTCAACGACGTCAAGGAACGCTAGAAGGCTTAGGTATTTTTTTAAATAATAGGTCATAATAAAATAGCACATAATATAAATATTTTGACATAAATAAACTTCATCATAGCTTGCCTTAATTTGTGCCGTTATGTCAAAAATAAATTTTGTTTAAAAATAATAAAATATTTTAATTAAATTTACACTATTTTTTCCTTCCATTATTTAAATTAAATATTATTTAATTAAATAAAACTATCTTTTCGGATTATTTCGCGGATTTATTTTGATTTTTGGTTCCCGACGTTTCGAATGCTTTACAGCATCCATGGTCACGGGAGAGACAGTCTCTCCCGTGACCATGGATGCTGTAAAGCATTCGAAACGTCGGGAACCAAAAATCAAAATAAATCCGCGAAATAATCCGAAAAGATAGTTTTATTTAATAATGTCAAACATTCGCGTAAATCTAAGAAAGTATTAAATATTATTTTTTCATTTCCCGATATCTTACTTTTATTTTTTCACCTCATTCATATATTCTTATGAAATTTATAATTAACTATTTCTTATGAAATTTATAATTAATGGTAAATTAATTATACAATAGTTGCACTGTAAAAGGGGGTTAGGTTAGTGTTTTACCTGTAGGTATGTATGTTTGTACGTCCGATCCTATGTTCCCTCGTAATTACTAACCTAATTTCGATTGGTCTATTTATTAATGTTTATATTTGCAATTATATGTATTAGAAAAGTATTTTTTAAATGCGAAAATAATATTTTAAGCGTTTTTAGTAGCTGTATACATTTTTATACACATACAAATGGGTACATAAATGTAATGTGTAGCGTGTATAGTTTATACCTACTAATATTCGATTACTGTTATTTATAATGAATTGATTAAAATATATACCTAATTAAGAAACAACTTGACGATCTTAATTTTGAAACAAAGCTCGTACATTTTCTTTTACAAAGTATGATGTTGATATGAATTAGAAAACCTTGTCAACATCTCATTGCTCGTAATTGTACCCACCTATTAGAACATGGAATATAGAGGTCATGAAATATTAATCTCTTCGAAAATTACTTTTAAAATGGAATGGAATACAACTTTCGGGATTTAACTACAATGCTGCAGATCGACACATAAATCTACACGTCTTATTAAACTTATGTAAGAGACTTAGACTTTTTATCATCCAGAGTTGTCCAGAGACAAGGAGTAGGCTTTTAAAAAGTCCTTAGCAAAAAGCTATGAGATGTAATGTAAAACCAAGTCGGTTAATTTATTCATTACCTATCTATGGAAGCATCTATCCGACAACTTTGTCATAAATCGTTACCGAATTAGTTAAGTTACAACATTTTATAGTGACCGTATTAATATTAGATATATTTATTTCTTTAATTAATAGAATGACTTGGCTATCGCACATGATGAAATTTGACCCGCTAGTGCTATGTTCAGTTCATCTCAGCCCAAACACGTCCACAGCTGGACATAGGCCTCCCCCAAAAAGTTCCACGACAACCAGTCTTGTGCCATCCGCATCCAGTGGGCTCCAGCGACTTTTACGAAGTCGTCCGTCCACCTTGGTCATGATAGGTTTAATTAGGAGTATTTAAAGTAGTAGAGTCATATGTAATTATGTTTCCGTGCGATGGCCAAGTCATTCTATTAATTAAAGAAATAAATATATCTAATATTAATACGGTCACTATAAAATGTTGTAACTTAACTAATTCGGTAACGATTTATGACAAAGTTGTCGGATAGATGCTTCCATAGATAGGTAATGAATAAATTAACCGACGGTAGAAGAAATGCGTTGCGAGACTTGCAATTTTTTTACAGAATGTTTTTGATGGGATCAGTTATTTCTTGCTGGTCAAATCACGTTATCTATACAGATAAATCAAATTGAAGTGTCAGTTTGTAATATCAATTTTGGCATTACGAACTGACACTTTAATTTTTTTACTAAAAGCATATAAAATTATAGATGGCACTTATAAGAAACACAACTTTTTAAATTTTTGTCTGTTTGTCTGTCTGTTTATTCAAAGTAATCTCCGAAACGGCTGGACTGATTTTGATTTGACTTTCACTGGCAGATAGCTGATGTTAAAAGGAGAAACTTAGGAGAAACGCTCAAAAAACTAAAATATACCTAGGCAGGCGAGTGAAGCGAGAATAAGTCGCTAGTTTATTATAAATTATTAAACTGCAAAGCAAGTTATGTCCGCATGGAATTGTGGCAGGAATGCTAGTTGCATTTCTCCCTTAAAATCGCAATGCCAAAACTTTGGACAAAAATTAGTAAGTGCTGTTGTCACGAGTAGTGGCGATAATAATAATAACAACGTTTATTTATCACTAGCGACTTAGCTTCGCTTTGCTCAGAGCTTAGGTACTATTTTATTTAAAACATTAAAGTTTTTCCAAATTTTGTTACTAACAATACTGTACTTGAAGTCATAGTGTATGTACTAAACCTCATCCAAATCTCTCCAGCCACTCCACAAAACACGCACGCACATACGCACACACACACACACACACACACACACACACACACACACACACACACACACACACACACACACACACACACACACACACACACACACACACACACACACACACACACACACACACACATACGCGCACGCAGCATTTACGTATTATACATAATAATATTGTTATTGTGAGTGTCATTAGTAAGCAAGCGTGACATCGACAAGTCGTTAATTTATATTTACACAAATCGCATATCTACTCTGCAGTCTGCAGTACCGACGCACTTTGAAAACGGTTTCTAGGATTGAATCTTGTATGTGGCGTACATCGTTATACATCAAATGCAGGGACCTTCGTAGTCTATTCCACTGCATGAATACTAATTGCTATTGGATTTACGAGTCCCCCGCCGCGACGGGGCTGTTGCTGTCACTCTGAGACTGCGACTAATGGCCGGAGCTTCCCGCTGCCATTTTGTAATATTATATCGACTTTATAGCTTTTTCATCATCACATCAAAAATTATGTTATGTAATATATAGTGTTGTGTGAACTAATATATTGGTCTTTCAAAATTTCCATGTCCTTACCATAAATTAGTATTACACGATATTAGAGAAAAAATAGATTTGGTATCATTTATAGAACTGATATAAACATTCTGTTAAGTTTTTGTGAGCTATCATCCCACACGCTATTTTAATATATTACGTAGAAAACAAAGACGGTACGAATTGTTATTTTTCTATTAATTTGAGGGACGAAACATAAAAAAATAGAATATAAATTTTGTATTAAGTGAGAGTAGAACAGCCTACAACTTGCGATGGGAAACGAATTTTAACTACTGAGTCATATCGGCTACGTCAAAATAATTCGGTCAGCGTTCCGCTCGGGTGTTCCAGAATAATGGCCGACAGGGATTGGAATACATCGCTTTAATGCTTTATTTCGAGCTGCGGTTTCGGTATGGATGCTAGGAGTTCTCGATGCACAATATTTGTTGCATTAGATATATTAGGATTATTATAGTGTTCACAGGTTCGATGCCTATGCGAGGCACATCATTATATTCACCATTAATCACCATTCTTTCTTCTTAATGTGCTTGCAATATATAAGACGTGGCAGCATTTCGTGGCGATGACTTTATAGTGCTGAACAATTAAGAATTTTCAGTTTACCTTAAATGTTTGTTATTTTCAACCGACTTCAAAAAGGAGGAGGTTCTCAATTCGACTGTATTTTTTTGTTTTTTTTATGTTTGTTACCTCAGAACTCCGTCATTTATTAACTGATTTGGACAATTTTTGTGTTGTTTGAAAGTGTTTACTTCCAGATTGGTCCCATTTAAATTTGAAAAAAAAATACCACCCCTAAGGGTGGGAAAATTGCTAATGATGAATTTTACCTTCTTCTAATTGTCATATTGACTTGAAACTTTGCAAGTGTTTCTATATCCGTTGATAGTACAGTGGTTCGGTGTTGTTGACCAGATCTGATGGTAAGGCCAGAAGGTGGATAGGTGGAACTCTTCAACGACTAATAGTAGATACTTTGAGTTTGGGCTTGTTTTGTTTGATTTGACAAGCCTAATACGTTAGAATCCTTACTTTGCTACTACTGTCTACACTAAAAAGGGAAAAATAAAAACTTTTTAACAAAAAAATAAAAACCGACTTAGTAATTAAAGTAATTAAAGCCTACTTATTAAATACATACCTAATCAAATATTTTCGAAATCGGTGCCAGCCCATACAAAGCCAAGCACACCGACTTCGAAAATATTTGATTAGGTATGTATAGTAAATGAAAACTACCAATCAGTTATTTTTTACTTTTTAGTGCTTTTGTTTGAAGTCGGTTTTTATTTTTTTGTTAAAAAGTTTTTTTTAAGATCTTCACTTTCAAAGATTTGAATAACTTATTGTTTTTTTTAAATTCAGTTTTATTACTCTATCTTTTATTTCTTTCGGGGAAAAATACAATAAATAGGAATACTACACTTTAGTCTCTGCTTTCCGTGTACATTGCTTTGTAACACTATTTCTCACAACCATAGGCTGGCTGGAAAAGATCTTTTCTAGAAATAAGTCCACTTTTGTAAACAACAACTATTGTTAAATTACTGAATTGATTTTTTAAGTGCAATAAAGAATAGTAGTACATTAAGAACGTACAGCTGGATAGTGAATGTCCACTTTCTTTTTAATAAATAATGCTAAATATTGATAAAATTACCTGTGGGATTAGAACCTGCTTACCTGTGGGAGAGCGACAGTGATATTATATTATCACTATACTACTCTGGTCACCATAAAACAGAAAATTGTAAACCCAAGTTACTGAACCACTTCGCTAGAAATATAATCACTTTCAAACTTTAGATTGACTCTCTTATCTTTATCATTGCTGATTCAACTCAAAAATAAAGCACAAATACCTATTTTCCTTTGTTCAAGCTCTAATCCAATCCAACTTGCTTCATTATTGTTAAAGATTTCAACGCACTTGCGTTTGCGATATCACAAGCAAAATATACTCAAATGGGCTTACTGATATTATCTATCTACACATATAATAAAATTGTAACTAAGCCGAATCTGTACATAAAATATATTTTGGAAAATCTAATTGAAGTAGACATTTTTATCGATACAGAGTCCGAATCTATAGTTTTTAGAATTTTTGTCTGTCTGTCTGTTACCGCATCACGAGAAAACCACTGACAACCAACTTATATTATTTTGGTTATCATTAAATGAAAGTGTAATTTTATTATTTATGTATTGTTTTATTTATAACCAGCATTGCCAGCGGCTTCGCCCGCGTTCAGATGACCAAAAACCAAATTCTTAGGTTTTATATATTAGTATACTCTTACAATGCAGTTTTTGTGTTTTTGTATTTTTTCTCAGAAATGAGATATTTTCCCGCGGTAAAAAGTATCCTATATGTTGACCCGGATAACCAGGTATCATCATACCAAATTTCATCAAACTATGTCCAGTGGTTTTCTCGTGATGCGGGAACAGACAGACAGACAGACAGACAAAAATTCTAAAAACTATAGATTCGTACTCTGTATTGATAATAATGTCTATTTCAATTAGATTTCCCAAAAAATATTTAATGTACAGATTCGACTGAGTTAGAATTTTACTTGAATCACTGGAGCATCAAATTGTAAGTAAATATTTTGAGTATATCCACTTTGAAGGTCTTCTAATTGTGTGATATATTCCATTTTATATTATGTTTAACACAAAATACTTGTCTTATGTAAATATATGACTTAAGTTCAACTTACTTCAGGTCTTAGACTATTGTGTTTGTAATTTTAATTACTTCACAAACTCGAACACTATTCGATTATGAAGAGCGAACCAATGTTGACACGTGGCCAGTAATATGATTAGAAGTTAGCTGAATAACCAATAGTTGGGGAAATTTAACTGACACAAGTTCACTGTATTGTAAATGCTAATTAAGCTCCATTTCAAAACTTTCAATCCCATTGAGATTAAAATATATAATGAAATATATTAAAAACATATATAAGATATTATCAATATAACAGGTACATAATAGAGCGATCTCACTGCGTAGCTACTATATTTTGATTTTGTTAAATAAAACTCTTACTTACATATTTGGCATTTTGTTATAAAATTATTTAAATTTTAGTACTATAAATAAAGGTGCTTAAAAACTAAATAGTTTTAACCAAAATTGTAATAATAACGATGAATCAAATTTGGTTCGCCAACCCCCACTTGGCCAGCGTGGTGAACTATGGCCTGAACCCTTGTTTTGAAGGTAGGCCCGTGCCCAGCAGTTACGCAGAGGACATTAAAAAGGGCTCCTCGATCTTTAAATATAAGTATAAGAAATGCTTTATTCTCTTACTTTAAAAAAAAAAAACAAGTTTTTACTACATGTATGTATGTATATATATATATTACATGTATGTATATATATATTATGTCGTCGTTTCTGTAAAATTTTCAATTAAAAACTGTATAAAATATTGTTAATACGATAGAACCTATTATACAAGTTCTTTGCAAGACATAATTTAAATTGAATATTTAGTTTGAAATTGAAAATCGCTGTCTTTGTCTCGAGTTTGACAAAGGGTGTGCCAACATGCTGACAATACACCAAACTTCTCAAACTTTTTACATTCCACGATCTTTACATCGCTCCGTTAGTATTGACATAATAATTGAAATAAAATACTTTATTTACATTGTAGAACTAGCAGTTGAAAAAAATATATTATCCTATTTCTGAACTTCTTATTTTTAACGTTTATAAATATTGAAAAAACAAAAATACACGTTTTTTACCAGTTCATATTAACTATGAGACTCGTCAAAATAAATTGAGTTTGTAATTTTAAAAAAGGGTTCTACTGGAAGCCGTTAAAATTCTACGATGCATTTTCTGATTTCATTTCATCTATACAACAGTTTTGAGTAGGTAATCGATTTCCAACACTTGATTACATATTTAAAAGTGTTATTTGGAACCATTCCATAGCATAAAATATACTCGTACTAATAATAACTTCATTTCTTTGCCACTGCCACTTGAAAGATGAACACTACTTTTATCAATACAAAAGTAGTTTGTACGTGTATGTATGTTTGTCACTCCTACAGAATGAAATGATTGATGAATTTTGATTAAATTTTGTATACAAATAGAATATGACTGTGAGTACCACATAGGCTACTGTTAGGCACTTGGAGATGGAGCAAAGTGCGTCTAAGTCGCTAGTTTATAATTTTAGTAAGAATGTATGTTTTATAATTTTAGAAGAATTATATATGGCAGCGGATTTCCATGCATAGGCTATGTGCAAGCTACGTTTAGTCGTCGAGTAATTACTGTCAGAGCAAAAGCTCACGGGACGTTATAACTTGATGCATTTAATTTCATCGATGTTTGTAGGGAAATCAATATGAACATGAAGTTTTTGCCTGTGGCTCCGCTCACTTAGTTTATTTTCGTATAATCGTTCCACATCTTAGAGCTCATAATATATAACCTATATAATTTCTAAATAAACACATATAATGTTATAAATTGAAAGTAATTCTATCTGATACCTTTTCAAGCTTACCCTGCTGAACAGATTTCGATAAAATTTTGCAAGGATTTCGATTGCATCCTGGGGATGGGCATAGGCTACTTTTGATCCACATCTCCATTCCGTGCGAGCGAAGGTAGGGGCAAAAACTAGTGGGCTATAAAGTTCTAAGTCTGAATGGTACTTCCAGAGATTAATGCATTCAAACAAACAAACAAAATAAAAAAATATCAACATATTTTTAAAATTTTACCTTATAATAATATAAATATAATAACCATTTCAGAAGATTGAGACGTATATTCAATTTAGTAGCAAGTCGTCTAACAAACAATCGCATTATGTAAATGCTCCGCGTCCGTGAACAGGCGAATTTAATTTCGTCTCAATTTCCGTCACGAAATGACAACACTTATTATAAATACTGATTTTTATAAATAATTTAGTTATTTAGATAATAATTTATTATTATATATATCGGAAGAGTTTGTTTATTTTTTTGTTTGAACGCGCTAATCTCCAGATATACGTATGTACTGCTCTGATTTAAATAAAATCTTTTCACATTTTATACCTTACTATCCTTTAAGTTGACCCGGATAACCAGCTATCATCATACCAAATTTCATCAAAATCCCTCCAGTGGTTTTCTCGTGATGCGGTCACAGATAGACAGACAAAAATTCTAAAAGCTAAATTGAGCCTTTGTATTGATAATAATTAGAAATTTAATATATGTAAAGATCATACTCGTATTTAATCAGATCGTTAAGGTTATAAGTAGACTAAAATGACTGCCAGGATTTGATTTTTATAGTAGCAAGTGAATTTTATAAAAAAAGTATTGAAAATTGTTTATTCAGGACCCTACTTATGTTCAGATCGGTTGAATATTAACGAGTCTCTTATTGGATTGGAGATTTAGGCGAGAGAGACGGAGTTGACTTTTTAATGTGGCAAGGAAAATGGGTTCCCATGGGGTGAAAAATATCAATGGGGTTTTCATTTGTGGGTATTGTTTTCCAACTGATATGGAACTTCTTATACTCTAATAATGAAAAGGTTCCCACGGGATAGGGGTAAAAATTTTATGAGTTTTGTTTGGTACGAAATATAGAGACGTACGACGTTATTATACGGAAGGGTAGAAAGAAAGTAAGAGCGGATCACTGGTTTATACTAATATTATAAGGAATGAATATTTGTTTGTTTGTTTATTTGTTTGTGTGCACCTAATAGGCTCCGAAGCTACTGAACTGATTCAGATGAAATTCGGTTAGAAGATAGTTTGAGACCCTAAAAAGGACATAGGATAGTTTGTATGGGTAAGCAACCAATGAACCCGAGCAAAGCGAGGATGACTCGCTAGTATTTAATATATCGGAAAGGATTCGTTATCGACGCGTATCGTACATTGTTATTGTGCACGTAAAATACTTTCAGTTATCAAAGGGAATATGGATGAGGAAATTCGTATAATAAATCGTGAATAAAATACGTAAAATATTCATTTTGTACGTTGAAAAAACATTCATTCAATTTAATTTTCTCGAGTGACATGAATTACATGTTCTAATAGATAGTTAGTGTCTTTGGTGGGTTGCCGTGTTCTGTCCTGGTGTTCGGTAACTAACCAAAGATCGTAAGTTCGAATTTGACTATTGTTTGTCTATTTATCCATGAACATTATTTTTTTGAATTAGACGAGCTTAACAAGCTTTTTCTACTGCTTTTTATACGTAATTTGAACTAGAGCTTTACAATATTTTCAATAGTAAATGTGTTCAAAATTAACGCAAAACATCTACAACTCTTAAAACACTAAGCTATTACTAAAAACGAAATATAATATTTTTCTCCTTTGACATTCTCTACCTAAATTTTTATTTCAGCCGCAAAATTTCAAACTCATTTACATGTTAAAATTAAAGTATTGAAATATATAAGGATACTATGATTACGATATGAGTGTTGCTTTAAAATAATTACATAAAAGTTTCATGAGAGCGAAACTCGTGGCTGCCAACAGTTACGTAGTTGTATATTATCTGGTCAAATGTTACGCGACAATTAAACTGCGATACTCGATTTCTATCTTTACATCTCGTGTGGTACAAGGAAACTGTGAAATATATACAAAACAAGAGTTTCTGATAGTAATATACTGGAAATCGTCCCTCAAGGGGGTGAGAATGGGGATAAAAGTTTGCATGGAGAAGCAAGCTGGGGGAGCTAGTATGTATATATAAATATATCGTAAATTAATGTAGAGTGCTTTAACAATAATTAAAGCTAATATTACATTCATATTATTATCTAATATATAATTATCTAACAAAACTAAAGTATATTTTACTATTTGAACCACAGTTAAACCAAAATGGGAGCGCTTCGAGCGATGGCCATTTAGTTAATGGGTCTGAACACTGAATAGTGTTTATTATTAGTCTAGCACCATTGTGCGGCAGTACCTACCTACAGCTTTGGATATTATTAATATTGGAGTGCGATACATATACCTATCTATGTATACATATAATAAAATTCTGAGTCGAATCTGTACATTTAATATTTTTTGGAAAATCTTATTGAAATAGTCATTACAATCGACACAGAGATCAAATCTATGGTTTTTTTGAATTTTTGTCTGTCTGTGACCGCATCACGAGAAAACCACTGGACAGATTTTGATGAAATTTGGTGGTTATGCGGGTCAACATATAGGATACTTTTTTACTGCGGGAAAATATCTCATTTCTGAGAAATCTATACAAAACGTTAAAACGTAACTAGGGACGAACCCGAGCGACGCCAGGGTGAGTCGCTAGTTTCATTATATGACATTGATATATAAAAATTGATACAGATTTCCTAACAAATATTTCTTCAAAAAGTGGCGTCGACATCTGAAGTTAAATCAAACCAAACAATAAAATTCGAAACTCAAAAGTTCTAATGTCTAAACACAAACTCGAACTTACACATTTCATAAAGTAGTATTTTAAATGAAACAACGTGCATATTGATAATGTTGTCATAAAAAGAGATTTGAAAAATAATTCAATTTCGAATTGTGCACTTATTTTTGAGGACACTTATGAGACGCTAATTTTGTTTCTTGAGTTTTTGTATATCAATGTTAAATGATATATATATATATATATATATATATATATATATATATATATATATATATATCCAGCGACTCATGTGTAATGTTCGAGCTTAAATGAATTCTGTAAAAAATCACTTTTACACTTGATACAAATCGTTACGAGTACCTAGCTGTCATTAAAGTTTTATTTTTGAAATATTTTTATTACTTTTTTAGGGAAATTCTGCTCGTGTACTATGCTAATTTTAAAATCTATATAACTTTTTGGCCTGAATTTTTTAAAATATCATGACATTCAAATGTATTTACGAATTTATGAATAGGAATTTATAAAGGACTCATCCTATTGTCAACGATCATAATGAAGTAATCAGATATACCTACTTACATACTAGCCACTCTTCATCACTCCGCTCGGATTTGTCCCTTGGTACGTTTTAGAACTAATCGTTAGCGATTAGTATAGATTTCTCGGAGATGAGAGATTTTTTCTCAGTAAAAAGTATTTTATATTTTGACCCCGATAACCAGCTATCATCATACCAAATTTCATCATAATCTGTCCGGTGGTTTTCTCGTGAAGCGTTCCCAGACAAACATACAGACAAAAATTCTAAAATCTATACATTCCGCGTCTGTATCGATAATAACGACTATTTCAATAAGATTTTACAAAATATACTTAAAGGAACAGATTTGACTCAGAATTTTATTATATTGTGTATAAAAGATTGTTTTATTGTCTCAATAAACATTATTATAATAATTTTAAGCTGAAATCTCATGTGAATCTACTCAAATTTCTATCCAACAAGCTATATTTTATTACTAGAAAAAGATTAACGCTTTATCTCTGTTCCACAAAAGAAATAACATATTTTTAAGTTCGAGGAAAATATGTAAATAATACTTGTTGTTTTATTTCAGGTAAGTTAATAACAGCCATTAGTCTTCTACGTAAGCTCTTAATTTTCATGTTCATTTATAAATTCGTTTTATATCGTATAATTTCTTTATTTACATTAACATCGTAGTAATAATCGTGTAGGTTCAATTTATTATGTACTGAACTAGTTACCTGGTTAATTTTTTTAGTATTTTTTTTTCTTAGTGAATAGGAAATACGCCAGATTTTTAAAAAAATTCTATACAATAGTTAACATATTTGGCCTGGGATTTGAACCCGCTTTACTTGGTTTCTCAAGCAAGCCCTTTACCACTGGGCTTACACACTGCCTTTAGAAAATAGAAAATGCCAATCTGTTATTTTATTGTTCCTTGAAAAAATTGAAAAGCAGCAAACACATTTCTCCTATTTTTAGTAAGAACTCAATTAAAAAGCTTTACACAATCTTTATATATATAATTCTTCTGTGAGTGTGTATGTCACTGAACTTCTCTCAAACGACTGGACCGATTTTGATGAAATTTTTTGTGTGTGTTCAAGGGGATCTGGGAATGGTTTAGATTCACAATTTGAATAATAATTTTCATCAAAATGGTCCAGAATGTTTTAGCTTATTAAAAAAAGTTTGAAATTTTCAAATTAAAGACGTGTAGACAGGACAACGTCTGTCGGGTCCGCTAGTAATTTTATATGATTTTAAACTAATTATTCTCTCCTATACATAGTCACTATACAGATTCTAGTACATTTTTTTTTTAATTTTATCAATAATACTAACCTTTGAGGCATTAATTACAAATAAAATCATGTAAAACAATATACAAGTAATAAACAAAACATATAGTATAATACAAAACTAAACATAAACAAAAAAAGACACCTAAACTCAATACCTCCTTTTTAGGTCATTCAAAAAGTTTAAAATACAAAGAAGCCGCGAGTAAAACTAGTTTTTTTTTATAAGCGCTAACAAAAGCGGTAAACAAGAAGCCACACTTAAGCCAAAGTATAGGTAGTATCAAGTGCCGACTCCCGAGCGCTCCCGGACGGCGGTATGCAGATAAGCTGTAGTAAATCACGACGATGTAATTATTGTGGTTTTTGGTTTTATCGCGGAAAATATGCCATTATATGAATTTGATTTAATAAATGGCTTTGCGGCATGAGGGAAATATTTAAAAAAATTAAGATGTTCTGTTATAAGCACTTTAATTTGGAGAAAAAAATATGTAATACAACTAGTTTCCGCCCGCAACTTCACTACGATTCGAAGGAGTAACAAACTTACGTGCTTTTTTATGTATTTACTAGCGACTCACCCTCGTTCTCTCGGGTTCGTCCCTGGGGTGGGGTCTGGGAGGAATACCCTTATCCTTATCACTTAGGGGTACGGAAAAAACTTTTTAACAAAAAAATAAAAACCGACTTCAAACAAAAGCACTAAAAAGTAAAAAAATAACTGATTGGTAGTTTTCATTTACTATACATACCTAATCAAATATTTTCGAAGTCGGTGTGCTTTGCTTTGTATCGGCTGGCACCGATTTCGAAAATATTTGATTAGGTATGTATTTAATAGGTAGGCTTTAATTACTTAGCCAAAGCACACCGACTTCGAAAATATTTGATTAGGTATGTATAGTAAATGAAAACTACCAATCAGTTATTTTTTACTTTTTAGTGCTTTTGTTTGAAGTCGGTTTTTATTTTTTTGTTAAAAAGTTTTTATTTTTCCCTTTTTAGTGTAGACAGTAGTAGCAAAGTAAGAATTCTAAAGCGTTAGGCTTGTCAAATCAAACAAAATAAGCCCAAACTCAAAGTATCTACTATTAGCCGTTGAAGAGTTCCACCTATCCACCTTCTGGCCTTGCCATCAGATCAGGTCAACAACACCGAACCACTGTACTATCAACGGTAATAGAAATACTTGCAAAGTTTCAAGTCAATATGACAATTAGAAGTAGGTTAAATTCATCATTAGTTGTTTTTCCACCCTTAGGGGTGGTATTTTTTTTTTGAAATTTAAATGGGACCAAATCTACTGAATACGCATATAAAATTTGGTAAAAATCGGTAAAGCAGTTTCGGAGGAGTACGGTAACAAACATTGTGACATGGAAATTTTATATATCAGATATTACAAGACTAAAGGCTTACCCTTGCTTTGCTTGCTTGCGGCTTTAGGAGCCTAACAGTAGCTTATTCGTTACACCAGGTCACCGAAATCCTTCCAACCGTTAGAAGAAGGAGAAAAAGCGTAAAAGAGTAATAAACATACACGTACAAATTTTTGCATTTGTAATAATTGTAGTCCAATTAGTGAAGTGATATCTTAACTAAATAAATACTATATTATTTAATATTATTAGCTTACCACAGCATATAAAATATCTCAGTAAAACATAGTGTATTTTGGATGAATTACTTAAATAAAAGTCTCATAATACATACAAAAATTCATAAAAAAATAAATATGTTGGGACATTAACACACAGCGCCATCTAGTTCCATGCTAAGCTACGCGGGTTGTGTTATGGATAACAGATAGTTAATACACTACACATATATAACTTTAAATACATACATATTATCAATATAAACACCTATGACTGGAGTACAAACATATGTGCTCATCACACAAATGAATGCCCCAGCGGGACTCGAACCCGCGACCGCTGGCACAGCAAGTAGGGTAATTACACAGTGAGCTAAACGTGTTGTCAAATATACCTATGTGCATACGTAACTTTACGCTAACAACCATGAGTTGTAGCGTGAACTAATATGTATGTAGTTTAATCAAAAATTGCACTATAACTGCATTCGCACTACCTACGTAAGTCATTTACGAGGACACCGGTTTCATTACAGTAACTAAATTATATTCATAACAAAGAGCTGCACTTATATCCAAGAAGGACATTAAAAAGTTCGCCGAGAGAACTTGAGGACGGCTTTATGCAGATCCAGTAAATCAGCCACTCGAAGTATTGCGGTTTCGAAACTCATTTACAGCTTTTATTAAATAAAAGCTCAGCATTGTGTTGGATTAGTATCGTTTTGGTCTTAAGATTTATACGGCTTTTTATTTCTGTAAAAAATAAAAATTACAGTAATAAAAAACCTGATTGCGTAAAATGCGAAATAAAAAGATAAGAACAATTTAACGAAGAAACATAGTATTATGCAGTCGTACATACATACATACAAGTCAAACACATAATTCTCCTTTGGGATTCATCGCAGCTGGATAATCGTTAACATATATATTATATGTTTTGTCGTTTCAAATTATTCAGCAAAAGACAAAATCAAAAAATAAAAAGATTCTTAATATACCTATTCCTATGTTCTACATTTCCTGCTATTATTAAGATTGTTTTTGAGCACACGCTAATATTTAAACGTCATTTTAAGCCTATTTTGATACATTTTATTTTAGAAAGTATCAAAATAAATATTTTTGTTTTATTTATGAACTGTAAATATTTGAATAATGTAATAAATGTAGCAAGTTTTATTACCTACTCATCTTCGCTTCATTTGGGTACTATTTACGTTTTAAATATACAATTACGAATGAAAAATGAAAAATATTAATCTGAAATGCTGTCATTTTGATCCACACAGTAAGAACTTACTACATCTACCTGTCTTTTTGCAGTATTTTTTTTTTGGTAAAAGTATATAGTAATAGTGTTGCTTAGTAATTTGTCTTTTTAAATAATTGCAAACAAAAATAAATTTTTTATCCTTAATTAATTTTAACTTTTTAAATTACACATAGAACGATTATATGGCTTAAATAATTAATACTATATTTTATATTTTTCTTTATGGTTATAATAGAATAATAGCAACACAAAATATAGATTACTAATTAATATTATTAAATTGTAATTATTATAATAATAACAGCAAAAATTAAATAAACAATATTCCATATTCAAGTATAAAACTAATTAAAATTATAAAAATTGTTGTCGCCATGGTGTTTTTTCCTATGGCAACTCTAGTGTGAGGCGCTCTCTTCAACTTTGACAAAAAGGAATGGCGGTAAATACGTTACTTCATGACATTTCTTCAGGCGTCAGCACGAAAAATATAGTTCACTTTGGCAATAACCGCTGCCCCGGTGAGGACACTAAACGGTAGTGGTAAGATATTAGGTTTGAAGTGTTCACATAAAATTATATTAGTTGTACAGAGTTAGAGTAAAATATGTATATGTATATAACTGTAATAGAGTTATTGTTCGAATACTTTATGTAGATTCTTATAATTGTAATTAAATGCATTGGAATAGTTTATAGTTATATCTGACTTATACTGTTTTCTTCTGTTACTAATTCTAAGAGAGAATACCAGCTTTAGTTACTAATTATTATAAGAGGAAAATGTTTGGTCTTGCTAAAGTTTAAAAATGTAATAGTATAATTGTTGTGATTAAAATAGATGGTTTAATACTGTGTTTTCTTGTTATCAGAAGTGTGAAGCAACTTATGCCTACATTATGCCGCGTCGTAAGCGTACACGAAGATATTCGTCGTCGAGTTCTTCGAGCACGTCCAGTAGCAGTAGCAGTGGACGAAGTCGACGAACACGGAATAAAAGGATACGTAAGAAGTCCCCAACTGTGAGTCAAAATGTCATTTTATCGTCAGTGATTCCAGAATTCGATCCATTAGTTGATAATATAGATATGTGGTTACATGTGGTTGAAGCAAACTCTTTAGCGTTTGGTTGGTCTGATAGTATGATTAAACATCAAGCATTGCAAAAATTAAAAAACTCTGCTAAAATTTGGATAGATTCGTTGCAAAAATATGAGACATCTTGGACAACGTGGCGATGGCGAAAATGGCGTGATACTTTATCTGATACATTTCAAACAAAAAGAAATATGTTCGTCTTACTTAAACAATTGATTGATACCAAACCATTACCTAATCAATCTTTATACGAGTTTTATTTTCAACAAAAAGGGAAAATAGATAAATTACAGTTAGATTTTAAAGAACAAGACATTATAGCAATTATAGTAGGTTCAATTGGAGATATTAATATTTCAACAGCAGCTGAAGCAGGAAATTTTAAATATTGTGATGATTTAGCTTCATTTTTGCATGGTAAAATTTATGTCCAACCTGAGAAAGTGTCTGTACAGAAAAATATTTTTTCAACTAAGCCTCTTAATCGACAGTCATTGAGTACTCAATTAAATCTTAATAATAAAATAGAATCCATATCTAATAATGAAGGTAGTTCACGAAATAATTTTATGTGCTATCGCTGTGGTGAATCTGGTCATAGAAGATTTGATTGTACACTCAATGATAAGGTTTAAGTGTAATTTTTGTAATAAATTAGGTCATATAGAAAAAGTGTGCAGGTTGAAACAAAAGCCTAAGCTAGAAAACGATAAAGAAGTTAAGATGATTGTAGATTCGAAGACAAAGCATAAGTTTTATAAGACTGTATATTTAAATGGTATAGAAAGTGAAGCATTTTTTGATATGGGTAGTGATTGTTCATTGATTACATGTGATTTGGTTAAAAAGTATAATTTCAAAACGTTTAAACTCGAGGAACCTATTAATTTGGTAGGTTTTACTAGTGAGTCTAGTTTTCAAGTTTCGCAAGCTATATCTGGTAGTTTAAAGGTTGATGACATTGAACTTAGTATAGTTTTATATATTATTGATTCATTATCGAGTTGTAATATTTTGATTGGACGAAATTTTACAGAAGATAAGCGTATTATGTATAAACGTATAGGTGATTTATTAACATTTTCACCAGTTCAGCAGTTTAATGTCGCGGCTATAGATAATAATAATATTTCAATAGAAAATCGGAATGATTTGGTTCTTAATAAAATTTTCTCGGAATATAGTAAATGTATTTCTAAAGATCTAGCTACTTTAGGTAAAACTAGCGCAGTTGAGTTAGAAATTGAATTGAATTCAAGTAGGCCTGTTTGTCAGAGACCGTATAGAATGTCTGAGTACGAAAGAGAAACTACCCGCAAAATAATTGATGATTTATTAAAAAATAATATTATTCGTAATAGTAATTCTGCGTATGCAAGTCCAGCATTACTAGTAGATAAGGCATCTGGAGAAAAGCGTTTATGCATAGATTATAGACAATTAAATAAGGTCACTGTAAAAGACAAATATCCAATGCCTATCATTGAGGACCTCATTGACAGATTGAGAGGGTGTAAATATTTTAGTTCACTTGATTTGAAATGTGGTTATTATCAAATTTGTATTAAATCTGATTCCATTCATAAAACGGTATTTGTAACGCCGGACGGTCATTACGAGTTCGTAAGAATGCCGTTCGGCTTATGTAATGGACCGGCAATTTTTCAAAAGTTAATGGACAGAGTTTTAGGAAAATTAAGATTTGGGAAAGTCATCTGTTACATGGACGATATTTTAATTATATCAGAAACAATTAATGAAAATGTAGAAATCTTACGTAAAGTATTAGATATTTTTCAACAAAATAATTTAACTATTAACTTGAATAAATGTATGTTTTTTAAAACTAATATTTCATTTTTGGGATATGAAATCTCTGAAAATGGGGTACGTCCTAATTCTAGAAAATTAAAAGCTATCCAAGATTTTCCTACCCCAAAAACTATTCACCAGTTAAGACAATTTTTAGGGTTAATTAATTATTTTCGAAAGTTTATAAAAGATTGTGCTATGCTGTCTAAGCCTTTAACTAATCTCTTAAAAAAAGATTCAATCTGGCAATGGGGTCCACTACAAGAGCAAGCTATTAAAAACCTAAAGTTAGCATTAATAGATAATGCCATATTAAGTATTTTCGATCCTAAATATCCAACATGTTTATATACGGATGCGAGTCGCGATGGAATCGGTTGTATATTGGTTCAGTGCACAGATTCTGGTGAAAAACCCGTATATTTTTATAGTCGTCAAACTAGTAACGACGAAAAAAAATATCATTCCTTCGAACTTGAATTATTAGCTGTAGTAGTAGGATTACAGAAATTTAGACACTATTTATTGGGTTGTAAATTTAAAATTATAACGGATTGTAACGCTGTACGTTATGCATTAACTAAACAAACAATCTTGCCGCGTATTAGTAGGTGGGTATTGCAAACTCAGGAATTTACATTTGAGGTTATTCACAGACCAGGTGCACAAATGAAACATGTTGATGCGCTAAGCCGAAATCCAGTTCCCAATGATATAGTACAAACTGTAGATAATATTATGTCAATTTCAGAAGGTGACTGGCTTTTAGCAGTCCAATTACAAGATTCGAATATCTGTAGTATTAGAGATATCCTACAGTCAGGTGAGGCCGAGAATAATAAACGTATTTTTCGGGAATATGAGCTAGTAGGTAACAAAGTATTTCGGTCGACTGAATATGGGCGACGATGGGTAGTTCCAAAGTCATGTATTTGGCAAATAATACGGATAAATCATGACGATGTAGGTCATTTTGCGGTAGATAAAACAGTCGAAAGAATTAGATCAAAGTATTGGTTTCCGAAACTAAAAAGAACTGTACAGAAATATATAAATAATTGTCTTAATTGTATATATTATAAAAATATTCATGGAAAAAAACCAGGAAAATTATATCCTATTCCAAAATACGCTAGACCATTCCATACGCTTCATATAGATCACGTAGGCCCTTTTATAGAATCAACACGGAAAAACTCTCATTTATTAGTCATAGTAGATTCATTCACAAAGTTTGTGTTCATTTCAGCAGTTAAAAAATACAAAAAGTAAAATTGTTCTCAACGAGTTAGATAAAATATTTAAAGTATTTGGCAATCCAAAAAGGCTGATATCTGATGCAGGTACAGCTTTTACATCTAATTTATTTAAGACTTACTGTAACGATAGGGATATAAGACTTCATGTTATTGCAACGGCTATGCCTCGTTCGAATGGGCAAGTAGAAAGGTATAATCAAACTATTCTGGAAGCCCTACGGGCATTAGGTGCGGATTCTAGTAATAATAAGTGGGACGAACATATTACAAAGATACAGCAGGGTATAAATAGTACCATAAATAAAACCACATCAGCAGTGCCAAGTGAGATATTTTTTGGATATCGAATTAGAATGAATAGTGATAAAATCGCTGACGATGACAATTCAGAGACTTTGATTGATGTTACTACTTTAAGAAAAACAGTGGATGAAAAAATAAAAATAGAGGCCGAAAAGCAGAAACTAGCGTTCGATGCAAGACGAAAGGAGGCTAAAATTTATAAAACTGGAGATTTAGTAGTTATAAAAATTTCCAGTCAGTCAAATGATGGTAAAAGTACCAAAACTAATGCCTGTGTACAAAGGCCCTTTTCAAGTCGTAGAAGCTCTAGGTCATGATCGATACAGAATTATGGATATGAGAGGATCTGAAAGAAGTTCCAAACGCTATGATGGGATTACCTGTGCTGAGAATATGAAACCATGGATTCATATTAATAATATGAAGGATGAGTAAGCCCGGATGTTGTCAAAATGCAGGTAAACATCAATAATCTTAATATTCTAAGCTATTCAGAATACATACGTATCTCCCAGTTTGTTAAAATTCATATAATTTCATGTAATATTAGTAAAATATTTTAAAAAAAGTAAAATATATATATATTTACAATATGTACATACAAAATATACGAGTATATTACATAGATATTGTTTAATGCAGTCGCTTCGAAAAGTAGTGAGATATGAAATGAAGGATGGTATGGTGGAAAGTCCTCGGAACAGGATGCTTTGGATAAATGGTAATTGGTGGCTAATGATATGTACATCATTTAGCTTAGCAAACCATTGTAAAAGCGCTGCCATATCAAGAAGTTTCATATAACACTATAATAATTTTAGTTGATGGTAATTGGTGTTACAAGAACTAACACTGATACAACTGAAATAAATATTTGATATTTGTATTAATGCAATGCTAATATTTTGTTCTCAGCTCCTGCATCAAACTATAATGCATTCAGGGGCGAATGCATGTGCAGGACGGCCGGATGTTGTCGCCATGGTGTTTTTTCCTATGGCAACTCTAGTGTGAGGCGCTCTCTTCAACTTTGACAAAAAGGAATGGCGGTAAATACGTTACTTCATGACATTTCTTCAGGCGTCAGCACGAAAAATATAGTTCACTTTGGCAATAACCGCTGCCCCGGTGAGGACACTAAACGGTAGTGGTAAGATATTAGGTTTGAAGTGTTCACATAAAATTATATTAGTTGTACAGAGTTAGAGTAAAATATGTATATGTATATAACTGTAATAGAGTTATTGTTCGAATACTTTATGTAGATTCTTATAATTGTAATTAAATGCATTGGAATAGTTTATAGTTATATCTGACTTATACTGTTTTCTTTTGTTACTAATTCTAAGAGAGAATACCAGCTTTAGTTACTAATTATTATAAGAGGAAAATGTTTGGTCTTGCTAAAGTTTAAAAATGTAATAGTATAATTGTTGTGATTAAAATAGATGGTTTAATACTGTGTTTTCTTGTTAAAATGTTTAAAGTTAAAAATATTGTAAGGTACTTGGTGCAATTTTTCATTTTTGTTAATTGTGGGTAGGCTGTCTGTAACAACTATACATTCAAGACATGTAACACCTCAGTCTCTCCCATGACCATGGATGCTGTAAAGCATTCGAAACGTCGGGAACCAAAAATCTAAATAAATCCGCGAAAAAATCCGAAAAGATAGTTTTATTTAAAATTATTCATATTTTATGTAGTTTTCCTTTATTTTATAAATGTCCCAATATTTTACGGTAAACTCGACTCGATAACTGTGAAACTAATATTATTTAACGCAAATTCAAAGAGCATTCTAGTTTAAGCATAATAAAGTGTTCGTTTACGTTCATACAGCGTAAGGGTGAATGATGTGAAAACGTGGTAACCACACGTTGTAGGTTTACATACTGGCTGTGTTTTTTTTTTTAATTTTGTAACGTTAAATGTTAATATTTTCTTATAAAATATGACAAAGCTTTGCATCTAAAAAGTTTTAAAGAAATTGTTTAAATAATATTTTTTGTAAAAATAAAAAAAATGCAATATCGTATATATTAAAATACGAAAGTACCAACAATACAAATATCTCTACAGTCAAAATGCTCGTTCAAAATACAAATAAATTTTAAAATTTTAAAAATAACATATAACTTTGCATTATTTCACTCTTGTATAAATCAACCGCTGAACGAACAACACGTTATCTAATAACAATACTATTATATTATTGTAGTGTATTATAAATACAGATAGACTATTATGACCTTTTTTTTCCTTTTTTTGTTGTTCAATTTCATGTGTGGAATCCTAAATATTTTTCAATAATAAAAGTAGGCAACATCGGCTATCTGACAGTGAAAGTTTCGTCAAAATCAGTCCAACCGTTTTGGACAGTAGCCGGAACAAACAAACAGACAGTAATTTTAAAAATTGTTGTTATTCTTATAAGTATCTATATACTTTCATATACATTTAGTAAAAAGCTGTTATTTTAAAATTACCAACATACACTTCAAATCATTCATCACTGTAAAGAAGAACTAAAAAGTATAAAAACAGCCTATTTAACAAGTTACATGTGCTTTTTTGAAATCGTTGTAAAATACTTTTAAACGGGTCCATTTCCTTTGTGAGAAGTCTACAGAGTCACTAGTTCGGTAAGTTAAATTCGCTCAGAGGACGGCATTATGCAGATACGCGGCAGTAAATCAGCGTCGGGATAGTTGCCTTTAATCCCGCCTCGAGCAAATGATAACTTCTTGAATAGTCATTAGCTACTATACAACTACTGCCTTATTTGTAAATTGGTATTATGGCTAGCGAGTGCTTGTGGCTTTGTCTACATCAGTATTTCTATTTAAATTATACAAACAATTATAACCCAATGACAATTATGATATGAAATATACATACATAGCGTATAGGTTTATATAGCATGAGAGGCATAAAATAAAAAAGGTGCTGTCTGTAGCCACTACATCAAAGGTAATTTTCGCGGAGGGAACCAAAAATGAAAATAAATCCACGATAAAATCCGAAAAAATAGTTTTATTTTATTGTAAATCGTATAGCTCGCATTGACTACTATTGATTTTTTACAGAACAAAGCATTAAGAAATCATCGATACTTGACCGAATACGAGTAATCACTTTACTCTTAAATATGTAAAACACTTAAACAAAGAGAAAACATTAAAATCAAAATACAAAACACTCATGAAGTAGGTTATTAAGAAAATTAAGTATTTAACAATTTGCACATACCTAGCACAGCATCCGTCCCGCATACCGTTCCGTTCGAGCGCACACCCTTTGAGATAGTGACGCGCTCATTGCCTGATCTTCTCATTGGACCTTTTTGTAGATAAATTCTTTACAAATTCCACAACTATGCCAAGCTATATATATATATATATATATATATATATATATATATATAGTAGGGGTTAATATGTAGTATATATTAGACAAAACCATGTTTGTGTTGAAGACGCATTTTGCTGTAAGTCTTTTTTATAACATAATCCAATATGAGAAAGTAACAGAATAGGTACCTGGTCCATAAGCGTAAGAATGTGTGTGTACATGTGAAATATTATATACACACATAATATGTATTAATTATTACCTATACATATTATAATAACCATGTTATAATAACCTATATATAACATATAAAATATTTTTTGAAAAATCTTATTGCAATAGTCATTATTATTGATACAGAGGCCGAATATATAGTTTTTAGGATTTTTGATTTTTTTTCTGTCTGTCTGGGGACGCATCATGAGAAAACCACAATTTTGATGAAATTTAGTATGATGATAGCTGGTTTTCCGAGTCAACATAAAGGATACTTTTTACTGCAGGAAAATATCTCATCTCTGAGAAATCTATAGTAAGCGTTAAAATATAAAATATAATATATAAAAGAAAGTATTATCTTATTGTCTTATAATCATACTTACTATAAATTTTGCTTCTATAAACAACCAAGCTTAAATGCCCAAAAAAAATAGGTAAAATTATTACTTTTATATTTTTCTTATATTCTATCATACATCAAAAAACCTATATTTTTATATAAATAAAACCTTTTTTTGAATCTATTTAAATACGTATTGGAGCAGATTAATCTGAAGACGGTGACTACATAATAAGAACGTGTCAGACACAAAGGGATAAGGTCGAAAAGGACGATTCGTGCTGTCAGACATAAAAGCTGCGACGAGTGAGGCTCGTAAAAAAGCTTCGTTAAAATATATCATTTTATTTCAGCGGCCTGAATATCTCATAGGTTAAACAAGGTTAATATATTTTATGAAAACATTTATGATCTAGTCTAGATGTTTTAAGCCCCTGAGCACTATCCGGAATGGGCGTGAAAATTTTTTGGACGTAATCAATTTTACTCGCGGCCCCAGTGGTATAATATACGGTAGTAGAGTCGATAAAAAGTAGCATATAATAATATATATATATATATATTAGTCTAAAACATAATTGATAACCATTTGAAATTTCACTCAAACCCGTTGAACTGTTGCACTTACTCGCCTGCACGTTAACTTTCACGTTTAATTGCTATAAGTAGTGATAGTACCAATTATACATTAAATGATGACCATTTTTTTTTAATTTTTTTTATTTACACGCACAGACAACTCTTTCATTTTTTCAAACTAGCATCTTACATGACCAAAATAAATATTTAAAAAGTACATAAAGGAAACTATGAATCAAATTCATATTAGAAAAAGTGAACCCCCCTCCTCACCCCCCTCTTTACCCCCTACTACCAGACTATGCCAGATCACCACCTTTATTCATAGCTCTTTAACCATATATTGCGTCTGAATATGAGAGGCTGCAATTGAAAAGCGTATAGACAATCATCGATATACAAAGGGTAAAAAGTAAACAATAGCAAGATTAAAACCCGCGGCAAGTAATATAGCATGAATATGGGAAACCTCAATGGCTCTATGAAATAAGCCTTTGGTAGAAATTTATATTTTTCACGTTCTGTCTGCAGTGTCCTTATGGACTATCATGCGATTTTAATTCCAAAAAACTGAGCAGTTAAGGTGAAAATTGCTTGCTGTAACGGAGGGTAAAAGATACAGGCGTCAGTCATTACACGTGACTCGTTTAATTGCTTTCCGGATCCATGTTAGCGTATATAGGCTTATACTCGACTATCCACGCGTATTATTGTGGATGTTAGAATATTTAAATGCTCTATATATTCACTTATTTTCGCCCCCTTTTTTTTAACGTTGGGAAATGCATTTACGCACGAGGTGTGGGACTCACCGACAAAGCCAGTACTACCCATTAAAACCCAACAAAACCTTCCCCCGTCTTAATGGGGCGTCGCAGGATCGCTTACGCATTCAACTACGACGCCCCGACGGCAGGTCTGCCGAAGCAGACCACAACGACCATGGGGTTGCTCCAAAGTCCACTCTGCTATCAGAGAAGTACCAGGAGCAACCCACATGGTACACCGCCCTCCAAAGAGGGCCACCTCCCACCGCCCACCGAAGTGGGCCACCTCCCTGTGCGTTTCTTGACTTCGCGCCCGGCTGTATTGCCGGACACTACTGAGCCCCCCCCCCCCCCCCACCACCACGACAAGGTGAGCGCACGTTGGGGGGAGGGGACTTATTTTCGCCCCTGGCTCCACCCGCTGTGGGGATGTCAATTAAAAGTAACTTATGTTAATACATCTGTGATATAAGCCATTCTTATGGCTTTTGTTAAAATTCATTTGAATCGTCGCAGTGTCTAGAAGTAACAAAATACCTTACCTACTTGTCTTTAAATTATTGCAATTATTTTTATACTATTAATATGATTAGCTTTTTGGGGTTTTTTATTAGTTTTGTGTAGGTAGTAACAAGATATGAATATAGCACCATATGTTTGTAAATGATAATATTATTTACAAGAATGCATTAATAAAATGGCAATAGGCTATAATAGCCAAGTTGTTATGCGCTCGCTTGGAAAACCAAGTGAAGTGGGTTCAAATCCCGGGTCTCGCACCTCTGATATGTCCATGTGCGAATCATTTTCAACATGATTATTACGGTGAAGGAAAACATCGTGAGAAAACTTGTATGTCTGAGAGAACCTAGCAAGTTTCCGATAGACATGTGCAGTCCGCACAACGCGTACTCGGCTAGCGTGGTGGACTATGGCCTGGTCCCCGTCGTATTGTAGGGAGGCCCATGCTCAGCAGTGGGACGTTAAAAAGAGGTGGATACAATAATAAAATGGCAACCGGGTCTTAACTGTGAGTAAAGCAACCCAAAATTATCGCTTACGGGTACAATACTAAGACAAGGTTTTAGTTATAGGGCCCCATAAGTTAATGGTAGAAGGCATAGCCCTAAATCTCTTATATTCTACCTGACTAAGAAGGAAGAAGATCGAAGTAATAAAAAAACGTTTTTGTGTACTTATGTACCATGTATGTATATAGTATGTATGTAGGTACCCACGTAAGAAGTTGCACTTCTTTGGGGTCACAGAACAAAAAATACTAAAGATTTCATCCCGTATGTCACGATTCTCTATTTGTAAAAGGAATGTAGCTAACTTCATCATGTCACTTTTTGGCTGTCGGTGAGCGCCCGCATCGTAAAAATTATACGCTCATATTTTTTCCAAACGTGCCAAAAGAAGTATAACTTCAAAAAAGAAGTACTCCTAAAGTCAGTCTAGCTGTTAAAATACCCATAATGGAAAAAAATTGGTTGGATTTTGATAGGATCTTCAACTGATCAGATTAACTGGGATCCTATCCATGTCCTGGGATCAAGTCCCAGATCGGGCTAAGTATAATTAATTATTGGAATTTTCTAAAAATACATTAATAGTAGCAGCCCGAACTTGGGTCTTGGAGAGCACGTAAAACCGTCATTACTGTATCTCCGAAACTACTTTCCATTAAATATATCGAACGTTTGTGAAATGTTTGTAGCTCATATATATAATATTAACATAGACAAAATCTTTATTTTAGATGAGCAAAACCACAAACAAACACAAGTATTGTATAATTACAGTAGTTTGCAATTTCGATCTATTTCAGAACTACGTGCTGTTTCACCGCATGTATGGATTAGTCGTATTTGGTTGTTAAATTAGGAAATTCGGGTCGTACATGATATTATCATAATTACTTGTTAGTATATTTGCTCTCCCTATTATAATAATAGGTGACGCTCAATCAGAGCTGGCATTATGTGACATAACGTCATACTAGAAGCAATCATGTAAACGTGTAAGGTATATTTAACCCCTTTAGGTAATGAATTTCCATGAATATTTAATAGGTCTTATGTCAAAACTCTATGCTTTTAGACCGTATGATAAACACTAAACAGTCAGGAATTAGGAAATCTAAAATAGTTTTATAAGATCTGGAGGAATACACTGAAAACTGGTTATAGAGGTAAAACTTGTTTGTTTATATATGAGAGACAATATCTGGAACTTCAGAACAGATTGTACAAATTCTTTCTGTACTACAAAAATACACTATTTTATTCTTATCAATGTAGCATGTGTAAGAAGTCTGGACAAAATTATTTGTTACTACGTTATTGTAATACATATATATAGTTTTAATGGATAAATTAAAAAATGGTTATTTTACTGAAGAAAATCCACTTTTACTCAGCATTTAAAATAGATTTGCAGCACCTGTAATCTAAATACAGTCTAAGATGCAATCAATCATACTCGTAGCTTCCTCTAACAACCACCAGCCTTACCATATACTAGTACCTTCTAACACGAGATCTTAGTTTTTATATTAGATTACTGTCACTATTACAGCTCAGGAGATGTGAGCTCCCTTGGCAGCTGCACGATATTGAGTTATATTAAACTTGCAGAGCTCGTGTCTGCATTTTGTTGCAGATTTTATGAGTTTTATTCAATTTTGGTTGACAGACGTTCAAGAATTATAACTATAGTATTAATATGGTCTAGAATTCTAAGAAGAATCTAATACTAAATTTTATTATGTTATATTGCTTTAAGGTTATTTCTGAACGAAGATATATTAAATTGATAAGGTTATCAGACTTAATATAATATCCTCAAGGGAAAAATAGCAAATGTTACTCTCAGAACCATAAAAAATAACGAATACACAAAAAATCAAGCCGGTCTTTTTCTTTTCGATGTATAGGACATTACAGTTAGTCAGAGGCGTTTTTTTTGTCTAGTTTTTTTAACTATAATTATTATTTGAGTATACGGTTAGCGATATCGCTTGTAGCTGTATAACTTGAATACGAGGAAAGAGTCTCCCTTAATAATGAAAAAATAGAATTATAATATATGTATAAGTCCATACTAATATTATAAATGTGAAAGTGTGTTTGTTTGTTTGTCTTTCTTTCACGTCGAAACAAAGAGACCGATTGATGTGAATTTTTATGTGAAGATAGTTGGAAGGCTGGAGAGTTTTTACCGCGAGAGATTAACTTATTCCCACGGATAAATACGTTATAATACAACTCAAAAAAATAATTATGACCAGAATTACTTGAAACTTGGTATAAATGCTCTTCAATACAAATAAATACATGTTTAAGCATTTTTCGAATTTCATTCCATTAGAGCGAAAAGTAGAGGGATGAAAGGTGACCTACATTTTTATAGTATACTAGCGGACCCGACAGACGTTGTCCTGTCTACACGTCTTTAATTTGAAAATTTCAAACTTTTTTTAATAATTTTTTTGATGAAAATTATTATTCAAATTGTGAATCTAAACCATTCCCAGATCCCCTTGAACACACACAAAAAATTTCATCAAAATCGGTCCAGTCGTTTGAGAGAAGTTCAGTGACATACACACTCACAGAAGAATTATATATATAAAGATTTTGTAATTTTAGCCCAAGCGAAGCTGCGGGTACTGCTAAAACTTGTATAAATAAATAAAGATTTCAGAAATGTAGTACAACTAGTACATTGTAACGTGACGTGATGCGATGCGAGTGCACAAACAACGAGCCCGCGTCTCTCGCAAAGTGCCTTCAATATCACGATGGAAAATATACAAAATTTCATTATTTTTAATTTGATGAAATTTTGCTTTTGTGACTTCATAATAGCTGGAACTGAATTAATTTATATTTTGATTACTCTTGAAGAGTAATTTTATCAAATAACGTAAAAGTAAATAACAAAGATAATGTATTTATTTTTAAAATCATATGAATAAATGTGATAATTTATTCATATTTTATCAAAAACAGGTTCAGTTTTGACGCTTAGTATTAAATAGATTTTTTTCATTTTTTGTTGTTAATTTTTCTGATGTTTTCCCACAAAATAAAGGTTATAAAAATCGGTCCAGCAGTTCTCGAGTTATAATTGTTGTAACAAACCCGACTTTGTTTTATATATAATATGTATGTACGAGTATAAGATAAGGGCATAAATCATAATCAATTATTCACAAAAAGCCAAAGAAAACTCTTTAGATATAAAATTTAAATCATTTCTAACCCTAAAATATCTCTACATCTAATTTGAACACTCTACTGAAGTGGGCCGAAGATGTATCCTTATAAAAGAGTATACAATCGTTTTTATATTTAAGAAAGCTACCCAGCGAGCAAAAATGTCGAGTCGGGGATCTTTACCGCAGCGAGCTTTGACTTTTTTATTGTTTTATAAATACACCGTGATGAAAAAATTTTCATTTCACGTAGAAAATAATGAAAAATTAAATTAACATGTACGAGTAAAAATCAAATTAATGTTCGACGTTGGTTTCGACCAGATGTATAAAATACATACATATTTTATTTACTTACTAATTGTGCCAGTTATTTTCCAATGAAAATTTTAAAAAATTCGATACAACTCGACTGCATTGTGCACTTACACGAATATACTAGAAAGCTTTATCAGCATATTTATTATATATAACATAGGTTATTATATAGGCTAGTGTGAATAAAACTCATCTTCACTCCCATGCGGGTTTGCTGCTGGTACTTCTTTGGTGCTGGTGATCCTGCGACGCCTCATTAAGACGGAGGAAGTTTCGTTGGGTTTTAATGGGTAGAACTGGCTTTGCCGGTGAGTCCTACATAGCCAGCTGTATGTATGCAAGTGGTATGCATAAACAGTAAACACATATCTCAACGTGATAAGGATAAAGAAAATTGTTATTTAAAAAAAGGTATTATAAAATACTAAAAGTGAGTCTAAATACTAAGAGCGGTTGCGGTCGTGACAGGCTATTTAATTTTAATCTATTCCGCGGAATTTGGTGGCGAGCCAACGCAATCTGCGATGACCTTATCGTATTATACAAATTGTTTTATGCTAAATATTCCAAAAAATAATAAAATAGTTGCACGAAATGTGAAATAATATCATAAATTTTTGTACATAATGAAACATCATACATCTAAAACAAATTTTTCAACATTTATTTAAAATTGATTGGTCTTTAATCTATCTTTATATATATAATTCTTCTGTGAGTGTGTATGTCACTGAACTTCTTTCAAACGACTGGACCGATTTTGATGAAATGTTTTGTGTGTGTTCAAGGGGATCTGGGAATGGTTTAGATTCACAATTTGAATAATAATTTTCATCAAAAAAATTATTAAAAAAAGTTTGAAATTTTCAAATTAAAGACGTGTAGACAGGACAACGTCTGTCGGGTCCGCTAGTTCTATTATATAATAAAGAAGAAGAGAATGTTTGTTTGTTTGTTTTTTTATTTATTTATTTGTACCACTAATTTCTGAAACAAGTATTCCGAAAAAATATTTTTGCATGACTACGCAAGTAGAGTAGGGAAAAGTTAGTTTTTACATAATATAGTATTCGTAGCCTATAATTATATAATATCAATATTTTGTCTGAGTTTTACGAATCGATTTTGTTTTCGACAGCAAAGGAATAAAAACATTTTTATATTAAACGATAGATTCTTGCATTTCTTGTTCTGTGAGCAGTATTGTATGTTTAATAAATTGAAACTACGTAGTTGAAATATTTGCAACTTTCTATATCAATCCGTATTATCTATAATATAATAAAACTTAAGAGGTCGGATGTCTGTACATAGAAAAAAAAGCTAAAATCCGAGTCAGGGGGATGTAAGAAGAGAAACAGAACAAATCCAGATTTTTTCTTTTTTTTTGTTTGTCTGTCTGTTTGTCTGTTAGTACGGGCTAATCTCCGAAACTGTTAGACCGATTTAAATAACATGTTGCAAAGTGGTACCTTATGTTACCGGTCAACATTTTAGATGCGGCGAAGCCGCGGGTTCTGGTAATAATATGATAAAAATTTTAATTATGTTATTAATTTATTGGATTTATAAAATCCTGTAGGATTTCTGTGTTATCTGAAGTTGTACGTTATCTAAAATATTTCTTGCGATCGTCAGATAACATCTAAAATAAACAATAGTTCCATCGAAGTAAGATTTGTAGGAAATGTATTATTTTGTTTGACAGCGCCTGTCTTTTAGTTCTGGTTCGGAAACTCGAAGTATCTCTCACAATAAGTTATTTTAAATTATAAATAAATGCTGAAACACCGTCTATTTTGCTTTAGTTTTATTATTTTATAAATATGCTCAATACATTAAATGCTAATTTTTATACTAGAATTTACTTCATATTTAATGGAAATTTATAAATTAACTAGTTTGTATTAAACTAATATTTACACATGGCTCTATTCACGTTGTTTTTTAATAGATACTAAGTATTTTAGTTCAGAACTTCACTCAAATCCATTAAAATCTAGTGAGTTAGTGAATTTTATTACTTTTAACAATCACTAATTTACAAAATAATATGTTTAAGAATTAAATGTCGTAAGTTGTCTTAAAGTAATAAATTTTTATTGCAATATCCATATAAATAAATGTCAATCGGGCATAAGAAAATCCTTACCACCCTCGCTTCGCTTGGGCTCGTCCCTAGCTTGCTCCCCATACAAACTTTCATTCCCATTCTCACCCCCTTAAGAGATCATTTCCGGGATAAAAACTATTTCACTCACTCACTTTTTATGTCATGAGATTTAAAAAAACTTATTTTAGTAAAAAACATACTTATTCTTTTAATTTTCTTCTATACAAAGCTTGTCCTCACAATAAGAAACACAAAAAAAAAGAATTATCCATTTTGATGCAGTCCATCGAAAGTTATGGGCGTACATACATTTTGGCGATTCATTTTTATTTATATGGATAATAATAATGTCCACGGAAACCTTTGAACCTTTTTCTTTTTATCATACCACAAGTAGTACAAAAATAATGAATTTTGTGATTAAAAAGAAGTAATTACTTTACTTCTTTTTAATAATAATAATCCATTATTTGATTTCAAAATAACTTAAACGGTTATTTAATTGAACCAATAATTGAACCTTAAAATCAAAACTTGGGAAATACTAATACTTTATTAGATTATTTGACATTTTAAATAAAATTATCTTTTTTGTATTCGGATTTTTTGCGAATTTATTTTGATTTTTGGTTCCCGGCATTTTTTTTAGTATTGAAAAATACTAAAATAAAACTCAACTTTTTTAGTAAAAAATATATTTAAACACTCAAAATAAAAAAACAATAAAAAAACATTTTAATTTAAACCCTTTTTTTTGAACAGTTTCCATTACTAAAGTTAAGTCTTATAATACTATGCGAAGAAGACATGAAATTCTAAAACTAGTTTTGATTAGTATTATTCTGTTCTTACCTGCAAAGTGTCTGGAGCATTACAATAGAAGTCGTTTGAAGACGCTCAGACCCGATAGCGAGATATTGTCGGACATGCGGTGCGGCGCCGGCGTCTTTACTGAAGCACTGATTTGAAGAAGACATTTGAAATAGATTTGCTGGAAACATTAAACGTATACTATGTACATTGTACAATATTATAGGGAGTAGGTTTTAAATGATATTTTGCGATACGTTATTGTTATTGCACTCATGACCCAAGCGTTTCGGTTTTAAATCAAAACGTAAACTCTTGCTAAATTGTAATGCTGTCTTTCATATTATCAAACCTAAATAGTAGATATTTCTTAACATCACAATAATAAATAAACCGTCATATAATTTTTTGCAATGTTTTAACTTAACAGATACATCAAACATTCAACAACAAAGTTCTTTACCCGACTGTTTGTCAGCGGGTTCTATCCCATGAGCTGTAATAGGTAGAGTTGAAATTTTAAGAGTGTGTATTTCTACTGCCGGTATAACAACAAATAATAAAAATACGAGATGGCGAATTTCAAAATGGCCAATATGCAAATTATAAAAAACTATTATGTTGGTATTGGTTAGCGTGTACACTAGTACAGTCTTATTAACTGATATAATAATAATTACAATATACGAATATAAAAGAATGCAAAAAAAAACTTGTACGATGGTACGCACTTGATTAGATTACTTTTTTTTAAAAAGAACTTATTTAAGCATGGCTTAAAAGAAAGAAAATATTTACAAATAAGTGATGTACCTACTTAAAATTATGTAGTTCTCCACGATAAACTCTTACATATTTGTTATCTTCATTTAATAATAATCACAAAAAATATTCTAAAAACAACCTCACTACAAATTATTTTTTTATATTTTCACATAATAATATACAAATATTACTATTATTCATATACTTAACTACTCTCATCTAATTCCGTTATGTCTGAAGAAGCCAAGGCCACAGTCGAGGAGAAAGTTATTCGCAACACTGAGGCTCTATTAATAAACAAAGCGTTATCAAGCAATGCTTGCGAGTTTTCATCTAACGTAATCTCTGTGCTTAGCCGTTTTTATTAGTTTTTATTAGTTTTTATAGAGTTTTTCTTTTATTAAAACCTTATTTGTTACTTTTGTTTTGAAATAACTCGTTTTCTTTTATTAATATTTTTTTATTGTGAAAATAAATAAATATGCATATTGACATTAGATTTTTGTGTGTTTGTTTATGGCTAAGCATAATATTTTACCAGTTTATTTTGATATGGCATTTTCCGATGCCTGCTGTTTTTCCAGTAAGAGTTATCGATGTTTTATCATTTCGATTCTTGAATTGTGAGTCTTTTTAGTTTTTTTTTAAATACACACAAAAACATGCAATATTATGTATATACGTTATTTAAATATACTAAAATTTTAATCAAACCTCAAAAATAATATAATAAAAATATTTTTACGGATTTTATGACATTTTATTTTATTTTTTTAAATCCCGTTTCTGACACTGTACATCAGGAATGGTCAGGAGAGAGATAATAAAGTAATGTGCGAAAAAAGAAACATAAAAATAAGTTTAGAATATTAAATTGTTTCCCTATAAAAACTTTCATCGGCATTTTCAACCCCTTAGAGGATGATGATAAAAACTATTTTATATCCTTTCTAAGGTTTCAAGCTATCTTTTTACCAAATTTCATCTAAATTGGTCTAGTAGTTTCTGAGCTTATTCGGTACAAACAAACAAAATAATCTTTCCTCTTTACAATATTTTGTAAAGGCGTAATAAACCTAAAAAGTATTAAATTTTTTAAATATTAAAATAGGTATATTTATAGAAATGAAGATTTGATAAATGCAGGATAAAATAAGCCAATTTAATACATTTTCTTGTTTTCACCTGTCTGCTGATTAAAGTTTTTATATTTTATATATGTTAAAAAGCTTGAACTAAGCTTATAATATGTGCTCTAATAAAACACACATATTATTTTTTCTCGCTATTAACTGGAGAGACTAGTTATTGTAAAATTTCCGGTTGAAGCTCTTTAAGTAAAGAGAAAATTAGAATACCTAGTTATATGGCTTTTAATCTAAAATTCCCAAGAAAAGTCGTCACGACCATCGCTCAAGATGAATAAAATTATTATTTTAACGACCACGCTCACTTTAATTCGACTCTCACTATACTTGTATAGGATACGTATTGCAATAAGTCTATGTCACTTTGGTCTCATATGCCTTTCTTCTTTTATTGATTCAGGCTATATGGGGATCAGCAAATACAAACATACAGTTATATATGCTGTGGGATATCTGGAAAAAGATAGACCGACTTCAAAAAGGAAGGGTCAATGCATTTGTTTTGTTTTTGTTTTTCCATAACTTTGCCAATTAAGAACTGATTTTCGTAATTATTGTTTAGGGTGCTGAATTCGAAGGGTGCCAACGGAACCCTATTACCAAGCCTTCGCTGTCTATCCGTCCGTCCGTCCGTCTGTCAGAGGGCTGTATCTCATGAACCGTAATAGGTAGAGAGCTGAAATTTTCACAGAGTATGTATTTCTATTGTGGCTATAAAAACAAATATTAAATAAAAATAAAAAATAAAAATACAAGGAATATTTTTTTTATCGATAATCAAAGTTAATGTACTACATACAGGGTAAAAATCATATTAATAAAAAAGCGCATGTACGATTGTGCCATTATTTTAATGATTAAGCTAATAAGGGTAGTCCCATATTTAATTTATCAATATATTATTATCAAAGAAAGCAATATTGCGAAATGAAATGGAAAAATATGGAGAAAAGTTAGAATACTTTAGCAATATTATATAAATGGTTCAAATTTATTACGTCGTTTCACTCGTCGGTATAATAAAGGTCGCAGTTACGAAAGATTAAGACAAACGGCGTCAATAAGCGAGGCGGGTGTTAATTCCATAATATTTACGCTATATTAAAGGGTAGTGCAAGCTTTAATGAAATTTCTAAAAATTTTTTAATATAATCTTAAACTAAAATCAGGGTCTGATCGTGAGCGGAATAAGCTCCAGGTGGGAGAGTGAGATGGCTGGGATATTAAAACTTTATATGATACTATCTATACATATAATAAAATTCTGACTAAGTCGAATCTGTACATTAAATATTTTTTGGAAAATCTTATTGAAATAGACATTATTATCGATACAGAGTCCGAATCTATAGCTTTTAGAATTTTTGTCTGTCTGTCTGTTACCGCATCACAGAAAAACTACTGGAGGAATTTTGATAAAATTTGGTACGGTAATAGCTGATTATCCAGGTCAACATATAGGGTACTTTTTACCGCGGGATAATATCGAATTTCTGAGAAAGAATACAAAAACTGGTTAGAATAAAACCACGATGATACTATATATATTTTAGCAAGGTAACTTACTAAATAAAGCAACAACTATTAAAAATAGCTTATCTTGAAAAAAAAGGGCTATTTTATTTGGGTTTTGGTCACCAGAACGCGGGCCGAGCCGCAGGCAATGCTAGTATAGCTATATAACTTATAACTACTTAGATACCAGAAATACAACAGAGTGGAAGAATAAAAGAGAGGCCTTTGCCCAGCAGTGGGATAATAATGGCTGAAAAAAAATACACTAGCAACTTATCCTCGCTCTATTCATGTGTGTTTTATTTATATTTCTAATATTACATACAGGCAGCACCAATTTCTACCATATTTTCTACCGACTTCAAAAAGGAGGAGGTTCTCAATTCGACTGTTTTTTTTTTTTATGTTTGTTACCTCAGAACTCCGTCATTTATTAACCGATTTGGACAATTTTTATGTTGTTTGAAACTGTATACTTCCAGATTGGTCCCATATAAATTTAAAAAAAAATACCACCCCTAAGGGTGGAAAAATAGCTAATTATGAATTTAACCTACTTCTAATTGTCATATTGACTTGAAACTTTGCAAGTGTTTCTATTTCCGTTGATAGTACAGTGATTCGGTATTGTTGACCTGATCTGATGGTAAGGCCAGAAGGTGGATAGGTGGAACTCTTCAACGGCTAATAGTAGATACTTTGAGTTTGGGCTTGTTTTGTTTGATTTGACAAGCCTAATACGTTAGAATTCTTACTTTGCTACTACTGTCTACACTAAAAAGGGAAAAATAAAAACTTTTTAACAAAAAAATAAAAACCGACTTCAAACAAAAGCACTAAAAAGTAAAAAATAACTGATTGGTAGTTTTCATTTACTATATATACCTAATCAAATATTTTCGAATTCGGTGCCAGCCCATATAAAGCAAAGCACACCGACTTCGAAAATATTTGATTAGGTATGTATAGTAAATGAAAACTACCAATCAGTTATTTTTTACTTTTTAGTGCTTTTGTTTGAAGTCGGTTTTTATTTTTTTGTTAAAAAGTTTTTATTACAAACAGTAGTGTTTATTTTACTTCAAATTACAGTTTATTAGTGTACCCAATTCTGTTCATACGCTTTATAAGATTCTGCATCTTGGGTCTGAAGAGGACCTTCTGTTTCGGATATAAACAATAGGGAAAGAGAATGTATATCTATTACTGGTGTAACATATAAATGGAACTGGATGCAACTGTGAACGGTCAATATATCATAATATATGTAAATCGAACCTTGATCCATCGCAATATATCAGCTTCCATACATGCTCCACTATATCGTAGAATAGTTCGTTCAAAAATAAACATCCCACTAAGCTCATCACCTTTGTAGTAAGGCTTAACGTGTAAGCATATGTCTGTCGTGCCCGAGGTCGTTTGCTCTTTCCAGTCCATTTTGTCGCCTCGAGTCTGCCTTCAAATTAGAGCCGTAGTTAAAGCTGATTGTTCACTGAATATATTGTTATATATTTTATTATTTAAATTGGACTGTTCTCTTTTAGGTTAATTTAATAAAATTGAATAGCTTTTATTTTACTGTTAAAACCGTTAATTTAAACGTTTCATACATTATATCTACGTTGTTGGATAAAAGGTACTCAAGTTTTATGATTAATACCAAAGTATCAATCGCTCAATAATAAAGCTTTTTCTAACAATTGTACAGTACTACAAATACTGCACCGGCTTTTTATATTCAACACTTTGTAAGGTCCCACTGCTGGGCGCGGGCCGCCCTTCAATACAAGGGGCAACAGGCCATAGTCCACCACGCTGGCCAAGTGCGGGTTGGCGGACTTCATAATATGACTTTCGAAAACTTGTTACGTTCTCTCAGACATGCAGGTTTCCTCATGATATTTTCCTACACCGTACAGACAGGTGATTATGATGGAAATGACTCGCGCATGAAAATATCAGAGGTACGAGACCCGGGTTTTGAACCCGCTTCAGTCAGTTTTCATATATACCTACATACACCGGCTATTACTTACTAACAGCTATATATAATTTTCATAGAAAAAAATCTTATCAAACCGAAGATACTTAAGAGAATTCGACTTAGTACTAATCATTTTTAACAAGGTTTTAAGTCCCTCTGACAGTAATATAGACATGTCTAATATAGCTTCAGCATCTGTATTTAGTGGAAGTCGAGTGTCACTCGCGGTCAAGTGCCCTACAATTGCTAAAATCGTCGCGCGTGTAATTTTGAAATGCACTTTTGCTTTGTGGCTACGTTTTATGTCCTCTAAGTCGACTGCAATGGGAGTGATTATAGTTTTGTTATTCGTTCTGTGAAACAGTTAAGTCTTGCCTAAGGAAAGAGAGGTTTTAGTGCCTAAGACTGGTAATTACTTTTCTCTATGTACATTGCCGTTTTTATTAGGATTCTTTAGGTAAATGGCAAAAACTGAATGGCATTTTAGTCTTGCCAGTCTGTTCAATTATTGTGAATGTATTCGTATGTCAGCCATTACTAGTAAACTTTTGAAATTATACAGTAAATAAATAGCTGAGATTTCGAAGATAGGCATCTTCTATGAACAAGTAATAAAGAAGAAAAATAGGTAATCAAATATTATATATTTCAATAAAAAAAAAAAAACTTCGCTATGCTTGGAAAAGGTACTTCTAAAGTGATTCCAAAGTCTGTTTAAAGTTTTTTTGTGAAAAGTGTACGTGTAATACGGCAGTATTTGGGTTAATTTATTTTTTTTAAAACAGACGATGACACTTACTTATTTCAAATAAACTTAAAAACTAGCACTAATCTATACATATAATAAAATTGTAACTAAGCCGAATCTTTACATTATATATTTTTTGGAAAATCTTATTGATATAGACTTTATTATCGGTACAGAGGCCGAATCTACAGTTTTTAGAATTTTTGTCTGTCTGTCTGTCTATTTGTTACCGCATCACAGAAAAACCACTGGAGGGATTTTGATGAAATTTTGGTATGGTGATAGCTGGTTATCCGGGTCAACATATAAGATACTTTTTACCGCGGGAGAATGTCTCATTTCTGAGAAAAAATACAAAAACTGCAATGTAAGTATACTAATATGTAAAACCTAAGAATTTGGTTTTTGGTCAACTGAACGCGGGCGGAGCCGCGGGCATTGCTAGTCATTTATATATTTTTACAAAAATCTTTCGTTTTGAAATTTATGAAACCATCCTAAATACTTTCCTATGATTTCTGACGAGTTTTATATACAAAATCGAAGCATAAAAGTCCTTAGCTGTATATTTTCTAACCACACACAAATAAAATATTTATAAAACGATACTCCTGTGTCAATACGTCGGAGCCGTGCATTCTAATGAGACCGCTAATGAACCGAAGTTCGTTACGCGTGCATCAGCATCCCTCTGGATATGAGGATAATATAATAGAGTGCGATATGTATTGTATAGAGACAAAGATTGTTTACGTTGTATATAAAACTAGCGGCTTACCCTTGCTTCGCTCGGATTCGTCTCCAGATACGTTTTAACGGTTAGTATGGTTTAAATAAACTATATATTCTATTACTACTCCGCTCCTTTGGGTAGTAGCATGATAATATATGATCTGCTCAATAAATGGGCTATCTAATGCAAAAAGAATTTTTCAAATCGAATAAGTAATCCTTGAGATTAGCGTGTAACAAACAAAGAAACAAAGAAAGAAACTCTGCCTCTTGCTATATGCGAACCTGGGTGTCTATCATCAGCCTATGTGATACTTAAGGTCATAGTCTATCTGTGAACTTCCAAAATCCAGCTAAATAGCAGGATAAATTGGGATAAAATTCAAATATCGTGGGTAACTACCATACATACACACATATACACACACATTTTCACATAATAGTAGTCTTATAATGGTGGCACATACCTGGTAGAGATCAACAAGATTCTGTCACAGAGTTGTACCTACTCACTTTCTCTTCCCTTTTATCAATTAATTTAACGAAACCAGGATAAACATCATCCCTTATTGACCTCCTGAACCCGCCAACCTCATGAAGTTATGTGGTTTACGAACTTGGTAATAATTAGTTGAATTTAAATAAAGATATTTAGCTCCTGAAGCTTTCTTTGTAAGCTATTGTTATTGTCATACCGATTAAATAGATAGCGAACTGGACATGAACGATGCAACCACTTCCAACAAAAATGGAGATGGACTTATTCTGGTCAATGCGAGTGGTGAAGAAGATCAAACCATGGACCACATCATCCAGTCCCGCTCTTTTTCCCTATAACGGATCTCCAAACGACTTATTCACGCTGCCGCCCAACGTTATCTCCTGGCTAAAATACCATAATTTTTGGTAACTCTTTTTGCCTGTATTTGCCATATGGTTAAATAAATAGTGATATCTACTTATTGACTGAAGCAGTAGACAAAAACTAATTTACTATAATACCCATATCCCAATAGCCCTATGCTATACTATGTTCCATTTGGAATTGCAAGTTATTTAGGACTAGTGAGAAAATGTATCGTTAACGAACTCCTCACACTCTACGTACGTGACGTTGGTTCTTTGATTCTACTATAGATATAATTAAGACAAAAATTTTATTGAAAAAGGATTTGGTTTATAAAAATATTTAGTATGGACCTAAAATATAATAAATGATTAAAAAAATAATTTTTGAGAGAAAATTGTGCCAAATTCGTTGGTTATATTAGTAATTAATTACAGTTAAATTCATGATGAGATACCAATATGTATTTATACTGTTTATGTGTATATAAAATAACTATTGCTGCAGAAGTAACATTAAGTAATTTGAATTTGTCAGTAAAACGTGATATTATCCATACTTCTGTACTAATATTATAAATGTGAAAGTATGTTTGTTTGTTTGTCCTTCTTTCATGTTGAAACAGATTTTTCAGGCGTGATTTTTTGTGTGGAGATAGTTGGAGAGCTGAAGAGTGACATAGACTTTTTACCGCGGGAAATTATCTCATTCCCAAGGGAAAACACGTCATAATACAACCCAAAAAATTATTCATTACCAGAATTATTTGCAGCATTTTCTAAATTCATACCATGAGGGGGTAAAATAGGGGATGAAAATTTGTATGAAACCTACCTTTTTAGAGGTTATTTTTATAGTTTTAGCGCGAATGAAGCCACGGGTTCTGCTAGTAATATTATAATTAATAATAACCTAACAAAACATCGTATTAGTGATAAAAATAGATAATATTTTTGTTGGTATATTGCATCAAAAGCTATTTAAATACTCAATATGTATTATTTTGATCTATTTTTAAAGAATGAATATATTCTATGAATAAATTTATTTCTAAGCTCAAACTATTAACTTTATTTAAAATTAGTATGTCGAATAAAAATTCTTAGCATTATAAAGTTTAAAGCTCTCACAAACATGAAACTTTTATTAAAAATAAAACCCCTTACGGTCGTTTAAGCGTATGTAAAGCGAAACGGCCGAAAGTATCCCGCAATTTGCCGGATGAACAATACACGTCGCTCTTAAGGCATGCAGTGCGTAGGGTTGGCACAAACGTTTTTGTGGAAAATATTATTTTAAAATATAATAATATAAGTTTTTACATATTTAGTGGATGTGATTTAAGTGTGTGTGTGTGTGTGTGTGTGTGTGTGTGTGTGTGTGTGTGTGTGTGTGTGTATTCAGCCCTTTTTAACGTCCCACTGCTGGGCACGGTCCTCCCTTCAATACGAGGGGGATCAGGCCATAGTCCACCACGCTGGCCAAGTGCGGGTCGGCGGACTTCATATGTCTTTTGAAAACTTGCTAGGTTCTCTCAGACATGCAGTTTCCTCACGATGTTTTCCTTCGCCGTTAAAACAAGCGGTAATGATGTTGGAAATGATTCGCACATGAAAATATCAGAGGTGTGTGACCCGGGATTCGAACTCGCTTCACTCGGTTTCCTAAGCGAGAGTTTTACCACTGGGCTACCACTGCCTTTGATTTAAGTGTAGCGTGTGTGAGAAAGTGGCCAATATATGTACTTATGTAGGAATGTCTTACATATAATATGAAATGAGCAGTTCTTGTATATATAATATACGAGTTCATGTATGTATGTATAAATTTATTTCTTGTATCTCGGAAACCCCTTTAACGATTTGGATCAAATTTTATATTTAGTGTTTAATTTTATTTATCATATAGATTAAATATAGACATCTTTTCGCTTTTTCTGTCACTTGTGGTTAAGATGGTATGGAGTTATACAAAAATAGCATATATATTTAGTATTAACAGAATTACACAGTCTAAAACGTAATTAATTCACCTTTAAGTGAAATATCTACAAATTTAAATGAGATCATTTAAATTCATCTGCTCTGTTCTTTGATCTACATATTCAGTAAAATTGACAAAGTCGCGTTACATAAACTAAGCCATATTAAGAATATTCTCCATTTTAATTATACTAAATAATTATACGTAGAAGACAATTCAATTGTCATGAAATATTTTATAAAAAAAGTAAAGTGGCAACCCTAACACTCGCATAGAGCTTTCAAGTCCACGCGTTCTGGTAAGGACACTCATTGCACCATTCCTGGCATACGTGCATGATATGTAGCTAATCTATGTACGATCTACGAGCCTTGGAAGATTCTAAAAATATGCATATTTCAATTGAATATTACATATAAAGTAAATTATAAACATAAGTTTAAATAAAACTTTTTGGTTGGTAAGTATAAAGCTGTATGATTCAGATAGCTCTTTAGCTTTTTTTAATAAGAAGTTATAGTGTTTCGTGTGGTAGGTTGGGATAGGTTTGAATTAGGGGATAGGTTTTGTGATTTCGATATTTATATGGGACCACTTGGGAAGTTTACCCTTTGAAACAAAAAAATAATCCAAATCTGTTCAGGCGTCTTCGAGTAATCGGTGAACATATCTACATTAAAAAAAAAAGATTCCGACGAATTGAGAACCTCCTTTTTTTGGAAAAAGTCGGTTAAAAACCAGTAATTTATAAAACAGTTGGTGGTTCAAAAAGCTATAAGGTGCCAAATGCCTCGCAGACCATTAGCTCCTTGAACTCTTCAGTTAATAAAACTTGCGCGAGGCGAGTCATCGCTTGTCTATTGAATTTTTAAATTAATTTAAAACTTTGTTTTCTGTAATTATGTGAAAATGTGGTGATTTATAAATAAAGTCAGCGAAAGTTTATATTCTGCTTCGTAATTCTAGGTTTTCTATAATAAATCGGTCAAGTGCGATTCGAATTAGCACATGAAGGGTTCCGTACAATCGTGCAAGTACTTTTTATTAATATGACTTTTATTCTATGTATGTAGTGTAACTTCGATGATCGATTACGAATGTTAAAAAAAATGTTTCTTGTATTTTTATTTTTTATTAATTGTGGTTATATCAGTAATAGAAATACATATTATGTGAAAATTTCAACTCTACCTATTATGGTTCATGACATGTTCATGACAGCGGAGGTATAGTAATTGGATTCCGCTGGCACCCTTCGGATACGGAACCCTAATAAACTAACGTCCCTAAATAACTTTTCCTGCAAGTAGCGATTTATTTTTATTTTTGACTAGAGACTCACCCTCGCTTCGCTCGGGTTCGTCCCTAGGGTATGTATACGACTTCCCTATTTGAATCGGATATTATTAAATTTTTCATTAGTTTTAATTTTTTTTCTTGGGGACCCTATTTTTTTTCTAAAATATAAGTAGCCAAAGTTACTCCTTATTACATCAGATATCTGCCAGTGAAAGTCCCATCAAAATCGATTTAGCCATTTCAGAGATTATTAGCCGGAACAAACAGACAGACAAACAAAAATTGTAAAAAATGTTGTTTTGGTATATGTATTGTGTATACATCAGACTTGCAAACAGAGACTTCAACATAACATTTACGCGAATATTTGACATTTTAAATAAAACTATCCTTTCGGATTATTTCGCGGATTTATTTGGATTTTTGGTTCCCACTTCAATTTAATTTATCTGTATCGATTTGTTTTTGAGTAATGTTACCATCGTATAAATATTGACAAATATTGACATTAATATTTATACGATACTAACGTCACTCAATTGTTTTGCCTTCCCGGAACCTCTCCATTAACACTTAAACTTTATGGTATGGTATTAAAGTTCAAATTGACTTTTAAGTATTATTACGAATCATTTGTATGGGATTATAGAAAAATGTTATTTTTAGACTATTTCTGGCAATTTTTTTAATTTTTCTCTCCGTCAGAACCATCCTCGTACTTCAAGAAATATTCTAAAAAAAGAATTAGCGAAATCGGTTCAGCTGCTCTCGAGATTTGCGCTTACCAACATATTCAGCGATTCATTTTTATATTATAGATTATTTTAAACTATGTACCCAATGACATACTATAAATGACAATTTTTGTCTGTATTATATGCTTGTGTTAAGGAAATGATTTATATTTTAATTATTTTGTTTTCGAATAGATATCTGAACTTAACTCAAATATAGTTTCTTTATGTGCTAAGATATATAAATTAGATATACGGATACGCGAATTTTTGTAGAACTTTTAGAGATTTACATTTTTGTCACGTCAACAACCAAACTAAGCAGGGCTTATGCTTACTAGTCGAAGTAATACCGTCAAGGCTCAGCTTCTATACATAAGTGCTAAGGTAGAAATGCAGATTATTACAGCAAAAACCGTATCAAAATTCAATTTTCATGCGAACACTCACCGGCATCTTTCTCTTGTACTCGTATGTATATATAAGTATCGTAAGGATACAATGAATATTATAATAATATGTATAGACTAGCGACTAACCGTCGCTCGCTCCGCTCGGGTTCGTCTTTGATTACCTTTAAATGTTTAGTATAGATTTTTCAGGGATGAGATATTTTCTCGCAGTAAAAAGTATTCTTTATGTTTACTCGGATAATCAGCTATCATCATAACAAATTTCATTAAAATCTGCTTAGTGGTTTTGTTGTGATAGCGTCCCAGACAGACAGACGAAAATTCAAAAACTATAGATTTGGCCTCTGTATTGATAATAATAACTATTTCAATAAGATTTTCCAAAAAATATTTAATTTACAGCTAAGACTGAGTTAGAATTTTAATATATGTATAAATAACAAATTCTTTTTAAAATACTATAATAAAAAATATAGAAAAAAATAAGATTTCTTGACTCCTACAAAAGCTTTCAAAGCTTTCGTGTTAATGCTACAACTTTTACACTTATCCCGATAATAAATGAGTGAGCTAATTTCAATTTCGCAAACGATTGATGTTCCACAGTCTTCAGTTTACTCCTCACGCCGGCTCCGATCATTAGTTTCATTGCAGTTGTAAAGTTAATTAATTAAAACTTACCTCGGAAGCGTCTCGTCTTTTTTGTTTGAGAGCTTAGAGTCTGTGGGCTTTGAGATCGTCTACGTCATAAGACGACTATTTAAAATATATCTAAATTATTTAAATATTATATTTGTTAAAATATAGGAAATGTAAATTAACATATTTTTTAGCATGTAGCATATATTATATACAATATATTATGTAAAAAAAACGTGTGTGTGTGTACTTATGTACGCATGTAAGAAGTTATACTTCTTTGGCGTAACAGAACAAAAATAGCCATCGATTTCATCCCGTATGTCACAACTCTCTGTTTGTGAAAGGAATGATAAATATTAAATAAGGCGTATTAGGCATATTACTATCATATATGAGTATTTATAGAATATCATTTAAAGAAAGAAAATAATATTATACCTATATCATTTGTGATACCTATGTCAGACAATAACAACGGTTCCCATGACAACAAACAGTTTTATCAGCTAATTTCATCATGTCGCTGTCGGTATGCGCGCTCATCGTAAAATTTTACTCTTATATTTTTTTCCAAACGTCCTTAAAGAAGTATAACTTCAAAAATCTTAATAGCGTGGAATAAAAGGCTTTTTAATTTTTATTTATTGGAAATTAAATGTCTAATAAAATATATGGTATCATGTTAATCTATATTAATGTATAAAGCTGACGGGTTAGTTTGTTTGTTTGTTTGTTTGTTTGTTTGTTTGTTTGTTTGTTTGTTTGTTTGTTTGTTTGTTTATTTCTTTGAAGACATTAACTCCTGAAACTACCAGTTTAATATTGAAAATGCTTTGCATTTTAAAGTTTGTATATTTTAGGTTATCTAGCATCACACTATGACCCTTTGAAGTGGAGCAAGTATATAAATAAAAACCGCGGACAGACCCACAGGCAATACTAGTTATCTGTAATATATTTAGCTCTTTAAGAGGAAGCTATTTTCAACCGACTTTAAAAAGGAGGAGGTTCTCAATTCGACTGTATTTTTTTTATGTTTGTTACCTCAGAACTCCGTCATTTATTAACCGATTCGGACAATTTTTGTGTTGTTTGAAAGTGTATACTTCCAGATTGGTATCATTTAAATTTCAAAAAAAAATACCACCCCTAAGGGTGGAAAAATAGCTAATGATGAATTTAACCAGCCCATACAAAACAAAGCACACCGAATTCGAAAATATTTGATTAGGTATGTATAGTAAATGAAAACTACCAATTAGTTATTTTTTACTTTTTAGTGCTTTTGTTTGAAGTCGGTTTTTATTTTTGAAATCACAGATACTGAAAATCTATTTATAAGTTTAGCAAAATGATCATCTCCACACTAGTACATCGTATAATATGTGTCAGGTACTATCTAAAAGCGTATACGGCCTATACATTGTTCTCGATTGTTTTTCATCCTCGGTTCCCGCGGCGCAATAATGGCGGTTGTTTATTAAAAATGCAATTCTTTACGTGGAGTTGAGGGAGATACTCTCGCATATGAGAACGCTAAGGCCTTGTGTAAATGGGACGTTTGCATATGAAATGCATTAAATATAATATGTATCCATACTTACTCAGATTATAAATGTGAAAATTTGTTTGTTTGTTTGTGGTTCTTTCACGTGGAAACAGAGTGACGGATCGGCGTGATTTTATGTGTGGATAATTGAAGGGCTGAAGAGTGACATAGACTACTTTTGGTCGCGGGAGATTATCTCATACCTACGGGAAAACACGTTATAAAACAACCCAAAATATTTATGACCAGAATTACTTGAAACTTGGTATTAATCCTCTCCAATAAATACGAGCTTTAGTGTTTTTCAAAATACATCCCATAAGAGGATAAAATAGGGGATGAAAGTTCGTATGAAACCTACCTTTTTAGAGATTTTTTGTAATTTTAGCGCTTCATTTCTTAAATAAATATTGATTAATGTATATGTTGCTATATATAGTAAAAGTTCTCGATACTCATTGGTTGTAATACTCTGTTTAAAGTTAAATGATTCCTATATGTAAAAGCTATTTAATAATAATTGCATTTAACTAAAAATTACCACTACATCGACATGTTTTTAAAGTCCATCCTTTCTTCCTTTTTATTAAATATATGTATTATTGAGCAAAGTATATTATTTCGTCGCGGAATACTTTGTAGATGTGGGATACTATTTGTTGATACTCACGCAGTATAAGATCATAAGTATTGTATTGTAATATTGTAAATTTATAATATATAAATAGATCTGAACTGTTAAGTCTGTAAACTCTTCTTAGCAGAATAGCCTTTCGAGCTGATAGTAGATTATTCACGGGTTTACATACTGACATTTAATGTAATGTTTATTCATAAGATTCGTCTCATTAGATTTAAAAGTTCTTGTAAAATTGAGACATTTTAAACAGAAAGACTCAATAATTTAAAATGACCCGACCCAGGACTCGAACCCAGAACTTCTAGTGTTAAGCATGTACAGCCGTACATGCTTAACACTACACCATCGAGGCAGTAAGGTACAACCTATCTATAGAAGAAGAATCTTCAAATTTGATTCATCATATGCAAAGATATATATAGATAGATAGAATACTTCTTTTTTATTTTGAAGTCAGTAAAAAATTGTATTTACAAAAGCTTACATTTTTGGTGAAACATGTTAAATTATATATTTCAAAACAAGATAAATCCTCATGAGTTATTTAATAAAATAACTTACAGCAAAGTATCAACGTGTCTCGTATACAAAGTTGGCGTCGGAGATGTGAATGTGTCTCACATTCGAACACTGGCCAGGACTTTAATTTCCTGCTAGTGGGGACTGAATAATAATAGATTTAGCTTTATTGTAGTACCTCGTTCTTAATATATGGTATAGAATCAAAGTATTTACCCATAGAAGATCGTATTATCTTGTCATTTTAGGAAGATATAACTATATATATAAACTTTTGAACTGCCTCGGTGGTGTAGTGGCTAGCATGTACGGCTGCACACCCGGAGGTCCTGGATTCGAGTCCCGGGTCGGGCCAAGTTTAGTTATTGAGTCTTTCTGTATATTAAGTCTCAGTAACAGCCCGGAGTTGGGAAGTTGGCGGTGTATCACCCCCGTGCCTCGGAGAGCACGTAAAGCCGTCGGTCCTGCGCCTTAACTTTCATCGGTCGTGTCGAGTAGTCGTCCCACCGGAGTATGAGAGTGACAGGAATAGAGAGTGCACTTGTGTCTGCGCGTACACTTGTGCACTATAATATCTCCTGCGCAGTTGGCTAGTCTCAACGAGATTGGCCGCCGTAGCCGGAATCGGCTAGGAGAACATCATATATATATATATATATATATATATATATATATATAATATAGTGGAAACTAGTTGTTTGTTCAATCAATATTGTATGTAGTTTGTATTCGGAATATGTTTGGTGTTAAGAGATGTGTTTTGGACTTACTTTAAACATTTAAACATGGAGAAAGTACTTAATTTAAGTTTATTTTTCAAGTTATACTTCTTTTCACACGTTTGGAAAAAATATGAGAGTAAGTATTCGCGCACACCGACAGCCGAAAACCGACATGATGAGGTTAGGTGAAAGTGACATGATGAAGTTAGCTGCATTCCTTTTACAAATAGAGAGTTGTGACATACGGGATGAAAAATCTTTAGTAATTTTTGTTTTGTTACGCCAAAAAAGTATAACTTCTTACATGCGTACATAAGTACACACACGGGTTTTTCTTAATAAATAAGTTATATCTCAATCGAGATCCTATTAAATTTCGTTGAAATATTTCAACCTCAAAAAACTTTTTTACATACTTACATAATGTATGTAATTATATTTTATATATAAAATTTTACTACAGAAACCTTCCCTTTGCGTAGTCTACCTTAACTCATATTAAATAAAAACAAATGAAGTAGTACCTACACTTTTCTATTTAATGTAATAACAAAAAAAAATCAGAAAAGACACCTTTATAGATACATCTGAAACGTTTTCTAGAAATATATATATATATATATATATATATATATATATATAACTTTCCGTGTACCTTAAGGAAGATACGAAAAAAATATATAGCTGAATGGGTCGAGCCGTTCTCGAGTTCTGCGCTTAGCAACATTCATTATTTATATAGATATACAATATACATATATGTATACAAGAATTGTTCATTTAATATTGTAAGATAAATAATAATAGCAAAACGTCATAATAATATTGGAAAGGTGAAAGAAAATGTCCCTAACAGGAAATCAAACTCGGACTATTTGACGTTGATAGACGCATTCGATAGCGGGCCTTCTGCTTATTCTTTCTTTTATCGCAATAACAGTGTTTATACCTTGTCACATTCTGTGACAGTTTAGAAATTTCGCTACAAAGTTGTTGAGTGTTTTGATTGGATAATGTGACAAAGTTCATCAAACTAATAAAAACCGTGGTTAGAATTCTAGACTTTTGTAATTATATTATGATTTTTAGTAATATTTCTGCTTAAGAGTTATATCATTTAGAAACTAGGTAGTTAATTTTAATGCCATTTTATCTATACTAATATTATAAAGAGGTTAAGTTTGTGAGTTTGTGACGTTGTAGGGAGTAATCTCTAGACCTACTGAATCGATTTAGATGAAATTTGCTAAGAAGATAGTTTGAAACCCTGGGAAGGACATAGGATACTTTTTATCACGGAAATCATCCCTTAAGAGGGTGAAAATGGGGATGAAAGCTTGTATGGGGAATCAAGCTAGGGAAGAACCCGAGCGAAGCGAGGATGAGTCGCTAGTAATATTATATTATAACTTTTAATCAATCCATTTATACTTTCAAAAAGGCAGTTTTTACTTCTGTTTAAGATATTGTTCTTATTTGATGATTATAAATATAAAGCCAAATGGTGGATAGTGAAACTCTTTATTGACAACTACATACTCGTAGTATCCAAGTTCCACAGCTTTTGAGATTAGGCTCATACCTAGGTACCTTTAATAGTTACTATGAAATCGAAGCTATGCGAAGATAGGTTACTAGATATGTAGCAGAAAAGAAACATACTGTATATGTAGCCGTACAAACTCCTCTCTCTTTCAGTGAAAGTTCCAATAAAATCGGTTAAGTCGCTCCAAATATTACCTACGGACGGACAAACAGAAACACAAACACAAACATTTTAAAAATAGTTTTAGGGTACAGGTATCATATAAATAACTGAAAAAAACTTTAGAACTTAAAAAAATAGACCCTTCTATTTTATTTATATGTATAAATTATTTTTAATCGTGTAGTATAAAAGAAATCATAATAACGAAAGAGCATCTACGTGCAAAAGCTAGTTAAATGTGAATTTAAATACCAAATACAGTAGTAATTTCAAGCCACTAGAACTTCATGGCTCAATGGCTCCTACCAGAACGACAATAAAGACCAAAATCGTTTGAAAACAGGATAAAGAGACAGTATATTACTCGTACGTAATTACAGTTGTATTTAATTACGCGAAGAACGCCAGAGGTCGCAGTATGAGGTCGCTTCCGTTGCAGGAAGCACTTTTGTAACTGAAATGGTTATAATGCAATAGAATTTTCCACATTTTGACTCTGAAATGCATTTTTCTTAGTAAATATTGTAACTATTTCAAAGATATGTATATTTTGAATTCGAATATAACGATCCTAGCCATTTTATATGCATGCGCATTCAGTTTTTTTTTGTCAGTTTATATACACATAAGATGGGATAGTATCGTTGCCTTAGTACTTATTTGTTCGAACGATCAATACTTGTTGTACTTACTTTACAGTAGTTTTTTTAGAAACAAAGCTTTGTTTCTAAGATTTATATACATATTTAGGTAAATACATTTTTTTGACGTTGTGTTCTTTTGACTTTGTGTCCAGCCCTTTTTTCAACGTCTTTTGAAAACTTGTTAGGTTCTCTCAGACATGCAGGTTTCCTCACGATGTTTTCCTTCACCGTTAAGACAAGTGACAATTATGTTGGAAATGATTCAAACATGACAATATCAGAGATGCGAGACCCGGGATTTGAACCCGTTTCACTCGGTTTTCCAAGCGAGCGCTTCATCACTGGGCTACCACTGTCTTCGACTTTATTCAAGTAAAATGTGTATTTTACACCAATAGAATTGACATTAAAAAGTCGATAATTCAGTATTAAAAACTCCTTCTGTAAATTGGTCGTTTAAACAAATAAGCGCCGAGACGACGATATAATATGGTAGACATATAAATAAAATCGAAGTATCTGTCCGTGATTTCAAAATAACCATATGTCCTTTTTTACTACGAGTATGTGCTTACGAGTATTTATATGATACCAGTATCTAAACAATCCATTTTAAAATGTTTATCTGTCTCTATTTCTGTGTGATCATTAATCACCACAGATGTCAAACATTACTTATTTGATGATATACTCGTATGTATAAAACTAGATTTAAATCAAATTCGACTAAGAATCTAGAATCATAATGCCAAAATTTTTAAATCTTTTAGCATTTCAATAATCCATTTCATTTCAAAACCTAAAAACTCATACAAAGACAAATACACTGTCATCTTACTATCCAACGTAGCTGTAGGCGAGTGCTTATATAGTGACAGCGAAACACAAGTAATATAACATTATACCGTCCTGAGTACAATGCTAGTTTGCATTGCAAATAACGCCACTGATGGAGGGACCTCAGTAACTTTGCATCTCAAACCGGTACTCGGAGGCTGCATCGAATTACATCTCGTGTTATTCCATCAACTTGCGGACTATCCTTTGTGCTGAAATGCTGTAGATATTTATATTTATCTCATCATTGTCACTGGTTTTATAAGTGGAACTCCTTTAAACGTAACACAACTATAAAAACTTTTTGGGCGACTTCAAAGGAATAGAATTAAATTCGACTGTATATTTTTTGTATATTGTACGCGATTGTATTTCGTCAGCATTTAGTCGATTTTTAACTAAAAAGTTACATCGATAATAAAAACACTTTTAAAATATATTTTTTTACTTCTACCTACACAATACACTTATTCATACAAAATACAATTCATATATAACTGGATACCTCCTCATTTTTGGCGGTTAGGTAGAAGTTCTTAAACTAGCAGCACTCAACCAAACCTGGATATGACACTTGTTATTTAGGATGTTATTACTGTATATGAACATTCAAAGTGAAACGTTACTCAACATTAAACATCCAAGCTCATGTCATTCTGTCAGTTTGTCACAACACTACTGTTTGTGTCGCTTTGAATCTTCTGGTGAAACAAAATGTCTTTACGTGTTTTGTTTCCGGGCTTTTTCTTGGTTGAATAATTTTTTTGTTCCACTGTAGCCTATTATTATTTACTAATTTTGACGATTTTTGCTTGTGATGTTTGATTTTAACGTAGTACTTATGATGTGAACGTTATATTATGTTATTAGCTATACAATTTTAGGGTTAATATTAATATATGCATGTTTCATATACAAAATCTATACATATAATAAAATTCTAACTAAGCCGAATCTGTACATTAAATATTTTTGGACATTATTATCGATACAGAAGCCAAATCTATAGTTTTTAGAATTTTTGTCTGTCTGTCTGTCTGTTACCGCATCACGGATAAACCACTGGAGGGATTTTGACGAAATTTGTTATGGTGATAGCTGTACTATAAAATTTTGCCCTATACAGGAAATGAACCTGCAATTTCATCCTACACAATTTTAAATTAGTAATATGCTACTGGATGATATTCATTATTTATAATAACATTATAATAGGTTCACATATTTTAAGCTCCAAAAAACAGCTAAGAAAGTGAAAAACTAAGTTTGTTAAGAAATCTAGAAATGAGTTTTAACTTTATTTCCAGGTATTTGAAATTACAAATTACATATTATGTTATTGGGCTGTCAATACAAAAATATGGTACCTACTATCAAGCTCATGATGAACCAAGAGATGGACATGTCAGCAGAATTTTTTAGTGGCTACTTCTAAACCACTTGAAATCTGACATTTTTTTGATGGATTTTTTCAAAATCCGAAAAAATAGTTTTATTTAAAATGTCAAATATTCGTGTAAATCTAAGAAAGTATTATTAGTGACTTAGGAATTCATTTTAAATTCACGAATTTCTATACGGTGATGAAAGTCTGATGATGATTTCATGAATTCAATGAATGTAAACGAATCTTATCATACCTACTGAGCTCAGTCAGTTTTAAAGACTTTACTAAACAAACCTACTTGCTTGCCACGCGAATCAATAAATCCCCAAACACAAGGAGTATCAAACAGCAAACTCCTACACATAACCTATCTTTGTCTTGAATAATAATATAATGCCTAACGTTATTACATTGTAGAAAAAGAAAAGAAGCAAGCGACTCCCACATTGGTTTTGAAATCCGCTCGCGTAGTCGTAATTATGTATTATAATTATCTTATCACATCCCCAGTTTATTGCATTAAGAAGAATATTTCTAATTATGAACATTGTGATTTAAAAAAATTGGATTTTTATGTAAAATCCAACCCCAATTTTACCCCTTTCGGGATTTAATTGCCAAAAATTATTAACAGATACCTACTTTTTAGGTTCTGAAATTTCGTGAATAATCAGTGAGTGCTATTTCGCTATTAAATACTACTAGCCGCTTACCCCACTTCGCTCGGGTGTGTCCCGAAGTTTGAATGGTCAAGGAAGGCGCAAGAGATAAATAAAAATCCTTTCTTTGCGCCAGGAAGCTTCGCAGGCGTATATAGGTTAACCAATTAGAGTTTCATCACAACCAGATCAATGGTTTAGCAACTTAAACAAATATTCATTGTTATTCACATAGAAGATATATGTAAATGGAAGAATTCAATACTGTAATATTTCTTAGGTCTTTCGGGTTATTTTTAAAAATTTTGAAATCATTTTGTAAAATTGTGGGTAGGCACTGTCTATAACAAGTATATAATACCTTTGAGACGTCTAAAACCTTAGTCTCTCCCGTGACCATGATTGCTGTAAAGCATTCGAAACGTCAGAAACCAAAAAATGAAAATAAATCCGCGAAATAATCCGAAAAAGTAATTTTATTATAATTTTTTTTTTCAGTTTAATTCAAAAATTGAGACCTATATTTTCCATATAAAACCATATCAAAATGAAATACCCATCCATAACTGTACCGCGTGCTCGTATCTATATTTTACGAACGTAGCTCGTATACGTATCAGACGAAGGCACTTACAATTTAACGACAACGCCTTGTAGGCGTAACGTTTAATTATACGACTGTTTTATGAACACGACCCTTATATTTTATTATTTTGGAAACTGCAGTATTTAGCGACTGTTTTATGGACGTACTCTTCTAAGGACTTATAAAGTATGGACGTTTTCTTGACTTTATTTTTAGACTTTATTGAAGTTTAAACGAATGCTTCATTTCGTATTTTTTTTAATATATAAAAGATAATCGTAACTAATGTAATAAAATACAGAATGTGTTTGTTTGTTTGTTTGTTTGTTTGTTTGTTTGTTTGTTTGTTTGTCTTTTTATCATGAATTAACAATATATTTTAAGAAATCACTATTCATGCTCGTAACCAAACACTAGTTTAAAATCTTACACATTTAATGAGCCTTTTCATGCATATTTTACATGTTATCAGTTCTATGATGCATTTACCATTAATATCAAAACTCCAAACAGCTTTATTTTTCCAATTCAGAGAGAATAGTCTGTATATACAGAAACACATTCATCCTGTAAGAGTTTTCTTCGAAACGCTTACAGATCGATTAGTCTCTACTAGAAATAGTAGCTTAAAGTCGTGTAAACAAACTTTATAATTTATTTAAAGAGACAATGCTTGAAATAAATTATTTAACATTCAATAATATATTTTGCATATTTCTTAGGATTTTACATAATATTTAAATTGCTTTACGTCAAAAAAATAAAAAAAATCTATAAGAAGACACTAGGTATACCAATAAAATCTAATCCCATTGAATGCTTCATCGTAAATCCGGTTAAAGTAACTGAGAGCTAGCGTCGTAGCAGTGACAAGCTTGCAGCTAAGCTCTCAAGCGCTAATGACTTCAAGAACGCTCCACTAAAAATATGAACGCTTTACATTTTTAAAACGGTATGAAATATTTTAAAATATTGTAGGAAAATACAATAATTTTCAACTGAGAACCAAATTTTAGTTTTATTTCTTTCTGTAATTAAAAGAAAAGGAACGAATTCTATTTGCAGGTTTAGACAAAATGCATTCTAGAAATGTAAAAAATCTATACATATAATAAAACTAGCGGCTCACCCTCGCTTCGCTCGGGTTCGTCGCTAGGTACGTTTTAATTAGATATAAATAGTTATTAGCCAGTGTTATTAGCCATATAAATATTTTTTTTTCGTTAATTTTTCTGACGTTTTAATACTTAGGTATTAACCTATTCCGGAATGAGAGAAATCCAAAAATTCAAATATCATAAAAATTGGTCCAGCCGTTCTTGAGTCTTGTATACGGGAACGCAGTCGGACGGGCTAAAAATCCTATGTCCGTCTCCTGGTTCTAAGCTACCTCCCCACCAAGTTTCAGCCAAATCGGTTCAGCCGTTCTTGAATTATAAATAGTGTAACTAACACGACTTTCTTTTATATATATAGATTTTAAGTGAGTCGAATCTGTACCTTAAATATATTTTGGAAAATCTTCTTGAAATAGTCATTGTTATCGATACAGAGGCTAAATCTATAGTTTTTAGAACTTTTCTCTGTCTGTCTGTGTATCTAGGAACGTATCACGAGAAAACCACTGGACATATTTTAATGAAATTTGGTATTATGATAGCTGGTTATCCGAGTCAACATATAAGATCATTTTAACTGCGGGAAAATATCTTATCTCTGAGTTTACACTAACCGTTTAAAACGTGTGGCGAACCCGAGCGGAGCGAGAGTAAGTCACTAGTGACATGTGAAATCTGTTGTATTATCCTAAAAATTAGTTATAATTACATTTAATAGAACTATCCTTACAAATATAAGTTAAGGTCAAACCTTTAACCTCGGTAAAAAACTATTTATACAATATTTTCTTAGAGTACGACACGTTTGGCTCAGTTGGTAGTAACCTTACTTGCTGTGCCAGCGGTCGCGGGTACGAGTCCCGCTGGGGGCATTCGTTTGTGTGATGAGCACGAATGTTTGTACTCCAGTCATGGGTGTTTATATTTATAATATGTATGTATTTAAAGTTATATATATGTAGTGTATCAACTATCTGGTATCCATAACACAAGCCTCGTAGCTTACCATGGAACTAGATGGCGCTGTGTGTTAATGTCCCAACATTTATTATTTTATTATTATAGTATCATATCGTACAAAGGCGATATTGTCGATATACATATAATTGATACGTGACCCTTTGATTAACTTCTTTCTATTCTCGTAGTCGTAGCGGTCACCATAATACGTGATTATTACATAACGATACGTTTTGGATCGAAAAGTGATAGAGCCTACTATTTATTTTGGTATATCAAAGATTTTATTATATACTCGTATTGTTGATGTATATGTTGTGTTAAAAATTAATACAAATATTTTACTAAAGATGACATATATATGTACATACAAGTATATGCCATCCTAGCGACTCGCCCTCGTTTCGCTTTGGGTTTGTCCCTAGACATAAACAAATCTATCCCACGGGAACTGTACATTTTTCCGGGATAAAAAGTAATCTATGTACTATTCCAGACTATAGTCTAGATAGATTATAATCTATCTCTGCAAATTTTATCCAGAACCATTCAGCTGCTACACTTCATATATTTTCAACCTTTTATCATACATTTTTCTTTATTTAAATAAAAAAATGCCACCGATACAATAAATAATCCATACAAAAGCTTATATCCAAAGCTTATAAGTTATACGAATTCTCTCGTAGGGTAAAAGCATGAACGAATTGTCTCTAATTCGTTCATGGGTAAAAGGGTTGAGCCGCAGGTTACTTTGTTATTAACAAAGTTTGTCAGTTTCAATGGCTTATCCTTTTGTTTCATCTCGCTCGCTAAGTGACCTCACAATTGTTCGAACAGTAGTAGTATACTTAAGAAGACTTAAGTATGAAACCTAAGGATGATTTTTACTTTGATTTTTTTCAATACAAATCACAAAAAATATTATATTTTTTAGTTTTTGCTCTGAGAAAGCTCCGGAGAGTTACCAACTACTTATTAATCTTATAATATTAAATAAGCAATTCTTGTACATATGTATTGACGACACATACACATGACGAGATACACGAAATATTTTTTATATAATAATATAAATAAATAAATATAAATGTGTTGGGACCATCTAGTTCCGCGGTAAGGCTTGTGTTATGGATACCAGATAGTTGATACACAAAACATATGCATGTAACTTAAAATACATGCATATTATAAATATAAACACCCATGACTGGAATACAAACATTTGTGCTTATCACACAATTGAATGCCCCCAGCGGGATTCGAACCCGCGACCGCAGGCACAGCAAGTATCTATGGTGTATGCATTTGTGAGTTAATTTATCTTTATTCCAAAACTTTTGATTGAAACTACGTTAAAAGAGTACGTTGTAGATAGTTTGATACTATATACATATTACAGTGTGGTCTAATATTTACTAGGTCTTAGATCATGGCTCCTCTCACCTGGATCTTCAAGGGTTAAAATGTAGCCTGTAAATATGACAAAAGCTGTTTCAGTTTTGAATTTCATACGTGAAGAAGTAATAAACTAATTTATTCACAAACTTTGCATTTTACTTTCATATGACTTGCACGAAAATCCAATCTTAGACAAATTATTGGCCTATATAATTATTAGCCTCACAAACTAAAATAACATAAGCTTTCAATTATAAACTATGGCTGTTGCTATTCGTCCAATAATTGGGAAATAAAAAATATATTATTCGTCCGACTATTGTCGGTTTGTACAAATTTTTACCATTTTTCAACCGACTTCAAAAAGGAGGAGGTTCTCAATTCGACTGTATGTTTTTTTTTTTTATGTTTGTTACCTCAGAACTCCGTCATTTATTAACCGATTTGGAAAATTTTTGTTTTGTTTGAAAGGGTATACTTCCAGATTGGTCCCATTTAAATTTCAAAAAAAAATACCACCCCTAAGGGTGGAAAAACAACTAATCATGAATTTAACCTACTTCTAATTGTCATATTGACTTGAAACTTTGCAAGTATTTCTATTTCCGTTGATAGTACAGTGGTTCGGTGTTGTTGACCTGATCTGATGGTAAGGCCAGAAGGTGGATAGGTGGAACTCTTCAACGGCTAATAGTAGATACTTTGAGTTTGGGCTTGTTTTGTTTGATTTGACAAGCCTAATACGTTAGAATTCTTACTTTGCTACTACTGTCTACACTAAAAAGGGAAAAATAAAAACTTTTTAACAAAAAAATAAAAACCGACTTCAAACAAAAGCACTAAAAAGTAAAAAATAACTGATTGGTAGTTTTCATTTACTATACATACCTAATCAAATATTTTCGAAGTCGGTGTGCTTATAGTATTAGTAAGTTAGTATAGTGCTTATAGTATAGTGCCTATAGTACGGACTTACATACTGCAAATCTTCAATCATATATAAAATTCCTCACGACGCAGTGAGGTATCAACCTACATACGACGGTTCAGGACTTAATAAAATGAAATTACGCCCGCCCTCGGCTTAGGAAGCAATCAACTCCATTTCGCCCGTAAAATGGAGACTTTCATATACTGTGTGATTAATTTTTATCGTGCAGGTGTTCGATATTATTGTATATAAATATGTATTGTGTACAGTATGTTCTCAGATGGAGTGTTGAGGCTGCTTTATTAGTTAGTTACAAACAAGATATATTAGACTGTATGTGTGTATGGGCGTCGAGAGAGGGTGCACTTATACCCCCTTACCACGACGAAAAATATATAGAGAAAGATAAAGAAAAAATATATTGTATTAGTAAAATCCTTGTTTAAAAGATATCTGCGACAAAATGATTTTACATAAGATAGGAATAAAAATCATAAAGTACTTTGATCTGAAGAAGCAGATACAACCCCTTAGAAACAATTCTGCTGCGACCCATTTATGTGTGTGTGTGTGTGTGTGTGTTTTGTATGAGAGAGATAGAGAAAGAGAGAGAGAGAGAGAGAGTAAGAGTGACAGAGGTGTGAAAGCTTCCTTACGGATTTACAATTCTGCTATATATTGAATAACTAGCATAAAGGGAGCACGGCGCCCATCAGTGGGATGTTATAGAGGGTTCAAAGTGCTTGTAAAAGTCTATTTAAATATCAAAACCCACGACTACCCTCTCAAACAGGTAGCTACTGTGCCGGGCGGTTGTCTGAAGCAATTTAATTTCACTAATTCGAAGTTTGCCAACTTAGTTCATAGGGTGGCGACATCAAAAGCGGTCGAAATGGGACGGGTCTGAACAATTAATTTGGAAAGCCGCCTGGAATTTTAATAATGTCGCTTAGACATTGAGGGTATAGCGCAATAAGTACACTATCGTACACGTGTGAAACACTTAACGTGCGGTCTCGAGTGCGAAGGACGAAAAGTCCTGTTACACATTTTGTGATCACGTTGACACAGTAGTCTTAAATTGAACTCTGCAGTGGAAGTTATGGGTTCAAATTCCGAACCAAAACAATTGTACAAGTATAATATATGCGTTTTCTCAACATCAGGTGTCCACAGTATTAGTGGACAATGTTTGTGATGTATATTCATCAGTTACTCGGTATTTTTATTTTTTTTTCTCAAATTTCTTACTTATTGTAATTTTCTTACAAGTTCAATACTAATAATAAGCACCAAATCTTTAGAATAACGAGTAGACCAATAACTTTAAATCGATACACTAATACAATCAAGGTTTAAAGCACGTCAGTCAGTATCACTTTGTCGCTTTGAAAGTTCCATCGGTAACACTTCAATAGTTCACGTTTAGAACTAAAAGTTTAGACTCCAAAGTTTCAGCTAGTATTGCCACCGATTGCTCTCTATTGTGGATAATTTGAGTTACGACAACTTAAAACTGTAGTGCGAATATGTGAGCATACGAACTTAAGCGTTTAGGTCTAATACTAACTTTACTACAATAGAAGCGTAAGCTCCTTTTGATACATTATGTTTAGTTAACTTAAAAGTTGTACAAGTATGGAAACTTGGTATATTTTAGAGGTAAATGTATGAGGTTTATATGTTTTCTATAAAATATGACTGGATTTAATTTCAAAATATTTAATTATTTAAACTGGTCAGCTTAATACTTTCTTAGATTTAAGCGAATATTTGACATTTTAAATAAAACTATCTTTTCGGATTTTTTCGCGGATTTATTTTGATTTTTGGTTCCCGACGTTTCGAATGCTTTACGACAACCATGGTCACGGGAGAGACTGAGGTTATAGACGTCTCAAACACATATACTTGTTACAGACAGTGCCTACTGCCTACCCACTATTTTACAAAAATGATTTCAAAAACTCAAAATGGCAATAAAGTACCTTATAGTATTTGATTTTTTTAATATATATTATTTATTATTAAATATAGCAATATTATTTATTTAATTTTTGCTGTTATTATTATAAATATTACAATTTTAAAAAAACTTTATTAATTACTAACATTATTTAGTGTTACTATTATTAATAATACTTTACAGATAACACAGTCACGGGAAAGTCTTGCATATATTATTAGAAATACTCAACAGTATTGATATTGGCGTAAAGCTTAGAACTATAGGCTAACCTTTCTCTTTCTCACTATAGCTTAATTTCTCATATTGAAATGTTCAAAAAAGAAGAAAAGTATATATTTCTTTTAATATTTTAGCACTTATAAAAGAAAAAAACCACAAACAAAAGTATCTAAATGACGTAACAGAAAATCCACATGCTCTATTTCATTTAATTAATATTAAACTCTACCAAACTAAAATTCCACTCGAGTCGCTTATAAAGAGGGCCTCATTCGTGATCGCGTAACAATAAGATAGTGAAAAAGTTTGCCTTTAATCTCTTTCATCACGAACTACGTTGGATTACAATCTGCTCCTACAGTTATGTTTTGTAGGCATTTGTCGTGAATTTACTCGAAAAAATTTTTTTTTATTAATCATGATTTTATTTACATATTAAACGTTTTATCTATATTCTAGCAAAATCCGCGGCTTCGTTCGTGCTAAAACTAAAAAAAACTCTAAAAAGGTAGGTTTCATACAAACTTTCATCCCCTATTTTACCCCGTTTTGGGATGAATTTTGAAAAATGTGTATAGGTATACGTATATATTTAATTGTATTTAAGAGCATTAATACCAAGTAATTCTGATCAAAAATATTTTTGTGTATATTATAGCGTGTTTTCCCGTGGGAATGAGATAATCTCCCGCGGTTAAAACTAGCCTATATCACTCCTGTCCTCCAACTATCTCCACGCAAAATCACGCCAGTACGTTACTTTGTTTCGACGTGAAAGGAAGACAAACAAACAAACAAACAAACAAACAAACAAACAAACAAACAAACAAACAAACAAACAAACAAACAAACAAACAAACAAACAAACAAACAAATACACTTTCACATTTATAATGTTAGTATGGATTTGCATGGATAGTATAGATTATAGTGGAAATTTTTTTATAAAAATATTGACATTGCTTCTTACAAAACCCTTTATACATTTTAGCAAAAGCCAGTTCTTTTTGCTTCTTCAGCCATGTAAAGTCCTATGAGTATAATATTAATTTATATTTCCATACACTATATACTTGTATTATACAGAAACAAGTATTTGTGATAGCTTAATTTTATCATGTAAAAATCATATTATTTAGCAATTTTTTGCATTATACAGTTGACAACTTGAAGTAGTAGAACATTATGTCCTGCTATAGAATGTAATCTACATATTTTTTATCTCCATTTGAAGTTTCACTCAACTCTATTTAGCTATTTTGAGTCTATATTAAAAAAGTAACAAACATACTCTATTTCTTGCAAACTTACAGATTATTTATCATAGACATAGGGTCAGGAGAAAATGCGGCTCATGTGTTGGTTTGTCATTCTTCACGCAGGAATGTTTTGACGTTATTTTTTTATAAATATTGCTTACATGCCGATGATTTTACTAATTTACTAACCCAGTACAATAACTAGGTCCTTGTACGGTATTAACTCCTTGCAAAAAGTTGTAGTTGTAATACGAGTCCAACTAGCCTGAAATAATTACGAACTAAATTTTTTTTGTACAATATTGGTGTACAATAAATAGCAAGTAGAAACGTATTCTAGTCAGAAACCGGCAAGCATGTTTTGTATTCTGCTGTGTATCTTGGCTTATAATATTCTTCATTTTTAGACTTAAAATCGAAAAGATACTTAATAAATGGGGTTAGATTATTTGTTTCTATGAAAAGCTTATTTTTCAAAGGTAAATTTTATAATATATATACAATTTTAAGAAGAAAATTATCTATGTATTGAAACTTCTTTGCGCGCATGAGAGTAAAATTTCAAGGACGCGTCACGAAAAACCTTCCTGGTTGCCGTAGTAACCGCTTGCATTAAGTTGTCGTAGTAACCGTTGTTTTGGTCTGAAAAAGATATATATGATACTAGCAGAACCCGCGGCTTTGCTCGCGCTAAAACTATAAAAATTTTTTAAATAGGTAGATTTCATACACACTTCTATCCCCTATTTTACCCCCTTATGTTGATGAATTTCAAAAATGCTAAAACACATATTTATTTAATTGTATTGAAGAGCATTAATACCAAGTTTCAAGTAATTCTGATCATAAATATTTTTTGGGTTGTATTCCCATGGGAAGAAGATCATTTTCCGCGGTAAAAAGTCACTCTCTAGCCCTCCAACTATCTCCACACAAAAAAAAAACATACAGTCGAATTGAGAACCTCCTCCTTTTTGAAGTCGGTTGAAAAAATCACGCCAATCCGTTCCGTTTTGACGTGAAAGAAGGATAAATAAACAAACACACTTTCATATTTATAATATTAGTATGGATTCCTTCCGTTGTTGTACCTTCGAAGATTACTATTTTTATCAATATGTTTTCAAATATGCCTGCATACTTAAAACTAGCGGCTCACCCTCACTTCGCTCGGATTCGTCCCTTAGAGTATATGCGATAGATGTAAGAATCTAGCTACATAGAAATAGATAAGATATTATTTTCTCCTCTTTGTGTGATATTCGTTTGAATCATATTTATTGAATAATATTCGTTTGAGTGTAATATTAAAAGTATTTATTAATTTGTTACTCTTTCAGATTTAAAATATAAATAACCAATGAAGTTTCACTTCTAACACGTTACCATAGAAATTTAGTTTTTTTTATACGTGATTTTGAAGTCTGCATACATTTTTGCTTAAAAAGTAAATAATTAAAATACAGACATACAGATTTTACAACTTTATTACGATATTACTCTATACCAATAACGTAACGTAATTGCTTAAGAGCTTTTGAGCGTTTCCTTCCAATTCGGGCGTCAGCCGATGTGTGAAATTGTTGTTCTCGTGTAATTTTACCAAATAGTTCACGAGCTCATACAACGATGTACACGCTTGGATAATTAAGATAATTATTATTTACTAAATATATTAAAGATATCTATTAAAGTACACACTTGTAAGAGATCTACATACATCAGACCAAACTAGTAATTAGTAATTAACACTTCATTTTCGATATTTAGTCAAGATTATAATATTTATAACTAGCGAGGTTGCCTCCCTATACAAACTACATCTCCATTTTCACCCTCTTAAGGGTTGATTTACGGGAGAAAAATTATCGTATATCCTTCCAAGGGCCTCAAACTATCTTCTTACCAAATTTCAAATTAATAATTTTCTAAATAAGTTCAATAGTTTTGGAGCTTATACGGTACAAACAAACAAACTTATCGTTCTTCTTTATAATAGTTATAGTACTAGTAGTAGTAGGATTTAGAAATACTTAACAATGACGTTTATATAATTACTTTATTATCTATGGATATTTTTGATCTATATTTTTTATAAAAATTAAGCGCTTAATAAATTAATGACATATCGATAGTCTTTCTTCAGATTGAGACATTTTTTTCCTAATAGCTGGCAGAGTTTTTGGGAAACTTAAGTATTTATATATATATAATTACTATAAAAGCAAAAGAAAATATGTTTGTTTGTTAATCTTTGATTTACGCAGTCATCGATTAGAATACTTATAAGAGCCATACCTAGGCTAGCCCTTCTCCTATCTATACATACATACATTTCTATATAGCAAAAAGTTACTTAAAAAAGCTGTATCACTATATTAGTAAGAAAAAAATATACGTCTTTGTTTCAGTATCCTCATCATGTAGCCAGCTTATCTTCCTGATGGAGCCTCCCCCACGGCTCTCCTTCTCCAACAGTACGGGAGCGAGCGTGTCCTGCGCGGCCCACGGCGGCCCCGCACCGACCATCACGTGGCTCACTGAAGATGGTGTACCAGTTTCTGATGTTCCTGGCCTTCGGTGAGTTCATTTCTTAAAAATATATCATTATTAGTTGGATTTTTGCTATTTTTTTCAATGTCCTTGTGAAACGACATCTATCGTTAAATTGTTAAAAAATCAACTAAGTAGATTTAATTATAAACGTACTGTTGCCGTAGGTGAGGGGATCAATTTTCAACCATTATATCGTCAAATTATAAGATTTAATTTGTACATCACTGCGTGAATTGAGAACTATATGGATTTTCATACGATATTACATCATATTATGAAAATAAGCTCTGACGTTTGCAGTAAGTCGAAAAAATTCATCCTTTCTACGAACTTCCAATATAATATTATATGTATAAATGTAAAGGGCATCTGTGGGTTCTCTAGTTTATAATATTAAAAAGATATGTACAAAAGTCAGAGCATATGATATTCTTAAAGAGTATATATCGTCCATGTGCTCGTAAATGGAGTTAGGATTTCACGATAATAATAAATATTAAGTTAATAATAATAATAAATTGTTACTTATTGGAATATAGTAAAAATTTTTACTTCACCTAAAGAAATTAACTGTTTCTATAAAATGTGCTCAATAAATATAATATGAACTAATCTATAGCTTTTTGCAAAAGTTCCAGAGCTTAGTGGCTACTGTCTACGTATAGAATATTATTAAGCTTTCAAGTTAGATTTAGAAACTTTTGTAAATATCTTCCATCTAAAGATTCCGCGAACTAAACGTTAAGCACTCAGTCCTTGTTATCTCAAACATCTTAGAGTAATCCTTCACACGTTACGTGATTAATCTTGTCTAATGTGCTACTAATACCACTAATCGCATTCTAAAAGTTGGTAAGCGTTTAGTAGCTCTTGACAATTTAGAAGCACTTATATATTTACTAGCGGAACCCACGGCTTTTCTCGCGCTAAAACTACAATAAAATCTCTAAAAAGGCAGGTTTCGTACAAACTTTAATCCCCTATTTTACCCTTATTGCTAAAACACGTATTAATTTCATTTTATTGGAGAGCATCAATACCAATTTTCAATTTATTCTAATATAATGTATTTTTTCTGTTTCGACGTGAAAGAAGGACAAATAAACAAACAAAGACACTTTCACATTTACAATATTAGTATGGATGAATGTAGATAATGATAACTATACTATAATGGCAATATGTTACAATAATGCAAGGTGGAATCATCACATTACTGGCTTAATTGGTCTAGTGGCTAGCATGTATGACCGCAGATCTGGAGGTCGTGTGTACGAGTCTCGGGTCGGGCCAAGTTTAATTATTGAGTTTTTCTATCAATTTGGCGGTAGTACACTTTCATGTCTCGCAGAGCACGCATATCACGTCAAACTATTCTTCTATCGGATTTTGAGAGAGTTAAAGCAAGAGTTCATTTGTTCGCCCGTTTACTTGCGATCTATAATAACTCCTGCGCAGATAGCTAGTATCATTAAGATTGGCTTTCGTGACCGAAATCGGTCAGGGAGACATTTTTTCCTAAAATTCATAAATATTCAGCATGTGTTTATTTTTATAATATTGTTTTCTAAGCTTTAATTTAAAAAGATGTCTCAGATTGAAAAGAACTGGTTAAAGAAACTTTTTAATATAAAATATTGGTCTTAACTACATGGTGATTAGAGATACATTATTTAAGCATATGTTCACAAATGAATAACTTGTTGCTTGATAGCTGGTATCAATATACTGTAAAACTAGCATAACCAGAACTTAAACCTAGTACCATCTCACTGATAGTTCACCACACATAACTTACTTCGTGCACTTACATAGTAATCCTCGACTCAATTCGATTTAGACACAACCATCCGTCAGAATGTCACCGCGTGAGACGAATAATACTGCTTGTATCGAAGCAGTAACAATGATCTCTCTGTAGGTACGTGTAAAAGAATGTAGGTAATAAAAGAGACACAAAAATGAAAATAACAAGTTACGTATAAAAAAAGGCAATCTTATGATTAACTTTCATCAAAATGTTATAATAGGAATAATTTCCCAAAATTTATATAAAACAAAATATTTATATTATGACTTCGTTTGAGTTAGCATTTCTAAAAAAAAATCATAGAATTCATACAAAAATACTTAAGTGGTATTTTATTTATCATATTTTTAATGTTTCTTTTAGTTTGTTATAAGGTTAGCTTTGTAGATAAAAACTTTTTAACAAAAAAATAAAAACCGACTTCAAACAAAAGCACTAAAAAGTAAAAAATAATTGATTGGTAGTTTTCATTTACTATACATACCTAATCAAATATTTTCGAAGTCGGTGTGCTTTGCTTTGTATGGGCTGGCACCGATTTCGAAAATATTTGATTAGGTATGTATTTAATAGGTAGGCTTTAATTACTTAGCCAAAGCACACCGACTTCGAAAATATTTAATTAGGTATGTATAGTAAATGAAAACTACCAATCAGTTATTTTTTACTTTTTAGTGCTTTTGTTTGAAGTCGGTTTTTATTTTTTTGTTAAAAAGTTTTTATTTTTCCCTTTTTAGTGTAGACGGTAGTAGAAAAGTAAGGATTCTAACGTGTTAGGCTTGTCAAATCAAACAAAATAAGCCCAAACTCAAAGTATCTACTATTAGCCGTTGAAGAGTTCCACCTATCCACCTTCTGGCCTTGGCATCAGATCAGGTCAACAACACCGAACCACTGTACTATCAACGGAAATAGAAATACTTGCAAAGTTTCAAGTCAATATGACAATTAGAAGTAGGTTAAATTCATCATTAGTTGTTTTTCCACCCTTAGGGGTGGTATTTTTTTTGAAATTTAAATGGGACCAATCTGGAAGTATACCCTTTCAAACGACACAAAAATTGTCCAAATCGGTTAATAAATGACGGAGTTCTGAGGTAACAAACATAAAAAAAAAAAAAACATACAGTCGAATTGAGAACCTCCTCCTTTTTGAAGTCGGTTAAAAATTAAGAAACATTAAATTCGCTAGTTACATGTTATTACGTAGTTTAGAAGCTAAACGTCAATATGTCTTCGAAAAGTGGATTCTGTAGCGGTTAAAGGCTGAAGCATATTATAATATTATTAGTATTATAAAACTCAATTAATAATATAAAACAAAATATATGGTCCTTCTACAGATCTTTGTTCCCAAGATATACCCTAATCCAGTCGTCACAGCTAAGATTAATGCGTGTCACGGCCGAGTGGGTTTTGTTTTCTTTTACCCTTCGAATGAATGATGCGTTCCTCCCCTTATGATTATTGTTTGTTACTTTTTGCAGACTGTAATTTGCCATTTACGTTTTAGGGCACATATCAACAGTTAAGTAGTGAACGTCTATTAGGTTTAGTATTTTCGTATTTACTAGCGACAATTCCCGAATTAGAATTTCAAAATTTCTAGTATGGTCTATGTCTTTACTGTAATTCGCACTTGATCTATATAGAAACTAGCGACTCACTCTTGCTGCGCTCGGATTCGTCCCTAGTTACGTGTCCAAACTTAGTATAGATTTTTCAGAGATGAGATATTTGCTTGCCGTAAAAATATCCTATATATTGACCCGGATAACAGCTATCATCATGCTAAATTTCATCATAATCTTTCCAGTGAACCAGAAAGGCAGACTCACATACAAGAATTCTAAAAACTATAGATTCGGCCTCTGTACCGCTATTAATGACTATTTCAATAAGATTTGTCAAAAAAAGTACAGATTTGACTCAGAAGTTTATTATATGTATAGATTTATATAACTAGGATAATACTAACATAGCAATATCAATGCTGTCTAACATATGTATGTAAGCCTCCCTCAAATTGAAGGAAGGCCTGTGCCCAGCAGTGAGATACTAGGAAGTGCTAAGCACACTTTAACAGTTCTTCTAACGATCATGGTCGCAGTAATTTTGTTGGTTTAATACTCCTCTGCTAGTATAAAAAGGAGTTTACACCAAAATTGACCCACATAATTGCGTACCATACATAAACAAATCCAAATGACATCAAAGAAGCAAATTTTCCAGCTCGTTAATCTGCCCCGGCGGATTAGCGCCCTTTGATTTACATGCTAATGGTGTTTTGTTGGACGATGTAAATGAACTTTTAAATAAATGGTTAATTACTATGCAATCTATTAAAATCATTGAGTAAATATATTACAATAAAAACGGATATGGTCAGGACCAAAAATATAAAAATAATCCGCGGCAAAATCCAAAAAAATAGTTTTATTTAAAATACCAATTGAAGAAATTATATTTTGTTTTCCAAATTATAAGAAACCTTTGAATTGCAACTTATTAATAAACTCAAAAAAAGAAAATCAATTTATAGTATGCAAAAATGTTAGCACTTGTATTAGGTAAAGTTTCTGAACATTAGGAACTAATGTAGTGCGAGTCATAAGAACGCCTAAGATAATCAATCAATAAAGATCAAACAAAAGGATAAATATTTATCTATTAATAATTTACCTAGAAGTGCCAGTCACAACAACAACACTTTACAAATTAATGCCTATTTATAATATTAATTTAATTACATCCAAAATATCTTGTACGGTTGAACCCAAGTCACTTCGGGAACAAGGGCCGGTAAATTCTTCGCCTCATTAATCTGGTCCTTCGCGCCGGATTAACGCTCTTTGATTTAGATGCTAATGGCTTTCTGACATCAACCATCGCGATTTTATAAAGTTAGATCGTTAAAATATTTGTTATGTGAAATATTCTGTGTTTAAAGTTGCGTAAAATACGAATATCTAATCTAAAAATATAACACGAATAAAATTGAACTCTTGAGTCTCACACCATCGTAGGTACCATTAAAATTTAAGCATACATGTCACGACAAGTGACAGAAATAGGCCTCAAAATTATAATACTCATTATGCTACGACGTCGGGATTAAAACGTATTACTAGTCTGTTAATACATACAAAATACAAATGTGTTTATATAGTTCTTAAGCGTGTTGGCGTCACCGCTACCTCGTGCAACGTCCGATCCAATAATTGCGTACACGCTTCGATGCACACCAATTTCCACCATACTGGCTGTGTAACCCTACTTTATTCACTACAATATTATTTATCTATACACAATAATGTTATAACAGGTACAAAGTTTTCAATATGTGATGAAAAAGACATGTCTTTCCAGAATTTGAGAACACCCGCATTAGTTTAAATATTTTCTTCTAATAGGTACACTGAACTAACAGTAAATATAAATTTCATTTTATTTGATGAAGACCCAAAGATAAAGCTATGGAATATAAATATATTTACATAGATATATACTCAACAAATTTTCTGCAACTTTTAAGCTACATTTTATGGAATTACTTAAAAAATAGAGCAAATTTCATTATTTATATATTCAACAACTCTTGAACACAATGTAAATAAATTTTCTAGTGCTTTTCTATCATGGCACTGCGAGCCTGCGAGCGAGGAGTCGAGTGCCTAATTAAGGATCAATATCGACAACATTAATTATATATTGAGTACGTATCAAGCGGGCATTGCTTCTGACTAGCATTTGCATAGAACACCTCGTAAAAGTCAATGAAAGCTGATAATTTCACTACTAGCCATCCAAGGCAAATCAAAATATACTTCATAGAAATAGTCTTTTTTTTTTTTTATTGTCGCTCGACAAGATGACTCCATGACGCCTGATGGTAAGCGACAGTGGAATCCAGAATAAGATCCATCGGTTCCGGGACTTGATCTCGATTCCGATCAACCTCTCCTTGTCGGCCTGCAAATGTGCTTTTTCACGCTCCGTTTAAACGACCCAGGATTATAGGAAGAGGGAAACACGTGAGACGGTAATGAATTCCATTTCCTAATAGTGCGGCACAGGTAGGAGCTGCCAAACCTTTTGGTACGAGAAGGTATGGGTAGTACCGTGTGAGGATGGAATTTCCGACCAGCACGTGTGGTTTTGGAGAGGAAAGGAGAGGAGGGTATAAGTTGGAAGAGCTCTTCTGAACACTCGCCGTAATAAACGCGATAAAAAGCGGCTAGAGAAGCAACATCTCTACGCAATTGCAGAGATTCTAAATACTGAGTAGCCTCAGGTTTATTAATTATGCGGATAGCACGGCGTTGCAATCTATCAAGAGCGTCTAACAAGTACTTTGCAGAGCCATCCCAGAGGTGGGAGCAGTACTCAACGCATGAGCGCACTTGAGTCTTGTAAAGTAGACATAGCTGCTCAGGCGTGAAGAACCGCTTCACCCTGTTCAGGACCCCGAGTTTACGCGAAGCTAACGAAATGACACTCTCGATATGGTTTTTTTGGTTCAGATCGCTGCGGATATTAACTCCGAGGATGTTGATGCCATCCTGCATAGTAAGGCGAGTGTTCTGAAGAGAGGGAAAACAAGGGAATGGAGATTTTTTAGCCGAGAACGCGCACACCTGCGTCTTCTTGGCATTGAACTCGACCAGGTTCTTTGAACCCCATTCTGAGATGTGGTACAAGACATCGTCGAACTCACGGACAAGTTCTGTTCTCCTGTTATCTATCTCCATTCGATTAGCGGCTGGATGACCAAAGTATCGACCGTGGACAGTGCTATCGTCTGCATAGCAATGAATATTACCCAGAGATAACATGTCATTGATATGCAGAAGTAAGAGTGTTGGCGATAAAACGGACCCCTGAGGCACACCGGCGTTCACCTGTAGGAAGCTAGAAGCTTGCCCATCGCAGAGAACGCGAATACTGCGCTCATGCAGGAAGTCAGCCACCCAGTCGCACAATCGAGGAGACAGACCGTAAGCCGGAAGCTTGGAAAGAAGAGAACGGTGCCAAACCCTATCGAAAGCTTTCGAGATGTCAAGGCTAACAGCAATCGATTCGCCATGTTTGTCCATAGCCTCGCCCCATAGATGCGTCATAAAAGCTAGAAGATCACCCGTCGAACGTTTTGGTCGAAATCCATATTGACGATCATTGATAATGGAGTGATCTTCTAGATAGCGGATAAGTTGCGAGTTTATGATCCGCTCGAACACCTTACAGAGTACCGAGGTGACGGCTATGGGTCGGTAGTTGGCGGGATCAGAACGGTCACCTTTTTTGGGGATTGGTTGAACGTTCGCCACCTTCCAGGCCTTCGGCACAATTCCTGAGGAATAGGAGTTTCGGTACAGGCGCGTTAGTGCTGGAGCCAACTCTGCTGCACAATTTTTAAGAACAATCGCAGGAATACCATCAGGACCACTTGCTTTCCGGGTGTCGATCGACTGTAGAATTGACCGTACATCACGCTGCCTAATCTGGATATCAGGCATTGTTGTGCCACAATATGGTATAGTCGGAGGTTGGGCTCCACAGTCGTCGAGACGGGAATTGGCTGCAAACAGAGAGGCCAATATATTGGCTTTCTGCTGTGCGTCATGGGCCAGAGATCCATCAGGATATCGTAGCGGTTGCAGCGTAGGCTGGCAGAAGTTGCGTTGCACGGCTTTGGTCAGTCGCCAGTAGCTACGGCTTCCCGTAGGGTGCGAAAGAAGTTCTTGACCAAATCGTGCTACGCGCTGAGTATCTGCTCTAATGTAAGCCCTCTTGCAAGCTTTAGTGGCCGCATTATAAGCAGTTTTGAGAGATTCGACATTGGGATCACGAAGGGAGCGGGCCCTAGTCCAAGTACGATAAGCCGATTGTTTCTGCTCTACAGCATCGGTACATTCGCGGTTGAACCAAGGACGAGATCTACCACCGCCGACAACGTCACTGAAGGGAATATAATATTCCATTCCCAACAGTATTTCATCAGCGATGGCGATTGCACTCTCGGACGGATCTCTCTCACCAAAACAGCGTGAAGACCAGGGGACAGACGCAAAGAAATCACGTAAGCCATCCCAATCAGCCGACAAGTAGTGCCATAACCTTCGCTTCACCTCCACAGGTCGTGGAGGAGTGACATATCGCACAGTAGCACCAACTAGACAATGGTCAGAGGAGCCCAAAGGCGCTCCGACCTTCACATTATATTTAGTTGGGTCATTTGTCAGCAAAAGGTCCAGCAAGGAAGGAGCTTGACCGACAATGTCAGGTATCCTGGTGGGCTGGAGTACCAGCTGTGTCAGGTCATGCGTGAGAGCAAAGGCGTGAGCAGTTCGTCCTGCGTGGTCAGTTTTGGAGGAACCCAACCAAGTCTCATGATGAGCATTAAAATCCCCCAAGAACACCAGTTCTGCATTTGGGAACTGCTCCTGCGCATCATCTGCCGTCTGACTAAGATAATCTTAATAGTCGAGTGGTCTCATTATCTCCAGTGTGGGAACGGTAAAGGCACACGTATATACAATTAATGGGTCCTTGATCAACATGTACCCATAGGACAGAAAAGGAGGGGTCTTCCAAACAGCGCAATCGGCGACAGCAGAGACCTGCCCTAACATACAGGCACACTCCAGCTTTTCCGACAAAATTTTCTTCAAGGATGTAGCCGGGATACTGTAGGTATGATATGTCTGCAGGGGGAAGTATCTGAGTCTCCGTTAGGAAAAGCATTGCAGGTCTTACTGTCTCAAGATGTTGATGTACGGCATTGAGGTTGGAATGGAGCCCGCGGATGTTGGCGAACTCAACCTCAAATGACGTTGTTGTGTGGGAGGGTTTAGAAGTTGCCACTGTAAAACCTGAATGTGGAATTCGCGCTGTCATAATAGGACGGAGAGGGGAAAAAACGGAGCACAAAAAAAGTGGTCAGATACTATAGCAGAGAAGGAACAAAATGGAATCTAGAGTGCATGCAATGACACAAGCCGGTCCGCCGGACGGAAGGGCTCCCGTACCCCCCCGGAAGTAGTCGCCGGGTCCCACATCCGGTCACCATCCGGCACGACGAGCTACTCCAAGATTATGCGCGGCCTGGTGGGGCAGCCTCCTGGAATGGTTAGTCCCAATCGGACCCCTGTACTATGCCGCGGGCGGCCAGCGGCACCACCGTTTCTACAGGTCTCCCTGGCCGGCGGGCCGACTGATGCCATTTAGAACATGCTTTCTAGCGCTTATCGGTCCCTTACTCGCTACAAAATCTAACCACTTGTCGGCTATGCAGTGCTGACTCCGGAACGCGAGCCGGCCTACGCCGGATCACTATGGCGGATGTTTCGCAACTGCACGGTGGTACCAACCCGGTCGAATAACGTCTACCACCAGTGAAGCGGGTGTTCTGCTAAATAAGTCCCTTAGCCGGCTCTTACGGCACCCACGGGAAAGAGAGGGGTGGTGGAATGTATTCTAAAGCCGCCACCACACGACATAAAGCACTTTCATCTTTACATATTTTTTAAAATCGTTTTTTTTCGGAAAAGATGTAAAAGTGCATTTGTTACCACAAAAAAACAAATAATATATATAAACTTAAAATGCAAAACCTAAATTTATATACCTACATTTTATATACGACTATACGAGTGGCTAATTTTATATTACAAGTATATACAAAAGTTCGTAAGGAAGTTACTACTGGCTTGTCCTTCCCAGGGTCTCAAACTATCTTCTTACCAAATTTCATGTACATATAAATCGGTTCAGTAGTTTTGGAGCCTATTCAGTACAAACAAACATACAAAAAATCAAATCTTTATAATATTAGTACAGAACTGTTTTCGATATTAGTATCTAGATGTTATTAATTAATTTAAAAGCACAAATTCAGCTGTTCTTACATAATCTTTGTTTTCATGGTTCATCTCATGTTACGTTAGAAAAAACTCTTATATAATATGGAAATCAGAACAAAAATCACATTAGTATGCGAATAATTTGCAGCGCGGCTGACAAACCGTTTTATTGGATCGTAAAATCAAGTCGTAAATGTAATCAACAATCAGTAGTAAGGATACATCTACATAGGCAAAGAGAAGAGAGTTCAGTACCATTTTGTCTTCTGCTTATAAAACAGTTTTTGATATAAGTAATTCTATATATATTTGTATGTTTACCTCAAATTTTCAATAATGGTTACGCTAGAAATTTGATCATTGGGCGAACACTAATTAATGTAAATCGATCGACTTCATAAAAATAGGACGTAATAATTACACTACGGGACTTAACGCATGAATTCGTAAGAGGCTATATACCTTGTTTCCGACGTTTGACTGGGATGTACCAGCAGTGGTCACGGGCAGACTGGCGGTGTACGGCATCCTCTGCTACGATCATTTAATCTTATATATAAAATTTCCATGTCACAATGTTTGTTACTGTACTCCTCTGAAACGGCTTTACCGATTTTTACCAAATTTTATATGCGTATTCAGTAGGTCTGAGAATCGGCTACTATCTATTTTCCATACCCCTAAGTGATAAGGGTGGCCCACGTTAGGGACGAACCCGAGCGGAGCGAGGGTGAGTCGCTAGTTATTACATAATTATGAAACACGATGATTTAAAAAGAGGACGTACCTACTCTGGAATTGAGTCAGATTTTTATTTTTATAATATATAAAAATAAAAATACTCACCTTAGCCGTGTAGCGCCCGGCTTAGAACAGCGCTACTCCATCTCCTCCAGTAGGTGTCGTAGAAGACGACTAAAGGATTTAGGAACATTGTTTTAGTCCCTTGCTTGATGGCGGGCGAGCAACAGCATTCCCAAAGGCGATTGACGTCACGCAGGCAGCCGGTCGGAATTTTTTTGCCAAAACCAATAAGCAGTATAGACGTACTGCGCCAACCTCAAGTAATTTGGGAAATGGGCAGGGAGAAGAATACTAACGATTCACCCTCACTTCGCTCAGGTTCGCCTTTAGAAATCCAAAAACAAATTTATCCCACGGGAACCGTAGATTTTTCCGGGATAAAAAGTAGCCTATGAGCTATTCCAGACTATAATTTATGTCTGTGCCAAATTTCCGTTAAAACATCTAAACTTTTACGTTTATAATATTAGTAAGAAATAAGACTAGTAACGTACCTTCGCTTTGCTCTCGTGCATCCTTAGGGATGAATGGTTTAGGAAGGAATAGAGGACAAACATACAAAGAAACATTACGCCTATCCCTATTAACATTGTCGTTTGTTAACCTAACTTGTACATTTAAAAAAATATCAACAATTCAAACTTTGACGCACTCTCCTGTAAAGTTGCCGATTTTCACATGCGACAATGTTAATAGGGATAGGCGAATTTATTTTTTTATATTTATACAGGGTCATTTTTAATTTACTGAAAACCTTTTGGGAATACACTACTTACAACATAACAACAACATCTGTAAGAAAAAAAATAATATATCATAAATTTAACAAAAATAAAAATATTTTTATTGCACTTTCTCAACGGTAATAGTCCAGCATTAGCAAAAAAAGTGCGTGTCCGGTGGAAGGGCAGCGGTGGAGGGGTGTAGGAAGCCGCACTTACTCATAAAACTTGGCCAGATGCTAGAACTTTAAAGTTTAGAAGGTGCAAAAAAATATTTTTATTTTTGTTTGAAAATAAAAATTTAAGAAATATTATTTTTTCTTCTTACAGATGTTGTTGTTATGATGTAAATAGTATATTCTCAAAATGTTTTCAGTAAATTAAAAATGACCCTGTATATTTATATTTATCTCTATAGATATTATTAAATATTTAAAAAAAACCGCTCCTAAGCTTGCGCTAATTAATTACTTTTAGGATAATTGCGATATCGGCGTTTGATGTCCTGTTCAGAAAAAAACCAATTATTTTGATTCAAAACATAGCTTAGTAATTTACCAATTGCTATTTCATCCGTATTTTCAATTTCATTTGTTAGCAATATCATAATCTCTTGGTAATTGTCAGTCTGTGACCATTCAATATATTACATATCTAATATAAACTGCTCGGTATCTCATGTTGTGTTATTTTTGTTTAGGTGTAGCTATTTTTCTTCTAACTTAGATTATAATCTATATATTAAAGAACTAAATCATATTATAAAAGTATTATAAAGTAGCGACTCATGTTCATCCCTAGTTACGTTTTATCGGTTATTATAGATTTCTCAGAGATGATATATTTTCCCGGAATTAAAAGTATTTTATATGTTGACCCAGATAATCATCTATCATCATACCTAATTTCATCAAAATCTGTCCAGTGATTTTCTCGTGATGTGTTTCCAGACAGACAGACAAATAGACAAAAATTTTAAAAACTATAGATTCGGCCTCTGTATCGATAATATTGACTATGTATTTCAATAACTTTTTCCAAAAAATATTTAGTGTACAGATTCGACTCACTTAGAATTTTATTATATCTATACTAATATATAAAGAGGTAAAGTTTGTGATCTTGTGAGTTTGTGACGTTGTAGGGGGTAATCTCTGGATCTACTGAACCGATTTTCAAAATTCTTTTACCAATAGCAAGCCACGTTCTTTCTGAGTGTCATAGGCTATATATTAACCCGAAGAATGAAAAGGCTTTTGCGTGGTAGTCGGATTTGCAAAGTAAGTCGGAGAAAAAACGGTCGAACGAAAAGGTTTCTTACGAACGCTGCCTTAACGATGAGAGATATATGATAATGTTCTAGAGAAAAGTTGTAGAGCTTAATAATGCCTACAAAAAAATCAGCGACAGCATATATCTAACTTTTATATTTAAGTCACAAAAAGTAGTTTTTTATGTTAAAAAAATAATTTAAATCGGTAGGTCATGTTTATTGGTCATATTATCAACAATTATGAATTCTTATCAAAATAAGTACATTTATCGTCTAAAATGTTTAAAACAAAAGACTTTTTCCTTTTACTGCATATAATTTGGACAAATGGTTAAAGAGATAATACAACATATTCGTATGTATGGACGAACCCGAGCGAGCTGTTTATCTGTTTTTCTCTTTGTACGGGCTAATCTCCGGATCTATTGGACCTATTTAAACGAAATTTTGCATGGTGGTACCTTATATCCCCGGGCAACATCTTAGATACTTTTCATCCCGGAAAATTAAAGGGTTCCCGTGGGATAGTTAAAAAACTATAACAACTTATACATCTTAGTACACAAAAACTACTGATTGGATTTTAATGAAACTTTACAATAATATAGTTCGTACATGACAAAAACAAATCAGCTACTTTTCATCCCGGAAAATTACAGAGTTTCTGTGGGATAGTCAAAAAACTATAGTAACTTATACAGCTTAGTACACAAAAAGCACTGATTGGATTTTGATAAAACTTTACAATAATATAGTTCATACATCAGAATAACAATTAGGTACCTTTTTACGTATTATGTCCACAAAATAGACCCCAAAACAATAGTTATTAAAAAAAATGTCTGTTTGCCTGTATGTCTGTTTGTCTGTTTTTGTGTGCGCGGTTCACGCGAAAAGTAATGTACCAATTTCAACGAAATTTGATGAAGTGATAACTTATTACTCGAGTCAACATTTAGGGTACCTTTTGTATGTATGGATCAGGCCATAGTCCACCACGCTGGCCAATATCAGAGGTGCTAGACCCGGGATTTGAACTTGCTTCACTCGGTTTCCCAAGCGAGCGCGTTACCACTGGGATACCACTGCCTAGATACCTTTTACTTAAAGAAAATCTTTCTTTCCCACGGGAAAATATAATAACTGGTTTTATCGAGTCCTCCCTAGAAACCTTCCTCTGGCTAAGCCTTAAGACATACATCAAAACAATATACTAAAAAATTAAGGGTCTTGAAAAGTCCTACAGAAAAGTTCTGAATAGTATATGTCTATCTCCTAAGTTACACTCGCAATATTTATTCTTATCGATACCTATAATAAAACTTAGTCAAATCGATGTGCGCATTTCACGCAAAAAGTACTCAACCAATTTTAACTTCATTTTGTATAGTGATAAAACTTAGTGCTCGGGTCAACATTTAGAATACTTTTTACGACAGGCAAATTATTCATTCCCACGGGAAAATACAATAACTGGTTCTATCGAATTGTCCTTAGAAATTTATATGGCTAACGTTGGCTCAACCTTAAGAGATAGATCAAAACATTGTACAAGAAAATTGTAAGTCTTACAAAGGTCTATAGAAAAGTTCTACATAGTATATGTCTATCTCCTAAGGTACACTCGCTATAACTACTTTCATTATTATATATTTCTATTTTCAACCGACTTCAAAAAGGAGGAGGTTCTCAATTCGACTGTATGTTTTTTTTTTTTTTTTTTATGTTTGTTACCTCAGAACTCCGTCATTTATTAACCGATTTGGACAATTTTGGTTTTGTTTGAAAGGGTATACTTCCAGATTGGTCCCATCTAAATTTCAAAAAAAAATACCACCCCTAAGGGTGGAAAAACAACTAATGATGAATTTAACCTACTTCTAATTGTCATATTGACTTGAAACTTTGCAAGTATTTCTATTTCCGTTGATAGTACAGTGGTTCGGTGTTGTTGACCTGATCTGATGGCAAGGCCAGAAGGTGGATAGGTGGAACTCTTCAACGGCTAATAGTAGATACTTTGAGTTTGGGCTTATTTTGTTTGATTTGACAAGCCTAACACGTCAGAATCTTTACTTTGCTACTACTGTCTGCACTAAAAAGGGAAAAATAAAAACTTTTTAACAAAAAAATAAAAACCGACTTCAAACAAAAGCACTAAAAAGTAAAAAATAACTGATTGGTAGTTTTCATTTACTATACATACCTAATCAAATATTTTCGAAGTCGGTGCTTTGGCTAAGTAATTAAAGCCTACCTATTAAATACATACCTAATCAAATATTTTCGAAATCGGTGCCAGCCCATACAAAGCAAAGCACACCGACTTCGAAAATATTTGATTAGGTATGTATAGTAAATGAAAACTACCAATCAGTTATTTTTTACTTTTTAGTGCTTTTGTTTGAAGTCGGTTTTTATTTTTTTGTTAAAAAGTTTTTATATTATACGTTATTTATTCTATCTGAATATAGGTACATATATGAATAATAAAACTGTAGAGGTCGAATGTCTGTACATAGATGGTAGAAAATATTGCTAAAAAACGAGTCAGTTCTCTTCTTACATCCCGTAAGGAGAGAAATAGAACAAAACCAGTTTTTGTTCAAATTTTTTGTTTCTCTGTCTGTTTGTCTGTTCGTACGGGCTAATCTCCGATGCTATTGAACCTATTTAAATGAAATTTGATACTTTTCATACCGGAAAATTAAAGAGTTCCCGTGGGATAGTTAAAAAATTATAGTAACTTATACAGCTCAGTACACAACAACTTATGCACCTAATTTAGTAAAATTTGGCATGCTGATAGCTTATATTGCAGGTCAAACAAGAGGTTACTTATTTTTATCCCGGAAAAATGAACGGTTCCCGTGGGATAGATCTGTTTGTGCTTTTCTAGAGGTGAACCCGAGCGAAGCGAGGGTGAGCCGCTAGTTATGTATAAATAAGTACTACTTAACTTTCTTAATCGCAAGTCATTTGAGATTTAACTTGTCATTGTAAAAAGTTCTAAGTATAAAATGAAACGTTTTTAAGATGCAAACTCAGATTCCCCTAAGACTTTGTCGTTCAAAACTTCTATGACAGCTCGGAACTGGTGACAATAGTGTGTTTCAGCTTATAAGTAAATATAAATTACATTTTCAGTAAAATTATTTGTGGATACAACACGATGATCGTCTGTAGTTTTATTAATGAAGCTTTTTGAAGAATTTGACGATGCGTTTGGTTCACTTTGTAGTGACCCAACTTGTTGTGCCAGCGGTTGCGGCTTCGAATCCTGCTGGGGGCATTTCTTTATGAGATGAACACAAATGTTTGTACTCCAGTCATGGGTATTTATATTTATAATATATATGTAATTAAAGTTATGTATGGGTAGTGTATTCATGTATGTAAATCAACTATCTAGTATCCATAACACAAGCCTCGTAGCTTACCATGGAACTACGAGTAGATAGTGCTGTGTGTTAATGTCTTAACATATATTTTTTTATTTAATTTAAGTTACTGGTTTGAATATACAAAATGTTAAAACATCTAATGGAAATATAATATATCGGGCAGAATAATACACTGAAGACCCAAGGTGTAGTAACTTTGCATAGTAAATTCTAAACTTTTCTCATTAGAAGCAATGGTAACCCGATATTGCTAGATGTACCGAGCGCCACTTCGCACGTCGAGGTGGAGTAAACAACGCTAGTTTTGACAGTACTTAACTGATATTATCATGTTGTGATTTTTTATGTTATCTATATATAATAACAAAGTACTGTTTTAGGTAATTCTACTGCAATGTATCATCGATTTCCCAATCTTTTTCGAATAAGGGCCCTTCCTGACTTGGAGGTGCGGTGTCTGTATGTGGTATTTTCTACGCTACCGAGAGCTTAATAATGTAGGCCAGATCTCCTCACTTATCGGTATACTATCGGTGTACTTTCGAAGTTAATTCAATCTTGCAGAAACTTAGAAAAATCTTGGACTTTCACGCTCGGTATCAACAGTTTTACTAGCTGCCCGTACGCGATGCAGTATGCCGCACGTTTACTCCTGCGCGTGACAGCTCGCGCCACTCAGAAAGCGTGCACTCAAGTATATACGCTCGGTAAAGAATCGGTAAGAATTTTACCGAGCGTACTTTACTGTACCGATACCGCACCGCCAAATCAAGAAGGGGCCTTAATCATGACCGTTTCATTTACTGCCTAATACTAGCACTATGCTAGTATAAAGAGATTTGATTACCGCGGGTTGAAAGTTAAGTTAGATATCAGTTAGATATAAGAAATCTGAATGTATACTAATAGTAACACATTAAGGTGAATTTTGCTGTTTCAATTTATTCAACACCTTAATTTTTGGAGCCACCGGTATATTTAAAATATACGTTTTCTTTGAATAACACCGCTAAACAGATTTTTCTAAAATTTAGCAAGGATATAAATATCTTAGAGACTGACTTTATAATGTAGCCTATATTTGATCCTCACCCCAATTACCACGCGAGCGAAGCTGCGGGTCAACATCAGTTGTGTTGCCTTTGACTATAAGTTAACCATTAAACCAACAAAGTCAAATTGAACTTTACGTCTATAATATAAGGTAAAATGCATTAGTTTAACGTAACAAGTGGTTATATAATGAAGACAAACGAGCTTTAGCCATTATTTTGTGTAAACTTTTGGAATTTCAAGTAAAATTTTATTAACTTAAGAATAGTTCTGATTTATAACTCAAAATGAATAAGATGGTTTAAAAAGAAATTATACATTAAATATTTTTTTATATTATATATTCCAAACATTTGTTAACATCGTATATATGAATTTATAAAAACAAAACTTAATTTAATTCAAATAGTATGTTGACTTCAAAATAATTCTATATTATGAACATGGCCCTTAATAGCCGTTATTTTCCATTTACATACAAATATAAACTCGAGTATTTTATTGATCCTTTTTATAACGTCTCACGGCTGGGCACGGACCTCCCCTCAACATGAGGGGACATCACATGTCTTTCGAAAACTTGCTAGGTTGCAGACATGCAGCTTTCCTCACGATGTTTTTCTTCACCGTAAGACAGTGATAATCGTGTTGGAAATTATTCACACATGAAAATATCAGAAGTGTGAGACTTGGGATTTGAACCTGTTTCACTCGGTTTCCAAATCCAAAGTGAGCACGTTACCACTGGGCTACTACAGTCTGTACTCGGACTATGCTCGAGTATACACCATCTTTATTATGTATATAAATTTTAACTAACCAATTCAAATCATCTTAAAACGAAGAGTTAGAAATTTTACGAAATAACATCGTGATGACTCAATATTATATGATATCTATAACAGATCCCGACATTTTCCCGGATTACAGGGGCCGTGCTTGTCACTGATAACTGGATGTGATTGACGAGGCTTACTACGTTATGAGCTTTCAAACGTGATAAAAACTTTACCGTAAATAAAACGTTCACTGGTCATATATTTTTTGCTAGATTATATATCTACTCGCCCTTTTAATATCATCAATTTCAATATAACATGTCAGTTAGCTCGGTGTTTTTGGACATGTCGAAAAGATCTCTCTAGTTTTTGATACAAGTTTCAGGATTTTTCAACCGACTTCAAAAAGGAGAAGATTCTCAATTCGACTGTATTTTATTTATTTTTATGTTTGTTACCTCAGAACTCCGTCATTTATTAACCGATTTGGACAATTTTTGTGTTGTTTGAAAGTGTATACTTCCAGATTGGTCCCATTTAAATTTCAAAAAAAAAAAAATTACCACCCCTAAGGGTAGAAAAATAGCTAATGATGAATTTAACCTACTTCTAATTGTCATATTGACTTGAAACTTTACAAGTGTTTCTATTACCGTTGATAGTACAGTGGTTCGGTGTTGTTGACCTGATCTGATGGCAAGGCCAGAAGGTGGATAGGTGGAACTCTTCAACGGCTAATAGTAGATACTTTGAGTTTGGGCTTATTTTGTTTGATTTGACAAGCCTAATACGTTAGAATTCTTACTTTGCTTCTACTGTCTACACTAAAAAGGGAAAAATAAAAACTTTTTAACAAAAAAATAAAAACCGACTTCAAACAAAAGCACTAAAAAGTAAAAAATAACTGATTGGTAGGTTTCATTTACTATACATACCTAATCAAATATTTTCGAAATCGGTGCCAGCCCATACAAAGCAAAGCACACCGACTTCGAAAATATTTGATTAGGTATGTATAGTAAATGAAAACTACCAATCAGTTATTTTTTACTTTTTAGTGCTTTTGTATGAAGTCGGTTTTTATTTTTTTTGTTACATCATAATAAATCTTGTGCATGTTTAAAATATCTTATAATGATATATGAAAGTATATAATTGTAAAGTTAAAGCTAAAACCAGAATTTGTAATTTTGTTAAAAAAATCATGTACACAAATATTTTTTTCGCAGAGAAGAAAGAGAGCAAACATTTAATATGACACCAGAGTCACAGATTTGATTCCTGTTTTTGAAACATAGACCTATAGGCTAATCTATACTAATATTATAAAGAGGCAGAGTTTGTTCGTTTGTTTGATTGAACGCGCTAATCTCAGGAATTACTAATCCTATTTGAAAAATTATTTTTGCATAAGATAGCCCTTTTATTGAAGAAGGCTATAGGCTATATATCGTAATGCTAGTACCAATAGAGCGGAACAATAATCACAAATTTCAACAAATCAGGCAGACTTCCATACATTATTGTAAAACTGATACTTATAAAATGTTTAAATGCTTTAAGCTCAGAAACTTTGGTCAAATACTCATCGTGTAGAGGGTAGCTAATAACTATATGAAACAGGTTATATGTATGATCAAATTTAACGCGGGTGACACTGCGGGGCACAGTTAGTTATATATACATATTTTCCAGTCTAGATGTACATAATTGTATCATTAAACCAATTCAAAGCATTTATTCTTAAATAAAATATTCAGTTCAACTTTGAAATCATTTTATCATATTATGTATACATTAGAAAAAATATAAATATACTTTTCTTATACCATTTCATCCGACAGAAGATTTCCATCCACCTGTTACAAAACTATGGCGTATATAAATCATCCCAACAGACACTTTAATTCCGTCTCTATATAGTGAGGCTTAGTGAGACGTTTTAGTAGGGTACACTATTAATTTAGGTCTTTCTTTCTCGGCGTTATCTCTAGGAACAACTCATAGCTATGACCTTCTATATATTAAAGAAATATTTACTACTAAATAGGTTTTATTAATATAACTTTAAAAAAAATTATATATATATAAATACATAATGATATCTTATTATTTACTCAAAATATATTTTATATAGTATTTATTTTTTATTGATTCCTTGCTAAAGAACAGAGAATTTTTTAGTTGAGTTCGTCTGTTCTCCTTTAAACAGTACCAAAGCGACGGATCGATGTGATTTTTTGAATAAATATTGTAGTTTGTGAACCGTAGAGTGAAATAGACTCTTTTACAAACATCACATTGTTCCTAGGTTATATTGTTAAAAGTTACTAAAACAAACGTATACATGAGCCTGAAGCTTGGACCTGAACTACGAGTATATGAAGGCGAGTATATAGCGATATATACATAAAATGTTTTATATATAAGCTTCCATTTTGTAAAATGTAAATTCCACCGTCGATTTATTGCGGAGATATGACACAGAGGTATGTCCATTGCACTATAAAGCTCGTGTCCATTACGAAACGTTATTACAGTAACGAAGACAAAGTGCGCCCGGCACCGGGTATTAAGTGTGGGCCAAGTTTAAAGAAGATTTTATTTAGATTTATATTGTTACTAAAACAAAACAAATCTATCCAACAGGAACCGTACATTTTTCTGTGATAAAAAGTAGCCTATGTGTTATTCTGATGTATGAACTATATTATTGTAAAGTTTCATTAAAATCCATTCAGTAGTTTTTGCGTGAAAGAGTAACAAACATCCATACATCTATACAACCAGACATCCATACATCCTCACAAACTTTCGCATTTATAATATTAGTAGGATGTCAAATAGTCTTACCGGTTGACAACCGTTGTGGTATAGTTTAGCATACTTATGACTGAACTGAGTTGTCGGTAGACTAAACTCTAGTGGCTAGGCAAAGGCCCGTACATTTTTGATTCGAGTCTTCCTGGATCAAGCGAAAAGTAACTTGGTATTTTTGTCAAAAAATATTTTAAATAGCCCGGGCTTGGGAAGCTGGTAGATACATCTCTTACTCTCTTACCTCCCTACTCTCTTTCTCTCTCTGGTCATGTCAAATTATTGTTTAACGAATCCGTAAATAAATTTATTTTTTCTAATAGTTATATCACTGATAGAAATAAAAGTCTTTGTATTTAACTATTTACGGTGAAATTAATACTTTCATACTTCAACGTTATACCATTAACTTATTTTTTTTTTGGTTAGTATATGAAGTAATATTATGTACACCACAGACTTTTGTCTGTGCCTTTTCACGAGCTTTAATTTTCTTTTTTTCTTTTTTATTAAGAATTAAAGCTTTTACCATTAATTTTAGGCCTCTTTAGATTTTCCAATATCTGCATCAATGCTGAATTCAAGCAGTTGCTACGAGTACAACACGAGAAATATATTTTGATAATTGTTAATCGATAAACGCTAACTGTCTCAACTTGGCCCACGAACAAAACAGCGATAATATACATAATTTATCAATCATTTATCTCTGACACTGCGATTCATGACGTTATCGCTTAAAAGAACGTAGTGTCCTGTGGTTTGCTATACTGTGTAAATATTATTATCAAACTAATTGTTGGCTATAGTTTTGCTTATATGAAATAAAATTTTGACACTTCAATTTTAAACTTGATCTAAAGCTAATTTTATACTTTGATTTCAAAGTAATTATTCTTTCCTTAGAGGCGGGATATTTTCTTGAAAATATATAACCTCTTTTGAAGCTTAATCTAGTCATAAAAAAAATGAAATTGGTTTACAATTGGGCAAGATTTTGATACATGCACACAAAAAACATACGCTGAAGTTAAATAACTTGTTCCTTTTTAAATCGATCCCTTATTGAGATAGCACTAAGTTATATTTTTAACACAGACTCTTTTCAGTACAATAAAATAGTTGCAAAGCAATCTGCCTTAATATTTTTGACTTAAGAAATTATAAAACGAAGTCTTATCATTTGTCTCCATTATATATTATTATATATGTAACTGCCTCGGTGGTGTAGTGGCTAGCATGTACGGCTGCACACTCGGAGGTCCTGGGTTCGAGTCCCGGGTCGGGCCAAGTTTAGTTATTGCGTCTTTCTGTATAGTAAGTCTCAGTAGCAGCCCGGAGTTGGGAAGTTGGCGGTATTCCACCCCCGTGCCTCGGAGAGCACGTAAAGCCGTCGGTCCTGCGCCTTAACTCTCACTGGTCGTGTCGAGCAGTCGTCCCACCGGAGTATGAGAGTGACAGGAATAGAGAGTGCCTGCGCGTGTGCCTGTGTCTGCGCGTACACTTGTGCACTATAATATCTCCTGCGCAGTTGGCTAGTCTTAATGAGATTGGCCGCCATGGCCGGAATCGGCTAGGAGAACATCATCATCATTATTTATCTTGATAGACTCACTCAAATAGGTTTTAGTCTTCATACGTCGTTTGAAATCTAGTTAGGTTTTCTCAGATTTGCAGGTAGTTCATGATGTTTTTCTTCGCTGTATTAGTTATATTATTTTAACAATACGATTCACACAGGAAAAGCACAGAGTTGCTAAACCCTCTTCATGTAGTTTTCCAATAAAATAAATAAATGAATATGCGAGGTTGCATTAACTTGTGAGTTTATCACAGCAGGCAAAGTGCCAAGCGCAACGATTTCTGTACAAATTCCGCTTCTTTTGTTCACCATTATTTCCATTTATACTTTTAAAAATGATTGTATTCGCATGCACTTTTTTTAACGTCCCATTGCTGGGCACGGGCCTCCCTTCAATACAAGGGGGATCAGGCCATAGTCCACCACGCTGGCCAAGTGCGGGTTGGCGGACTTCATAGGTCTTTCGAAAACTTGCTAGGTTCTCTAAAACATGCAGGTTACCTCACGATGCTTTCCTTCACCGTAAGACAAATGGTAATCATGCTGGAAATGATTTAATATGAGGTATTAGATTTTTATTAGATCGGCTATGATTATACAAAATGGCCAGGCGCGAGCTGGAATAGCATTATAACAATTTGTCTGTATACAAAAATAAATGGAAAATTATAAAAGTTTAAAAAAGAAAGAAACTGTAGTATATACAATATACGTACATACTCGTATATTACAAAATATAATATATTGAATGAGGTATAGCTCTGCATGCGATATGCAAAACAATAATATAATTTCTATCTGTCAGTTTGTTTACTTGACAAGCTGAAGCTTACTCTATTATTTAGCTACCTTTGATATATTAAATCGGTTTATGAGTTGGTAATAATTAAATAAAACAGTTTAATGTGTTTCAAAATATGTCGCCGGGTCCTTTCTCTATTTCTTCCTTAAAAACATAATATTAGCAATGTTAAAGTTAATTAATATACTCGTATACTTATTAATAGTTAAGTACCTATAGCTGTCTTGTAGATCTAGTGGCTAGCATGTACAGCTGCTTATATAAAGGTCCTGGATTCGAGTCCCAGTTCGAACCAAGTTTAGTTATTGGGGAACACCCTGGTACTGTGACACTTTTTTGGCTCGGAGAGCAAGTAATGTCGTCTTGTGCCTGATTTCCGACCGGTAATTACCATGATTTTATGTAAAGTGATACTACTCATATAGAAAATGTTAGTAAGTTTAGATTGAATTAGTACCCTATATTACGTACCCTAGAATAGGATTCAAGTTACAAAAAGCTAATAGTAAAGTCTTCATTTTAATTCCTTAACTAACATGTACAAAGCATAGAAAGTGAAAACAAAATTTTAGTTTTATATCTGAGAGTTATAATTATTAAACTATTTGCTGCTTTGAAATTCCGACTAACAATAAGTAAAAACAATTCAAAACATTTGCTAATTTTTAGTTCGACTATAAAAAATTTGCTTTTGAGAAAAAAAATATTAGAAAAATAATGTAAAAAGGACCAAATCTTTAGTTTGGTTCATAATATAGTATAACAGAAGCTATCGATATATTCAATATATAACTTCATCGATTAAAAATTTAAAATCAACTAGGTATGAAATATTCTAATAGATCATTGTATATTCAAAGAATGCGCATAAACTTTCCTTACAATGCTTCACATTCTGATGATCTATCGTCCCACGCGGCCTCCGACGCCTTTATCCTACGAACTATTCATCATACGGACATTTGATGCCAGTACAAGTAACATGTTATAGTTTAAAAGTATAAAAATTGTTTAAAATTAACTATAAGTATATAAGCAAATACTTTCTCTCTCTCTCTGTCTCTCTCTCTCTCTCTCTCTCTCTATATATATATATATATATATATATATATATATATATATATATATATATATATTTCATTCTTATTAGTGAAAGTAAGATTAATAAGTTATCAATAGATGTAATAATTTAAGTGTTGTTAACTGAATGTTTTTTAAATTTTTATCTGTCAGTTTATTTTAACGCTAACCATAAGCCACCATTTACCATTTTAATATTGAAGAGGCTATCATTAGTTGGTATAATAGTTTATCTTGTAATCCCGTTATATCTGAAAAGGCATACAGTGACATCATTTTAAAATGAATTTTCAAAGGGGAATTTTGAAGGTGGTTTTTTCCTAAATTCTATCTATATCTCTAAAAAAATAACTTTAAATAAAAACGTGGATACCGGTTCACAATAATTGAGAATCACCCTTTTTTGAAGTCAGATAATTACATTACTTTATTTCTAGTTTTATTTCTAAACACAACACAGATTAAAATAAGTTATTAAATAAATCATCTTCGAACGATAACCCTACTCTCAACTCTTTCTCATATTATGCCGCTGTTATAAAAGTCTTTAAAATATATATTATGTCCCACAGACGGTATCAGACCAATATTGAACCATTTCAGATAAACCTTTGCTTTTCTATTACGAAATTCGAGCGACTACAAATCTATGTTTTTAGAAACAATATTTCTATACTCATCTCTTAAGCGTACCTATATTTATTTTGATATAAGTTTTTCCTTCTTTCTTGTTTTTTGATGAATATATTTAGTTTAATTTTTTTTCGAAATGTGATTTTTGTATAGAATTTTTATAGGTATTAAAAGTAAGTTACTTATATACATGGTATGTGCCACGTATATATGTAAGTAACTACATAGTACATAGTAAGCTATCAAGTTACAGAATAAAAATGCAAATCAGTATGCTTTATATATTGCATGTATTGAGCCCTTTTTTGGACGTCCCAGTTGGCCACGGACCTCTTTTTAATACAAGGGGGACCAGACCATAGTCCACCACGCTGGCCAAGAACGAGTTGGCGGACTTCACATGTCTTTGGAAAACTTGCTAGGTTCTTTCAGACATGCAGGTTTCCTTAAGACTTTTTTCTTCACCTATACGTTGCATATAAACCTCTAACTAAATTTTCTCTTAAAAACGTACAAATTAAGTTTTTTTTGTATTGATAATATCAATATCTATATGTATTGAATTACTACTGACTGTATACTTAGAAATCTTCCGACTAGATTTTGTCTTTAAATACATTTCAACAACTAATAAACATAATATAAATAAATAAATATAAATATTTTGGGACAATAATACACAGCACCATCTGGTTCCATGGTAAGCTACGAGGCTTGTGTTATGGATACTAAATAGTTGATATACTACATATATATTACTTTTAAATACATACATATTATACATAAATATAAATACACATGACTGAAGTACAAATGAAGGTCCCTAGCGGGACTCGAACCCGCGACCACTGGCAAAAGTTTTTGCTTCTAGTATTATTTTTGTTTATCTATTTTCATTTCTCACATACTTTTCCTCTTACAGTTTTCTATTTCCTACACCTTAAAATCGCCTGAAATAGATAGCTTTGTAGCGATAGAGCCATTTCTTATACATTGAGTTTTTATCCTGTTACTTTTTAACTATTTTCAGTTGTAAGCGTACAATAAAGAGTATGTTTTGTTATTTGCTTCAATTTCGACCATTACCGGTCTCAAAAAAAATCAAATAAAATTCATCCTACCATTGTCAAGTCATTTGCGATAAAAATAAAAAATGAAGGATACAAATCATGAAATATTTTTCGGAATTTTTTATTGAAATAGGCATTATTATCGATACAGAGATCAGATTTTTGGAATTTTTATCTGTCTGTCTGGTAACGCATCACGAGAAAACCACTGGACAGATTGTAATGAAATTTGATATGATGATAGCTGGTTATCCGGGTCAACATATAGAATACTTTTTACTGTGGAAAAATATTTAATCTCTGAAAAAATCTATACTAACCGTTAAAGGACAAACCCAAATGGAGCAAGATTGAATCGCTAGTATATTACAAAATCTATTAACTTGGAATTTTCTACGTTCCAAACACTGTTAAAACATAAATATTACTTTTATAAAACAAAACAAAACAAAACTTCGACCTCATTACAATTTTATTGTTAGAATAAAATAACAAAACAGTATACTTTGCAACTTATTCATTATTATTAATAACTATTCTGTAACAAAAGAACTCTCCACACGCGGATAACTTATAACTTATTAATATAACACAGTAATATAAAATATGATCCGTATATTAAAATAATACACGTTCTCTTATTAATCCATGGATATGTAAATGAGAAAGCAAGTCTTGAATCGATTTAAGTAATGAAGTCAACGGCTGCCGAAGGATTGAATGGAAGTAAGTTAGAAAGTTTTGTGATTAACCGGATTATGCTCATTACTTGGAAAGCTAGCTAGTGTTTACTTGTCCTTAGAAATTAGCAATTTAAAATTTATTTAGTTCTTTTATGTATCATATCCTTTAATGTCCCACTGCTGGGTCTAGACCACCTCCAAGTCTGGGATTAGGCTATAACGTATCACGTTGGTTAAATATATGTAAAATCATATATTTTTCAGAGACCTAACTATTTTAGCTCCTTTACCGTATTAGTAAGTGTTATTTAAGTTGAAACTGAGATATGTATGTATATCTTAAAGGTAAGTTGTTTAATCCTGCAATACCTATCCAATCCAATATCTATCCAAAAACTTCTTTCCCAAACTTTTTGATGGCACGTTTGGCTCAGTTTGTAGTTTAGGCGGCCGATTATTAAAAGTTTCATAGTATAACACTGCATTATTTAAAATATTTACAATAATTTTAACTTTTTTTCACAAAAAACTTGATGGCCATGCTATTTCTGCATCAAAAAATCAAAGTTTAAATCAAACATTAAAAGAACCCAGGAAAACTTTGTCGATTTTTCGACTTAACCAGTATGAATTTCATATTAGAGCTTACAGCGAATGGAGTAGAAAGTTTGTGCAAACACAGCCACAGTACGGTGCGCTAGCATTTCTATTTTTCAGTAACACTCCCGACGTTTATTGCTCACCTCGGTCACGATTAGTTTTTAACTGTTCTAACTTATATTTGAATTATTTTCCACTTTTTAATTTTATATACGTATATCTATACATATAATAAAATTCTGAGTCGAATCTGTACATTAAATATTCTTTGGAAAATCTTATTGAAATAGTCATTATTATCGATACAGAGGCCGAATCTATAATTTTTAGAACTTTGTCTGTCTATAACAACGAGAAAACAACTGTACAGATTTCGATGAAATTTGGTATAATGATAGCTGGTTATTCGGGTCAATATATAGGATACTTTTTAGTGCGGGAAAATATCTCATCTCTGAGAAATCTTTACTAACCGTTATTAAAACGTAACTAGGGATGAACCCGAGCGCAGCGAGGGTGAGTCGCTAGTCTATTATATAATTGTATGTATATAAAATGAGATTATAAATATTATAGTATGAATCAAGATAAAAATAAGAAGTAGAAAATATAAATAAAAAGAAAATATGCTAAAATTGCTTTATTCGGCGTCAATATAAAGCTTATCGATGTGCAATGTGCATAGTACAAACTCTAGCTAGCAATATAAATAATATAAAGTAAAATATTTCCAAGATAACTTTATTGTCGATAAATAGAGTTACATGAATATTATAGAAGTAATTAAATTAACATTTTCTATAATAATTTTATCTTGTAATTTATTCATAGTAACCTTATGTGTTCATATTTTACAATTTTAGAGATATTCAACTTTCTTCAAAGTAAAAATGTCTTGGAGGCCTTCACGTGATGTCATTCTAAAATCGTTGAAGAATATTTAAATAATATATGGGAATGACATAATTATCAAATCAAATATTATATTTGATTCAAACAGACTTTTACAAGTACTTTTGAATCGTCAATTTTACATTTTAAATTTAAATTAAATATCAGTGTAGTCAGTCCGTGAGGAAGCTACCACCGGCTCGCAAGGCAGTTCTGCTGAGAAGAGCCATCGAGAAACTCAACAGTTGCTCGTTTAAAATAAAATTTGTGTACAATATTGTAATACAATAATGATCTACTTATCCGACGTAAGACCTAACCAGACATTTCAATCAGTTCCATTACAATATTTCATGACACGACTATTTAATTTCATACAATACAATTATTTAAATTTCTATTCTTCAACAATTCTAGAATGACATTTGACAGTTTAAAATTTTATGCGATCATCATCACATATACAGATATACTATTAATAGATACAATTTAATGTAAGCGTTGAACATCAAAAGACAAATCTCGCAGGAAATGTGGGAATTTCAACAGAATTAATCCCTTTGGGTTAAAAGTTAAATTACAGGCACTGCACTGTGTTAATGCCATTGATGTGGGCAAGGTTAGACGTATTTTGTATATATCCTCGATTTCGGTTTAAACTATCTTTCGCATTGTTACAGATTGGAGTTTTATCTCACAAAATTTGTTGTTTAGTTGATCACTATATTTTTTCTTAACTATTTTCAAGTATATTGTAAAATGTAGGCTAATTGTCGCATGTTTATAATGTACATTCAAAATTATGACTTATATCTAATGAATAAAATAAATATAAATAAATATGTTGGGACATTAACACAGCACCATCTAGTTTCATGTAAGCTACGAGGCTTGTATTATGGATACCAGATAGTTGATACACTACACATATATAACTTTAAATACATACATATTATAAATACAAACACCCATGACTGGAGTACAAACATTCGTGCTCGTCAAACAAATGAATGCCCCCAGCGGGACTCGAACTTGCTACCGCTGGCACAGCAAGTAACACTAAAAACTAAGTCAAACGTGCCGTCAAACATAACTACAGTGACTAATCGTCTGATATCGATTAGTACCTGTCGTTATGTTTTAGGAGACACATTTTATGATCTGATGAACTTTGACATCATTTGTATTTAATATGTAAATATTGTCCTGAATTTCTAAGCCAAACCACTGAACTTAGAGGGTTAAAATTTTAACGATCTTTACTTATATAGCGTATTCAATTACCATATATGATTTATTTGGATTTAGGCTGTAAAAGGATGATAGATATCGTATGAAAAACAATATTTATTTATAAATTTAAAAAAATGGTTACATTGTAAAGAGCACAAATAAAAAACCAATGCTACAAACCTAGTCAGTATTATGAAAATCATTGTTTTCCCTTTGAAAATATTGTGTGGTTATGAAATAAATATGAGAAAGAAGTAAAGTCACGAATATCTAAAAACAACGAGAACAAATATTTGTTTTGTATAAGGATAGAGACAAAATTAGCACTTTATCTTCGAAGGCACGTACGCGTTCACCTTAGTGAGGTACTTGCCTCCCACTCGGCATTTTTATACCAGCTACATAAAGATACATTATATTCTGTCCTGAAAACGTTAAAATTTATTATTTAAGTATTTTTTTAGTATATCAACAGCTATGCTGTATAGAGCTATGCCAACGTACTCATGATTCTTGGTCGACACGTTTTATACTTATAACTAGCATTGCCCGCAGCTCCGCCCGCGTTTAAATGACCGAAAACCAAATTATTATGTTTTACATATTAATATACTCTTTCTTACATTGTAGTTTTTGTATTTTTTCTTAGAAATGAGACATTTTCCCATCGTAAAAAGTATCCTATACGTTGACCCGGATAACCAGCTATCACTATAGCAAATTTCATCAAAATTCCTCCAGTAGTTTTTCTGTGATGAATTAAAAGATCATAATGTTTATTTCAATAAGGTTTTCCAAAAAATATTGAATGTACAGATTCGGCTTAGTTACAATTTTATTATATGTATAGATAACCCTTAGCGAAAGAACTTGACACTTTCTTGGATTTATGCGAATATTTGATATTTTCAACAAAATATTTGGATTTTTGGATTTTTTTCGCAGATTTATTTTGTTTTTGGGTTCCGACGCTTAGAATGCTTTATAACAATCAATATCACGGTAGAGACTAAGGTTTTAGACGTCTCAAAGATCACAAACAGTACCTAGCCATTAAATTAAACAATGATTATAATCATTTTATAATTTCATTTTAATAATACGCAAAATGATCCGAAAACATAGTTTTATTTAAAATAAATAGCTTGAATTATACAAGAAATCTTACAAATTATTGTAAGAGTTCTAACAAAATCGATTTACCTGTTTGTGTGCGGAACACTTGCTTCACCTTGTTGCGTACATCCATCAAAGTTAGTCTCAAAGCTAGCGGAACAACGTACCTGACGTCTGTGTGTACTTTTGTAGTCTATTTGCTTTGTCCTTTGTGCTTAACAAGCTGCTCTCTGGAGGGCTCAAATCATGTGGGCATCGATAAAGTTGGCTGTTGATCAAAACATCAACATGAACTCAAAGGGATAAAATATAATTTATAAATTAGAAAAACATGCTTTGGAATATCGTGAAAGAGAAATCTGTACACTAAGAGATTAATTTTGTACAACATTTTTTCGATAATTTAAGAAAAAATATGTATTTTTCTTTTTGGACGTCTAAGCTCAGCAGTTTTGGGGAGTATCCAATTTTCATATATGAAAGTATAGTAATTTAAAAGTATTAAAAATATATTACAAACCCTTATAATAAATACATCGTAAGGTGCATCACTTATAACACGTGACCATGTCGATGACGACTTATATGAATTTACTCCCCATCCAAACCTGCCTATAGAACTTTTCACTTCAAAAATGTTATATCCATCTTTTTGGAAATAAACCTTATCAATCAGACAATCAAAAAGTCAGGTAAAGGTATTTTTATTAAATTCATTTACTATCGAAATACAATACTTTTAAATAAGCGCTTTATTTCTAACTTTTAGAGATACTAAATAAACTATAGTCTGATTTTTTATTCAACGAAATTCTGACATTTCAGAAGTGTTGTCAACTTTGAAACATTGTCACTAAAAACGAAAAGCATTTGCTAAAAATAAAAAAATAAACCTTTCTTGAATTTAAGGTTTCAATTAGAAAATCTAAGACTTAAAAAATTATTGATAACTCTGAAATGGTAATTATTTTTTTATTATCAATTTTGGTTTTTGAACATCTGGACGCGGGTGGAGCCGCGGGAAATGCTAGTCATGAAATAAAATTAAAAAAAAATTTATATAAATGACTTCTTCAATATCTTCGCTATAGCATGGATAATAAAATAAAGAGAAAATATATATATATATATATATATATATATATATATATTCTACTCTAATATCGCTGCTAACTTTATGAACTCCGATCAAAAATGTATACGAAAGATATCCCACGGCATCTGAATATTAAACGCCGTCGTGACAAAACTCCAATTTTATAAAATTGAATGTTACAGTGAACTGGCGATAAGTAGATTGTGCCGCCGTTTTAATCTTATAGGAACGGCAAAGGATGGCAATAAAAGTAGCTTAACAGCTTTCCGGGACTGGGCAAAGGTCGCGCCAACAAAGACTGGGGACAATTTATTCGGTTCCCTATACTGTACGTATACATTCATTATATGATATCCGGAAAATATAAGGGTTTTAATATATCAAATCTTTTTTGTGATCTAAATATTCTTTTAAAGAAAGTAAAAGTGATGATAACTTTTACAACGGAGATGTGTATTGTTCAAATTTAGATAAAATTGTGTTTGGTGACGGTTCTTCATATTTTCTTTAAAGACTAAATCAGCTCTTAGTTTGCAATGGTTATTATATCAAACAAACATTCGATTGGTTAATTATTGAAAAAAAGAATCTATAACATAAATATAAGATAGAGAGATAACTCATTATCAATAAAAATAAAATTACTGTAGTCAAATTTTGGATACTATTTTCGAATACTGGGCATAAATTAGTTAGTAGTTAGTGTTACTAGTCAAGTATAATATAAATGTGTCACAGTACATATTTGAAACACGGCAGCTTTCAGTTTAAATATGAATATTTTTAACGCATCAAAGTAATTTTTAACCTTCAAATCATTTTATTCGGATATTGCGTTTAACATTACAAAAAAAGCTACTATCAAGTTCTTAAGAAGCTCAAAAATATTTCAATCAGACCACAAGAATTTAATTTTTCCAAACCCAATCATTTTCTTTTTTAGATGTGTGCACATTAATTTCAGTTTTACTATGAATATCTAAAAATAGAAATAAGGTACAATTCATTACAAAAAGTAAGTGAACTGAGGCTAAGTCACGAGTGTTCAAAGGGTCTTCTTTGACAATTCTCCATCTAAATAAAACAGTCACATTATTAGGAAGATTACAAGCAAAATACTTAAAACGTCTAAGCGTATTTAACTTTCCACGACCCAATCTCGGATAAAACGACGTAATAGAAAATAAAATTGTCTATTAGATTCGCAGACTACCTTCAGTACGACGTACATTTATTAACTCACTCCATTAAGCTAGCTCTTTGTTCGTTGGAAAAAAATCTTGTTTTCATTTAAAAGTGGTGCGTGAGATACAATTTTAAATATTCCCCGCGATTACGAGGGGGTTAATTGTCAGTTAGACTCCGGGGGTTTCTTCAGAAAATTGCCAGTTGGACAAAGGTAGGTTATATATTTTTATGGTCCTTCGAGCCTGATTCGGTTTGGAAATTGTTTTTTTCTCGCCAACAGGTGCGGTCGCTAGAGTTTTTTTCGTAATTGAATTTGTGGTTGCCGTTTAGATGGAATTTTTATGAAAAATTATGGGTGTATCGAATATTTTCTTATCTTTTAATGTTTAATCTTCAGAATAAGATTTTGCTTAGAGAAAATTTAAGAAGAAAGAAATTGCTTTTAAAAGAAATGAGATTTGTTAATTTAAATATAATAGAGTTATTAAATATGAAACATTATATAACAAATCACTCTGCAATTACATGCCCAAGTATTTTAAACTTCTTTTTTTTATTTGTGATTATTTATGCTAACCTTTGTATGCAGCCTTTTTTAACGTCCCATTGTTGGGCACAAGCCTCCCTTCAATTTGAGGGGATCAAGCCATAGTCCACAAAGCTAGTTAGGTAAGTGCGAGCTCAAATGTCTTTCGAAATTTGCAAGGTTCTCTCAGACATGCAGGTTTCTCACAATATTTTCCTTCATCATTGGGTAAGAGGTAATCATGTTAAAAATAATTTGCACCTAAGAATATCGGATGTGCGAGACCCGGAATTAGAACCCACTTCACTTGGTTACCAAGTAAAGTTCCAAGAAAGTTTGTTACCACTGGACTACCACTGCCTCTAACATCGTATTAGCAACTCTTATTAATGAATGTCCTTTAATCACACCCAGTTTCGTAGTAACATAGCATGTAAAATCCGTTTATTGGGCCGAGGGTGAAGTTAATGTGTATCGCAATTTACATGATTATGCCAACATGTTTGCTCTAGTGTTCAGGACAGGCCGTAAAACCAACATCCTTATATACTGCAATAACCGTTCCACGACCCCATCGAGCCTTGTTGTATGCCTGAATTCTTAGGAATTAGCGATTAACAGAAAACTAGCGACTTACTCTCACTTCATTCGGTTATGCCTTTCTAGATATGCCATACTATGTATAGAGTTGTAGTCTATGCTTTCCACCAGGTCATGTCAATTTCATCCAAATTCGTCCAGCCGCAAAACACACATACACAAACCCAAAGACTTTTACATATTTAATAGTAGTTCAATAAATTACCACCGATAAGGGAAGATGTGTGTAAATAGTTTAAGTCATTGAAGATATACATATTTGTAGCATAACATGTAATTAAATTAATATTTTAGTGTAATAATTGCTGCATTTATAGCAATCAAGTTCAAAGTAGAATCGTCCATCATTCGTCTACTTACCAGAAAACAGCTAAGAAATTAAGAATACTTAAGCTTATAATAACCTTGTTTTATGGACGCCATAACACGAAAAGTCAAAGTAAGGTTATAATAATCATGCTATAAGAGCTTGTGGTAGGGCTCCGAGTATAAATTTAAGCAAAATTATTATGTCACAGATGGGATTATTTTAGAAGATTACTTAGTGATTGATATATGGGAAAGAGCCTATCTATTACTAAAATTAAAATGTAATATTAGTGGTTTTTATATCACTTACAATTACCTGTTATGTAGAGTTTTCCTAGTTCTTGTGGCGCTTATTGCTTTTCTCCCTATATAAATAAATACTTTACTGTTTTAATTATATAGATTTAAGTAATAAATATTTTTCTAAATAATTTATTTATTTATTGCATTACTTTTAATCTGAGATATTTTTATTTATTAGCGTTACGCGCCTTCAAAGGACCAAAAATATATTTTTCGGCTTTATATATACTGGTAAGTACGATCTTGATAACCAATTTTCATAGAAAATGTCTATGAATAATAAAATGTTAAATATTAAATAAACGTATTCTATTTCCATTACGAAAACGTTTCTATATTTGAACAAAAACAGTGGCATAATTATTATAATATTTTACATAAAATTAACAAAGTCTTAGAGAGTCAGAAAGCTTCATAAAATTCTTCGGGCAAACGTAATTTAATTTCGCCTATACGCTTTTAACTTGCCCTAAACAAATATTGGGCGATGCCTGAAACTATGCTAGTTTGAATTTCAACCCTTGTTGACCCGTACTTGCTGAATTGATATATAGCTTTGATGAATTTAGTTTTTGTAAGGGTTTGTTAATGTTGTTATCGAAATATCCATTTTATTTGCTTGTTTGGATTACGAAACTGTATGTTTGATATTCGAAACTTTATATAATTTGCATGCTTTTGTAAGATGTTCTGTTTTTATGTATCAAAAATACTAATTGGAAACGACCAGATAGTAAATATTATGATGATAAATGAAATGAAATAAACTTTATTCAATTAGACTTAGTACAAGCACTTTTGAATCGTCAATTTAATTTTACCGTCAGTGTAGTCAGTCTGTGAGGAAGATACCACATGACATGAAACTAACTTAGCGATTCTTTATAATAACCTCAAAAATTGCAACAACTGATAATAATTATAAATAATAATATTTTTTAACGGATTTCGATTCGATAGAGACCAATCTCACTGAGCTAAACCAATCAGTCGATTATAGATACAGGAATTATTATAGTGTACAAATACGTACAGAAATACAATTGCACACTCTATTTCTTTCACTATTATAAGATTTTACTCCAGTGGGACACCCATTCGTCACCACTGGTGAGAGATCAGATGCAGGACCGTTTGTTCGACCGGTGTTTACTGAGGGGTTGTAATATCAGCAACTTCCCGTATCCGTACTGTTACTGAGAATTTGTTAATATAAAAATCAAAAAAACCATACTCAGCCGGACTCGGTATTCAAACCCAAGACCTCCGAATCTGCCCAATATCGTAGTTAAAATATAAGTAACATTTTTTAATATATATTTTTATCACACACTAAAGATAAAATAAAAAAATGGAAAAATATAACTGCAATAATGCAAGCAAAACGTTTTCATACTGAAAAAGCAGACACAGTAGGAAACCGCAGCTAGTAGTTTAATATGGTCCTGAAACATTGCAGACAGCAAACACTTAGGCTGTATCGAGACACAATTACAGCTTTCATTACCATATGATGAGACTGTGTTTGTGCAGGGCGGCACCTCGGTACCTCGGCAGTCGACACATACTGTGAGAATATATTAAGGGGAAGTTGTATCTTATTAGGTAAAAAAAATAATTGCCAATATTATTACAATATAGTTTATTTACCGCTTAATAGTTCATTATAAAAGCTACATAGTAAGCTTTAGCGTTTTACTGGAAAGACTAAAACTGGGTGGAACCGACATTTTATGATAGTACTAGCATTGCCCGCGGCTCCGCCCGTATTTGATGACCAAAAACCAAATTCTTAGGTTTTACATATTAGTATACTCTTACTTTGCAGTTTTTGTATTTTTTCTCAGAAATGAGACTTTTCCCGCGGTAAAAAGTATCCTATAGTTGTCCCGGATAACTATCTATCACCATACCAAATTTCATCAAAATCCCTCCAGTGGTTTTTCTGTGATGCGATAACAGACAGACAGAAAGACAGTGAAAAATTCTAAAAACTATAAATTCAGCTTCTGTATCGATAATAATGTTTATTTCAATAAGATTTTCCAAAAAATATTTAATGTACAGATTCGGCTTAGTTAGAATTTTATTATATGTGTATTTACTTTATAAAATATTTTTTCTGTACTATAGGATCATATAGGCAAAGAATTTTACAAGGAAATGTTTGAAGTCTTAACACTTTAACTGTTATGTAGTACAGTTCATTGTGCAATCAATACCGCCATATCAATAACCCGTACTAATACACATAGTTTCTGGGAATAGTTGCCGAATATTGTGGACCTTGCTGCTTAATTAAATGTTATAGGTTAAGGCTCGTTGCCTAATAAATATATGTACGAGTATAAGTATTTATGTAGCTATAGGACTGAGAAATAGTATATTCTGCTTCGCGATTTTTGCTCAGTGGTCTAGTGGCTAGCATATACGGCTGCAGATCTGGAGGTCCTGGGTTTGAGTCCCGGGTCGGTCATGTTCCCTTATTGAGTGTTTCTATCATGAAAGTTTCAGTAATAGCAAGGAGTCCGGCGATGTTTTACCTTCGTGCCTCGAAGAGCACGTAAAGCCGTCAGTCCTACTCCTAAGCCTTAACTCTCACTGGTCGTGGTGAGTATTCGTCCCACCAGAGTATGAGAGTGACAGGAATAGAGAGTGCACTTGTGTTTACGCGCATACGCGTAGCACTATAATATTTCCTACTGAGATGGCTAGACTAAATGTGTTCGGCCGTCGTGGCCGAAATCGGTCGGGAGGACATTATTATCATTACATTTTGCTTGCATGCTTTATAAAATATAAACTCTTTATTCTTTTTTATGTTTTTCTACACTTATATTTTTTATCTAAAACTTAAACTTATATTAAAGAAGCTACTGTTTTTAATCGAAAAGTAATGATTTATTTATATACTCCATATTCAACCCATATTAATCTACTTATTTATTATAGTCTAAGAGAATATATATTCTTGACCATATTTTATTAAGAAATATGGTGATATACGACCATATTTCTATTCTTCTGATAGTTAATTAATATAAAATTATTTTTCAATCTATTATTTAATGAAATATTTAAAGAAATAAAATCCCTTGAAACTTAACTCTATGAAGAAACTGGTGAAGAATAATTCAGTAGAGAACCACTAAATTACTTCTAATTTAACAAGTAGAAGTAGTTTGATTCTAAAAGATACATTGTAATATACTCGTATACATCAAAATTTTATGTGCGGATCTTTTCTAACATGATTACCGCTTGTCTTATGGTGAAGGAAAACATCATGAGGAAACCTGCATGTCTGAGAAAATCTAGCAAATTTTCGAAAGACATGTAAAGTCCAACAACCCGCACTTGGCCAGCGTGGTGGACTATGGCCTGATCCCCCTCGTATTGAAGGGAGGCCCGTGCCCAGCAATGGGACGTTAAAAAGGTCTGAATACATTACATATTATAATACATTACATATTATAATACATTACATATTATAATATATAAATAATTTTTAATATTATATTAACTTACCCTTAACATAAAACCAGATAGTAAGCAGGTGCGTCATTAAGACATACAAGGGTCAGTAATCAAGTCATATTTTCTCGAGATTGTTTTTAATTGCTTGCTTATAGCTATTTGCTAGGTGGTAACATTATTTAACGTGTACGTTTATGATAAAGCATGTATGTAGGCTCCTTTGATATACGATAGGAGTATAAATGTTCGCACTCTGTTTACTGCTTCAGTTTTATTGACATAAAAATCAGCCTTAAAATGAAGGAAGCGGTATTTACTAAAGTAAGATAAAATAATTATGTATTAATTACTATATAAAATTGTTATTGTCTTAGTGATAGGTGGCGTCAGGATATAACTATATAAAACAATTGTTTGAAGATACGTCATTGTACGTTTTTATTCACATTGTTTACGTGGTGCTTTATAAAAAAAAAGAAAATGATCTCCCGCTGTCATAACAAATATATACATTTTTTACTTCTTTTATGGCAAATCAAACGCCATTAATCTCTTTCAGGCCCGAATTCCATTACAGCTTCTCATTCAAAGTGTTTGAATTGAATAAGAATAAAATGTTTTTTTCTCTCATTAATAAATTATGAGTTGTTTGTCATGGTATCTGCCGTGATATCTCACACCATCCCTTCTGCATTGAACAGCGTGATTTATCATCAAAAATATAAAAGAATTTGGAATAGAACGGCAAATCATAACAAAGAAGATGGCCTCAATGGTAGTGTAACTTTCTTTTAAACAGCACATTGTTGTGAGCATTACTTATGAATAAATTATACTTGTCCCAACTACCCCACAAGGAATAATAACCTAAGTAATATTTTTAGAGTGTACAATGTACATTGTCACAGCTCGTATGACAAATCTAACGTCGCCGTATACCTATATCAAACACTTTATTCATAAACCCTAGAGCATGCTAAATAAATTGACATACATACGTAATCATTTATTTATGCATACTTAAAAAAAACCCGACTACGTAAAAATTGAACTAAAAAATAGAAGAATAAGTGGACAATGAAATATAGTACTATGCAGTCAGATACATATAATATAAGTTCATGTTTTTACTTGCTGCAAGTCTCGCTGCGTGTATTCGTATTTTGACACTCCCCTTATCAAGATAAATCTAACGATGAAAGGATCATCAAAATCTATTAAGGCGTTTAGTAATTATGAGGTAACATAGGATTTGACATACATATATACCTACAGGTGAAACATAACCCTCTTTTGTGCTTCTCCGCAGTCGGGTAGAAAAACGTTACTTTCCATTTTAGGGTAAACTAAACATTAAAGTCATTGTAGTTTTCTATGAAACAAAAGTAAAAAATATTTCTTGTTGCAGAGAGGCGCTACCTAACGGCACACTATGGTTGGGATCTTTCTCAGCGGCACAGTATCGCAGTGACGTCCACGCGGCCGTGTACAGGTGTCGAGCCTCCGGCACTGTGGGCACGGTGCTTTCCAGAGATATGCGTCTAGAAGCAGGTAAGCTTACTAAAGGCTGATTGTTTAATGTTTAGACGAATTAGGTGAATGTAAAAGTTAAATACATGTATGAACGCATATATATTTAACATGTAATCGAATGTTCGGTCGGTTTACACAACAATAAAAAAAATCATAAAGTCTTTAATGTTATAAATTAACCTATACCTTTTAATTGATAATCGAAAAACACTCATCATAAGATCTCATTTTTCATTTCGTCCAGCCCATTTTAATATCCCATTACTGGGTAGGGCCTCGCTCACTGCTCTCGAAGATTGCGAGGGTGATTAGGCTGTAGCCCACTGTGGTGGTCAAGTGCGGGTTGGCGGAATTAACATCTTCAGAAGCTTAGTTATGTTCTTTCATATCGCAGATTTCCTCACGGTATTTTTCTTCACAGCTAAGCAAGTGTTAATCATATTGAAAATGAAAATATTAGAGTTGCGAGACCCGAGATTTGAACCCGCATCACTTGGTTTTCCAAGCGAGTGATTTACTACTACGCTCCCACTGCTTTAAATAACACAGTAATAGCCATATAAATAGCTATAATCTTTTCCTTTATCTATGACAATAGTTGGGATGCTAGTGTGTTAGCCAAGTCCTATTCCAATTTGCATACATAACTTCATTAGGAACAATTGGCACCAATTTGGCAAGCACTGGAAAATAAATCAGATATGGGATCAAAAGATATAGGAGGCGCAATTTTGAGATGAAAACAATATAAATAATTGAAACATGCAATTTTTTTTAAATGCCAATATATTTTTTTATATTATTTTTTAAATGAAATATAACTTTGTGATGTTGTACTTAGGTTAAGAAGTCTAGAAGAATTTTTGTCCTAGAAGGATTAAAGTCCATGAATAAAAATAGTTTAAAAAACAAATATTACTTCAAATATTACGAAAATTGCTGTTTTATTTGTCGCTAACAAATGTAGTGTCTTTGTTAGATGATATGAGTACTTTGAATTTTTTTCATTCTTTTTGTGGCCGAACCATAAGTAGTTAAATTGTCGGCAAATATCTTTAATACTATGTTCTTTATGACATCTATAGATCTAAAAGGGAAATGGCGAATTTAAATACTTTTGTGAAGTTAAAAATGTTGAGGAATTTATCTTCAGAAGTGACAAAATTCCAGTTTGTCAATTACCTAAGAGAATTGAATAAATATTCGTTACTCTATGCTTCGTCAAACATTTACAAAACGCCAACGTGACGTGACCCTATCAATTTTCAACATCAATTTCAACCTTATATTTTTCGAAATAAAGTTTAAAATGCAACGATAGCATCAAGAGTGAATTGTCCATAGAGAAAAATAGAATGGTGTTCCTTTGACGCCGAATTAATATAATTTATTCGGCAGTTTCCTACGACAAAAGATATTTTCGTGACTTCTGCTTTTCACACTTCAATTTGATCTTTTCAGGGGATCGTTAAACGGTTGTTTAGAATTCAAAGATTTATATTATTTAATTATCTCTCAACTCGCAGGGCATGATTGGATTTTGTTTTGTTTTCCATTATAAAGGAGCTAACATAATGTGAAATGGTTGTGTTAATTAGGGAAGGGAATATTTAAATTTAAATATACATATTAAGTAGTGAAGTGCTTGTTATAAACTGATAGACTGTAACATATGTATTACTTATACTTCTTTGGATATCTGACATGCTCATTGCATTCCATTTAAAATTTTGACTGTATGCATTATTATTTAAACTAGTAGCTTACCTCGGTCTGAATGCAGTTTATTAAATATGGCTATATTTTCAAAATACTGAATCAGATTACAATAAATAATGACTACTCCCTACGCTCGACAGTGTCCCAGGTTAAGTTTTAATTTTTTGTGCGGAATCCTAATTCTTCTTTCGAAAATTAAAGTAGCCTAAATTACTACTTATAGCATCAGCTATCTGCCAGTAAAAGTCCAGTCAATATCAATAAAGCCGATTCGCAGATTAGTCGGAACGAACACACAGAAAGACAGACAGATAGACAAAAATTTTAAAAATTTTTATTTTCTTATAACTACCGTATAAAATTCATATGCGATTAGTAAAAAGCTTTTATTTTAACATTACAAACAGACACTTTCATTTTATTTATCTGTATCGATTGTGGTAAAGAGAAATGTTAATAAGTACATAAAGCTTACTTAGAAATACTAAAATTTTATTCAAATAGACTCTTATAACCGCTTTAAAATTTTTACATTTAAATAAAAATACAATATTGTAAGTCCACGAGGGCCCTTAGCTGAGTTCTCCCTATTGCTCTTGTTCCGCCTTTAAGAGTTAAATTAAAAAGTCACCTTTCTTAGTAGCTGTATTGACAAGTATCAGTATAGGATTACAATATCTCTCACAGGCCAATAATATTTATTGAGTTTTTGTCAAGATATTCTCATTAACTCAGTGGGTGGAATTAAGAAGTAAGTGGTTGGACCTCCCGTGCTTCAAAATCAAATCAAAATACACTTTATTCAAAGCACTTTTGAAGTCAATTTTATATTTTAAATTAAATGTCAGTGTAGTCAGTAGTCAGTGTGCTGAGAAAAGCCAGCGAGAAACTCGCGAGCATAAAAAACAGGCCAAAGCTGTTGGTCCTGTGTTTGATCTCATATTAGTGATATTGAATAGTAGCCATTACTTGATATGAGTTCAAGGAACAGATAGTCTTTGCGCACCTCCATGCCTGCGTGTATCTCCTGAACATAACGCAGATAACCTTATTATAATATTATGCCTTCAGGTCCCACGTTAGTTTATTTGAATCAGTTAGTAAGACAGATATACACTGATCCATTTAATTTTACATGTATATACAAGATTATTTTTAAATTAGTTAAAAAATACATTAATTTAGACTTATCACGTACATATAAAAAGCGCTGGTAATGAAACCTCTTGAGGCGCGATCGGTCCAACTCACATCGCGATCCTTTCCGATAACACTCATCAACGGCGCAACCGCAGAAAGAATTAGACCATCACATTTAGGGAATAAGTGTTGAAATTGCATGAAAATTCTATCCACTTGACCTCCGTATTGGCGTAAGTCAGGATCGCTCGGGCTAGAATGCAAATACGAATCTTTATAGAAAGCCTCGAGTGCCATAAATCCCTGAGATTGAGCTCCCAATATCCTTTGTAAGAGAGGTCCGCTAATGGAATCAACTGAGAATCTAAGAAATCATATCTTGAACCGATGGATTTCCTTCTTGCGAGTAAATGATGATTCGCTATAATTATGTAGAAGAGTTTATTTCCTTGTAGATGGGGTTTTTTTTTTCATATATATTATGAACTAGCGGCTTACCCTTGCATTATTTATTATTATTTTCACCCCCATAAGGGATGATTTCCAGGACAAAAAACTGTCCTGTCCCAGGGTCTCCAACTATTTCCATAGCAAATTTCACCTAAATCGGTTTAACATATTAATCAGGAAAAGATAACAGACAGACAGAATAACTTTCGCATTTATAATACTCGTAGGTATAACAATGGGTTTATACCTATACGTACATATAAACAAAAATGTCTGCCTATGATTTTATAAAGGTGTTAACTCAGTATGAGGTAGCTACCTCTTATTTAATTTATAAAGTTATTCACACGATACTAAAGCCAAGTAAACAAAAATCTTCTGCCAGTTTGAACCCTCTGATCTCCAGAACAACCGGACCGTCACTTAGAATATTAAATATCTTATAAATTCCATTTTTCTTGTTATACTTTTGAACTCGTTATACTTCATAGAAAGTTTTAACGATTTATGTGTTATTTATGTAACAGGTAAATATATATTCTGTACTTATACCAAGAACTTCTCAACCCAGCATCAAATACAAAATATCAATACCACTTATATCGGATAAGATCAAATATTTGGTGGCTTACACATCGAACAATTCTATAGGCTTTGGCAACGTTCGCAACTTACGCTCGAAGGCCCTTCGCCGCCTTTTAGCCCTCGACCGAAACAATGGCGAGTCAACATCTTTCCCCTTTTTGCGTAATCCACCGAAAAATTATCAATAGCTGCCCTGGATTTTGTTCCAATATCGGATTTAGCTTTCATATTTCAAATTGATTTTTATATTTGATTCTAAAATTTGAATACTTGTTTATTTTCATTGAATATACGAGTATTTTCTGATATCTGATAATTTTTTTCAATTAAATTAAAATGAGTTGGAAAAATTAATGTACACATATGGAGGAAATAAAACTGCGATGTTAGACGAAATTTTATTCATATTCATATATGTACATGATAAACCGTACATACAAAGTAAATGTACGCTAAAGTACACTTATACAAGTGATATTCGTGGAATAGTAGCGAGGATGCTTGCTACATTTCCCTGTTGAATCGTTTCCTTGATTTTTAAGTGAAAAATTGACCATTTTGTTACTGCTATCTACATGCATAAAGAAGTAATTTTATACAATATACTGTGTATATCTATGTTTATATAACAATATTATAAATTATATATAACCTAACTAGCGACTTAATCTTGTTTCGCTCGGGTGCGTCCCATACGTTTTAATTTTTTTGAGCGGAACCCTGATTCTTGTTTTAAAATAAAAGTAGCCTAAATTACTCCTTATAACATCAGCTACCTGCCAGTAAAAGTCCCGTCTAAATCGATCCAGCCGTTTCGTAGATTAGTTGGATTAATCAGACAGACAAACATTTTAAAAATTGTGTTGTTCTTATAAGTACCGTATATAATTTCATAGACATTTAGCAGACAGACAGACAAAATACACTCAAAAAAATTAAAACGTATCTAAGGACACACTGCGAGCAAAGCGAGGGTAAATCGCTAGTATTAAAAATAAACTATTACAAAATGCACCCCTCCAAACGTCTTTGATTACACAGGCACTTTAATTTGGCTGAATCAAATGGGAATATACAAAAAGGGACTCGTAGCTGTTATATATCGGCAATTTAAAATTACAATGAGTGCTTAACATGTAGAGATGAAGTGTTGGATGCTGATCGGAACAATGACACGTAGCGAGGACATTCCAAGTGAAGAGGCTTGAGAAGGCACGCTTCTAAGGCTGGATAAAGCAGGATATTAAAAAATAATTTACGTTTTAATCACACTACAAAATACAAAAATTGCACCAAGGTACCATATAGTATTTGCTAATTTTATTTTTAAATTTAATGTTTATGTTTCTTTAATAATTGTATAATTTTGTGAGTAAATACTGTCTGTAATAAGTGACCTTTGAGATATGTAAAACATTTGAAACGTCGGGAACCAAAATTCAAAATAAATACGCGAAAAAATTCGAAAATATAATTTTACTAGCGGACCCGACAGACGTTGTCCTGTCTACAATGATAACAAAACTTTTTTTTAATTTGATCGCAGCGCTAACTGTCGGGACAGACTAAAATTAAAATTCGAATATTATTTAAAATTTGACACTGCGATGGTAGCGCCGTCTGTCGGATCCAATGTAAAACATTCCAAAATCAACAACTACTAATAAATTAAAAATTAATTAAAAAAACATTGTCCAGCGGAGAAAATTGTGAATCTAAACCATTCCCAGATCCCCTTGAACACACACAAAAAATTTCATCAAAATCGGTCCAGTCGTTTGAGAGAAGTTCAGTGACATACACACTCACAGAAGAATTATATATATGAAGATTTAAAACAGCAAAAGAAAACTAGGATATTAATTATAATCTATTTGTTAGATTTGAAATTTTGCGTTGTATGTAGGTCAAACCCGTTCATTAATTTGATACTATAGGTTAGTTCTGATTATGGAGTTGAAAATGTAGAAACAGTTATTGATTTTATATATACTTTCTTTTTAAATTTATTGCAGTTCATTACTTAAATAACAAAAATAAAAATAAAACCCAGCTTCTCAAACAATCTGAAATCCCTTTAAGACTGAAGAAAACATAATAAAATGTATGTAAGTTAATAAATTGAATGAGTGTTATATTTACTAAATAATATGTCATTTATGTCTGGAAAAAAAATTGCATGTATGAGTGTATAATGTCAAATTATTTTAGTAATTAAAGGCTATTTTATTTTATTTAAGTTAATAAATTGATTTAAATTTTTAGAAAATATTTATGACAGTAGTTTACAGCTATTTTATTGAAATTCCTTTTCTATTATTTCATTTGATTCAATTTTCGTATAAAATCCATTCATTTGTACAGAAAACACGTTTTTAATTTAGAACGTTTTATAAAACAAACAAAACAGAATGGGCCTCGATAATATAAAGAGATAAATTGGGGAAAGCGACGATGCCGTCATTTACAGGAAATAAATCGATTTTCTTTAGAATAAATGAACTCTGACTGATTTAGAAGATATTTGGAGTGTTTATTGTTTATGAATTTAAAATTAATTTTTAGTGTTTGTTTTACTAATATTATGTATTATTATGAGTTTGTTTGTTTTAGTGAAATAGTTTGACTAATTGTCTTTTCATAATTTAATCCCTCTACGACCGCGGACACGCCGGCGTATCAGTTAACAATAGATTTCTTAGAATTTTAATTAATTTCTTAGAAATTTACCTGGAGGTGTTCATTTCGAATTAACATTTTCACTTTGAAATTGTTGGCTTTTATTACGAACTAGCGACTTATGTCCCGTTTTATTTTTTAGAACGGAATCCTAATTCTTTTTCTAAAGTAAAATTAGCCTAAGTTACTCCTTATAACATCAGCTATTTGCCAGTAAAAGTCCCGTAAAAATCGCTCCAGCCGTTTCAGAGATAGCCGGAACAAACAGACAGACATATTTTTTTTACAATTATTGCTTTTGTCTTATAAGTACCGTATATACTTTCATAGTGTGACTTACAGTGACTAACGTACAGTTAGCAATGTGTATTTTAAAATTGGCATTATCAGTCTTTAAATAAAGTCAACAAATATACTTATCAGTTATTAAATAAAATATCCTATTTCTTAAGCAAATAAATCTTACGGTAAAGCGGACTTACAACGAAACAACACTGTGCAAAGTAAATGCCCGTTTGAGCGTTTTAATTAGAAAGTAATCCAAACAAAACTATATAAGCCGCTGCAATAAGCCGGATGCTGCATCTCACAGGATTATGTGGGTCTTAATCCTGTCAAAGTTGGACATTCCCATCGGTGACATGGGAAATCAGCAGACCGGTTATTATTCATGGACGGCAGATTTTCATTATAACGTACCCCAGGAGATATGCTACGGTATCGATTCAGAAATCGCCATTCATTTTTATTTACTTTTGAAATTGGCACTTAATGAATTGTTAACGCTTTTGCACTTTATCTACACTTCTACAATACTATTATAAAGAGAAAAATATATGTTTTATGTATGCTTATAACGAATAAACTTAGATTAAATTTTGTAATAAGATAGTTTGAGACCCTGGAAAGGACGTAGGATATTTTTTATTCCGGAAAATATACCTTAAGGGCGTGAAAATGGGGATAAAGTTGTATGTACATATTATATATGTAAGTATGTTATAAATGGAACTTAACACCAGCACATAATGATGTTGCTTATAATTTCACAGCTTCCCATTTAGAGAACAACTGATGTTACAATTTCAAATTAGTGTTAAATGACTAATAGATTGATGTTTCATATGTACATATTAATGTAACTCACTATGTTGAAATATAGGGACTAAGGTTTCTTTAACATATTACACAACGGCAATGAATTAAACATGTTGTACGTAAATATTTATATAATAAAGTGAATTGTATATTTCAATGTTAGTATGGAAGAAAAAACCTCATATATACTAATATATACGACTCACTGCAGATTTTGGAATGCATATTCAAAAGTAATATAAGAAATCTTTTAAAAGCTTTTCTTTCTAATTATTATATAAGATAGACAACGTCTGTAATAACTATATTATCTAAATCTTTGGAGATATCAGAAATCATAATTCCTCCTGTGACGATGTTTGCTTTAAAGCATTCGAAATATTAGAAGTAAAAACTCAAAATGAATCCGAGACAAAATCCGGAAAGGTAGTTTAATTTAACATATTTAAAAATAAATAGATAAGGTGCTCTCCACATCCATTGTTAGTGCGTACGACATGAGAGTGCACTAATCCGCGCGAGAACAGCTGATCCCCGACACTCTGTAACCCAATTCCCGACCAGTAATTAATTATACCGCAAGTGTCAAGCCGTGACGGGCGGTGGAATGTCATGGAGACTGCGAAATGATGTAATAGTTTCGCACTATATGTATATAGTACTGTACTTATATAATATTAATGTACTATAACATTATATACTACTACTTTTTGTTATGTCAACAAAAATATAAATCACCATTACAAACACTCCCTAACTCACTTTCTCACTCATTCCTGGACTGACCTGGGACTCGAACCAAGGACCTCCGGATTTACAGCAGTACATGTAAGCCATTAGACAAACTAATTGTTAGTTTACTAAATATTAAATTTTTCACTTTTAATTTGTATACCCAAAAATCTATCTCTTTCAGTAATGGACGTTCCCTGGGAAGTAAGAGTCCAACCAACGCATGGGGTGTCAGGTGGCTCTGCACTGATGACCTGTGCACCTTCAGCGCCTGTCCGCAACCACATCACTGTGACGAGATGGTTTAAAGATGGAGCAGTTCTAGCGCCTATGTCAGCTGATGCTGGTAAGTAAACAATCTGACAATCGGAATTATGACATGTTTGATACCTTGTTTGTTGGAGTTCTTATAAAAAAAAAACAATGATAGACTTTGCTTGCAACGAAAATCGCACAGGCAAATGCAAAGATTGTCAAAAAATACCTTCATGTCGAACGATTTAAGCGCTGAAGTGTCAATCCCAAAATAATTTACCGACTGCCATCTTCTAAATAAATGTTCATATTTATGTCTTCTATGCATTCCTTAACTATTGATCCGATTGTGATGATTATTCTGCGTATGCAGGTGAAGATTCTACGTGTAACAAAAATGTTTTCTTCAACTTGGGCGTTTGTCTTTTATACGTTCCTAAATATATTTCGTTCGCGTTCGTTGTATGAAAGAACGTATAACAGTCGGGAGTGCTTCAACCGTGTCTCGCCACACGCTTCACACGATTGCTTGTACAATAACTGTATAAAGTAGTGACTAGATTATGCTAGTACTGTGGTTTTGCTCACGTGTATATTATATACATAACATTTTGTAGGATTGATATAGAAAATATTACCTGAAATTAAAAAAAACATTAATAAACAAATAATTCATGATTAAACATGCAGACAAACAAACAATACATGTATATTTTTTTTTTTTTTTTTTTTTTTTTTATTTAATCATTTATTTCAGGCAATATTTACATAAGGATCTTAAATACGTAAACAAAGGCCCATAGCATAATATATACCTTAAAACTAACATATATATGTATATTAATTATAACTAAATCACACGAAGTGCAGACGTGTGAGCTGTGTCAGCGGGCAAACGACCTCGGAACTTTCGAAATACGACGCCCTGCGGCCAGAAGTCCTCCTTCATGAAGGTTGGCAGATGATGAGTCGGCACTCTCACCAAAAACGAATTGAAACTCGTTTTGTGGCGAGGTACCAGCCGTTCAACCCTCAATTTGAAGTTGGACCTCTTCTGGACGTAGTCTACGACATCCTCGACCTTCGTAGACCAGTGCAATCGGGACACATACAGCGGCGTCGATGGTACGGCGGGGCGCATCGCATGGTCTGGCTGGCTCGGAGCTGTGCCACAGATGTTACGGCATGAGGGCTTCCTCTTCTTCCTCTCCACTTTAGTGAAGCCCTCCTCGTCAGATTTGTGCTTTGTGGAACCCGACGGAGGCACCTGTTTGGCAGTTGGTCTGCTCCGGCTCTTCTTTTTCCCTCCATTAGAGGACCGCTTGTTTGGCGGGGTGGGTGTAGCGGCGGGGGCGGGCGCGGCTGCGACTGTGGCGTATGCACGCGGCGGGGTCATGACCGCGCTCGCACTCGACGTCATCAGCGGGGCCGGGGAGCGGGCGGCAGGCGTAGCTGTGTCGCGCGATTCGCGCACCTCAGCAGTAATCGGCGGCGACGACAAACTGCTGATGGAGTCAATTTGTGCGCCGCGACGTGTATATTTACTTTATCTTAAAAAAAAAATATTTTTGTTTATCTTAAATAACATTTTAAAAAACGTATATAATATATTGTATGCTACAAACATTTTATTTGAGCCCATATTAGACTATTAAGTGTTGTCAACGTCTAGAAATATTATACCCATAGGTTTACTTCATATAATATATTGGCCGATTTGATTGAGAGTTATTTGGTCTGGATTTTCCCCACATTGGACCTATTTATCTTGAAAGGCGTCAAATAAAGTACTTTTATTGCTTCAATATTATGTTTATCACCGACTTCTAACAAGAACAGGTACTTATTTTGCGTGTATCATTTTCTTCTGTATATTAAGCGTTTTAAATTTCAGAAATTAAGTGTACTTTTAACATTGAACGTGATTTGAAAATCGTTGTAACTTTTTTTATAAATAATAAGTTATTGGAAAGAGTTCTGATATATTTTTTTAAGAATATTTTTAAATTAAAATTCATGCTATCCAATCTGTTGCTTTTAGTAGTTTGGGCCAAATAAATAAAGTACTATAGCGTTAGTAGAATTAAAAACTATATCTATCAAGTCCAACAAACCGACAGCTGTGCTTGAACCTTTTAAATTGGACAATGATTAACAGTTATGTCCCTGCAATAAATTTGAAACTTAAACACCGGTTTCAATATTATACCATAGTCTGGAAAGTTGCCAGTTATAAAATCCAAATTAATTTCTCCCCGGAGCCGATTATTGCCTTTTTCGAGGGTGTAAATTAAGAATTTTTCCTACAAAGCGCGTGGCTGTGACAGAAACAAGAGGCACTTTATGAGATCTAATTCTTCAGATTAGATGGAAATTCGATTAGCGTTTCATTTTCAAACGATGTGAAAGGTGTTTTCGATCACGTCATTTGCTATCCAAATTGACAATAACATATAAATTAATCTGGCAAACCTTACAATCTGTCCTGATAACGATATAAACGAAAAAGTGTAGACGCGGCCTTATTATATGCAGCGATGAAGTATTGATATGACTTTTTTGCAGATCAATAATAATTTATGGCCCAAAAAGACATGCTATTTTCATTCCGATAAATACACTAGTTTATGAGTCAAGAGTGGAAAGCCAAAAAATCTGATAGGCTTAGAAGAATAGCTAAAAAAACATATAGATTTTTTTATGTAACTTAAAAAAAAACAAAAAAAAAACTATCTAAAATTACAACAATTCGAAAGTAAGAGAATAATCTACAACGAAAAATACCTAATAATAGAGCGATATGAGGGCGGATAAGTAACTTACAGTATATAAAAAGCCTTTGTGATCAATTGTGTACAAATAGCACAATGTTCAAGGCCGATTTGTGATTACCCAGACACATTACAAATAGTCGCATAATTAAAGTAAACACGGTATTTGAGTTCAGTTAGTAATATAGTTTGTTTATCTTTGCCCTAGGCCTAGATTAAGCCGCAACATGGGACCCGGATTATTGATGCTTGGATGATTTCCCTTATGTTAATACGGGTCCACTATCTGGCTTAAGGCTATATGTAAATATGGATCGGAATCTTTTGAGACCTGCCAAAAATAGTATATAATATCTGCCGATTACATAGATTTTGCCGAATCGGAGACAAAAGTAAAGTATTATTTTTCTTGGTATATGTATACTTTAAATATGTACGTCTAAAATTAAATATAAATACAAAATAGAGTTAGAAAGTTATAATGCCTACACATTTCAATCATTTCTTATATTGTCATCAATTTCTTCATATATGCCGAAGGGTCCTCAGTGTTTTGACTTGAGCTTTAAGTATAACAAACAAAATTATTATGTAAATAGGAGGGCGTTTTAACGGTTAGCATGTAATAGATAGTCGATTCTTGCTCTGTGAAAAACAAAACCAAATCTATCTATTGACACGCTTGGCTCAGTTTGTACTTGCTGTGCCAGCAGTCGTGGGTTCGAGTCCCGCTGGGAGCACTCATTTGTGTGATGAGCACGACTGTTTGTACTCCAGTCATGGGTTTATATTTATAATATGTATGTATTTAAAGTTATATATGTGTAGTATATCAACTATCTGGTATCAATAATACGAGCCTCGTAGCGTACTTTAATCTATCTCTGTGCCAAATTTCATCCAGATCCCTTCAGCCATTCTGGCGTGATTAAGTAAAACATCCATCCAAATTTAAGCATTTATAACATTAAATTGATGGAATAACTAAATCTAATAACAAGAAAAACGTTTGCAATAATTCAAAACTAAATAAGCAAAGAGCTTACCAGAAATGTGTTAAATAAAATTTATCTGTTACCAGCAATACCAGGAATTGAAACTGAGGATCAAAGTAAATCTAAATAAGAAAAAGAGTTGAGTTAATTCGATTCACAAACTTAAGAGAGTTAACATCGTCAGGAATTAAAAGTGCTAATGCAAGTTTAATGTTCATTATGGCTCTGTGAAATCTGGAATCCAAAGGGCTTGCTATATTTTATTTTAAAGATTGTTTAGTTGGATTGTGGTTTTATAAAACTTACATCAATCAATAAACAGAATAAAAATTATATAGTTAAAGATACATATCTTTTATCTATACTAGGTCACTACATAAGTTTTGTCGTATTTTTTTTATTTTTTTATTTTTTTTAAAATTATTTCCATTTGCACTAATATATGCTCTCATACGTTCGAACCATGTAATAAATACTTTGCTCTAGAAACCATTTGGAATACTACCGCATATCTCTTTAAATGCGCCTATAAGCTCTCCATCATTAGAGAACTTACGGCCTTTTAATTGTTTTTTCACATAAGGAAAAAGCGCAAAATCACATGGCGCTAAGTCTGGGCTGTAAGGAGGATGACCTAGTAGTTTCACTCGAGCTTTATGCAAATAATCTGCAGTTTTGCCAGCCTGATGTGCGGGAGCGTTGTCCTGATGCAAAAACCAAGTGTTGAGTCTTGAGTTTGGTTGCTCGTTTTTCAACGCTTCTAAAACTCGAGGCAAACATTCTTCTGTGTACCATTTTGCAGTAACAGTCTTCTGTTTATAAAGCAAGATGGAGGATAATTTTCCGCGTTTTGAGAAAAATACTGCTACTATTCATTTTTAACTGATCGAGACATTTTGACGGATGTCGGCGGATCTTCATCTTGAAACACCCACACTTTACTCTGAGATTTAGTTGGGACATCAAAACAGTAAAGCCAAGTTTCGTCACATATAAAGATTGAATTGACGTACTTAGATCGACCGCCACCAAATTTTTTTAACGTCTCATGACGCCAATTCATACGTTGGTCCCTCAGCTCCTCAGTCATCGAATACGGCACCCAGAGTGTTCAGAGTTTCCTAAGTTTTAAATCGTCGTGAAGAATTCGATAAACAGTCGTTGCATTTAAATTTAGGATTTCCTCGATCTGTCGATACTACACATGCTGGTCTTCTTTAAGTAGCTTTCACAATGCCTTGACCTTTTTATCGGTAGTTATCTCTATTGGCCTACCCGACTTCGAATCGTCCTCCAAGTTAAAATTATCGGGAATTAACTGAATAAACCACATTTCTATAGTCCTTAAAGAAGGACAAGTATGACTTAATGCACCACTCATTTGTTCAAAACATTGTGCTTAGTAAATCCACGCTTAAAATAATACAAAATTATTACACGAACGTCGCGACGAGTAAATTCAGTCATGTATAATTTTCAAAATATTGCAATAAATCTGCAAAGCTATTGTACGTCACAAAACGTGTACTATTATTGTTTATATTAGTTTGCCTTTACGAATCTATCCTTATCTGCACAATACCTTACATATATTTTACGTACGACAAAACTTATGTAGTGACCTACGTAACATAACAAATATGAGCTAAAAAAGTTGATTGAATAATTAATTAAGGATAGTATTCAAACTATGTAAGCTCAATTGCAGTAAGTTACATCATTAGATAGTCAGATTATAATCGAATATTCTTTTAATTATTACATATTGAATATCGTTAAAATCGATTAATTAGTAATAAGAAAATATATTATGCTTTTATTATCCTAATTAATTAGTAGATTATCAATTATTTTTTTCAAATTATTAAATTCACTTTACTACCAATGAACGAACTACCAAAAGAAAGTCGTCTTGGCGAAAGTTAAGATTATACTACATTGTCATGGGTTCGATTTCCAAAACTTTTTCAGTGAAGAGATTGCACAGAAATCAAATTTATATATTTAATTTATAAATTTATAAATTTATATATGTAATTATATTAAATTCAATTTTTTGACATGTTTTAAAAAAAACCATAAACTATGCCTCCATTACGCCCCATCTAGAGTACTAATCGCCGCGACGAGTTGGCAGATCGGAACGTTTATGCAGATTACCCTTGTACAGCGTAATTTTTGGCAAAGGCTTCAAAGTTTGAATATTTGCTTCATAGGATTAAAACCAGCCTGAACGTGCTGACGAATTAATATCTAACTATATACAATGGTTTAAGGAGATTATGCTCCGAGCTATTATGTTCTATACGCATAGTATATTGGTATATTACTCTCGTTGCTATATTTGTCGATGTTAATTATAAGGTCCTGGGTTCATGTTCTGATTTGGGCTAAAAGATTAAACCCTCCACGACCGCGGACACGTCGGCGTGTCAGTTAACAATAGATTTCTTAGAAATTTACCTATAGGTGTTAATTGGATTTATTCCAAATGAAGTTTTTATACCTGCTTACATCTGCTGCTTCAAAAACACGTAGATGTCTCGTCTTAGACTAGACCTAGTATCATTGGGCATCCATTAATTATGTGCGCTGTTTTTCTTTCAATTTGGACTTCTCCACCCCTTGGTGAGGTTAAGTAAGATTTGGTAGTGCCCCCCTTCCCCTCACGTGAGGTTTATGCTACAGTTGTTAAAGAACTATATTTATTTGTATAAAGTATAAAAATAATACAACGTTTAGGTATATTTTCAGCAGGCAATATAGGATACTTCAAAAGAAATGAAAGAAAAATTCATTTTATTTCTTATTATTTGTGTAATAGAGTACTATATTTTCTTTTATTTATTTATTTATTTATTTATTAAAGGACAACCAACAAAAGATACATAAAAAACGATAAGATAATCATGTGCTGACAATTTTATAAATGTTCTTTTAGTTATAGGTTATCACAACATGCTCTTTTTTTTTTAAATCACGTCAGTAACATTTAATTACAAGATGCTAGTTTAAGTTTAAAAAAAATAATAATAAGTTAATAAATAAAGTTGAAATTAAATTATAAAATTAATTAACATGACAATTGAAATATAAAAAAATACATAATCAGACATAATATAATTAGAATAAATTAGATAATAATATTTAAGTAGTCAATCCAATAAAACAAAAAAATACAATTTAGGATTAGAATTAATAGTAACGCACAAAACAAAGTAATACAAAAAAAAATCATTATTTATCGTAGAAAAGATTCGCGATAAGTCGAAGGGTTACAATTCTGATATACCTATAGTTGATAACTTTGCGCTTAAATTGAGGTAGTCTACTTTTAAAGTTGACGTGAGATTTTGAATTCTGCCCCCCAATTTAAATGAGATTTGACACGATTTCATAGCATACACTTCCAAACTGTACAATCTGCTACTATACGGTCTTGTCACAGATAGTACTCATATATAAAATGACTAATGTATCTTTTTTTCGGTCTACCTTAATATAATTTTTCTGCAATTTTTAAATAATTTAGTGTGCACAGATTTTAACTTTTAAATATGAAGTGTTAGGTTAAAAATATAATATTCTTTATGTGTACTTCAACAAATAAAATTTTATTAAAATACATTTTCCAGTACAATATGAATCAAAAACAAGTGGAGTGAAACATGCAAAAACTGTGCATCACAACTCGTAAATGGTACAAAGTAATTTTTGAGTGTCTCTTCGACTTATTTCAACATGGTCTGTATTACGAGCTCATTGTATATTACTACAGTTAGAGAAGGCTACAGCGGCTTAAATACTTGTGAAATGTATGACCTAACCTACATAGCTTCTATTTACAACTGTTACTTCAAATGTTATATCACATTTCGTTTATTATCGATCTGTTTTAATGGTAAGTGGTGGCAGGTTCATATCTATACATATAATAAAATTGTAACTAAGACAATCTGTACATTAAATATTTTTTGGAAAATCTTATTGAAATACACATTATTATCGATACAAAGGCCGAATCTATAGTTTTTAGAATTTTTGTCTGTCTGTCTGTTACAGCATCACGGAAAAACCACTGGAGGAATTTTGATGAAATTTTGTATACTAGTAGCTGGTTAACCGGGTCAACATAAAGGATACTTTTTACCGCGGGAAAATATCTCATTTCTCAAAAAAAATACAAAAACTGCAATGTAAGAGTATAATAATATGTAAAACCTAAGAATGTGGTTTTTGGTCACCTGAACGCGGGCGGAGCCGAGGCAATGCTAGTGCGATATAAAAATTATTACTAGCCATAGAGTTTACTTATACCTATTATGTGTATATTTTAAACTAGTATTCTTATCTCGAGTGTGATGATTACCTCTTGACCGTGACGCGCTTAAAATTACATATTTACAACGCTTAAAAGAGTATGATATTCAGGTACAATAAAATAACGTTTCCATTGAGTGAAACTGATATCTTCAATATTTAAGATACTTTTCTTCCATGTCCCGTCCGTTTGTTCCACCCCGTATATACATAAAAGCCTGATTAAGCTACCAAAACTCGGTTCAATTTCCGCCCTATATACCTACTCGTTTTTCTCACGGATCTCGTCAAACTTATAACCGCGAATATTTTTGCACACGACTGTCATATTTACTTCTTTGTTAACATTTTCCTTGTATCAATACCACGTGATCACGCATTGAGGCCATAAGTTCGTTAGTTTTAAATACAAAACTAAGACCATGAGTCTGTACACCTCTAACAATACCTTTACTAAATCTTACTACCTCCAAATTCAGGCTGCTACAGAGTATTTCATGACTGAAAAACCTAGTAACTATATTGGTCAGAATCAAACCCAACACCTCAAGATGCCATACATACTACCTGTTAGACCAAGAGGCACTTAAAAGGAGTGTATACGTAACCCCTTCACAAATATTAGCTATCACGATGTAGATCAAAAAGAAAGCCAATATGTAGCTTCGCTCCGAGACACCGGAAACAACACGACGGCGCGTTAATTATAAAATGTATCGTAAAGTTCATATCGTAAGGAGATTTCATTTGAAATAAATAGGAATGTACCAGATTTTATCGATAGGAGAAGAATTAATAAGAGATAAATCAATATTATTTCCGGGAGTTTTTGTGCCCAAAACTAAAGTTTTTTTTTAAATTGACAGATTTCTTTCATATATGTATAATTTATATACTATTTATATGACTATACATAAATACGAAGTTTGTTGATATGAACTTTATTTTAAAACTTCATGAAAAATAATGGCATTTATTGGTATAATTTGTACTTTTAATTTATACTTGTATCTACGTAAACAAGTGTGTGAAAAAATGAAAATAAAAACCTATTTAAGTTCCGTTAGGTTTTGTCTGAGCTTTAATTTGAAATACTTTTCATCCGGTGAAATGGGTGAAGAACGGCCCTACTTGGGGTCTTAGACTAATAAGAGGCAAGATGAGAATCCGTATTAGAGCCGAAAGTCCCATATTTTTTGAATTACCCTATTGAAATCATCAATCAATCTTTATTACCGACAAAGTCGTGTTTAGCATAATTCCCAAAAATTAACTTAGTGCTTCAAATATATTATAGGATACCTAAATGTATTTTATAGCCGTCATAATACGAGCGAGCCAACAGCTATAAATGTAAAAGTAATAAAATGCCACCGTTTGGGATACATTTGAATGTAAATATCGATATTGTATTATACGACACTGGGTCTATGACTATGCTTGAATTTGGATATTTTTTACTATACGCTCATATAGATTACATTAAAAATACATTTAAAAACCTATTCTACCATTCTCAAGTATTCTACGATTATACAGACAGACAAACACGCACTATCATACATACACCCATACACACATCCACACATACACGCTCATATGCGCACACGCACTTTTTGTGGATTGTGTATTTGAATGCTTTTTATACTTCCAATAGTAATTATAGTTTAAAAACCTAAATTCATACATTAAAATTGACTTTCGACATTCGATTACATTGTTAGTTACATGTAACTAAAAAAAAAGCGTGTTGAAAATAGAAAAAAATGTATTGAATTCGCAAGAATTATTTGTTGAGCAGCTCTCTCTATTTGTAATTAAATAGAAAAGCTATTTACATTCTCGCCTCGGTTTGTTTTATTTGAAATAGACGTTATTTCCTTTCTTAGGATATGACTAAAATAATTAATATTTGAGCTTCATTTGTATGTATGTTTTGCTCCTATTATTCAGAAAGCGATGAGATTGTCGATGCACATATTATTACAATATTTATGTGTTGTAAGTGTTTTTTGTGATAAGAAAGATAAAATTGTTCTGAAGTTTTCAAAATATTTTCCTTAAACAATTGTTTTGTGATGATTTTTAAAAGATACGTCTACGATGACATTAGAATGACACAAACTGATTTTTATCTCTTTTAGGCCGCCTGGATTTTATAAGATTTTTTCGGTCAGAAAATTTCTGATGCCCGCCGGTACCGCTCCGCACGCCTATCAGAAACATCGCTTTTTTATATACCACGACGGTGGCAATCAAGCATACGGCCCGCCTGTTGGTAAGCGGTTACCGTAGCCTATGGACGCCTGCAACACCTCGCTCCAGCGAGTCTGTCAATGAGTTTAGTTCGCGGCGTCTGCTCGACAACTGATGCGAATATCTGATAAGTGTGCGGGGTCTACTACAAAATGTATAGAGACAGCGCCCTCCGACGTTCTGATCAGAAAAAATTCTGTCATCCGATCGATTGTATCCGGGACTCATCAAAAGCCGACGTCAGATACGTCAGAATTCTGATAACATGCGAGGTCTAGACCAAAAGATACGAGCAGAGTGCCTTCCGGCGGGCGTCAGGAGTTTTCTGACAGAAAAATCTTATAATATGCGGCCGGTCTTAAATATGTAGATCTTATAAATTATTAGTAACTAAAAAAGTAAAGCTGTAAGAGTAACATTTGAGTATAAATCCCAATAACTTCCACCTATACTATTTATACCATCCATCTTTAGTATTTCTTACTAGCATACTTTAACTACTACATAGGAATTTGACATAATTTATATGGAATTAATATCTAAAGACCTAACCTCTCGTGAGAAAATTTACAGATAGACTATTGAGATCCACTGTAATCTATAACAGTGCGTATTCCTGGAGTTATATAAGTCATCAACTAGTTGTAAAAATTTTTTTGTATAAAACGAACATTTATATTGTGTTTGAATATATTGTGAGTTTGTGACATTGTAGGGGGGGTAATCTCTGGATCTACTAAACCGATTTAGATGAAATTTGGTAAGAAGATATTTTGAGATCCTGGAAAGGACATAGAATACTTTTTATTCCGGAAATTATCCCTTAAGGGGGTGAAAATGGGGATGAAAGTTTGTATGGGGAATCATGTTATAAAAACTCTTAAAAATTAACAAATTCAGAATATGGACAAATAAGTGAGGCATACAGATTATTAGTCTAGCGGCTTATTTATGCAGCTGCAGTTCCTTGGTTTAAATTCTAGAACAAAGGAGTTACAAAATCTTCTATATAATAGCAACATATAATCACGTTGGTGGTGTGTTATGCCTTCATGTCTCGGAGAGCATGTAGAGCTACAGTGATCTTACGCCAGCTCTGAGCTCTCTTTTTCAATGTGTTGAATTGCAACTTCATGATATTATTAATAGAAAGACAACAGGAAAAAATGTTACGTTATTTTACTTTTATACTTTATATCCCATCCAGATAAACTGGCTGATTAGACGGATAGGACGTTATTTTTACCTTATGCAAGTTCCTACAATCGTCAACACAAAAAACAACATTCCAGACTAAAATTAGACAAAAAAACAGTAAAAATACAGATCGCTAATTATCAAGTATTGGAAATTGAACAATGGATATGACAAAAGCGCGTCAACAGCTAACCTCATTATACTCTTCCGCACCGTCGGCCCTTTGTTTGCGTTCATAGCTGGACGGCTCTGATCTAACAGTTTGTTATTACTAATTGTCTCTTTGTTTACTTTCCTAGTGGGCTTTAAAAATATATTTATTTTATATCGTCATCTACTAAATACAATACAGTTCATATGAAAGAAATATATTGATACCACCGGCTTACCTTCGCTTCGCTCGTCTGTGTCTTTTCGTAATTTTTATATTTTTTCTATATTTTAGAACACCATCTTTTAGCAAATTTGATACTAACAGAAGCATATGGGTTACATTAGACCATAATATATCTGTGTTTCTAAATTAATAAGATATGGTATATATGTCACATACACCTTAAAAGCGTATGTTATATAATATAAATATATTAACTTAATTAGATTATAGCTGAGTTTAGAACAATTTTCTTTCCTTTGGTAGAATACCACGATAAGGTGATCATAAATAGTACAAATTCCGTAAAAGAATCGAGCAGTTCAGTAGAAAATTAACTAAGTAATTTATTAATTTTAGTTATTCAAACTCATTCAACAAATACATTTATAACTAGTTCAAATAAACAATTGCACTAATTACCGTGAAATAAAAAAAAAACATGTAAATTTAAACACACGCCAGTAAAAAAATACGAATAAAAATAAAATAACTGGTAAATTTGAATTTTAATTTGAACACGCTATATACATTTAGCATTCAATTAATTGGTACTGAATGAGTGGTTATTGTGTCTGACTGAAGTCACAACATACTGTAATTGTTAGTGGGTTCGATTTTATCAAGGTACTGAGTTATATAATATTTTACCTACTTTGATTATGACAACATTATTGAAATATAAAATCGGCATTGAATTAATAGATATAGAACTCGCTTTTGTGTCTTTATACCCAAGGGGTATGGCAAAAAGTTTAATTTTAATTGCGATTGTATCTATAAAGTTTATTACAGTCCATAAACAAAACCAGATTTTCAAGGACTTATGAAAATATGGGGGTACTTGACAGAACAAAAGGACTGTTATCAGTGATCACGAGATAAACGAGAGAGGGAGACAGAGATATCGTTAGATGAGCGCGAAACAGACGTGTGAAAAAGACAGAGCGTCAAAGTTGCCGCGCATTTAGAATTCATTGAAAAAGTCGAAGTTGAAAGTTATCTGATCGTAAAACGGTGACGGTCTCCGCCGCAGACCATCGGACTGGAAACTTGCGAGGCATTTTAATGGGAATTACATGTTAAAGCTCCTTACAGAATACTTTATGGCAGTTGATTCATGAAAACTTTTCATTATAATGTCTATTACATAAATTATATAATACAAAAAACACTCGGTAAGTATTTAACAAATATAATAATAATAAACATGTTCCATGGTAAGCTACGAGGCTTATGTTATGGAGACCTGATAGTTGATACACTCACTACACGTATATAACTGTAAATACATACATATTATAAATATAAACAGCCATGACTGGAGTACAAATATTGCTGCTCATCACACAAATGAATGCCCCCAGCAGGACTCGAATCCGCGACCGCTGGCACAGCAAGTAAGGTCATTACAAACTGAGCCAAACGTGCCAAAGTATTTAAACTTCCTATTTACTTTAAAAGTAGTAAGAGTAAATATTTTACCCGATTTCTTTTCTATTAGTTTAAGATTATCCAAATAAGTCGACACTAGTTACTAAACTCTTACTTGCTTGTTAATTCTATAAGCAATAACATTTTAGCTTCAAAGTGCATGCCCGAAGACGCTCGTATCCCTTTCAGAAGTAGAGTCACCTCACTATAAATTCGTAAGTGCACTCGATCGAGGTTGTCCCCTAATTTCAAAGTCATGAATTTCGCCAGTTACAGAGCGCTACGACCATTTGTCTTTCATCCTTGATGTGTTTAAAGTACTCCATCTTTCCATCGCTAAAGATGGATGGTTTTTTGAATTTTAACACTCATTTCTATCTCTTGGGAATTGAATATAATAAAACTATCATAAAAATTATGGATCATGATTCTTTTTTAGATGAACAATAAGACTATTTTTTTATATATTAAGTAAATTTGTACCTACATAATTTTTAAATAAAGTTTAAAGTAATCGTTTGGCTTAGTTTATAGTAACCCTACTTGCTGTGACAGCGGTCGCGGGTTCAAGTCCGGCTGGGGGCATACTTTTGTGTGATGAGCACGCATGTTTGTACACCTGTCATGGGTGTTTATAACATATATGTATTTAAAGTTTTATACGTATGTGTAGTGTTTCAACTATCGGGTATTTAAAACACAAGCCTCGTAGCTTAACATGGAGCTAGATGGTGTTGTGTGCTAATGTCCCAACATATTTATTTATTATTATTTACTCTTGAGAGCGGATATTTCTCTCGAAATATTTTGTAGGAACATCCTTAAAGTGTAATATGTTCATTATAAAAAAGTGTTCAAAAGAACAGTTCACAATTATTGGTAAATACCGTGTATTATACTTGAATTAAGTACCTCTTTCCATTTTATGTCGGTAAATTTTTTGTATACAGAAATCGACATCGCTACCCATCTTATGTCAACACGCAGTCAATGAGTTAGACGGTCAGCTGTATACACTGCACAGTGTAACTCTTTAAAATTTCATAGCAATTTCCTTCCTTCGAATTCCGCCTTTCAAGATATTGTTAAGAAGTAATAAAAAGATATCTAAGACGTTTTACAAAATAATTCAATGGACATTATTATTGTATTACATAACAAGTTGAAGTTATTAATAATTCATAGTTTTCACTAACGATGTAATTGCACTACTTAAGTATAGCAGTCTAAAGTTTTGTTTAATTTAGTTTAGAAAATTATAATTAATATTTAGTATAGATTGCTCAGAGATGAGATATTTTCCCGCAATAAAAAGTATCCTATATATTGTCCTGGATAATCAGCTATCATCCCAAATTTCATTAAAATCTGTACAGTGGTATTCTCGGCCTCTGTATCGATATAATGATTATTTCAATAATAAAAATATTTAATGTACAGATTTAACTGAGAATTTTATTATAGATATAGATCATTAGCCTAGAAAACGCTTATTGATGACAAGTTATTAATAACATACAATTAATATTTGTGCCAAAAATAATGATTAGCGCAAATGATACTAATGTCAGTTTCAATTAATCATTGTGTTCACCATAAGATTGTACGTGACATTGATTAAGTGAATTATAATATTACTTACATAAATATTTAATTTTATTACAACTCATTAAATTATCTTATACATAAAATTTCCATGTCACAATGTTAGTTACCGTACTCCTCCGAAACGGCTTTACCGATTTTTACCAAATTTTATATGCGTATTGAGTAGGTCTGAGAATCGGCTACTATCTATTTTTCATACCCCTAAATGATAAGGATAAGGGTGGTCCTCCCAGACCCCTCCCCAGGGAGAACCCGAGCCGAGCGAGGGTGAGTCGCTAGTATACCCATAATAATATTATTGGAGTTAGTAAATATATAATTATAATAAAACGCTATAATTAATATCATAAACAATGTTTTAAATTTTTTAAAATGAACGAGTACATCAATACAATGAATATCAGTACAAAAAAAAAACAAAAAAAAATATTTTTATGTTCTTCTTTAACTCACTATTACTTGAGCTATTGTGGCTATTGGCTATTATTCCTATATATAAATTATTACTTCCTCGCGTTGTGACGTCTCAACTTAGATAACGTATTGGAGATATCCTAGATTAGTACATAGGCTAAATTTGATCGAAGTATAGGTACTTACGAGTAGAGCCTTAAAAAAAATCTAGTGAAAGATATAGGTAAAATACCTATTTCTTATAATTATATTTTTATATTATATATTGCTTCCTCATACAAACTTTCATACCCATTTTCATCCCTTTAATCCCTCCACGACCGCGGACACGCTGGTGTTACAGTTAACAATAGGCTTCTTAGAGATTTAATTAATTTCTTAGAAATTTACCTGGAGGTGTTAAGGGATGATTTCCGAGATAAAACTATCCTATGTCCTTCCCATGGTATCAAATTATCTTCTTACCTTTCATTTAAATCGGTTTTGTAGATCCAGAATTTACCCCCTACAACGTCAACAAACTCACAAACTTTACCTATTTATAATATTAGTATAGATAACTGTTATAATAAATGTATGAAAATAATAAATGTGTTTCTTATTTGTATTTTGCTACTAGTAACGCCATCTCACGTGCAATGTTTACACTGTATATTTATGGTACTATGCCAATTTTATTTAAAAAGAAATTGTATAATTATTGTCTGTGTATACTTTAAAAATTAAATATAGTCTGTTAGCGACATTCACACGACACACGTTTCATAATAATAACTTATCTTGGTGTCCAGGTGGCCGATACATGATAGGTGGAAGCCGCGGCGATATTCTGGTGATTCGAGAAGCTAGACCTGATGACGCTAGCTTATATTCCTGTGAAGCACAACACGCCCTCACTGGAGAGAAGAGAAGAAGTCCGTCGGCTATGATAGCTGTGTCACGTTAGTATACACGTTCACTTAAAATGTTATTTAGAACTAGCCGACTCGACAGATCTATCATGTCAAGAATGTAGCAGGCCTGATTAAAAAATAGTGTTTTTACATTTTTCTTAGCACTTTTATCAAATTTTTCACTCTATAAGAACCTTCCTTGGACTTCAGCGAATATTTGAATAAATAAAAAATAGCCAAATTAGCCCATATTTTGTTTTCGAGTTTTGCGTTCAGCAACACATTTAGCTATTCATTTTTATTTACATAGAATGCCATGTCAAGAGTACTTCCATCATTTAGTTATTATCTCTTTCCAATATTGATTTAGTACTACTATTGTTCATTTCAGATCCTTCTGGAAGTATGGCGCCGAGAATTTTGACAATATCAGATGATGAGACTGTACCGCAAGGAGGGGATATACGACTGGTTTGCTGTGCTATTGGTAGTCCACCACCTACTTATAGGTAAGATATTTTTAAATTTTACGTTAACGTTCCAGTTAAAACCATACAAATAAACTGAAAATTATGAGGTTTTCTTTATAATAATCTAGTAAAACATTTACGGTTGTTGTTAGTTTAATTCCTAAGTGGAGTGTGATTATTAAATTAGATAGCATACAGTATCTTACCCACTTAAGTCCTAGTGATGATATTAAATATTTATAACATTTTAAACATTATTTTAGTTGGTTCCGCCACGCCAATGGTCGCCTGAGCCCAGTATCCAACAGCATCAGGATATCTGTATCAGAACAAGTGCTGATCATCAGGCGTGCTCAGATATCTGATAGTGGAGTATGGACGTGTCGGGCTCACAATCAGTATGGAGAGCAGCGGCGGGACGCCAGGCTTAGAGTTAGGTCAAGATTAGTAGTCAGCGTGCATCCTCAGCTACAGGTGAGAAATAACTAAAATACTATAATAACTATAGTTCAACAATATTAATGAAATGAGTTTATTTAAGATACTACTTATGCATCAACTTAAAATTCATGTTGGTTGTCGCTTATTACCAAATATGACAGATTACCTTAAAAATACGTAACGTACGTATTTAAAAAAAAAGATTAACTGAAAAATACGCAGATTTAAAAAAATCTTTCTCTTTATAATATTAGTGTACATAGATTATATAATTATTTAATTAGGGGCATAGAAAAAAGAAAAGGTTCATATTAAAATCTCATAGAGATTTAAGATTGGTGGAATATCATTGGCGGAGTTGTCGTGTTACATACAAACGAAAAACCTTACTTGAATTGGGGATGTATTTTAAAAAACGTTTAAGAAATCTATGAACAGTAAATAGGCTTATAAATATTTATATCTCATAATGTGAACAAATACGATGACCGTCCTCCATCAATAAAAAGACTTTACCCTTCTTCTGTTTAAGTCGGTTATATATTTGCTTCCCACGGAGCAACTTATTTAAAAACTTGTCATCTTCAGTTTTATCAGAGTTTTTATACTAAAATGCGATCAGTAGGTACTTTAGGAAATAGGATTGCTACATTAAATATTTACTTCATTACAGCCTCCTTGTTCTTGGACTGTATACTGTGTACTGTAAGGCCTCCAGCGTTTTCCCTGAGGGAAAGCGTCGCCACTGTCGCCGAACGTATTTACAAATCCTTATTTTCATTAATGTATAAAGGATTGTTTGATCTTAAAATTGTATTTGCGATAGCATGAGTCTAATTATAATTTCTTAGATGTGTTCTCTATTTCACAAAAATAATTTTAATTTCAAAGGAAACAAAAAAAAGGTCATACTTTTTGCGAACTGTAAAGTATAACATCCGTTAAAATAATTACATAAGCCCAAAGTTGTCGGTTACCGGTAACTTTTTAAACAATAATATTTCATATTAAAACGATATCAAAAAGAAAGTATAAAGGCGATTTCCAAGATTTAACAATAATATAACACTAGCGACTCACCCTCGCTCCGCTCGGGTTCGTCTATAGCTTGCTTCCCAATAAAAACTTTCATCCCCATTTTCACCACCTTAAGGGATGATTTCCGGGATAAAAAGTATCTTATGTTCTTTCCAAGGTCTCAAACTATCTTTTTACCAAATTTCATCTAAATGGGTTCTGTAGATACAGAGATTACCCCCTACAACCTCACAAACTCACAAATTCACAAACTTTACCTCTTTATAATATTAGTATAGACAAGCGACTCACCTTCGCTTCGCTCGGGTTCGTCCTTAATGAAAAACGAAAACAAAACTATTTCACGAGAACCTTACATTTTTCTGGGATATAAAGTGCTAACTTATGTGCTATTCCAGACTATAATCTATCTCTGTGCCAAATTTCCTCCAGATCCGTTCAGCCGTTCTGGCGTGATTGAGTGACAAACATCCATCCATTCAAACTTTCGCATTTATAATATTTATGGGATGTTATTACAAGTGTTGCTAATGAAATCATATACATGCACTACTATTCAAATCATAATATCATATTGGCGTTCCTTATAAACTTATTTAATTATACGGGATACAAAAACAAAATTTATTTATTAGTTATTATAGATAATAGAAACGTTATAATATTATAGCTTATTTTGTAAAATAAAAAAATATCATAAAAATTGGTTTACAATTCGCGAAAATATCACGCCATATTCACCGGGTTTGAGCACCACCTTTACTCTTCCCTTTTTATTATAAGTCGTTCAATAAATATCAAAGTTCAATAATTCACTTATACCTAAGCTTTTATACAGAGGTAAGGTTTGCAAAGTGTACTTAATAATATTTAAGCGAGAAGAGATAATCGACTCGGTTGTACGTCTGTTGTGTAAATGTTACGGTATACCTCCGACCTTTCGAAAAAACTGAAGATCAAATACTACAAGTAAAGTTACAAGGCGTCTAACGACTAAAAAATCTAGGGTTTTCCTGTGCTGGTCATAGCACCTCGGCTCCTTTGAGTGATATGTATCAGCAACAGCATTCCCAAAGAGTTGATGTCAGACAACCGGCTGGTTTTGATAATTTTGCCAAAACCATAATAGGGAAATGAATAGGAAGATGATGACTTTAAGTATGTTCTCATATAAATTTCAAAACAAACAAACAAATATTTTTTTATGGTTAAATTATTATATTTAACTGATTTGAAGTTCAGTATCATTTTGCAGAAAAAAGTTATACTATGTAACATTGAAAGGTGACAAAGAAAAAGTTCTTTTACAATTTCATCCATACGAAATAGTAACACGATTTACAAACACCCGATTTTTCACATTCTCGCAAGTGTCGTGTCAGTACGACGCGACAGGGCGAGATGGCAAATTGAAAAATACTCGTAAGAATTCAGATCAGATCTGCCGATAGCATTACGTTTGGCGAATATCGACGAGATGTCAAATAACTTAGATCAACTGTCGAATAATAATCCACTTTTGGTGAAAGTTGGAAAGTTTATACACCTGGCTTCTACCTCGAAGTTCGTAGGTTTGATTCCAATAAAGAGCTAAAAGACGAGTGATCACCTCTCTGTATAGTGTACATATTTATCAAAGTGAATATATATTGTATTAATTTTTAAAGGTGTTTTAGGTATAAAAATTTTGTTTCCTCATTCTTGGTCTGTAATAATGTAGTTGAAATAAAAAACACAAACTAGAATCTATAATACAGAAGTAAAAAATAATTACTCTCCATTTTCTTTTTTATAGAGCTATATACAAAATGTATTTATATAACATTAAAAAAAAGTACTTTAACCAAATTAGATTTAAAACCAAACAAAAGGAAATCATCAGATGAATTAAATCAATCGCAAATGAAAATTACATTAAAATATCAATTAAAACTTATTTTCATTAAATTTTCCTCAAAATGTTAGCTATTTGTAAGTAAACCTACTCAAAAGTTATATAATGACCGGCACTTTATCTCAAATGGTCTTTTAATGTGTTTAAACGAATTTTGATATCTCAGACGTTGCGTTCGCTGGGCCAGGTGTAATTGATTCCTTTACGTTTCCAAAATGTTAAAAATAACAAGGAAATAGTAATATAGGAAATTTGGGAACTGCTGAAAAAAATATGGTGCAATAGTAGCCCAATGGTAAAGTGCTAGCCTGGCAAACAGAGTGAAGTGGCTTTGAAGCCCGGGTCGCACCTTCGATATTCTCATGTGCTAATTATTTTAAACATGATATTATCTAATGATGAAGGAAAACATCGCGGGAAAACCTGTAAACTTAGCAAGATTTCCAAAGACATGTCAACTATGTGAACTCGCACTTGTTTAGCTAGAGCTTCGTGGACTATGGCTTGATCCCCTTCAAATAAGATAAGTTAATAAGGAGTATTTGAAAAAAAAGGGCAGAATACAATACAAAAAAATATGTCTGCATTTTTATACTATGTTGTATTATTTTTTATAATAACTAAAAACAAATAAGCAGTATAAAATTCTAATAAAATTATATGTCAATCTGATATTGATTCAATGCACAAAGAAAATGAGTACCTGCCTTCTTCTTTGAAATCAATAAAAAAATATTTCTGGCTATAATACAAATACTTTTTTCATTCACACAGTTCGTTTTTTTAATATTTTACGTATGCCAGTCTCACACCTGAGACAAATCTAAGGAAACCTTACATTTTTATTACCTTATATCTTCCACTTTCCAGGCTACAGATCGTAGCGAAGAAATAGTCATACGAGTATTATGTATATGTGTGTATAATGTATACATACATTGTGTATATATCTATACATATAATGAAATTGTAACTAAGCCGAATCTGTACATTAAATATTTTTCGGAAAATCTTATTATAGTAGACATTATTATTGATACAGATGCCGATTCTATAGTTTTTAGAATTTTTGTCTGTCTGGCTGTCTGTCTGTCTGTCTGTCTGTCTGTTACCGCATCACAGAAAAACCACTGGAGGGATTTTGATGAATTTTCAACCGACTTCAAAAAGGAGGAGGTTCTCAATTCGACTGTATGTTTTTTTTTTTTTTTTTTTTTTTTATGTTTGTTACCTCAGAACTCCGTCATTTATTAACCGATTTGGACAATTTTGGTTTTGTTTGAAAGGGTATACTTCCAGATTGGTCCCATTTAAATTTCAAAAAAAAATACCACCCCTAAGGGTGGAAAAACAACTAATAATGAATTTAACCTACTTCTAATTGTCATATTGACTTGAAACTTTGCAAGTATTTCTATTTCCGTTGATAGTACAGTGGTTCGGTGTTGTTGACCTGATCTGATGGCAAGGCCAGAAGGTGGATAGGTGGAACTCTTCAACGGCTAATAGTAGATACTTTGAGTTTGGGCTTATTTTGTTTGATTTGACAAGCCTAACACGTTAGAATCCTTACTTTGCTATTACTGTCTACACTAAAAAGGGGAAAAATAAAAACTTTTTAACAAAAAAATAAAAACCGACTTCAAACAAAAGCACTAAAAAGTAAAAAATAACTGATTGGTAGTTTTCATTTACTATACATACCTAATCAAATATTTTCGAAGTCGGTGTGCTTTGGCTAAGTAATTAAAGCCTACCTATTAAATACATACCTAATCAAATATTTTCGAAATTGGTGCCAGCCCATACAAAGCAAAGCACACCGACTTCGAAAATATTTGATTAGGTATGTATAGTAAATGAAAACTACCAATCAGTTATATATATATATATATATATATATATATATATATATATATATATATATATATATATATATAATGTGGCTAAAAAATCAAGAGTCTCACAAAAAGGGCAGTCATGTTTGGTTTACAGATGGATCCAAGAAAGGATCTGATGTAGGGTGCGGTATCTATGGCCTTATGCCTAGATTTGACATGAGTGTCAATCTGGGCAAGGAGGCCACCATCTTCCAAGCCGAGGTCTTCGCTATCAACAAATGTGCTGAAGTCATCCTGGAGAGAAAGCTTAGAAACCAAAATATCTACATCAACTCAGATAGCCAAGCAGCACTTCTGGCTATAGATTCTCTTGAGACCAACTCTAAGTTGGTCAAAGACTGTATGGATAATCTGAATGTCCTGGGCACATCCAACAGAGTCACCCTCAGATGGGTCCCGGGTCACTCAGGCATAGATAGGAATGAAAAGGCTGATGCATTGGCAAGAAGGGGCGCTGAAACCCCAGAATGTGGCCCAGAACCATTTTGTGGTATTGCAAAACAACATGCCTATTCAATTCTCAAAATTCACTGCAATCGCCAAGCACTTCAAGAGTGGCAATCCACTTCGGGACAAATACACTCTAAAGCGCTAATTAAGGGATATTGCAAAAATTTTACAAAAGAGTTGCTTCAACTCAACAAGTATAAAACCAGTGCGGTAATCAGAATACTTACTGGTCACTGCAAACTCAATAAACATATGTTTACCCTCAGCCTCAGTCAGACCGCAATGTGCAGACTATGCCATGAGACAGAGGAAACTGCTATGCACATCCTCTGCTCGTGCGGTCCACTCATGCACCGCAGAAGTATCTATCTAAGGCAGCATATTATGCAACCGGAAGAGATACAGATGCTCCCCGCTCAGAAAATCTGGAAGTTCCTGGAGTCAACAGGACTAAGCGGAGAACTTTGAACTCACTATAAAGGGAGCTACAATGGACCAAAACTGGTCGACGTAGCTAGAGCCGACCTCGGCACCACACCCAACATAAATAATAATAATAATAATTGTAAGAGTATACTAATATGTAAAACCTAAGAACTTGATTTTTGGTCATCTGTACGCGGTCGGAGCCGTGAACAATGCTAGTATTAAAAATAAAATTTTAAAAATAAAATAGCTTGGTAACTTCCTGTCACCAGTATTTCTCATTAGTGATATATTTCATTACAAATTATTCATTGATAACACCAAGTCACTTTGAATTTACTGCCACTAGAATTTAGTATACTTTGAATAATAAAAATGTCTGTTTGTTCGAAAGCTCTGGTACTTTCAGCCAGATCTGAAAATTTTCCTTTTAGAATTATTTTTTTATGATTAAAATAATTATCACAATATCATAACAGGTATTAGGTTCATAAATATTATATGTACATACATTGCCTCTGCAGTAACTAATCTTGTGCATTTCAATGTTCTAAAACCCAATCAAAATTCAATACAATAATTAAAATGTATGAGCTAATCTTCATAAAGCACTCTTTTTTTCGTATAATCCGTTTCGAGACCTTTTCTCCGAGACAACGTAAAATGTTCTGCAGAATTATTCATGAGAGATCTTGTATTGACTTGTAACGCGAACGAGAGTAATGGATATTTTTTCGACATCACTGAATTTTACGGATTCCGAAATGAATGAGGCCTTTTGTTCTGTGGTTATTCTTACCACATGAAAGTTGTTTTTTTATGTTAGATGAACATGATGTCTAGTTCCTATTAATTTTTATTTGTGTCGCTGTCGCTTCAATGAAATAAAAAGCTTAAAGTTCTCTATTTATTGTTTTATAGCCTCGAATATTAAATCTTTGTTATAACTTCACTTAAGTGCTGAAAAAGTAGGATAAAGGTCATCAATTCGAATCTGAATGGTGCAATTCAAATTCATATTGTGGTGGTATTTATGGCAAACTTTAAAATGAGGAGTTATTCGACTTGAGTGTATATTTTATGTGTACGTTATGAAATTTATAAGTAACACTACTTAATGTGTTACAAATAAAAACAATAAACAAAAGAGATTTGAAAAAAGCGTAATTCAATTTCGAATTGTGCACTTTTTCGACGATTTTTTCAATATCAATGACCCTTTGATCAATATTTAACTTATTTATATTCACTATTTAAAACCATACAAAATTCTTCACCAGGTAGCAAATTCAGGTAGCTCAGTGACATTCAACTGCTCAGTGGAGGGTGGGGAGGCGCGCGTGCGGTGGCTGCACGACGGCGTGCCGGTGGGCGGGGGCGAGCGTGTGTTGCGCGTGCACGGCGTGGTGCGCGCCCACCGCGGCATGTACCAGTGCTTTGCTGAGAGGGACTTGGATAGTGCACAGGCGGCTGGCGAACTGAGGCTTGGAGGTATGTCCTTTTTTATTGATGCTCATCTTGATTCTTCTCTTCTCTTCTTAGCAGAACTGCCTTCCGAGCCGGTGGTAGACTCCTCACGGACATTTAATTTAATTTTTGAAAATGTAAAAAGTGACAATTCAAAAGTGCTTGTAACTCTATTTGAATAAAGTATATATTGATTTGATTACTTCTTTATCATCTGTCATCTCAAATTATTTATCTATTCTGTTAATAACTATCTTAATTTCGTTTTCGGACAGAGAATCTGGTGATCCTTAATCATGTTGGCCAATCTTACTGAGACTAGTCGCATGCGCATAGGAGATACTACAATGCGTGCGCGCAGACGAAAGTACACTCTCTTTTCCTTTCACTTCCTTGTAATTCCGGTGAGACGATAATTCAACATGACCGGCGTAAGATTAGACGCAGGTCGGATGGATTCAACTCGTGGTTTGCGGTGAAATACCTCCAACTCCCCAACGCTGAGAATTCATCGATAGATAGTTTCATCGATGCATTTGATATTGGTTTCCTGACTCATAATCAAGTACTTATTTTACTAAGCTTTTTTCAAATAAATTTACACTTTTTCTGCATCTACGAGTATATCGAAATCTGCATTCTTAAACTAGTGCAATTAACTCGTATAGAACATTGAACTTTTAGTTATTTCTAATGTTACATTAATGTACATACTCGTAATTAAGCCCAATTTCTGAATCTTTAATATTAACACAAATATTTATTTTTATTAAAAAACTACGAGATTTTAACCAATTAGCTTGCCTAAAATTATATTTTTAAGCAACGTTGTTCACTAACGCTATATTAAGTCCTAACCACAATCTGGTGCAAAAGATAGAGATCGCTTTCTTCCTTAAAACGAATATAGTAACGTCTTACATAACATTTATTATTAAAAATTTTACTTTATACATTTTGAAGTACTGTCCATGATTTTAAAGCTCCTATTTCATATTAAGCTCATTTCATTTTTTGCACTGAACGCTCAAGCAATAATAAAATTTTTGCATCTGTCTGATTGTATCTACTAATTTTTGTAGGAACGGAATCGTTTGTAATGAAATTTTAACTTACGGATGGAAAATAGAGGTAGAATAGATTACTTTTTATTCAGGGAGATTCTTCTTATTTCTCAAAGATCTTTTTATACCTGAAAATGAAAAGGCTCAGAATGTGGCATAGGAATATAATGAGTTTTGTAACACGAAGTCAAGTGAAGGCCATTTGAAGCGAGTATTAAATATGCTTACAATATTATGTAAGAAAACTTAAAAAAAAAACACAAATCCCTGTAAACTACTAAAACTTTAGTATTTAAGGTGCTGTTCGTTGCTCTTAATTGGTTTTTCTCATAACAGAGATTATTTTAAAGTTATAAATAGTTCAGAAATTTTATTACAAAAAGCTCGCAAATAATCTCTTTATATTAATTTTTATTAAACTTTGGTATAGGTTGAACTTCAAAGCTTGGTTGTTTCAATGCAAAATTCATTAGAGTTTTGCAGACAAAGCTTCATGTTAGTTAATTGAATAAAAAACAATTTAATTACAAATAACGAAATTATTCCTTAGACTTTTTATGCTACCTGGCTTTTTTTCTATTGCTAATGTTTAAAAAGCTTTTGTGTAGAGCTTATTAAGCACATATTTAAAGACTTTTTTGTTATTATTTTTATTATTATCTTTTAGAAGAATATATTTATTTTTCTATTATTTTAGAACATAACCTTTATCATTATCTTCGGGGAACTTCCAACTTTAAAATCTTCATCTTTCAGAATACGTTACGTAATTTTCATAAGTTAGACAAGCTTTGCATCGCTTAGGCAACTTTCGTAGATAGTTAGGTTTTAAGCCGTCTCCCTTACTAATAGGGAGTTAGAATATTATATATCAAACCTCTGATTATAGAATCTATTATAATATAGCATGATAAGAAAATTTCACATGTTTTTTACGACATTGATGTCAATTTACTTCTTAAATCTCTTTAACTATTAAATAACATCTAAAGTGTAAATAATGAATACTCTATAGTGTAATTCAGGCACTTTAGTTAGCAAACTGGATGTTATTAGGCTAAAATGTATTCCTCAGGTCTGGCATAAATTATGGTAATATTCATACCCCTAGGTAGCTGGAGATGTATGGGGGTCACATTAATTTGGAAGTTTCATGTAGTTTAATATGAAATAGAGCTAAGAGGAAAATTAAATATATTCATATGAAGTTGAATGCCTTAAGTAAGTTATAATAGAGTGTACTAGCTAGGAATTTTTGAATAAGAGTAGATAATTTTTTCTACAAAATTGTACTCAACCTGGCAAGTTTAACATTGTTTCGAAGTTCGATATTTACAATATATATCTACCAAAAAGATACACACCACAATGATATGCATATTCCAAAGAGATTCAGTCAATCTAAATGAAATAATGTACGTTTGTATCTATGATATAAGCAAAAATATAAAAGCGGACATCAAAAAATATGACATCTTATTTTTTCATAAACCTAACAGAACTATATTATTATGGCTGCAGTTTAGTATTAGGGACGCGGCCCCTGGCGGAGTGGGTGGTATTTTTAGATAGGCGACGTGATAGGGAGTCCAAATATATAAAAATTATTTTAAGGAAACAAAAGAGTAAAAAGTTATTGAGACTTAAAGTTATAACATATCTAACACATTTCCATACATTTCATTACCTAAATAAGTGATTACAACAGATAAACATACCTTCAACGACCGCTGTCCACAGAAATAAGTTTATACGTTAGTAATTATACTTGATTTTGCTCACTACTTTACACGCGTGGCATACGTTAATATAAATTTAAGGTATCTCAATTTTTTTTTAAAGGCTTATAGTTGCGTTAACAGACGCAATCGATTCTGCCAGTGTCACGGTAATTTGTGAGGAAGACACGAATGAGATTGAGCGGTAATTTTGAAGTTTGGTAACTTTATTGTGGAATTAAAACTATAAATGAATGATCGGACAAGAGTAACCTACAACAATAGAAAAATAATTACGTAATACAAAAATGACACAATGATTGAGAATGAAAAAAAATATATACATAATGAGAACTATATTATAATTTAATTTTAATATCTACTATAAATTTAACTAGCCTTTTAATAAATGGACTAAATACAAGGGCTAATAAACATTTGGTATTAACTGGGCGGTGAATTTGAAGAGGGGTTATAATCTCAAATTTCATTTAAATCTATTGAACTGTTAGGTTGTAACAATTAAATTTACTCACTCACTAGTGACAGAATTGACATTTAAACGTCGATAATTCCGTATTAAAAACTCTTTCGGTGAATTGTGCAAATAGGCATCGAGACGACGAGATATTAATATTATTGTTGTTATATTTAGGAAGAATACATAGCACAATGTAAACATATTAAGAAGTTAAACGTTAAAAAATCACAAATCTACAATTAGATAGCTTCAGAATAAGTTAGTTAAATATAAAAATCGATGGATCAATTTCTATATTTAACTTGCTTGTTCTAAAAATCTATAACAGAACGAAACAAAAAACTAAACTAAATCTTCCGTATTTGCATTTCAATTACCTCAGCATAAAATTCAACGCAAATAAAGGCGACCCAATTTTATGAATCAGTAAATTGCAATAGTACAATGGCGTAGTCCATCTATAGTATATCTATAGTATATCTATAGGTACTTATAGGACTCGATTGTCCGGATTGCTTTATTGATTAAAGCATCACTGGACAAGCGATGCGTCACTGACGCGAAACGAATTTTCATTGGAAATTTATATTACGTCAATCATTGCTAGTGCAATGCTGGGATTCTGGGGCGAATTATTTTTATTTTTTTATTTTTATTTATTTATTTATTTATTTCAGGCAATATTTACATAGGGATCTTAAATATGTAAACAGAGGCCCATAGCATATACCTTAAAACTAACATATATATTAATTATAAAAAACTTAAAAAACTTATTATGTTACAGTTATATTTGCAGTTTTTTAGTGCAAACTGAGATTTACGCCTTATTTGTTTAACTAATAAATAACAAATTACCTCAGTTCGTATTTATTTTTTATTTAGTTAACATGTATGATAGAATGAATGGATATAGCGATTTAAATGGCCCTTGATTCTACTCTATTTTATTTGCCTCGCCGGTCAAGTGGCTGGCGTGCAGATTATGAGGGTTCAAGTTCCGATTTGGTCCATAAAAATTAATAGGTTTCTCTCGATGTTTGTGGTTACACCAACGTGCTTTACACAACTTGGAAACTTGAAAAGACGTTGAAAGTCTTCCGCTTTTTAGCTACATTAAACTTAGTTAGCAACGACCAATCCTTTAATTAAAATTTTAATCATCTTCTGTTCTAAAAATACAAAAGTTTATAAATCGATGTGTTTGTTACTTCTTAACTCTATAAACACATATCTTATTTGAGTGTTTGGAATAGAAATAGGGAATGCTTTGAATTATCACATAGGCTACTTTTTATCACCAAACTTAGCACATTTTAGTGAATACTATGTTGTCTAAAACATTTTAAAATCTAGACTTTATATTATTTTATTATATAACACTCTCTGCCAATATATCTCTGTAGTGCACATATGTGCCGCATGCGATCAGCGAAGGCATTCGTCAGCACAATCGAGATATTCCACTGAGTTATATGGAACATTTAGAACGTGTCGTGAGCTGTTCTGGCCACACGACCCTCGATATTCAACTACTAAATAAGAAAAATCCTTTTATTGAAAATAAAGATGAACCTTCGCTTTGTTCGTTTGCATTCCTAGATGTTTTTTTTAATTTATAATATTATATACAGACGTCAGACAGCGCCACCTTTTGGCAATTTTTACTACTAACAGTAGCCCAACCCGTCCAGCCGTTTTAGCGTGAATGAGTAACAAAGATATACACATACAAAGTTTCGTGTTTAAACAAATAGTTTCGTAATTTGAATTGCTCTAAGCCATGTAAAAAAGTAAATATGCCTAAATTCTAAGGTTTTACTTAGTACCCATTGAAGAATTTGGCTTGGTTCAATAATTAGATTAGGTCGATAATACCAACTTATTGTATCTCCCTAAGATAAGTCAACTAGGCGGCACATTATATGGTACGACTCACGGCCGCCACCTGAGACTGGAACCCAGAACCTCTTTATCTACTGCTAACTGTATGCGCTAAAACCTAAATGAAATATCATAAATCTAAGCTATAGAATTTTATATAATACTAGGAACATATCCTAGCTTCGCTCGAGTGTGTCCCTGAGTTTAAATAATGAAGAAACGCATAAAAGAAAGATGTCTAAAAAAAATATTTGAGCTCCAGAGTTTTATCACAATCAGACCAATAGTTTAGGGACGCATAAAGGACAAACAAACGAACATTCATTTTTATTTATATAGCTATAAATAATCGTAATTGTAATAATCGCATAAACAAAGTACGTGGTGAAGCGCAGTAAGAGTCCCCAGCGGGCGCCCATCCAGGGGTGAACGGCACAAGTCGCAGCAAACTTTATATTGTATTATTTTCATTGCAGATCGTATGCAAGTTTGAAACTGTGCACTATTTTTTATTACAAAACTTGTTTCTCAAAGATATTTCATAATAACATTAGCTTTTGCTTCTTTTGAGATTATTTTGTTAATGGTATAACTTAATTAACTGAAACTTTAAGTATTACAAGATTTTCAGAAACTTTGATAATTTTAGAGACTTTATGTTGAAGTTATGTGACGTCAGTGATGTTGTATGATTTAGTATACTACTGATTAATTAATAATTATCATGTCTAATAGTCTCTCCCGTGACCATGGATGCTGTAAAGCATTCGAAACGTCGGGAACCAAAAATACAAATAAATCCGCGAAAAAATCCGAAAAGATAGTTTTACTTAAAATGTCAAATATTCGCGTAAATCTAAGAAAGTATTTATTATATATTATGCTTTTATCAATGTATATTGTATACTATGTATGTAGAATTGAAATAGTTTTTTATGAATTGATACGAAATCTAGGATGTTTAAAAATTCGGTATTTAAATTAGACCAGTTCAGCCCATTTTCTTCAAAGTCCAATATTTTAATTAAAAAAAAACAAATATTTAACGGTTTTTTAAATATTTATGATAACTAAAAACGATATCAAACAAAACTAATCAAATCAATTATTTATATCTCCGTTTAATTATGTTATGTACAAATATAACGTACTAGCGACTTATCCCCGCTTTGCTCGAGTTCGTCCCTAGGTACGTTTTAACAGATATTATGGAATATATTATATACTAGCATTGCCCGCGGCTCCGTCCGCGTTCAGGTGATCAAAAAGCAAATTCTTAGGTTTTACATATTAGTATACTCTTACAATGCAGTTTTTGTATTTTTTCTCAGAAACGAGATATTTTCCCGCGGTAAAAAGTATCCTATATGTTGACCCGGATACCCACCTATCATCATACCAAATATCATCAAAATCTGTCCAGTGGTTTTCTCGTGATGCGGTAACAGACAGACAGACAGACAAAAATTCTAAAAACCATAGATTCGGACTCTATTTCAATTAGATTTTCCAAAAAAGATTTAATGTACAGATTCAACTTAGTTACAATTTTATTATATGTATAGACTAGCGGCTCACCCTCGCTTCGCTCGGGTTCGTCGCTAGGTACGTTTTAAATAGATATAAAAAGAAAAAATCTTTCTTTCTCACATTTTAATTATATGTTTTAATACTTACCTATTCCGGACTAAGAGAAATCCAAAAATTAAAATATCATAAAAATTGGAACGCGGTCGAACGGGATAAAAAGTATCCTATGTCCTTCTCCTGGCTCTAAACTACCTCCCTGCCAATTTTCAGCTAAATCGGTTCAGCCGTTCTTGAGTTATAAGCGAAGTAACTAACACGACTTTCTTTTATATATATAGATTATATACATAGGTATGATGAGTTGTTGTGGTTTGAATTATAACGTGTTTTCCCGTGGGAATAAGATAATCTCCCGCGGTAAAAAGTAACTTATGTCACTCTCCAGCTCTCCAACTATCTCCACACAAAAAAATTACGCCAATCCGTCACTCTGTTTCGACGTGAAAGAAGGTCATAAACAAAGAAACACATTTTCACATTTATAATATTAGCATAGATGGCAGACATTCTTATCTAGCTTAGGTACCAATAAATAATCAAGTATACAAAAATTTAAATATCACTTTAATACAAACAAAGCCTACATCCAAAGTTGCACATAAAACCATATCAACTCAGATATTTCGTTAAACAAAGAGTTAAAAATTTAATCGCCATACGTCATACTCGTAGCTCGTCCCAGATTCCAACAGATCGCCTGTCGGCTGTCCGGCCCCTATTCTGCAATAGCGGCCTTCCTGTAGCGAGCATGAGCTGTTTTAGCGTTCATACACGTTCATCAATGATTTTAAATAATTAATAATTTAGTTGAAAACGAAATAATATGATATGATGATTATTTAAGTTCATATTGCTTAAGGTTGGCAACACTGATTTTCAATTATGTAAAAGATAAGTTAATCGATTTTAACTATTAGTAAAATTAAACTAATAAAAAAAAATTATTTATAGTACAAAATATTTTTAGCATTGTCATATAAAACAGATACAGATTTACTAACAAATGTCTCTTTTAAAAGTGGCCTCGACATGTGACGTTAAGTCAAACCGAAGAATAAAATTCAAAAATCCGAGTTCTAATCGTCTAAACACAAATTCAAACTTACGCACACCACATAAAGTACCTTTTTGAACATAGCACGGTGCGTTTTAATTTTGTCATCCGAAAAGCATTGAACAAAAGAGGTTTAAAAAAGTGCACAGTTTCGATTTTGCACTACTATTTTAAGGACACTTTTGAGACGCTAATTTAATATCTTAATTTTTTTATGTCAATGTCAAATTAACTTAATTTAAGCAGGTTAAAAATAGTTTGATGCAAACGAATATAATTAATTATGATGCACATTAATGTGTTCATTAATTTTTCATGCTGAAAGGCAAAATTATATACGTTAAATTTTTAACTTCTATAATGAAAAATATAAATTGTCTGTATGAAATTTTATATTCAAGCTTGATTTGATTTATGATTGTATTTAAATCTATACATATAATAAAATTCTTATTAAGTCGAATCTGTAAATTAAATATTTTTTAGAAAATCTTTTTTTTGTGTGTCTGTCTGGGAACGCATAACGAGAAAACCACTGGGCGGATTTTGATGAAATTTGGTATGACGATAGCTGGTTATCTGAGTCAACATTTAGTATACTTTTTACTGCGGGAAAATATCTACTCTCTTAGAAATCTATACTAAACGTTAAAACGTAAGGGAGGAACCCAGTGAGTCGCCAGTGTTTGTATATATCTGATTTTTTTTTTGGATATCTACAGTTATAATAAAATTGGTAAAGACGGTCTAGTAAAAAACCGAGCTATTAGCCTCATTCATGTACATAATATAATATTTCAAACCAAGTATTGGTCGCTTTCTCTCAATGTATATCTCATTTGCTCTCAGCATTTTGTCTGCAGATTTGAAGGCGGGTCTATTACCATTACGCCCGCAACCCCCTGTTTGTGACCGACATTAAAAAGGCCGAAGTAATTAAATAAAGTGTATGTTTTTTGCGCTACGCGACATCATTCGTAATATATTATATGAATAACGTACATAAAATACAAGGAAGAAAGTACAATTTCATCAAAATCCCGTGGTTTTTCCGTGATGCGTTCACAGACAGACAAAAATTCTAAAAACTATAGATTCGGCTTGTGTATCAATAATAATAAATATTATAATAAGATTTCCCAAAAAATATTTATTGTACAGATTCGGCTTAGTTACAATTTTATTATATGTATAGATAGATAACACTACTACTATATAGGTATAGTACGAACTATATATTATTATTCCATACTTTGTACCTTGCATATGGAAACGTTGTTTTTAGTGCCTTTGAAATCGGTGTACTTTATTGTTAGATAATATTATAATAATTCAGCCCTTTAAACATCCCACTGCTGAGCACTGTTAGAAACTCTCCTAATGTGAGAGGATTTCTCTCTACCAAATTCTTTCTCTACCAAATTCCAAAATGCGGGTTGCCAGACTTCACTTGTCTTTCGAAAACTTGGTCAGTTCTCTCAGACGTTAGCTTCCCTACGATGTATCCAAACATCGTAAGGCATAATATGGTAATTGTGTTGAAACTGCTTTTCAAATGAAAATTTTAGTAGTGTGATAGTAAGATTTTGAACCCGTTTCACTTACTTTCTCAAGTAAGCGTGTGACTGCCATAAAGCCACTGAGCTACTATACTGTTCTTTTTTTTTAAATACCTAATTATTATTGCAAATAAAATTAAAAATGTTCATTAAATACAATCAATACTCAATATTTAATATTATAAATGTGAAAGTTTGTATGGATGTTTGTTACTCTTTCACGCCAGAACGGCAGATCAGATCTGGATGAAATTTGGCACAGAGATAGATTATAGTCTGGAATAACACATATTCTACTTTTATCCTGGAAAAATGTACGGTTCCCGCAGGATAGGTTTGCTTTTGTTTTCCTAGTTAAGACTACTAGTTAAGAATATTTTGGGTTTTAACTTATTTCCACCGCCAATTAAAAGCACATAGAGCTGAAGTCATTTCATAATTTCCAGCTAACTCAAATAGATAGCGTGTCAACGTCCGGTTTCACAATAAAGTGTTCACGACCGTTGCTGTTATTTACTGCCTCATAATTCCTCTGTCAAGCTCATTTACTCGCCGCTGCAAATGCTTTGAGTTATATCGTCGATTGCGAAACTATTTGCTTTGATGTTCTCTATGTTTGTATTTCTTATTGACTTCGACAATGAAAAAGGTATTTGTTTTGGGTGTATGATTTTATTTATGTGTATGTAACACGAAATGCCTTAAGGTATTGGTAGCCCAGTGGTAACGCGCTCGCTTTGGAAACTGAGTGACGTGGGTTCTAACTTCTAATCCCGGGTCTTGCATCTCTGATATGTTCATGTGCGAATCATTTCCAATATGACTGTCACGTGTCTTAACGTTGTAGGAAAAATCGTAAGGGAACCTGCATGACTGAAATAACCTAGCAAATATCAAAAGACAGATGAAGTCCGCCAACCGCCAACCAAAGCGTGGTGGACTATGGCCTGATCCCCCTCGTACTGAAGGCTCGTCCCCAGCAGTGCAACGTTAAAAAGGGCCGAATATATACATATAATACGAAATATAAGATAATTATTGTAAAATTTTTTTCATACTTCTTTCTTAATAATGTAGGAAGAACAATTTTTAAAGTGCCATATTAATTTTAAACTAATGAACCGATTTAGATGAAATTTGGTAAGACGATAGTTTGAGACACTGGTAATGACATATGATAGTCTTAATCTCAGGAATCATCCCTTAAGAGGGTGAAAATGGGGATGAAAATTTGCTTGGCGTATGGAAAAACACCAGGATGAGTCGCTAGTATATTATATAACGAAAATTTAAGATATTTAATTATTACATAGGATCTGCTAATATGTGCCTACAAAAGAGTGATGGACGATGCCCGCACATCGTTTGGTTCTTTGTTTACCCAACATTCGAAGCGTTGATTGGATTCCGCTTTGACACTCTTGATTTATAGCCTCGTCTGGACACATTTTACATGTATAGATGAGGGCAAGTATGAAAAAATTGAAAATTTATGAAAATTGATGACCGTACCTACAGTATTTTTAAAAATATTTTTTGGATATTCTGTTTTCATACATTATTAGTTTGGTTATGTATTAAATATTACTTTATTGCCAAAATTGTGTTTTTAATTACTACCTAAGTGAGAGCTAATATCTCAAGAAATATTACCAAAATTGCACACCAAGCGACACACAATATTTTCTAAGCCTAAGCTGTAAATAAAAATTAATATCATTTAACCAAAAACACTATGTGACTTTCTTATTCCTCATTTATTTTTACCATTATACTAATATTTATATAAACAAAGAACAAAAAATATATCATCAATACAGTTTAATATACAACCAGTACAAAAATTAAATCATTATGTTTATCGATTCTTACTTCCATAAGCATAAGCAAAGCTTAAAAAACACAGTATTACGACACATATTAATTGCCTCGTTTGTTTGGTCCCGCGTCGGGCCAAGTAATTATGGGCTTTTCTGTAAAGAAGTTGTCAGTAACAGCCCTGAGTTGATAAGTTGACGGTGTTTCAACCCCTTAATTTGGAGAGATCACTCACCAGTTGTATGTGTTTGATGTATGAGTGATGTATGAGTTTGATTTTATATCTTTTCAGATTTTTTCACGGATTTAATTTGGGAGAAACTCTCCCGTGACCAAGATTGCTGTAAAGCATTCGAAACGTTGGGAACCAAAAACCAAAATGAATCCGCGAAAAAATCCGGAAAGATAGTTTTATTTAAAACGTCCAATGTTGACGTAAATATAAAAATGGAATAAAAGAGTGCACTTGTGTCTGCGGATACTCTTGTATGCTATAATATTATCTCTTGTGCCAGACATGTGGCTTGTCTTAGTGAGATTGGACGCCGTAGCCAAAATTGATCAGGAGCATTATTAGGACTTACAAATTCGTGTTTCATAATATTAATATTTATTTATTTTATAATTAATATTCACCATTAAAGTCAATTAACGTTAAATATTGCAGACACGGCCCCAGAGCTACACTACACATTTATCGAGCAAGCCTTACACCCGGGCCCGGCGCTCGCGCTCCACTGCTCCGCCTCAGGCTCGCCATCGCCACGCTTCACATGGCTACTCGATATGCAGCCGGTAGAGGAACACAACACTGCGCAAAGGTAAAAACAATATGATAGAAATATATATCAATATTTATATAGCTATATATGTCTGTACAAACATTTAACGTGAGCGGAAAGGTGCAACGGATTGAACTGCTAAATTACCATATCGTATTCATTTATATGATTTGGGGTAAAACACTTGTTTGACGAAGTCAAATGCTATGTAAATACTTATTAAAAGACATAGCATCTCGTCTTAAAATCCAGCAGTGAGAAAAAACCTGGCTAATTTCTTGCCAAAATAATTATAATGGTGATTTGTAGGGGGAATGTAGCTCTATCGTTCTTGTTACTATTACACGTGGGCATCTATAGAGAAATATACGATATGTTTGGAATAATTTTTACTAATCATCCTGATTTAAGAAGAATTCTTACTGATTACGGTTTTCAAGGACATCCTCTCCGAAAAGATTTTCCCCTCACAGGCTATATTGAAGTTCGATATGATGATGAACTAAAAAAAATAGTATACGAATCTGTTGAATTTGCTCAAGAAATGCGTAGCTATCAACTAGAATCCCCATGGAATTATTTAAAAAATTTCCATGAAGGTTTTAATTGTTTTGAAACTGAAAAGAAATGATCATAGAAAAAAAAACATTGTATATATGTTGTATATGTGTGTATGTACATTGTACACGATGTGTACAATAATTTTTAAGGAAAAATATGTATTTTTTTTGTAAATAACATATATATCAGTATTAATTTTGTGATATTGTATGTTTTGTGTGTAAATAATATACAAGTATATCAGTTTAAAAAAATATTTTTAAAGGTTACATTAATACTCTATCTATCGATAATTTTCCTAACAATTATAAATGTTTTTTCTAGGAGTATATCCCAGTTTATGAGTCCCAACGGCGACGTGGTGAGTTATCTGAATATAACGTCGGTGCGACCGGAGGACGGTGGGCGCTACACTTGCCGCGCGCACAATACGAGGGGCGCTGTCGAGCACTCTACCAGGCTTAACGTTTACGGTAAATATACTATTGCCTTGAAATGAAGGAAAATAATGTGAGAAAGCCAGCATGAGTGAGATAAATTAAATAGTTTTCAAAGGTCAGTGTGGTAAACCATATCTTGTTCCCCTTGCAATTTCTAATGTGAGATTTAATAACTTATGAAATGTTTTTTAAACGTTACGTCAGTATAATGGAAAATTATGATAATATTGTGAGTTATTTAGTCAGTTAGGTACTATAATGTGAGTTAGTTAGTTTAGTTATCACAGTAACAATGTTAGTTAGTTAGTTTTAATATAAAACATATCCGCAGGTCCGCCGTCCATCCGCAACATCGGGCCAGTCCGCGTGGTGGCGGGCGTCAACACTACCATCTACTGTCCCTACTCCGGATTTCCAATCAGGTTGATGGAGGTGCATTTGTTTAGTAAGACTATAAGTTTCGTTTATGTTTATTTCCCGTTTAGTTTACATCTATTGTTATTTGAAGCATGTGTGTGATAGAGGATAGAATTTCTAGATTTTGAGAAGACCTAACTTGAAACTTAGGTTTTTTCTTTTCCTAATTTCCTTATACAAATTTTCCCATTGTAGTTTCTTTCACTATAATGCTATCTAAGATAAAACACTAGAAAAATGAAATACGTCATTTACATAGGTATATTCCGTGAAATGTTAAAATTTCCACTTAATTTTTTTTTAAATATTTCTTTATGATAATTCTATAAACTTCTTTATGATAGAATCATCATTTATATTTTTCATTTAAATCTTTAGACAGTTTGTTAATATTTTTTTCTAAACAGAATTTATATCTATACTTGAAAATACCAACAAAACGAACCAAAGACATAGATATACTATTGGGGGAAACATACATACATATATTACTATAAGATTTTACTATTCTGTTTTCTTATCTAGCTGACTCTCTTTTAACTACATCGCTCTCCGTTAACTATAGTATAACTACATCTATCTATACATATAACAAAATTGTAACTAAGCCGAATCGGTACATTAAATATTTTTTGGAAAATCTTATTGAAATAAACGATACAGAGGCCGAATCTATAGTTTTAGAATTTTGTCCGTCTGTCTGTCTGTTTGGTGAAATTTGGTGTGGTGAAAGCTGGTTATTCGGGTGAACATATAAGATTTTTAACGCGAGAAAATATCTCATTTCTGTGAAAAAAAAACAAAAACTGCAATGTAAGAGTATACTGATATGTAAAACCTTAGAATTTGGTTTTTGGTCATCTGAACGCGGGCGGAGTCGCAGGCAATGCTAGTTTACTATAAGTACGTATTATAGTAATATACTAAATTAAATAACTTTAAACAAGTTATAGCCTTAGTCTGAGATGTTGAATCCAAGTATATTATTATGGCGACACGTTTGGCTCAGTTTATAGTGACCCTACTTGATGTGCCAGCGGTCGTGGGTTCGAATCCCGCTAGGGGCGTTCATCAGTGTGATGAGCACGAATGTTTGTACTCCAATCATCGGTGTTTATATTTATAATATATACTACCATAATATATACATATATATTTAAAGTTATATATGTGTAGTGTATTAACTATCTGGTATCCATAACTTAAGCCTCGTAGCTTATCATGGAACTAGATGGTGCTGGGTGTTAATGTCCCAACATATTTATTTATTTATTATATTTTCCAGTGATATCCGATGGCAACGCGGCGGAGTGGACGTGGGGTCTACGGGTCGCGCTCTCGCGGGCGGCGGCGGGGAGCTGCTGCTGTGGCCCGCGGAGCCCGCCGATGCGGGCCTGTACTCCTGCAGAGTGACGGCCCCATCCGGGCAGTACGCACAGAAGGACGTACAGATATTTGTTAGAAGTAAGCTAAGTATTTTTAGTTCGTTAAACGAACATATCTTTCATTTTGTGGAAAGAAACATGTACAGTAGTGTCTGTGTAAATTTTGATTATGGGCATGAAATATGTATATCTTATTATAAAAAGCTTTGAAAAATATTGCATTTGTTGCAATAACTTAAAATAGATGAATACAATAGGTGCGAGACCCGGGATTTGAACCCACTTCATTCGGTTTCTCAAGTATATGTATATTCATAAATATATTATATTATATAACTTCAGGTATACGATTTTAAAATGTAATATTAAACATTTTCAGATCCACCAAAAATAGCAGGCTTCACATTTCCGGCTGACTTAGTGGAGGGCAGCTCCATACAAATACTCTGCGGCATCACGTCTGGTGACAAGCCGGTGTATTTCTCATGGCTCAAAGACGGACTGCATATTCCTTCAAATCTACAGGTATCTTAAAAGTTCTATTCAGAGCTTATTACTTTTAGCATATCTTAAACTATTACATCAATCATTGCATTATTGCTGCCTCAACGAAAGACTAACACTGTTATATTTTTTTTTAAATCTCTCTAATATTTACATTTATTCTAACTATGGAATTGTACTTATAGTTTTCTATATTTTTAACAGGTACAAGAAAAATCTTTAGATGAGTTCAGCTTCCTAATCTTCTCTCATGTGACGTCAAAACACAGCGGCGACTACACCTGCGTCGCCAGTAACAGCGCGGCCGAGGTCAACCATACCGCTCGACTGGCTGTTAAAGGTATTTTAACGGACCTACATACATCGATTAAAAAAAGTACTACCTACATATAGCTATAATATATAGCAACCTATTTTATTTATTTTGTTTTAGTTGCTCCATCATGGGTGTACGAGCCACAGGATGTGTCAGCGCTGTTGGGCACTCAGATTCTCGTTCATTGCGCTACGAAAGGGTATCCCGAGCCAAGAATCTCATGGTTAAAGGCGCAAGGTATTGATAAATACGGTTTTTTTTACTTTTCTCTTATAATTACATCATGATTGGCACTTATCTTACTGTAAAGGAAAACATTGTGAGGAAACCTACATGTCTGTGAAAACCAAGTTTTCGAAATCAAATCAAAATCAAATCAAAATATTTTAAATTCAGCATTAAATTATTACAATTTTTACTGAACATCATGAGTCTATTACCAGTTCGGAAAGGAGAAGCCTCAGACCTGAGAAGAACTGGCGAAAGAAACTCAGCGGGACCAATATCTTTTCTTAAAGTATAATCTTTTTTTAAAGTAAAATTATAATTCACAATATTTCTATCAAGTTGAACTAGCCTGGAGGCGATCAAAGATATGTGAAGTCTGCCAATCCGCACTTGGCCAGATGGACTATGGTCTGATACCCCTCGTATTGATGGAAGGCCCGTACCCAGCAGTGGGACGTTAAAAAGGCCTGAATACAAAAATTATATACACACTTTTTATGAGCTATCAAAAAACGATTCACCCGTATATTTTGTATGGTAACATCAACCTAAGACGACACATTTTGTTAACCGCCTCACGAGTTAAACTAAGATGGTCTGGGTTTATATTACGTTTGTCTATTTGACCGCTTATTTATAACATTTAGGTAATGAATTTAAATCCTTGATCTGTTAATGAACATAGTATACTACGATACATATATTAATGCACTATTGCTGTTCAAACAATATTATAATTCTCACTTAATTTTATTCATGTGTGAGGCATTAAATGACGATACGTGTAAATTCTCGTTACAAAAGCACGTATAACCGTGTTCCTCTGATACATATCTAATACAATATATGCATATATATGTTCTTCTTACAATAGGTCCCAGTTCCACCGACTTCCGTCCATTAAACCGACTAGAGGTGCCGGTGACAGTGCTCGGTAACGGCTCGCTGTCGGCGGCGACGGCGGCGCGCGCGCACGAGGGCCGCTACATGTGCCGCGCCGACAACGGCGTGGGACGAGGACTGTCTAAGATCATCACTGTTTCTGTTAATGGTTGGTATATTTAAGTTAGATTTTTTTTATGTATTAAAATAAGTAAATGGGAAAGTTTATTTGTACATGTGTGTGTGTTTCTTACGCCTTCACGCTGAAACATCTGGGCTGTTTGGGATGAAGTTTTAACAGTATATCTCAAAGTCCATCTCTTTCTTTCTCTTTATTTCTAGTAATCCGATTCAAATGTTTTATGTATTTTATTATTATTATATTTTCTCATTTACTTAGAACCAGCACATTTTGAGTTCTCGTCGCGCAACACGTCAGTACGTCGCACGGCGAGCGCCGCGCTGGCGTGCTCCGCGCGCGGCGACCCGCCCATACAGCTGCACTGGACACACAACACGCAGCGTCTCGACCTCTCCACGTACAGGTGAAAGAAAAATTCCCACTTATTTTTATTCAAAATATTTCTATATGATAAAATTCTATAATTTTTATTCTTCATTTAAATTTTTAAGCATTTTGATTATTTTTACTATAAACAAAACTTACATCTCTACTCGAATATATATATATATATATATATATATATATATATATATATATATATATATATATCATCACAATATTATAAATGTGGAAAATGGGAAATTTTCATTTTTATCCTATTCTGTTTTCTCCACAAACCGGTAAAAAAATATTTTATTAGAACTATCTTTTCGGACTTTTTGGCGGATTTATTTTGATTATTGTTCCCGATGTTTCTAATTCTTTTTTTTTTATTGGATAGATTATGAATGTTACTATGAGCACTTATAAATGTTTCTAGGGGATTATGTTCATGTTAGTCATAATATTTATCGCACAAAATAAAAAAAATAAAAATATAATACATTATAAAGTCAAGATTATTTTTTTGATTATTCATATTTTCTTCTCAAACATTGTAAATTACATCTAATAGCTATATAAAGCTTCCCTTATTCTTTGAAGAAAATACGATATCTGTAATAACTATAACGTTACTATTTTTGACTTTGATATTTATTTTGGCGGACTCCGTCTATAGCAATCTTAGCGTAAGATTATAAAGTATAATTAATACAAAAATCTTTTTGGATATTTATTTTATAACTTACGTACAAGAGATATGTTTACAAAATTTGTCTTACTAACTTTTGTATAACTTTTGTGTAGGATATCAGTATCAGAGAAGCGATCAGAGAGCGGTGCGAGCTCGACCCTGAGCATTGCGCACGCGCAGCGCCGCGACTCCGGCGTGTACCGCTGTCGCGCTGAGAACGCCTATGGACGAGACGAGCTCCTTATATACCTTGCTGTACAGGGTAAAATATACATTTTGTTACTTATAATTCAGTTCAGTATACAATGAATCATTGATATAAAAATTCAAGATATACAATTAACGTCTCAAAAGTGTCCTTAAATAGATGCACATAATTCGAAATTATGCGCTTTTTTTAATCACATTTGTTCATCGCATTAGAAAACTAATGGTAAAATGAACCTTGTTTCGTTTAAAAAGTACTTTATGTGGTGTGCGTAAGCTTGAATTTGCATTTAGATAATTAGACCCCGATTTTTAAATTTGAAAATTATAAGGTATGAAAATGAGGCTTTTTTGTTAATGAAATAATTTAAGTTTGAATCAATCAAAACTTTAATCGAATATAAAAATGCAACGTTCGTTAACGAACATTGCATATTTACATTAGATACCTCTTGTATTTAACTTGTACTTAATTGAAATTAGTTATTTTATTTACAACCAGAATTCCCCGAGGCACCACGAGGCTTAACCGTAGTTCGCAAAGAAGGTCGCGCAGCTCACATAGCGTGGCGTCGTGGGTACGACGGCAACGCGCGGCTGCGCGCTTACCGCCTGCAGTACCGCGTGGTGGGGGACGCCCGACGAGCTGCGGACTGGACCGATGCGCCCACTAGGGATCTGTCGCCTGATTTACTTATACAAAGGTATACCAGACTGCCATTATATATTAAATGAAAATGTTTGTATGTGTGTGCGGATATTTGTATGTATGTTTGTTACTCCATCACGCTCCAACACATTTCATTTATTCTAGTTATCTTTTCAGATTTTTTCGCGAATTTATTTTGATTTTTGGTTCCCCAGCATATGTTATTATTTTACTTAACTTTTACATTTTAAAGTATGAAATAAAAATAGAATTTGCCAATTCCATTCAATTGTAGTTAATTATTTTTTCCATTCAATTCATTGCTTAGCTTCGCTCTTTTCAGTTTTGTATCATGACGCTCTTTAGGTTCGTAAGGAGCAGCCCGCCTAATATAAGATGTAGTACAAAATAATTTTTCAAATCTTATCGATATTTCAACATATAACTTAATAATATTATTATACAATATAGCTACATCGATATGTATATAATGTACGAATACACTGAGCTGTTAATGTAACTATAAATAATAATAATATCAAATACTTTACGTAATTAGGCAAGAGTCTCCGGGTGCAAGAGTAGAGAGTGAAACAGAAGAAGGCGAGAAGGAAGCAGAAGGCGACACGGTGCTGGAGTACCGCGTGGACGGCCTGCGCCCCGCCACCGCCTACGCCTTCCGCCTCGCCGCCGTCAACGATATAGGGGATAGTGATTACTCGGAATCAGTTATAGTGCAGACGTTGGAAGAACGTAAGTATACTATGGTTTTCATATGATGAAATCATAAAGGATCAATTTTTAACTATACTTTAAGCATAGGGTCTTAGAGTATTTTTTTTTAGTATAATTCTATCTTTTCGTAACTGCCTCGGTGGTGTAGTGGCTAGCATGTACGGCTGCACACTCGGAGGTCCTGGGTTCGAGTCCCGGGTCGGGCCAAGTTTAGTTATTGAGTCTTTCTGTATAGTAAGTCTCAGTAACAGCCCGGAGTTGGGAAGTTGGCGGTGTTTCACCCCCGTGCCTCGGAGAGCACGTAAAGCCGTCGGTCCTGCACCTTAACTCTCACTGGTCGTGTCGAGTAGTCGTCCCACCAGAGTATGAGAGTGACAGGAATAGAGAGTGCACGTTGTGTCTGCGCGTACACTTGTGCACTATAATATCTCCTGCGCAGTTGGCTAGAGAGATTGGCCGCCGTAGCCGGAGTCGGCTAGGAGAACATCATCAATCATCAATTCTATCTTATATTTCTTAGTAACGTAAAGCTACGGTAAAGGTCATATGCGGATATCATTAGTATTTTTTTCATCGGATTTAGTCTTCACTCGATAGTATATGAGGAAAAGTAATATTTTTTTCTTTTAGCCCCGTCTGAACCTCCTCGCAATGTTGAAGTTGAAGCAGACGTGCCGGGGGAGTTGTTAGTAAAGTGGCAGGTAACTGTTCTCTTCTTTATCGTACGCTATACTCGGCACACTTGGCGAATGACAAGCTAGACAAAATAAAAGTGTAATATTTCGACCGTCACGACACTTTTTAACTGACTTCCAAAAAGAAGGGCGATCTATGTTTATCTGTATGTATCTCATATTCAAAAACTCCTCGGAGACGGCTTGACTATTTTTGTTACTTTAAACTATTATCCTTTGTGTCTATGAAGTTAAGGTTGAATATCTTTTGGCTGTTTGAGGTGCAATAGAAAGAACGTGTGGCTTCTTCAAACGTGTTTATTAGACTAAACATTATAACGACGAGAGTGTAACCAACACCTTGTCATATTTACCTATTTGAGTAGATCATTGTCGGCTGGCGCTGATTTATATCACTGACTGACTGACTTTTATCTGATTAGGTATCTATAGTAAATGAAAACCCCCGTTCCGTTGTACCTATTTTACTGTTTTTTTTTTACTGTCTTAAAGTAGCTTTTTATTTTTTAATATATATAAAAATAATAACAATAAGTAAACACATTCCCAGCCACCATCCCAAGAGTCGTGGAACGGCGAGCTGGTCGGCTACGCGGTGTGGTGGCGCAGCGACAACGCGTCGCAGGCGCTGACGGTGGCGGGCTGGGGCGCGGCGCGCGCGCGGCTGCCGGCGCCGCGCCCGCGCGCGCGCTACGAGCTGCGCCTGCGCGCCGTCAACGCCGCGGGCGCCGGGCCCGCCGCCGCGCCGCTCGCCGTCACTACGCTCGAAGATGGTGAGATGGTTTTATCTTAAATCAACTTATAAATTGCCATTATAAAGACTAAGTAGGTATCCCTTATTAATTAGAAATAATCTAATGTTGCATTATGCTATCTAAATCGGTCTATTAATTATTAGAAATGTGAAATTTCATATGTACTTAGGTGTAAATATTTGTTACTCCTTAACGGTAAAACGGCTAGACGAATTTGGATGTAATTTAGTATACAGATAAATTATGACCTGGAGTAATACATATGTTACTTTTAGGCACCTATAAACCATTCCAAAAATATTTCAAGAGAAATGAGGGTAGTTTGCTAAGTATAAAACATAATGATACTGCAGTACCGGAGGCGCCGCCGCAGCACGTGCGGTGCGAGGCGCTGTCGGCGCAGTCGCTGCGCGTGTGGTGGGAACCGCCGCCGCCGGCCGCGCGCGGCGGCCTGCTGCTGGGATACGAAATTATGTACCAAGTGAGATATTGAGATACCTCAGATGTATATCTAATAGAAATAGATTTATGTAAGTAAGTAGTTTTTGCAGGTAATTTAACATCGATATTGTCATAATAAATTAACTAATAATAAGTGAAAGTCAGCATTTTTGGAGTGTCTCGGAGAACAGATGTGCTAATTACATGTTTTTTTTAAATTATTTTAATAAATATAATATGTTCCCAATAGAAACTCGTATTGCAATATTAAGGAAAAGAATGACCTAACTTAACTGCTATTAATGTATATATGAGTACATTAATATTTATAACCAAATACAAATACTAACATGATATGATTTATACATTAATAATTAAGTATATATTTTATTTATATATACATACATATGTATTATGTGATCTGTGGTTTTATTAATTCCTTTATTGTACATGAATAAATGTGTAATAAATTTATTCATGTACAATAAATACACTGTCAACAAACAGGAGGCAGACTACCCCGAGGCCGCGTGGGAGCGGCGGCGGGCGGGCGGCGCGGAGGCGCAGCTGGGCGGCCTGCGCGCCGGCAACTACTCCGTGGCGGTGGCGGCGCGCACGGCGGCCGGCGCCGGCCCGCCCGCCGCCGTCTACTGCGCCACGCTCGACGACGGTTAGTTGTTTTATTTAAGACTAGCGACTCACCCTCGCTTCGTCCGGATTCGTCCCTAGCTTGATTCCCCATACAAACTTTCACCCCCTTAAGGGATGATTTCCGAATTAAAAAATAACCTATGGTCCTTTCCAGGGTCTTAAACTATCTTCTTAACAAATTTCATCTAAATCGGTTAAGTAGTTTCGAAGCTTATTCGATACAAACAATAAAACAACAGTGGAAGATTAGGTGCAGGGCTTGCATTGCTTTACGTGCGAGGTACGAGGGTGAAACATGGCCTACTTTCTCACTCGGGGCAGTTATTGAGAATTTTTTAACAATAACTAACCTTAGTTCGACCTGGGACTCGAATTTTGGACCACCGGATCTACACTTCACCAGTTTTATTTATAAAAATATGCTCAGGTGTATTCCTGGGGTACTCCATATTATAGTGTACATATCTGTATACTACATCCCAATTCGTCCATTTCCCTGACTATAAAGCTTTATATTCAAATTCGCTGAGCCTTCACAACCTAACATATTGACTTACCTACTGATATATAAATTATAGTTATTTGGTTGACTTTTTAATATACCTAAAGTGTAATTAATTAAATCAGTAACATCGTTTACTGAAACTTGCACAGAAAAATAAAACTAATTAATATAAGGCGATTTTACATCAAAATAAAATATTTATTAATAATTAGATATATCGGTTTTAGTCTCACACGTGACCACGATTGCTGTAAGGCATTCGAAACGTCGACAACCGAAAAACAAAATAAATCTGCGGAATAATCGTAAAAAATAATTTAATTTAAGATATTTTACAGTTCCAGGTCCACCAGCCGATATTAAAGCAATACCAAACTCTGAAGAGTCGGTTATAGTCAGCTGGCTCGCTCCCATACAGAAGAATGGAAAAATTAGGCACTATACTGTTTACAACAGGCCACAGAGGTTAGTATTAAAAAGTAGAAGTGCGAGTCTGACTCACATACAGATGGTTCCGTAGCATGAAATATTAAAAAAAGTTTATAGTCGCAAAAAACTTTTTTTGTGATGTAACAAAAAATCGTGGTTTTCGGATTTTTCCTTTTACAAAAAAAGTAAAAGTGTCAAAGGAAATATTATATTAATTGTCCTTTTGAGGTACGGAACCCAAAAAAATAGATTGTGTAATTATAACACTCCGCTACGCTGAGATTGCATTTGTTTGGGCTAATATCAAAAACTACTGTGCGGATTTTCATACGGTTTTCACCAAAAGGAAGAGGAATTATATAGGAAGATCGCAGGCTCAATATATAAACATTTGTATCTGCACTGACTGTTCAAAACGAAAATATTATTAAAACTGCCTTTTAATTATAAAAGAACAGGCCAACATTCCCACGTAATGGTGCCACAGACGGACGAAGAGCAAATGTTAGAAGTGCGCGGTCTGCAAGAACATCAGCTGTACGACTTCTGGGTGACGGCGGCGACGGCGGCCGGCGAGGGGGAGATGAGCGCCATTGTCGCTAGGAAACCGAGTTCTAGAGGTAGTCTTCGAAAAAATTCTACGTATTCCAAAAATTTATATTAATACTAGCAGTAAGCGCGGCGTCACTCGCGTTCAAACTACAAAAAAAAACTTTAAGGCTTTATGTATGTGGGTCCAATTGTATTTTCAAACCATCTAGGAATCCATTGAAATTTACACATAAAATTTTATCCAAATCGGTCTAACCCTTTAGAAGGAGTTAGGTGACAAATACGTACAAAAGATTAATATACACATATATTAAGAATAAAAAAATGGGTGCGTGTAACCTTTACGCTCGTTTGAAGTAAAACTTCTTTAGGAAATATCGCAATTAAATTAAAACAAATCAATAATTAAATAAGGCATATTGGGCATATTACAATCATATATTTTGAGAATATTATAAATGGAAAGAATATAATGTTATGTTTGTCAGACAATAACAACGGTATCTCATTCTCTCGCCGGCTTAATTCTATATATTTGTGTGTGTTTCTTTCTCGTGTCGCATTTTTGTTTCATCGAATTTCAAATCACAAGCATTCTAAAGAAGTTTCAAAAACAAAATGAATACTTGTTCAGCCGCAGCAAAAATCTGGTCGTTCCCGCGGCGCGTGTCGGCGGCGGCGGGCGCGCGCGCGGCGCTGGCGTGCGGCGCGGCCGGCAGCCCGGCGCCGCGCCGCGCGTGGGCGCGCCGCCTGCCGCCCGCGCCCGCCGCCGACGCGCGCCTGCGCCTCGAGGGGCACCGGCTGCTCATACCTAGTGAGTTTCATTATCTTTATTTCAACATTCATGTATGATCAAACATTTGTTTGCTTGTTTATGCGCGCTAACTATAGATATACCAGTGCAATTTCAACCCTTGATGAATTAAAAAAAATATCTTTAGTGTTCGCAGCACTATAGATTGTGCATAGCCTGTTAGTGAATTTAATATTTTACCTACATAATATATTAAGGAGGTTTTCTGGTAATCAAATAGCGTTATTAAAATTTTATCGCTGTATTACGTTACTTTGAGAAAACAATGAAAAATGTGCAAATTTTTTTGTAATTGATTCAATTATATACCTACTTACGTTTCCCTTTCATTTTATAAATACAAGCATTTCAGAGCAATCTACCATAATATATATAATAGACAGTAACAAGTAGTTAATTACCATAATGAAATACCAGAGCTAGAAGCGAGCATGTCCGACAACTACACGTGCACGGTGCGCAACCCGTGGGGCGAGGAGCGCGGCGTGTGGGAGCTGCGCGTGGCGGCGCCGCCCGCGCGCCCGCGCCTGCGCCTCGCCGCCGCCGCGCCCGCCGCGCTCACGCTGGCCTGGGACGCCAGCGACGCTCATAGTATGTGCTCACAGACAATACAGGTTGTATTGTCTGTGTATGTGTTCAAAGCATTTTTTTATGTCACCGAGCAAACCTTTGAACGCGAGACGAACACCTAAATTACGACCATGACCAATCTGTCAAGACTGTAACGACTAAAAAGAGCAAACCTATCACACACTTTAGAAATTTCTTGAAAAAAAAACTACTCGTTATAATAAATTACAAAAACACAAGCCAAAAATAAAAATAATTCTATGCCCTTTCAATCCATCCATGTTAAATATCACATTAAAAACTTCGTTTTTATAAAAAGATATATAATATAACAATAATATTATAACATCCCAATCTCAATAAATATACTCACGCTTAAATCACTGACGCTCTTTAAATTAAATTGACGATTCAAAAGTGCTTGTAATAAGTCTATTTGAATGAAGTTTTATTTCATTTCACTCATATCTCTTAAGAACAAAAAACTAATCTTATTCTTAAATACCCAATAAACCAAACACATTCCAGGCTTCACGCTAGAGTACGCGCAGGGCGCGGCGGCCCCGCAGCGGGCGCGCGCGGGCGGCGCGGCGCGCGCGCTGGCGCTGCGGCGGCTGCAGTGCGGCGCCAGCTACCGCCTGCGCCTGGTCGCGCACGGCGCCGCCGGCGCCTCCGAGCCCAGTGACCTGCTCACTGCATCTACTAGTGGTGGATGTGAGATTATTGATTTTTTTCTGCATATATTCAACAAGCCGAATCTGTACATTAAATATTTTTTGGAAAATCTTATTGCAATAGACATTATTATCGATACAGAGGACGAATCTATAGTTTTTATAATGTTTCTCTGTCTATCTGTCTGTCCGTCCGTCCGTCCGTCTGTCCGTCCGTCTGTCTGTCTGTCTGTCTGTTACCGCATCATGGAAAAACCACTGAAGGGATTTTGATGAAATTTGGTATGATGGTAGCTGGTTATCCGAGTCAACATATAGGATACTTTTTACCGCGGGAAAATATCTCATTTCTGAGAAAAAAAATACAAAAAGGGCAATGTAAAAGTATACTAATATGTAAAATGTAAAAGTATACTAATATGTAAAACCTAAGAATTTGGATTTTGGTCATCTGAACGCGGACGGAGCCGCGGTCAATGCTAGTATATTATAAAGCTGGATACTTAATTACGTAACAAAACAGAGCCATTCTGTGATAGAAGAAGATAATATATTAGAATAAACTCTGAATTATTGTCTGTAGTTTATCTAAACTAGCGACTCACCCTCGCTTCGCTCGATTTGGTCCCTAGGTACCTTTAGACGCTTAGTATAGAATAGATATTTTATTCATTAATTTTTTTCGTAAATTTATCCGATGTTTAATAGTTATTCTACTATTCGGGGTGAAGACATATTCAACAAAACAAATATCATAAAAGTCTGTCCAGCCGTTCTCGAGTTATAAGTGTCGTAACATATATATATATATATATATATATATATATATATATATATATATATATATATATATATTACAGTATCAAAACCAGCGGCGGAAAAACATCTTATATCAAGCAACAGCACCTGCGTTCGCCTGAACTTTCTCACGTGGGACAGCAATGGCTGTCCTCTCATACATTTCGTGGTCTCGATCAAGAGTTTTGAGGAGACCGCGTGGAGATCGGAAACAGTGTCATTGGACGTTCATCCAACGACCATGTGCGATCTGACTCCGGCGACGTGGTACCATCTCAAAGTGGTAGCGTTGAGTACTGCTGGTAGTACCACTGCTACTTACTATTTCTCTACACTGACTGAAGATGGAGGTAGGATATGTTTTTTAATAAAATTAGTATATTTTATAGTTATAGAATTAATTGTTTTGTTTTTAAATATCTTTTTATTATGGTACTGAAATATAGACATAATCTACACATATAATAAAATTATAACTAAACTGAATCTGTACATTATTTTTTTTTTAAATCTTATTGAAATAGTCATTGTTATCGATACAGAGGCCGAATCTATAGTTTTTAGATTTTTTTCTGTCTGTCTATCTGTTACCGCAACGCGGAAAAACCATTGGAGGGATTTTGATGAAGTTTGGTATGATGATAGCTGGTTATCCGGGTCAACATATAGGATACTTTTTACTGCTGGAAAATATCTCATCTCTGAGAAATCTATACTAAACGTTTAAAACGTAAGAAGGGACGAACCCGAGCAGAGCGAGGGTGAGTCACTAGTATATATTAAATCTTCATCTCTACCAAGCAATATCTCTTCTCGTAGAATTCTTATAACTTATTTTTCTATAAACAATAAAAAGAAACGTTTTAAATGCAATGTATAAACTTTTATCTACATAATATGTGTGCATTACAAATAATAATAATAACAATAAATATTATGTTGGGACACACAGCGCCATCTAGTTCCATGGTTCCATGACTGGAGTACAAACATTCGTGCCCATCACACAAATGGACGCCCCCCAGCGGGACTCGAACCCGCGACCGCTGGGGCAGCAAGTAGGGTCACTACAAACTGAGCCAAACGTTTTGTCATAACATATAAGTCGTACAAATGAAGCATAATATCGCCCTCAGAGCGTATCCCAGCGCCCGCGAAGTTCCCGGCGGGGGGCGACGAGGCGAGCGCGGCGGGCGGCGGCGCGGCGCTGCTCGCCGCCGCCGCCGCCTTGCTGCTGGCGCTGCTCTTACTCGCCGGGCTAGCTTACAGGAGGAGGTGGGTATACAAAAATAAATAATTACTTTGCAAAGTATGAAACTTCGCATTTAGCTTTTTAACATCCCATTACTGGGCAAATTAGCGGACTTCTCGTAGGTATTATGTTTATAGAACAAGTTATGTTGTCTCAGACATACAGGTTTTCTCAGGATGTTTTCCCTTATTTACATATTGCATGGGTTCTATTAATAGTTTTATTTAAGTATGGTAATTTGCATACCTATATTTTGTATTATCGTAACGTAAACTTCTGTTCTTTGCCATATACTATATATATATATATATATATATATATATATATATATATATATATATATATATATGTGTAGTCCTGGTGTAGATAAGAGACATGAGAATGTGTACTTAAGAAGACTTTCGTAATTAAAATTTGATAACAATGATGATGAAAGAACTCTCATTTTATTTTTAAAAGATAAATAAAAATAAGTACTCGTAAATATTTTTTAAAATAATATAAATATCAAATGTTAGTAAAATATTACGTTTTAGTACAACGACATCGTGCTTCAGAAAAGGCTACGAGCAGAGCGGAGTTTCAGAAGAGGACAAATCGATAGAAAAACGTGATAATAGAAGAAATTGCCAGCAAGTGTACACTTCCTCACCAATAAAACATCCAAACAAAAAAGAACAACAGGGTATGCGTATATTATATTATATTTTTTAGGTAAAATAAACTTTGATGAGATCACTTTTTCTTAGGTTAGTTTTAATTTAGATAAACGAACAAGCTTAACTTGTCAATATGTCTAAGTGGCAGACTAAATCTGCTGTGCGTTTATATAAATTATGGTTTTTGGTTTAGTATGGTTCGTTACATTAAAATCATTTTGCCCACAGAAATGTACGAGATCAGTCCTTATGCCACGTTCAGTATGTCGGGCGGGTCGACGGGCGCGGGCGCGGGCGCGGGCGCGGGGGGCGAGGCGGGCGGCAACACGCTGCGCACGTTCGGGCGCGCCGAGCCCGCGCCGCTGGCCGCCGCGCCGCCGCGGGCTCACTCGCACCGGTCTCCTGCGCATACAGGTTACACGCTTTCCAAAACTTGGCTCTCTGAGACATACAAGTTTCCTAATATTGTATTCTTGCACCATAAGACGAGTAGTATTCATGTTGGAAAATATTCGCACTTGAGAATATCATAGGTGCGAGACCCGACATTTGTACCCGCTTCACTCAATTTTCCAAGACTTTGACTGGACTACCATGGCCTTTATATATTGACATTATTACCACCTGCCAATACGGTGAAGGAACACATCATAAGGAAATCTGGATGTCACAGACAATTTAAACCTCAACTAATTTCCTTAAGACGCTTGAAGTCTGTGAACACGAGCTTGGCCAAACTGATGAATATAGCTTGATTTCCCTCGAATTGAGGAAAGGCCAATAGGCAATCATTTTACAATCATCAAATAAATGTTATCCCTCAACTAGTTTGACTAGCCTCTCTACATTTATCTAAAATTCGACTCCAAAAGATGAATATTTTCTGAGTATACGCATATATAATAAGACTAGCGGCTCACCCTCGCTTCGCTCGGGTTCACCTCTAGAAAAGCACAAAAAGATCTATCTCACGGGACCCTTCATTTTTCCGGGATAAAAATAAAATAAATAAAATAAACTAAGTAACCTGTTGTTTGAGCTGCATTATAAGGTATAGGTATCAGCATGCCAAATTTTACTAAATTAGGTGCATAAGTTGTTGTGTACTGAGCTGTATAAGTTACTATAATTTTTTAACTATCCCACGGGAACTCTTCAAGTTAATATATAGCCTATGACACTCAGAAAGAACGTGGCTTTCTATTGGTAAAAGAATTTTGAAAATCGGTCCAGTAGATCCAGAGATTACCCCCTACAACGTCACAAACTCACAAACCCACAAACTCACAAACTCACAAACTTTACCTCTTTATAATAATAGTATAGATTCTACAAAATGTCCTAGATATACCTTTTCAAAAATTTAAAGATAAAATTAAGAATATTTTATTGAGCAAAGCTTATTTTATTACGCTGTTCAAAAGTTTCTTGTTGATGGAAATGTGTAAATTAATATATATATTGGGACTCATATGCGGGCTATCTGTACTACTATGTTTATCAATAAAACTTTGATCTTTAAAAGAGCAACTGTTGTTTCTCGCCGGCTGTTCTCAGCAGAACTGCCTTTCCGAGCCGGTGTTAGCTTCCTCACGGACTGACTACTTTGACGCGCTAAATTGACGATTCAAAAGTGCTTGTAATAAGTCTATTCGAATAAAGTATATTTCATTTAATTTAAAATTATATAATTATAGTTTCACTTTATATTTTAGTAAACATACTTATTTAGCATTCGTTACTTTTGATGACAAATCAGTTCATTTGTAATAATTTAGGGTAATATAGGTCTAATTGTATCCTTACTGTTTTAGATTTTTTGTTTACGACTGTTTTTATCTGAATAAATAAATTAAAAAAAATATATATGTATATGTACAGACGAGTACACACTATCGCGAGCGATGACGCTGATGGTGCGCCGCGCGGAGTCGGACTCGGACTCGAGCGGCTCGCCGTGCGCGGAGTGCAGCTCTGCCGCCTACAGAATGCCGCTCGCTTCTGCTAAGGGTAATACTTAGTACCTTACTGGCCTTTTAACTAAATAAATGTAACAAATAGGTAAATAAAAGTTTTCAGTTATTTGTTATTAACGATCAATTTAATTCAATTGTATTTTTTAATGGCATTCAAATGTATAAATCTTGCCGATGTTAAAGTTTAATATCGACAAAATCGCAATAATTAAGTACACATACTCGTACATATAATATTTTCTTTATATAAGAAATTTCGTAAAAATTAATTTTCTATATACATTTATCGGGTATCGATAATTCATTGAAACTTCATCACTAGGTATGTTATTTTATTGAAATTTTATCTAATGCACAATATGCCAGTAGCTTTATTATAATAACGCAATGCATAAATTCTATAAAATCAATTTTACTAAGTATATTTTATTTAAAGATATTGAGGGTCTAATATAAGTGTGTATAAATACTCGATAGGTACATATTCGTTAAAAATATTTTACTTCACTTATAAAATGTTAATTAACAAAAACATCGAAATATTAATTTTATGAGGAAACAATAAGTATAGCATACGGTCTTAATTCTATATTAATATTAATTAATTAATACTTTTTCATCTACCAATATTGTAATTAAAGCTAAATTGTTATCTTCTACAAATATGGATGTAATATCTGGAATTAATAATTATTATCACTACATAGTATAAAACAAAGTCGCTTCCCGCTGTCTGTCTGTCCCTATTTACGCTTAGATCTTTAAAACTACGCAACGGATTTTCATGGGGTTTTTTTAATAAATAGAGTGATTCAAAAGGAAAGTTTATATGTATAATGCATGCATATTACAGTACAGAAAAGTCGAGAAATTCATAGATTTACGCAATAACCTCCACAGCAGAAGAGGTGTTCCGAGCAGTGACGGACTCGAGCGCGGAGTCGTGCGGCGGCGCGGCGCGCGACAAGGCGCGGCGCCGGCCGCGGCGCCACCACGCGCCCGGCGCCGCCAGGTACGCCCCCGCCCGAGGCGCCACGACGGCCAATCTCAATAAGACTAGCTAAATGCGCAGGAGATATTACCTATAATGAAAACAAATCACCACACAGACACACACACACACACGCGCGCACAAACACTTTTATTTTTAAATTTTATTTTTGTTTTCATTACTTTTTTTCTCTGACTCCTGTAGAGGTTAACTGGAGGAATAGTCCTCTTGCCTTGCTCCCGCTCAACACCCTAGGGAGCTGGGTGTAACTGAAAATCAGCGCTGCTTGAGATTTAGGTCTTAGCAGCATTAGCTGAGTTATTACCCTTTGTTTGTTTTTGTTTTTTGTTTTTGAGTTTTGTTACTTTAAGCTTTACTGATTCTGTTAACATTTGTTACTGTTTTTATGGCAATAAATACTTTTTATTTATTTATTTATAAGCTCATAAATTCTTGTAATGTAAATTACACATTTCACATTAATTATGCAAGATCGATTCGCCTTACTTGACCAATGCTTTCAATTACTATTTCTGTACATGCTGTGTTTATTTGTAAGTAATCAATACATTAATTAGTTCCCAGTTTGTAGTTCTATTTTTTATACTTGTGTGTAATATTGTAAGTGATTGTAAATAAACATAATAAATAAAATAATTAATTTTTAAAATGTATAGGTTATAGAAATAAAATAAAAAAGTTTAATAAAAAATATTTAGTTAAAAGCTGTAAAGATATTTTTTAATATTTCCGAGCATACTATTTTAGCCATTAACAACGCCATCTATCCGATTTTTCATAAACTATGTAAAATGTACCAGAGTATTAGTTCTCACCGAAAGATGGCTCCATTTTTAAAAAGATATCTATATAATATTTCTAAAAATACCAACAAATAACAATTGAAGACTATTATCATACAAAAAAATACAGAATATCTTTATATATATAATTCTTCTGTGAGTGTGTATGTCACTGAACTTCTCTCAAACGACTGGACCGATTTTGATGAATTTTTTTGTGTGTGTTCAAGGGGATCTGGGAATGGTTTAGATTCACAATTTGAATAATAATTTTCATCAAAAAAATTATTAAAAAAAGTTTGAAATTTTCAAATTAAAGACGTGTAGACAGGACAACGTCTGTCGGGTCCGCTAGTTTTATATATTTTTATAGATTCAAAACGAAGTTCTACTAAACTAATGGGACAACATACATACATACATACATATATTATTATTTCACAGCTCCTCTCAAAAATCACACAATTTGAAGCTTTTTTAATATTATCTTATGCAATTAATAAAAGATACAAATTAATGAGTTAAATTTAGTTAATTTTCCATTTCCAGATACCAACAGCGTCAAGAGCAAGAACGAAGGGATTTCACAATACACGTATGAATACGTCGACAATAAGACTGCTCCAACATTTAGCAAACTAACTGAATTGTTACCTAGCACCTAGTTAGCGTTTAGGTTAAGAATTTGAATTTCCGGGTTACACCAGCGTGGCTTGTGCTTCCGGTGGAACAATATTACTGCCATAATGGCGAAAATTACATGTATGTACATATTTATATATATTATCTTATTACTTCTAAAGAGAATATAAGTGATTTTGTTTTGTTTTCGTTGAACCCTTTTTGACGTCACATCAATGAAGCCTACTATACTATAGTAACTATAGGGTTTCATCCTTTTCTTCACATAATGAGGCAGTTCAACTTGCTGTACAAATGCGATTTACCTACTTATATAATATAATATACCTCTAAGAAAGTTCAATAAAATATCATATACCTGAAAACCGGGATTTGAACCCGATTCACTTGATTTGGCAGAATTACCATTGATTGATTAATGCTGAAATATTGGTATTAAAACATAAAAAGACAATTTCTTACTATGTTATACTATACTAGCGACTCACCCCCGCTCCGCTCGGGTTCGTCCCTAGTTATGTTTCAACGTCTAGTATAGATTTCTCAGATAACCAGCTACCCATCATGCCTAATTTCCCAGTGGTTTTCTCGTGATGCGTTACCAGACAGGCAGACAAAAATTCTATAAACTATAGATTCGGCCTCTGCATCGATAATAATTTCTATTTCAATAAGAGTTTCTAAAAAATTTTAATGTACAGATTCGGCTCAGTTACAATTTTATTATATGTATATTGTATTGTATTCAGCCCTTTTTTAACGTCCCACTGCTGGGCACGGGCTGCCCTTCAATACGAAGGGGATCAGGCCATAGTCCACCGCGCTGGCCAAGTGCGGGTTGGAAGACATTATAATATTATATGTATATATTACATATTTAGTAAATTATTACATTGAAATCGCTATAAAATCATTTGTTTCCCCAGAAATACAAGTCACGGGGTACAGACAGCCCTCAACGCGTTTTATATTTGACTCGAATTACTCGCGGCCTATTCGGATATTGTTAGGAACATATTTTCATTATTGAAATAAAACAAAACGAAACAAAACAAACAAAACTAAATTAGTACGAAATTATTGAAAATTTGAAAAAAATGTATTTTTTTGATAAGTAACTTTGTTATTTATGTACGATACTGATTAGGACATAGATAGAGTAAGGTAGAGCGTTGGTGAGCTAGTGCAAGAGTATTTGTAGATATTTTCTATTGTTTTATTTAAATTTTTAATAATAATATATAATCAAAATTGTAATTAATTATATGTATTTATATGTAATTCAAGAGCTTTTAGATCGATCTCAAAAAAATGGCAAAATTCTCTTTTTGTTTTGTTATTAATTTATGTATTTATACATTTATATCTATAAATTTTTAACGTAATTTTTATTATAAATAAAAATTGCTTGTTAAACTCTTAAAAGTAAATATGATGGTGTAAATGATGATATATATGAATCGGGTAAAACAATAAATTAGCAGAACTAAATATTTGAAAATATGTTATAATATTTTATTTAAATTATATAATATAATATTTAAAAAGCTAATTTCGTAATACTTTCTTTGATTTACGCGAATATTTGAAATTTTAAATAAAACTATCTTTTCGGATTATTTCGTAACAACAAGTATGTGTTTGAGACGTCTATTTCTCCCGTGACCATGATTGCTGTAAAGCATTCGACACGTCGGGAACCAAAAATCAAAATAAATCCGCGAAATAATCCGAAAAGATAGTTTTATTTAAAAAGCTAATTTCGTTCGATTAAATTATATTCACAACATTATTTAAATGTTTTTATATGGTATAATTTACTTAATTATCATTTATTTGTTCTTTATATTAAAATCTAGTCAAATTTATTACGCCATCTATGTTTTTGAAAGGAAACATTCGAAATTATGAAAGCTTGAAAGCTAGCGCCATCTGTTGGTGAGTTTTAGATAACGAAAATTTCCGACAACTATTTTCTTAGGTTTACTAAAACAAAAATATTATTTTGTTAATAATTCCGAAATACAAAATATTTCTGAAGCGATATCGATTACTTTTTGACCTATTTCACAGAGAAGAGGTACTTAATGCGGTTGTATATTTGTGTGCATTTTACTTGATAACTTAAAAAATTGTAAACCAATTCTATGAATCTTTTTTTAATTAATAAATTCAACATATTAAAAAAAAACCATTCCACCTTCAAAATTAGAATAATATTTAAGGGATTTTGAAGTCGATTAATGTTTTTTTTAATTTAAAAACATTCATTGAAATTTGTCTTCTTTTTGTGATATAAAATTTTGTTTATTTCTTTTCAGGATTTTACTCGTATTACATAATTAATTTATACAAAATTTAAACAAATCAGCCATTATAAACACTATACTTTGGATAGTAAAAATGGAACTTGATAATGGGTATTAATGTAATAGATAAATGACTTTTCAAAATCTAGATTTACTCGTAGTGGTTGCATATTAAAACCCAGTCTGATAACTAACACACGACTCTCAGACAATTCATTTCCACTGTTCAAATTAATTCATGCATAGAAAAAGTATATATAGAAATTTTACTTAATTTTCCGCTATATATTAAAAATTGAACTGAATTTAGACAGAAATAAATCGATTGAAATTTAGCACTACATTGGTAGCTATTTTGATGTTTATATCGTATTTACAATAATTTAGATTTATTCATAAGTAATGCCAAATAAATGTTGTGTAAAGATCGTCACTGCCTCTATTTCAATAAGTTATCGTTTCTGTAAATAAAGAACTGGAAGTTATGATTAATAAAATGTCAAACTTGGTATCTTGTTTTATTTTACTGTTTAGTATAGATTTCTCAGAGATGAGATATTTTCCCGCAGTAAAAAGTATCTTGTATGTTATTCCGGATAGCCAGCTGTCATCATAACCAAATTTCATCAAAATCTGACCAGTGGTTTCAATTCAATTCTCTTGCTAATGGCTTCAAAACGTGCCAGTTGAAACCAGTGGTTTTCTCATCATGCGTTCCCAGACAGATAGACAGAGAATTTTTAAAAACTATCGGCCTCTCTATCGACAATAATGACTATTTCAATAAGATTTTCCAAAAAATATTTAATGTACATATTCGACTCAATATATGGATTTTCATGATTATTTTTATATTTTAAAGGTCCCACATAAATTTCTAGTAAAACCCGTAGAATAATATGGAAATAATTATTCACTTAAAAAGTTATTTCAAGCGTATATTTTTAGCAAAAAAGTTATACTATAAAGGTAAGTATAAAATATACTTATAGGAAAAGAAGTCAATTTATACCTACATTAAATTATATGTTTAAGAGATTTGAAATATAAGAAAAAGTTGTATTTTATATTTCATTTCTTTTTCAAAATCAGTAGGTGAAAAATCGATCACCCCTATTTTCAACCGACTTCAAAAAGGAGGAGGTTCTCAATTCGACTGTTTTTTTTTTATGTTTGTTACCTCAGAACTACGCCATTTATTAACCGATTTGGACAATTTTTGTTTTGTTTGAAAGTGTATACTTCCAGATTGGTCCCATTTAAATTTCAAAAAAAAAAACCACTCCTAAGGGTGGAAAAACAACTAATGATGAATTTAACCTACGTCTAATTGTCATATTGACTTGAAACTTTGCAAGTGTTTCTATTTCCGTTGATAGTACAGTGGTTCGGTGTTGTTGACCTGATCTGATGGCAAGGCCAGAAGGTGGATAGGTGGAACTAATCAACGGCTAATAGTAGATACTTTGAGTTGAGGCTTATTTTGTTTGATTTGACAAGCCTAACACGTTAGAATCCTTACTTTGCTACTACTGTCTACACTAAAAAGGGAAAAATAAAAACTTTATAACAAAAAAATAAAAACCGACTTCAAAGAAAAGCACTAAAAAGTAAAAAATAACTGATTGGTAGTTTTCATTTACTATACATACCTAATCAAATATTTTCGAAGTCTAAACTTTCGAATATAACATTAGAAGTATAAACATTCGAATTGAAAATCTCCTCCTTTTTTGAAGTCGGTTAAAAATGGAAAATATCGTCTAAACCGGTTGAACTTATCAAAGATATGATTTCACCTCCCATACTAAGGGTCGCCATATAGACCAAAACCATTTCAAATCAATAATATATTATATACTTCATATGTAAAGGTAATATTAATTACATTTTCAAGCTAAAATAGTTTCCTACAATTTCAAGTGTACCTAAAAGGGTCTTGCCTTCACTCATTGCCGGTATAATTGAATCGCGGAACCATATTACTCGACAGTTAGAAACGGTTTAGTTGTAATATCTATTATAAGTCTGTATATATGTCAAACTATTTATGTAAAACCTCTTTATCTTTTTATATATCTTTAAATAATAGCAATTCTCATTTTTTTTTTAAATTATTATTTCCCTACTGCCTGCAGCTTGACGTACATTTATACTAATGTTATAAAGAGGTTTTTTTAGAACACTTTCTAAGATTTACGCGAATATTTGACATTTTAAATAAAACTATATTTTCGGCTTATTTTGCAGATTTATTTTGATTTTTGGTTCCCGACGTTTCGAATGCTTTACAGCAATCATGGTCACGGGAGAGACTAAAGTTATAGACGTCTCAAACACATACATACAGACAGTGCCTACCCACTATTTTACAAAAATGATTTCAAAAAAGTACCTACCTTACAATATTTGTTGATTTTTATTTCTAAACATTTATAAAAAAAAATAATGAGTATTATAATTAAATATAGCAATATTATTTATTTAATTTTAGCTGTTATTATTACAAATATTACAATTTTTCAAAAACTTTATTATTTACTAATATTATTTAGTGTTGCTATTATTATATTATGTATAATCATAAAGAATATTAAAAATTTTTAAAAAGAATATAAAACAAATATTAATTATTTATCTAAGCAATATTATTGTTTTATATGTAATTTGAAAGAAGTTAAAATATTAATTTAGATTGTTATTATTTAAAGTTAAAATATTAAACAACACTATTGCTAACTTTATAGAAAAAAAATAATAATCAGAATTACTGTTATTATTGCGATCCACACAGATCCACACAACTAACTACATCTACTGGTCTAATATTTGTTTTTGTTGTTAGATTTTATTATGTTTATTACAGGATCCCAAGATTATGGTTTTATTTAAAAGGATTTTTTTTGTTTGTTTATTTGTTTGTACCGAGTAAGCTCCGATAGTAGTGATCCGATTTAGATGAAATTTATTAAGAAGATAGTGTGACCTTGAAAAGGACATAAAATAGTTTTAATGCCGGAAATCATCCCTTAAGGGGGTAAAAATGTAGATGAAAGTTTGCATGGGAAAGCAACCTAGGGACGAACCCGAGCGAAGCGACCGTGAGTCGCTAGTATTATATATTTTACAAGAAGACCACCAATACTATTAAGACTAGCCTTGTGTGAAGGAGATTTTATTGTGTCCAAATCCGGGACTCGAACCCAAAACCTCAAGTATTGCAGTCGCATATGCTTGCCACTAAACCAACGAGGCAGTTAAGTCAGAGAGCAGTACTAATTGGACGACCGCGCTCTTTTGATCCAATTACCCGGAGAGACTGACAGGATGAGATTACTAGTTGACTTTGCTCGCATCTCGGTTTTAAACCAGATTTTACATTGACTCATTATACTTACTACTATATAAGTCGATTCGTATTTTCTTTTTTGTCTTGATAATTCATTTCTTATTGATATTTCTGTATATATATATATATATATATATATATATATATATATATATATATATATATATATATAGGGATATATATATATATATATATATCCCTATAAGACGATTCCCACCGTCTTGCCTTTTAGAAATCCAATAATCCATCATTCTATAAATATTTATTCGTTGAATAAACATAATAAGTAAATAAAAAATCTATTTATTATTACTACGTCAACTTCTGAAAATAATATAACGCAAAATACATTTTTGCGCTCCAAATTGCTTATGCGATTCTTTTTAGAAATGCGACGATAAGATGTTGTATTTTAGCATACCGTTTTAAAATAAAACTATCTTTTAGGTTTTTTTCGCGAATTTATTTTGATTTTTTTTGGTTTCTGACGCTTCGAATGCTTTACAGCAATCATGGTCACGGGAGAGACTGAGGTGTTAGATGTATCTAAGGTAATATTACAAAGCATTATAGTTGTTACAGACAGCCACTATAACTTCGTGAATTTAAAAAAAATAAAAATGGCACCAAAGTACCTCACAATATATGTTAACTTTAAACTTTTTTATAATTTTAATAAGTTTTATAATTATATATGGAATATTATTAATTTAATTTTAGCTGTTATTATTATAATTATGACAATTTTAAAAATATTAATTAGTAATCTATATTTAATGTTGCCATTATTATATTTATAGCCATAAAGAAAAAATAAAATATTAATTATTTAAGCCACTTAATTGTTCTATGTGTAGATAGTAGGAAGGGCTTCCTTCCATAGGACTGCGGTTTTTAGTGAAGCTTATACTAGATAGCATAGAAATGTTAGTAACATTAAGATATTTTAGAGAAAACGCTGGTATATCCCAACAATTAATTTATATCAGAATAAAAGTAAAAAATATTAGGTAGCGTAAATATTCATTGCTTATATAATAACTCAATCCCGATGTATGTCATAAAGTATAAATTGAAGTTTTAATACTTGATGCAGACATACGTACGTAAACATGTTTGTCGAGGAACGAATTTCTCTTCGTGTTTTTGATACTATATATTTTATTTTAAAGGTTATTTTTTTTTAATTTAGAAAAAATTTGACAACGTCAAACCAAAATTTATAGTGGGATTAAAATTTATTTTAAAATATATACGAAAATAACATTCAACTTTAATTAATAGTATAAAAAATGTTTTAAAATCTAAATGTGCATCATATTACAAGACATAGTCAGAGACATATCATAAAACATATTCCGCGATAAACAATAGCATTCCCAAGGAGGGTTGACGTCAGGCAGGCGGCCGGTCGTAAAACTTTTGCCAAATCCTTTCAGCAGTACAGAGGATGTACTGCGCCGACCCCAAGTAATTGGGAAATGGGCAGGGAGAAGAAGAGAAGAAGTTTTAATAGTAATATTGAAATATAATACTTTTTTCTTTTTTTTTACAGCACCATCTAGTTCCATGGTAAGCTACGAGGCTTGTGTCATGGATACCAGATTGTTGATACACTACACATATATAATTTTAAATACATACATATTATAAATATAAACACCCATGACTGGAGTACAAACATTCGTGCTCATCACACAAATGAATGCCCCCAGCGGGACTCGAACCCGCGACCGCTGGTACAGCAAGTAGGATCACTACAAACTGAGCCAAGCGTGTCGTCAAATTAAGCACATATTATAAGTACATATTATAGCACATACTTTCTTAGACTTACGCGAATATTTGATATTTAAAAAAATAACGTTTAGTTTTATTTAAATTTTACAACAATCATGATCAGTCTCTGCCGTGACCATGATTGCTGTTGAAAAGATAGTTTTATTTATTACATACATATTTTAGTAAAATACAATACTAAGTTTGACTAAAAATTTCAAAACAAATTTGAGGTAAACATAAGTACCTACTCGATATGTTAACCGATTACTTATATGTGTACTATAATCAATATTTCATCTTAGAAAATACCTGTACCCAAAACGATGAACAAAATAAAATAAACAAAACAAAATAAAATTTAAATAAATACAGCGTACAAACATAAGCTCTCACACTCTATGAAATGAGTATCAAGCGTGTGACTGGCCTGCGCACTAATTGGACGACCGCAGTTTAAATCAACTCTATCAGACATTATCTATATAATATATAAAGCTGTCTGTCCTGACCGATTTATTTTCTCCCGGGACAAACCACTTGATCTAGGGGGATAACATTTTAACAGAATTTCCTATAATAAAATAACTTATCCCATGTGTCTAGTGGATAGCCTATATGGCTACATATCAGGGGTCCTGGATTCAAGTCCTTAGTCAAGTCAAAACAGGTTTTATTTAAAACTAACGGTCCGCCCTCGGTTCGCTCGGGTTCGGCCCTAGATACGTTTTAACGGTTAGTATAGAATAAATAGGATATATATTATTACTGCCCCGCTCCTTTGAATAGTAGCACGATGATATATATAGCCTATAGCCTTCCTCAATAAACGGGCTATCTAATGCAAAAAGATTTTTTTAAGTCAGATTAAGTTCCTGAGATTAGCGCGTTGAAACAAACAAACAAACTCTGCCTCCTTAAGATATTAGTATTGATGAAATAAAAATCCTTACGAGTGAACCCAACGCTTATTGCTTTAAATAAATAAAAGTATAAAACTAAAGATAATAAAGCAATACATTTTTAACTCTTATATTATCTTGCAACAATAATTTACTAAAAAATAACTTGTTGCCACATAAAATTATTATACTTTTATTTTATATCTAAACATTTTATTTAAAAGAAAAATTGTTGATAATTGCCACTTGGAGTTTGTTTCGTAAAGAGATTAAGTTTAAAATATATACTTTACTAATGGACTCTATATGAATTTCAAAGCTAAAAATACACTGCAATAAACACATATTGCACTCAGATAGTTTTCAAATGACCATATACTGAGTTTCCATCAAAGAAAGTAAGAATGTACACATTTTTAAATCAAATTATGCCATACAATTATTTAAAGAACTCTTCGCGTTCTTCGTTTGTCTTGTAAATACTTTAGGATTCTGTACGATAGAAATATAATACACTAGCCACTTACCCTCGCCTTGCTCGTGTCTCTACGTCTAGGTGCGTTTTAAATAGATAAAAAAAGTGATTGTGAATTTACCTTAGGAGATACACGATTGATATTGCAGAACTTTCCGTAGATTTTTAAGATCTTATACAAAATATCTATACTAATATTATAAAAACGCAGAGTTTGGTTGTTTGTTTGTTTGTGTGTTTGTTTGTTTGAACGCGCTAATCTCAGGAACTACTAATCCGTTTTGGAAAAATCTTTTTGTAAATAAATAATAAATAAATATAAATATGTTGGGACATATAGTAGATAGTTTATTGAGGAAGGCTATATGCTATATATCATATAATTTAAAGTCTATCTGTTCCATACTAACCGTTAAAACGTACCTAGAGACGGATCCGAGGAAACGAGGGTGAGTCGCTAGTTATTTTATATATACATACACGAGTATGTGTATATCTTCGTAGATGTCTTTCATTCTCAGAAGAAATTACGAAATAAAAAAATATTTATTGTTTCTGGGACTACCGTCTACATCCAAATTTACAAACTTTATCTATAACACTGAAAAGATGTTATTGCCTCTCGGCTATTTCAATGATAGATCAGTATATTTTTTGGTTGATTTTGCTTGTACTGAACCCATTCTGTATAGGAATGTTTTCACTTAACTAACTTCCTGTTATCATAAAACGTGCATAGAGGAAAAATACTTAGTATTTTAATATCTCAGTCAACACGCTAATGAGATAGTTTTATAAAAGTACTCGTATGAGGGCTCGTATTATTTTCGAGTGCCGCACAAAAAGTATCTAGATGAGAGCTTTATTCACTTTGTAAAATTAAAATATAATTTTCTTTCATTTGGTATAGAATAATGTTTTATAATAACTTCTTTACGCGGATGTTGTTTTCTGACGGCGGGTTTGTAGGGTTCCTATGTAAATATAAGAACTTAGAAATATGAAAAAGATGATTTAAAATTATATATTTTGGTAGTATATAATAAACAAACGGCTCACCCTCGCTTCGCTTGGGTTTATTCGTAGGTTGCTTCCCCATACAAACTTTCATCCTGATTCCCGATCGTACGATTTCCGGGATAAAAACTATCTTATGTCCTTCCCAGGGTCTCGAACTTTCTTCTTACCGAATTTCATCTAAATCGGGTCAGTAGTTTCGGATGTTATTCAGTCAAACAAACAATCTTATATAATATATACTAATAATATTATAAAGAGGTTTGTGAGTTTGTGAGGTTGTAGGGGGTAATCTCTGGATCTACTGAACCGTTTTAGATGAAATTTGGTACGAAGATAGTTTGAGATCCTGGGAAGGACATAGAATTCTTTTTATTCCGGAAATTATACCTTAAGTGTTGAAAATGGGAACGAATTGGGAACAAGCTAGGGACAAACTCGAGCGGAGCAAGGGTGAGTCGCTAGTCTCTTCGTAATATTAGTATAAATTGTTAGGTATTAGCACTCCATTTTTACAAGCTTTTTATTAACTTGCAATGTTTGTATGTATGTTTGTTCGGGTCAAATCTTGCAACTGAATTTTAAAGCAGTTATCCTCAACCGATTGAGCTGAAATTTTGCACACACGTTTAGTTTGGATGACAATGCATGGTAAGGTAAGTGACATCATTCTAAATCCAACATGGCGTACTCCCAACGATGGCGGACTGTTCTTTTTATGACATGGATATCAAATGAAAGGGTTTGCTGAGAATAATATGAAGAAATACCTAAAAAATAAAAAATAACTTTAAATTAAATTAAGCCTATTTATTAAATTACATAATTTATATGATATGAAAGCTTATTTAAAAAAATGTTTTAATATTTATTTAAAGTGCATCTCCAAAAATCCATACTAAAATCATTAGGAACTTATAACATTTTGTAATTAATCAATTAATATTTCACTTTTATAAACATAGATTAAAATATATTTATATCAGACTAGAGTTACTTTCGTAAGTGACGAATAAATAATAAATAAATACATACGTTGGGACATGAACACACATCACCATCTAGTTCCATGGTAAGAGGCTTGTGTTATGGATATCAGATAATTGATACACTACACATATATAACTTTAAATACATTCATATTATAAATATAAACATCCATAACTGGAGTATAAACATTCGTGCTCATGACACAAATGCATGCCTCCAGCGGGACTCGAACCCACGACTCACTACAAACTGAGCAAAACGTGTCGTCACTCTATATACATAGATACACACTGCATTCATTCTATTATAATTGAGATAATATAATAAAACCCACGTCTTGGCTGTTTTTGCAGAAAATATGGGTTTGTGTTGATCCATTACTGAAAAAAGGATAAAGTAACAAATACGAGTACACTTTTCCTTTAATCTGAGAAGTAAGCCGACATATTATGTACTTCAAAATGAGATATTAAATTCGAATATGATTTTGAGTGTATGTAACGCGATATATTTATTGATTCAAATCAAATCAAAATATACTATATTCAAATATACTTTTACAAGCAATTATGAACATTTTTGGTAAATCAAAAAAAATATATTTTAAATGTTCCTTTATTATAATATTATTACCAGTTATGTTTAACGTTTAGTATAGTTTTCTCAGAGATAAGATATTTACCCGCAGTAATAAGTATCCTATATGTTCCTAACCAGCTATCATCATACGAAATTTCATCAAAACCAGTCCAGGTTTTCTCTTGATGCGTTCCCAGACATACAGATTAAGAGTCGGCCTCTGTATCGATAATAATGTCTATTTCAATAAGATTTTCCAAAAAATATTCAATGTACAGATTCCAGTCAGAATTTCATTATATGTTTAGATTTATCTCGATGGAAATGGACGATTGCGTCATTGTTTTATACTCGACATGTTATGTTATATTATGTCTATTCACATCCATTTCCTGGCCAAATGCCAAACTGTGTCCAAAACTAAGTGATAGGAACTAAGTTTTTCAACCTTTTCCATAAAAAAATATTTCGTAAAGCTCACTCACATAAAATTTCGTGTTTCAGGATTTATAACTTCCTTCATCGCGGCGCAGTTTTTGTGTTTATTTCAAGTCGCCATACTAAAAGTGCCTCGTAAACATCGAATGATGGTCACAGCCTGTAAAACATTTCGATCTGCGAGGTCAAATGAGCCCTACCTCGGATACGTGTTGGATTTTATTTATTATTTATTATTATTATTTTAAACGAATCATTATATAAAGTGTAAATTATTGTCCTAAATCTATACATACAAATAAAATTGTATACAAGTATCAATTGTATATAATATACAAATGATAAGTGTCTGCCTGTGATTTCAAAATAACTATGTTTTCTCAAGTACATAGTTATTTATATACTTAATACCAGTACCTAAACAATCTTTTTTTAAATTTTGTGTCTGTCTGTTTGTCCAGGATAATTTTTGGAACGACTTAACCGATTGTAACAGGATTGTCACTGAAAGGGCTTTGTAGGGCTATATATGTTTTATTTCAGAAATTTTTAGGGTTCCCACGCAAAAATCAAAAACCCTTAAAAATTACACAAAATTCGAACGTTTCTAAACTAAATAATAAATGTTATAGAAGGTAGCAATTTGAGTATTAGGTGATTACAGTTTCCTTATAAAAAAAAAAGTTTTTTTTAAATAAATCTCTCTAAGCAAATTTCTTTCTTTATAATTGTGGTACAATCATTGTGTCTAATAAAAAAGCTCCATTCCATACGTATACAGAGATAGCGGGTATAAGCAAATATAACTTTTTATTGTTATTTTGTTAGTATCGTACACATAAACATAAACGTATATATAAATACTAGGCAACTTTAATAAAGTTAGCCGCTTAAAGTTTTGAAGAGAAACTTTTTTACAATCGTTGTGATTTGAAACTCGATGAAATGAAAATGCGACACTAAAAAGAGATAAAAAGAGACAAACACATAAATTTATACGATTAAGCCGGCGAGAGAATGAGATAGAATACATTGCCATGTTACCATGGTAACCTTTATTATTGTCTGACAAATCTTTTATATATATAATTCTTCTGTGAGTGTGTATGTCACTCAACTTCTCTCAAACGACTGGACCGATTTTGATGAAATTTTTTGTGTGTGTTCAAGGGGATCTGGGAATGGTTTAGATTCACAATTTGAATAATAATTTTCATTAAAAAAATTATTAAAAAAAGTTTGAAATTTTCAAATTAAAGACGTGTAGACAGGACAACGTCTGTCGGGTCCGCTAGTATATAATATTAAGTTTCACTTCTACCATGTGTGCACACACACGCACTTTTTATTTATATAAAAAAAACTTAAGTTTTATTCATCAACGTACGCATTATTTAATCTAGATATTATAGTGATTTAATAATTAATCTAATCTATTAAAATAATGTATTGTACAAACTACAAACGCTATCTTTGCGCTAGCGTTAAGTCCGCAGCCTTTGCGATGTTAATTCTACGTATATTATTATTAAAAAAATTATTTTACCTTTACATCGAGAACCCGTAGTAATTCAAAAGCTATAAGTCACGACCTCCTCGAACTGCCGCGACTCAACGGACATCGAATGACGGCATTATGCAATGAGGTTGACGTAATAAGCCCTGTATGGACATGGGCAACATCGATTTTATAGAATGTATATGCCATAGAAAATATTTATGGTTCTAGTAAGAAATAAATGTAAATAATTAAAAGGTAAATAATTCGGACAAGTGCGAGTCGGATTCGCCCACCGAGGGTTTCGTACAAATTTGTTGGAAATCTGTTTAACCTTAATTTTTTACTTTTTTTATTTATTGTAATTTTTTCTTTATTTGTGCTGTAAGACCTTGCTTTTTGCCAAATTTCGTGATTCTAGGTCAACGGGAGCTACCATATAGGTTTTCGACCCAAAACCTATAGGGTACTTCCGGTTGACCTAGAAATATCAATTTTGGTTAAAAGTAAGGTCTTATAGCACAAGTAAAGGGAAAATTCCGAAAAATAAAAAGAAAATTGAAAATAAAGGTAAATTTTGGTACTTACAAGTTTTCGCAATAATCTAAATTTGCCCATATGTATTTTTTTATCGTGGTGATTCAGGACCTTGATATTTATACACTTAATAGGGACTATAGACTTCAGTATCTAGTATAAATTTTACCTTGCTAGGTCCACCCGTTTCTGTGAAAATCGGTGGTGACTCGCGGATACACAGACGGACAGATGGACAGATGGACAGACGGACAAGAGAGTGATCTTATAAGGGTTCCTTTTTTACCATTTGAGGTACGGAACCCTAAAAATTTTAAATATCTTATTTAAAATATTTTTCTATGGCCATTAGCAATATATAGTAATTTCGGTTTATATCGCCAATGGCAAAACTCATCTGTCGTACAGTTAATTACCAAGATTTTGTAAAGACTGCTTAGTTAGCTAATTGAATATAGACTTAGTCTAAATAGATATTTAATTGTTTTCGATTTTTCATTCAGACACATTATGTACTAGCGACTCACCCTCGCTCCACTCGGATTCGTCTCTAGGTAAGTTTTAACATTTAGTATAGATTTCTCAGAAATAAGATACTTTTCCGTAGTAAAAAGTGTCCTATATATTGATCCGGAAAACCAGCTATCATAATACCATCAAAATCTGTCCATTGGTTTCTCGTTATGCGTTTCCGGACAGACATACAGATAATAATGAGTAATACAATAAAAATTTCCAAGAAATATTTAATGTATAGATTTGACTCAGAATTTTATTATATGTATAGATTAAAATATTATTTTTCAAATAGGTGACATTATGTAGATATATGGAGAGAATTTATGAGCCAGATACGGTCTAAAATTTTATATATTTATCATTATCAAGCGTTGCAGTAAAAAATAACTGGTCCTATATCAAGAAAATATATATACTCAGAAACATTCACGTCCACCCTCCATGTTTTATTACCACTGCTTAGTTGCAATTGCAACACTTATAAATCACATAAATAAGTTGCTTAGTTACGGTGAGTTTCTGGGGTTGAATTACGATTTTACCTAGAATAAAATGTCCTCATCAAAATATATTATTGGAAGACGAGACGATGCTGAAAATAATGAAAAAATGCAAGTAGTATTGAAACGGAAATTTAAATACTGGATACCGGATATCCGGCGGCCGGATATACATACAGCCCGCTGTCATGTTATAGGTATGTTGCGACTAGTGCAAATATTATCGGAAAAATTTGGGTGTATTCGTGTGTCATCGTGACTTAGTGATTAGTGAAAATCAACTGTTTACTTGTTTGATTACTTTGCGAACAATATCTGTAGTTGGTAGTAGGTTTACTCGAAGCAGTATTCACATTTTTCAAAATATGCCAGAGCCTTTCAGCACCTCACTGCCTTTACATGAATTTCTTGTATTATTTGCCTCACAGATATTTTTTTCTCACAGTTTTTAAATATTCGGTCTGATATTGTATTACTATCCGTTATCCATCCGGTAGCAATATAGCGTCCATTTACTGGACAGTTACCGAATATCCGTTTTATCTCTATTTTGAAGCATGTAAAAATTTTGTACTAAGAATAATTATTAGCCTTTTAATAAAAAATATTTATTTAGTAGATAGATTCAGATATTTGTAAATTTGTGGCGAAATGAATATTTCTTAAGGTGCTGGAACGTTTCTAATGGCTGAGTGAAGTAAAGAAGTACTTGTATTAATGCACAATGCATAACAAAAAGTTGGCTATTCAGAGCATAGTGAGCCGTTCTAGTTTCATCTAGTTTGACCACAACAATAGGTTACTCGATAGAAGTTGAGTACTTCGAAATAAATGCTCAGGTATGAAAGTTTTGTAACGCATTATATCTAAACGATACAATGAACAAAAGAAAATTCTACTGAAGTGCAGTAGTTTACTTGAAGGCAATTATTTTGTAAAAATAATAAAAAATATGAGTTCAGTGGATATTTTTGAATGTCAGCACAAATTAATCTTGTATATCAAAATGTATACAATTTTTGTATACACCATAATAATGAAAGCAGATTATAATTACTATAGATAGGATAGAGTTATTTTTCTTATATTGTCATGAGAAACTCTAACTTTCTAACTAATCAGAGCTTATCCGACCTCATAGAGACAGTCAAAGACTTCTGACAAGATATAATAACTGCTATTATTCAATATCACCTAGAACCTTACGTCATTCAGGAAGCTCGTGATTTTTTGTTAACATCATTATCCATTGCCATAAAAAAGAGGTTGAATATAGCTCACATTATGGATAAAACCTATCAAACTCATAATGCTCATAAAGCTACAGAATATGATAAGAATAAATAATAAAGTATTATCATATATTCATACAAATTGTGTATGTATGAGTGTATGTATACATATTATACTTAATATTATATAATACACTCGAAAAATATAATCTTTCTTACGAAGGAGTCGGGTAAAAGCTATGAAGACAAAGCAATTGCTACGCTGCTACGGTAATCGTAGCGCGTAGCAACAAATCTTCGCGATATGCTTTGTATGGATTTAATATGTACAGATTAGAATTTTGTATTTATTTTATTTATATAATGTAATACATTATATTAAATACAACCACTCCTAATAAGATGTTGAGAGTATTCATATACATCCCATTATAATATTATTATATAATAGAAATTTTGGATGTATGGATGTTTGTAACTCAATAACGCCAAAACGGCTGAACGGATCTGTATGAAATTTGTTACAGAGATAGATTATAGTCTGGAATAGCACATAGGTTTTATCCCGGAAAAATGTACGATTCTCGTGGGATAGATAGATAGGGATAGATTTGTTTTAGGCAGAGCAAGGGATCGACTATCCCTTCCATACTAGCCGTTAAAACGTACCTCAAACCAAGCGAACAAGAGCAAAGTGAGGGTGAGTCGCTAGTATTACATATGCATGAAGTGCCTCTATAGTGATGCCTATTGCCTAGTCACATGGTACCAATTAATTAAAATTGTTCATACATAAAAGGAAAATTTGCTTTTAATATATAAATTTTGAAATCACTAAAACTAAATGGTTTCCGGTTCAAAACTATGTCAAAGTATATTTTAAACTTCGAACTTCAGTTAAAAGTGGTCCACAGGGCGGCGTTAAACGCTCACCTATATTTTACCGCTACTACGAATTGACGTTATTTGGAGCGTATCTAGGATCATTATAAGAACTTACATATAGAGAGAGAGGTATTATTATTATTATAAATATTTACTTTTTAGAATTAAAAAATTCAACTCTCTACCTATTACGGTTCATGAGATACAGCCCTCTGACAGACTGACGGACAGCGGAGGCTTAGTAATAGGGTTCCGTTGGCAACTTTCAGATATGGAACCCAAAAAAAGAATCAAACACTGTTCTTATTATGAAGAAATGTAATTAACATTTGAATATTAGTCTGTACATCTCAGCAATATTCAGGTACATTTAAATGTAAGCATATGTTATTTTGATTCCCTCCACGCCACGCCGCAAGTGTCCTTACAACTTCTAACTTCAAAAGCCCGCCGTATTTCTTGACAAAAATATCTATAGCTATCCTTTTAAAATACAATAACTTATCTGAATATAAATAAGAGTGATTATAGCTTGTAATAATTTTACAAAGGATAAATTTATTTTGGTTTTTTGTACGCATGCGTTATGGTTGGGTCGGCCATTTTCAGGGAAACTCATACAAGGACATTCCTTCTTTATATGTACAGGTATTTTCACTCACACAAGTATGGTTAGTATGAAACTCTTAGGAAGGTTGTGGCTTATGTTTGTGTGTGTCTCGTGTTTACAGTATTTTTTGTTAGTAGTAGTGGGATGCTGCGTAAGGCCGTATTCAGATTGTTGATGAAGCATACTTTATTTGTTTAGGTTTTGTTTGAATATTAAATTTATTGCAATAACTAGGGGTTTAGATTTATTATTATATATAAATAAGCAAAGATGTTTTTATTTATTTTTTGTTTAGTAGTTATTGTCGAACATTTGTGTTGTAAAATAAATAAAAATATGAAATTACATTGTTTCTTTTTGGGGATTGTTACATTGTGGTAGTGCCTCATATACTTCAAGCTGACATTAATCAAAAAATCTACTACTCGTATAAATAACATACAAATAATTTAGCAGTTATATTTTTTAACCGACTTCCTAAAAGGAATATGATTGATAGGTTTTTATTTTTTTTAAGTTTAACTTTTTAGTGTCTAAAAGTCATTTTTTATTTTTCTAATCACATTGGAAACAAGACATCATACGAGTATTACAAATTTGGTTACTAAGGTATTTCTTTACTTAAAAATTTAGAAATATTCTGTGATTTACATTCCTTAGTTAATTGAACTACTATTCATTACTTACCATTCATATTTTTTACTGATTAAATGATAAAGTTACATTTTAAGTGCTATCTGCACATTAATTGTCACGAATTATTTCTACAAATTAGCCTTAATTAATAAAACATACAATTTAGTGAACGAGCCTTTATCTTTGACCTGACCTGTTTGGGAGCACAGATTTCAGTCAGCCTCGCGCCGTGGCCGCGACACCACGCGTCGGTAACACCTGCCAGTACAAAATATATATATATAAAAATAGGATTTTCTTAACGTCCGAGTGAAATAAGTGGATGATAGGTATGTAAATATAGTGGAGAGAATTGTTCTTCAAATTGCAAAGGATTTTTGCGGTAAGAAAGTTAAACAGCTGATCGTATATCATCAAAACAAATACTTTTTAAGTTTGAATTTATTTTTCTAAAGCTTTTTAGAGCTTTTTATGAACTAATATAAAAATTATTAACGTCGAAAAGACAAGCAAGTTTCAGTATTAGATTATCTACTTTAGATTGAACATTTGCAGTTATTTTAAAATATTATAACGATCGTATCTATACTCTAATATAATATTCATAGAAGTTCATTATATTAAATAAAAACAATATACATATATTAATAACTAGCGATTTACCCTGATTTCACTCGGGTACATCCCTAGGTACGTTTTAATTTTTTTGAGCGGAACTGCAATTCTTCTTCTCGAATTAAAGTATCCTACGTTACTCCTTATAACATCAGCTATCTGCCAGAGAAAGTCCCGTCAAAATCAGTCCAGCCGTTTTGGAGATTAGCCGGAACAAACAGACAGACAAACAAACATTTTTAAAATTGTGTTTTCTTCTAAGTTCCGTATATATATAATTTCATATGCATTTATTTAGTAAAAAGCTGTTATTTTGACATTACAAACAGACACTTCAATTTTATTTATCTATCTGTATAGATAATAAACTACAGAGTATTGCAATTTTTTTCTCTAATTTTTATCTAATTTGGTACACGAAATGTTATGCAGATACATATAAAGTATGGATGGAAATTTCTCATCCTGTATAATAGGTACTAATTAACTGAATGCAGTGTAGTTGTACTAACGTCTCTTAGGATTGTATAGAAAACTAGCTGTCTGAGCCGGTTTTACAAGGTTGCTTTTTCCATCTAAATTTCCCTTCCTTTATATAGGGGTTGAATTTAAGAAATTAAATGTAAATTCATCTTTACTATATGGATGTCATTATAGAAATAAGCTGTAAAACTTTGAACTTTTTAGGTTTATCAGTTTTTGTTTGAACGTAGATAAATTAGAGCAAACAATTTTATATGTTAAAAAGATGCGACACGGTCTATCTTTCATTGTTATTCGAGCAATGTAAAGAATAATGTACATATATATTCCTCATGTATATTTTAAAACTGCATACATTTACATACTATGTATTATGGAACCCTACTTCGAAGACGTAACGTAAATTTTTTAACACTTGATAAACACGAGCATTGCTACTTTTACGCTTGTATTTGGTTGTTAGTTCAAAATTTTTAAATAAATTGAATCCACTACTATTTTTAAATTACCTACCTACGTTTTATGAGTAGTTTTTTTTATTTTAATAGCATAAAAATACAAAATAAAAAATGTTGGAACATTAACACGCAGCACCATCTAGGTCCATGGTAAGCTACGAGGCTTGTGTTATGGATACCAGATACTCGTCGTTGATACACTACACATAGGTATTATATAACTTTATATATTATAAATAGAAATATTCATGACTGGAGTACAAATATTCGTGCTCATTACATAAATGAATGCCCCCAGCGGGACTCGAACCCGCGACCGCTGGCACAGCAAGGACAACAAGGACACTACAAACTGAGCCAAATTTGTCGTCATACTTCATTCATCACCTGCATTTTCATTGAACAAAATACCCTTTAAACAAAATGCGATAATCAATCCACTTTCAAGTACAATCAAGTGCAACACAGACAGTCGAAATTTTTTCTAACTCTCCATAAGGCACTCTATGTAACAGAGTGTCATTATTCGGAGAATTTTTATCGTAGCTAATTAACTGGACCACTTCCAACCCTTGGTATAATCCTTATTGAAATTTTCGTTCCCTTGTTATTATACCTTTCTTCCTCTCGCCGGAGAGCTGTCGAGCTGAGTTAGTAAAAGCACGTATAATGCAGCGTCAGCAGTGGAAACTTTTTATTTGTATGGAAAAATGTTAACTGTATTAATGTTTTTAGTTGTTTCATTTTATTATATGTCTGGAGCTTTGTTTTTATTCAGGTAAATAGCTTTTGTTTGAATAAAATTTGTTTTAGTAAAGAATATATTATAAAGCTTATCTATACATATAATAAAATAGCAACTTAGCATTAGCGTATTGTGTACAGAGTATAGACCCCAAAACAATAGTTATAATTTTTTGTCAGTTTGTGTGTGCCCGTTTCACGTAAAAATTATAGACCGATTTTAATTAAATTTTGTGTAGTGATAACTTATTACTCGGGTTAACATTTAGAATACCTTTTATGACAGGATTTTTTTATTCCCACGTGAAAACACGAGAACAACGTACTAGAAAATTATAGGTTTTAAAAGACCTACAGAAAAATCTGTAATAGCATAAGTCCTTCTCCTAAGATACACTCACAATAAATATTTGTATATTTAAAACGTTCTTAAGCACTCGAGCGAAGTGAGGGTAAGTCGTTAGTATAACAATAATTTGACGATGAAGTCGATTCAAAATCAACTTTTTTCAATTAGACTTTGTTTTAAATGTTCGACTTGGAAAGTAATTCTATTGGAAAATAGGTCATAGAGGTCAGCTCTATATCTTATATCTCGTTTACACTTTTTTATATCTCGTTTACACTTTTTTATATAAATACTTCTTTTATAAATAATAATAATAAATAACTTTATTTCTTTTTTTATAAATAATTATTAATAGTCCAAATGTGTATCGATAGATATATAAATGTGTTGATATCTGATTATATGTTATTTTCTGTATATGTTATTTGGTGATAACATGATGTTACAAAATTAAAGAAGCTCGGGTAAATTCAAAAATGCACTATATGAAATTCTGCTATATAGTACTAGTTTGACAATCACTCCATATCATATAATGCTTGCTAATGCAAAATATAACATTAAGTACTACTAATAAATACAAATGTGCCTCAAACAAACATAGAACCAGCAACCCTTGTTATAAATTAAGCACGTGCAACCTAGAGCTTTTGATACTCTATCTCTTCACGAAAACTGTGCGTAAAAACGTGATTGACAGGGACGTTAACGACCAGCCTGAGTCTTATAACGTGACACTTATATCTCCCAAATTGCTAACGCGGCACGACGGGAGGAGGGTCCTACATTATAGTGACTCAATCAAATAAAAAAGCTTTTATATTAAAATTTAATTCTATAATATTTTTTCTGTCTTTAGGACAATGCTAGTTTTTTTACATATCTGGAGGTTCTGAAGGTCTCGCCCTCGTGTCCAAGCCTAACTTCTGACCACACGACACTATCGAATAATTGTTTCACTGAATTTTGAGAATCAAAGAAAGAGTTTCGACGATTATATTTGTGCACTATAATATATTTAGCGCAGTTTTCGTGAAATTGGCTGTTGTAGACTACATCGACCAGGAGGACTTACGATATAATGAGGATAACAATATTATGAAAAAAAAATTGTCTATATAAACCTATGGAACAATCTATGGAAATACAGAACCGATTCGAAAAATTCTTTCACTAAACATAAAGCATATAGTTTTAAAGCAATGTAAGGTAACCTATGAGAGAAAAGTAGTGATACATACACTTGAGACTTGTCTTATACATATAGATACCACATAGTTGATATACTACACATATATAACTTTAAACATACATATTTTAAATATAAATACCCATAACTGGAGTACAAACATTCGTGTTCATCACACAAATTAATGCCCCCAGCGGGAATCGATTTCACGACCGCTGGAACAGCAAGTAAGGTCACTATAAACTGATCCAAACATGTCGTCAGATGTGATAGTTACAATAATATTTTCTTAATTCTTATCTGTTTTAAAACTTGAATTTTCTGCTGACTTTGAAAATGAAATAATCTGAACGTACGTATTCTAAATGTCACCTTGTTATCTTTGCTATTTTCATGCATTACAGGTGTCTGGAAAATAATACCACTAACACAGCCGGAGTGAGTGATCATTCATAAGTGCTAAATATAATATCCATCTAAACATGAAAGTGATATTCCAAGTTATACTAAATTATATGTAAAAATACCTATATCATTTTCTCCCTTACCCCAACTTGTCAGAGCCGTCAAAAAACACGAAGCGTGAAAAAGGCGATACTATCCCACATAATGCCGCTCTATCTGATCGAGCACGGAAAATAACAAAGAGTTATATAAAACAAAGCTTAAAGCTCTTCCACACTGTCAAGTTGCGGCTTACTTTTAATTTAAAAGTCGCAGGCAACTTTATTTCTGTTTAATAAATTATTCATAGTTTTATTAGGATTCAAAAGAACGTAGAGTCATCTATACATATAATAAAATTGTAACTAAGCCGAATCTGTACATTAAATATTTTTTGGAAAATCTTATTGAAATAGACATTATTATTGATACAGAGGCCGAATCTATAGTTTTTAGCATTTTTGTCTGTCTGTCTGTCCGGCTGTCTGTCTGTCTGTCTGTTACCGCATCACAGAAAAACCACTGGATGGATTTTGATGAAATTCGGTATGGTGATAGCTGGTTATCCGGGTCAACATATAGGATACTTTTTACCGTGGGAAAAATCTCATTTCTGAGAAAAAATACAAAAACTGCATTGTAAGAGTATACTAATATGTAAAACCTAAGAATTTGCTTTCTGGTCATCTGAACGCGGGCGGAGCCGCGGGCAATGCTAGTTGCAAATCTCTTTAAAAAGTCTCTCTCGTGACAATGATTGCTGTAAAGCAGTTTTATTTAAAAAGTTAAATATTCGCGTAAATCAAAGAAAGTATTAAATAAAATTTGTTTATTAAGCTTTATATATATTTTTTAGATTTTATTATTCTTAAAAGAAAAAAAACGAACTGAGAATAAGATTGATAGATTCGTGTAAATATGTCTTTACGAGTTCTTATATAAAAGATAAGATTGATTAGATTAAAGCTACGCAAAAAAGAGGAGATCCAATATTAACAATAAAATAATTCATATATTTGAATTATTTTATGATACCTGGATTTCAAAGCCAAATATAGTGTTAAAACACTATTTAAAGTCTAAAAAACTACAAATATAATATTTTAATTCAGACGTTTAAGATAGACTACTATAAATAACTATTATTTTTTGGACGATTCGAATAATAATACTTAGAAACCTAAATGTATTTTTGTCGAGAGAATATATTATTGGCGTGTTTAAATAATTCGAAAAACATCCATAAAGGCTGAATAGATTTTCTCATATCTTTGGCGAGCAAGTGCTCTTTGAGAGCTGGGATAATATGTCACTTGACGACTTGTTTACTAGTAAAGTAATATATATGTAATAATTTCTACATAGATAATATGTAAATACAATACAACGTCTGCTTCTTTGCCTTTCCTCAATATTTATTTTCTCGATATAATACTAAGGTGTTAAAAAATACACTTGGTTCTTTTGTTTATTCAAGCAGATTAACTTGAAAATATAAAATTTAATTACACAATACAATATTTTATTTAGCCCTTTTTATGTCCCACTGCTGGGCACGAGCCTTTCTACAGTACATGGGATATCACGGCGGCCAAGTGCAGGTTGGTTTGATTTCACTGTCTTTCGAAAACTTGCTACGAGTAGGTTCTCTCAGACATGCAAGTATCACCAATAATATTTTAGGGGGTTAAAATGGGGATGAAAATTTGTATGGGGAATCAACCTAGAGACGAACCCGAGCAAAGCGAGGGTGAGTCGCTAGTTTTAATAAAATTATTCTCGTCAGAGTGGAGCGGAAAATAATAGACAATGTTGTTTATACTTACATTGTTTGTTTTTTCTTCTGCCCGATATCAACTTCCCGGCATTGTATTTATTTGTTTAGCTTGTTTTCTTACAAAATATTCCTAATGGCCCATAATGGAATGATGTTTTATCGAATATAAGTCTCTGACTCTGAGCTAAAAATAGTACGAGTTTTGTAAGAGTTGAGGCTTAAAATCAATCATATACACATTGTAGGTAATAGGTTTTAATATAAACTTAAAGAAACATTGTAAATACTTTCTTACTACATTTACGCGAATATTTGACATCTATACTCTATACATATAACAAAATTCTAAGTAAGCCTCGAATCTGTACATTCTTATTGAAATAGACACAATTATCGACACAGAGGCCGAATCTATAGTTTTTAGAACTTTTGCCTGTCTGTCTATCTGTGTGTTTGTGACTGCATCACGGTAAAACCACTTAAAGGATTTTGATAACATTTGGTATGGTGATAGCTGGTTATCCGAGCCAACATATAGGATACTTTTTACTGCGGGAAAATATCTCATCTCTGAGAATTCTATACCAAACGTTAAAAGGTAATTAGGGATGAACCCGAGCGAGCCTGTCTGTCTGTCTGAGGGGGAGTCGCTAGTTTCTTAATGTTAAAACAATAAACCATATATTTAAACAGCATAACTCATTCATTACTGGAAAAGTGACTGTAAATGTTATTTTAAGAGTTAAAAGATTAAAAAATAAAGGTTGCGTGTCAGTTTATTTACCCCAATAATCATTTATTCAAACAGACCAAGTAAATATGAATCTAATTACGTTTTATGAATCTGTCGATTTTTTCGTTTAATATGTAGTAAGGTAAAGAGTCAAGGAAATCTCTGTCTTTTTAACATGCTTTTATAAGCTTTATTCGAATAATACTTTCTTAAATATATGCAAATATCTAAAAATCATCATCTATATGTAAGAATAATGTTTGTTCTTTAAGAAATCCCAAACAGCTGGAGCGATTTTGATAAAATTTTCAGGTAATCGTCAGATTTGCTAATCTGACGATTACCTGAAAATTTTCTATTTTTACGGTTTTTTTGCTTTCGATTCCCGACGCGTCATATGCTTTACAGCATATGAGTCTGTAATACAATTTTAGAATCCATTTTAACTTTCTTCTAGATATTATAACCTAATATTGTTATGTGCATTACAATATACATAATTTGGTACTATCGATCTGATCCGACAGTATAGCCAGGCGGCAGTCAAACTCTTTAGTGGTTACTAGAAAGAAAAAAAAACGAATTTGAGCTTATTGCATTCATGTCGACGAGTGTACGTTTGATAATTTTTAATTTTAACTAGGTTTTTACTTACAAGTTTACTAAATATCATATCAATCATAAGTACAAAATATGGGAAGGATGAAGGAGTAAAGTCGCTTGCGAACAATCGGTCATAATTTATAGTAGCCATAGCCAGGCTTTGGAATTTAAAAAAATGGAGCTAGGCCAGACTAATATTGCCTGTAGAATTTATGTATGGTATATAACGTTATAAATAATGGAATCTAATGGTAAACTAGGAAATAATATAGAAACAAAAACAGGTTATTTTTATCAAATTTCCCCGAAGGCCATATTTTATTAGGCAATCAATCTGCTATAGTATATATAAATTATGTAGCTATCTTAATACATACTATTTGTTTATACTAGTGTTCATCAAGTGGTCAAAATTCAACAATAATCATTATTGAAAATTTGAGGAAAATATATATGAATAGAATTTTGCTATCTTGTATACAAAAAAAGCTGATTCCAAGTTTTTTTATTGATAGCATTAAAGCTGCTCTATAACTAATAATTAAAAAGAAAGAGAAAGAAATACTGAACTGTTTTGTCTCTGTCTATTTATATATAATATTCAGTACATTATCTACTTACCGGATGGGTAAGTAAATAAGTGAAGGACGACCTTACTTAAGGTTTTGAACAATAAAGCATCACTTTATGTATGAATAATTAGAAAATATAATTAAATTATGGCGGATAAATATCAATGTTACTTTAAAAAGCTTCTAATTATTACAAAAATATAAACAATATTTTTATATACCTTGGTTAAATTCAATGGTTTTTGGCTACAATACGGAGTAATTGAATAAGTTTACGAATAATAAATAAATATGTTGGGACATTAACACAGCACCATCCAGTTCCATGGTAAGCTACGCGGCTTGTGTCATGAATGTGCTTATGAATCACCCAAATGGAATGGCCCCATCGGACTTGAATCCGAGACCGCTGGCACAGCAAGTAGGGACACTACAAATTGAGCCAAACGTGTCATCCTAATAACAACAGGGGATATTTTTGTCAAAGACTGTTTTACATACTGGGTTAAAAACCACCGAAGTTAATTATAGTACATTTATGGGTTTTCGAAAAACTTTAAGAATATGAGGGTAATGTATATATATATATATATATATATATATATATATATATATATATATATATATATAAAATATATGTAGTTAATAAAAAGTAAATGACAAAACAGCACAGAAAAACTAACATATAAAGAAATGACTTGTGACGAGTGCTGCGAGTACAAAATAATAAAAACTCACATAAACCCGCAATCCACAGACTAGTAAATTATAAAGTGACAATAGTAAGCTAATAGAAGGTTCTAATTAGATTTATCAAAGCTCTCATAAGTAGCTCCTCTTTATAGCCTCGTTAAAGCGATGCATAATTGATATCCAAGGTACAGTGTACCGCTCTAAATATTTGAAAGAATTTGTAATTCTGAACTCTAAAGACACAAACAAATAAGTGAAATGTAATCCAAATGCTTTTATTTCCAATTAAAAATTCTAAGCTTTAAAAGCTTGATATGATTATTTTTTTATGTCAACTTTTTATAGTACATAATTAATATTATGACTAACCCTCGCGTAACGTTAGTTTTAAGTAGATAAAAAAATAGCTAACGTGAGTATACTTTAAGTAGTTCGTTCCGCAAACAAACTATCAAGCCCTTTATTTTTTTTTTATGTTGGGAAATGCAAATGCGTAAATACGCATTTCATATTCGCATAGATAAAAGTTCTTGTGGGAAGGCCTTTTAGAAATTGGACCGACAACTTGCTCAAAGTCGCTGGAGCCTACTGGTTGCGGATGGCATAAATAAAATGATAAATATGTTGGGACATTAACACACACCACCATCTAGTTCCATGGTAAGCTACGAGGCCTGTGTTACGGATACCAGATAGTTGATACACTACATATATATAATTTTAAATACATACATATTATAAATATAAACACCCCTGACTGGAGTACAAACATTCGTGCTCATCACACAAATGAATGCCCCCAGCGGGACTGGAACCCGCAACCGCTGGCACAGCAAGCAGGGTTAATGAGCCAAACGTGTCGTCTAACCTACTACTAGACCGGTTGTCGTACACATTTTTGGGGTAGGCCTGTGTCCAGTGGACGTGTTTGAGCTGAAACGACGAACACGACGAAATACGCTTACCACGTTTTTTTTTGGTTAGCTAATTTATAACAGATTTATGAGAATATTCTCAAACTTTAATACAGTAAGCTGAAAAAAGGCGAGTTTTCTTCATATCTTTGAACTATAACACTAGTTATTACTTAAAGTTATTTTAAAAACAAAACATATAATACTGATAATTGAAGTAATATTAATTAAAGCATTACCTTGAATTGCTGAATTTACTTACGTTTAATTCATTTAATGAATTTTTCGAAGCTACGTTTTTTTCAATATCTTTTGAAGTTTCATTTAAACTTTGAAGTTTTAATTTAGTAGTTATTTTTAAGGCTTATTGTAACATTAAAGAAATATTATAAGTAACAAAATAGTACATGCTTTTAGTTATGATTTATTAGTTTTTTTTTATTAAATCTCCTTCGCTTCGCTCGAGTTCGTCCCTAGGTTCGTTTTAACGGTTAGTATAGAATATATAATATATGTACGTGCATATACATACATAGGTAAAAAAGTAGGTAAGTACATTAAAAAAATCCCTGACTTGAGAAATGATTGATTCCTCATACAAACTTCCATCCCCATTTTCACCCTATCAAGGGTTTTAGGGATAAAACTATCCTATGTCCTCCCCAGGGTCTCGAACTTTCTCCATACCAAATTTCACCCGAATTGATTTAGCGGATTAAGCGTGAAAAGGTAACAGACAGACATACGGACAGACAGACAGAGTTAGTTTTCATTTATAATATTAGTATGGATATAGGTTATCGAACAAAGATATCAGGTAACATAAATATATGTACAGCAAAAATGGCACACAGCATGTACATACACAGTCATTTAGTAAATTAGCCAGTAGAAAAGTATGCAGATAAATTTTTGTTGGCTATTTGTGCTTGATTGTACAAAATATGACCATATAAGCTCATTATGATGATAATACACATTATTAATTTATAGATGTTATTATTTATAATAATAATTTATTTCACATATAAGTACATAGAATTATAGTTGTATAATAATTATACATCGCACTTCTAATATTTTCAAACGCGAAACATTTCCAACATGATTACCACTTGTCAGGTTAAGGAAAACATCGTGAGGAAACCTGCATGTTTTAGAGAACAGCAAGTTTTCGAAAGACATGTGAAGTCTCGCCAGTTTGATGTTAAAAAGAGCTGAATATATGTTATACTATAATCGGCTGGGTGAAGTTATATACATAGCGAAGCATGTTGTAGCGACAGTTACTAATTGTATATAATACTAGCGACTCACCCTCGCTCCGCTTGGGCCCGTCCCTGGTTACGTTTTAACGTTTACGATACATTTCTCGAAGATGATACATTTTCTCGTAGTAAAAAGTCTCCTATATGTTGACCCGGATAACCAAATATCATCATACCTAATTTCATCAAAATCTGTCCAGTGGTTTTTCTCGTGATACTTTCTCAGACAGTCAGATAAACAGACAGACCAAAATTTTAAAACTATAGATTCGGCCTCTGTATGGATAATAATGACTATAAGATTTTTAAAAAAAATATTTAATATACAGATTCGACTCAGTTAGAATTTTATTATATTTCTAGAAGAAACGTATATAAAAACTAGTAAACGGGTGCAAATATTATTTATACCTTAGTCATAATATTATACAAAATAAAAATAAATAAATCCATTTTTTTAACTACTTTAACTTGGTTACTTTACGTCGCTAGTTAGAAATATTATTTTCAATGATATCTCAATTATAAATTTTGGTAAAGTATACATATATGGAGATATGAGAAATGTATACATACATATGTACGCTTAACCTCTATGTTACTTTAAGTCAAATCTATTTATGTACTAAAATTTATCCAAATCCGTTCAGCATTAATAATAGTCCCATTATAAATAGCACGATGAAAATTAGCAAAGATTCAACATCTAATGGATTATAATAAGATACTATATGATACTACTGGAGTATGATAAGATACTTATAGATACTTCTAAATATTTTTCTTTCAATTGAAATTGAAAGTAAATAACAAAATATCCAAACTAGTTTGATGGCAGCATTTGTTCCGAATTGCATTCGATGCTAAAAATTTCATGATGCTATGTGAGTGACTTTAGCAAGTTGAGAGTTGTATGATGTACAGGAGTTTAATCAGTTAATGTAAACTATCTAGATCACCGTCTGGTGTAGTAGCTCGAGTGTCTGTATCTATGCTATATTCTAGAGATCGTGGGTTCTAGTCCTGCTTAAGGCAAAACTAGGTAACCTAAGCTTGGATATGACTTTAACCTATATTTTATTGTAACATTGATTGTTTTATTTATTTAAAAAAATAATAGATAGAAAATGGACGCTACTACAATAATTTAATATAATCAAAATTTCAATAGCTTGTTTCATTTGTCTCATTAATAAGTCCAAAATTCAAGGTTTTATGACCTTGAACCACCATCAAACCTTCGAATTTGGGCTTACTTGAAGTAAAAATTAAAAGCATGTATTAGAAGCATGGGAACCATATGAACAAATGTGTTTTAATACCGCACGTGAAATCTATTTTATTCAAAAACGATTATATATGTATATAATATGCTACTTTAAATAGGTCATGGGTGATATATATATATATATATATATATGTGTGACACCCATGACCTATTTAAAGTCTATTATTATGGGATAAATTAATTTCGATTTCACTTAACATTTTCAGTGTAAACTAGAATATTCAAAGAGGGAATTAGTGAAGGCCCAACGCCAACCTGCGTTGGATGTGTCAGCCTGAGTAAACTGAACTGGCATAATATTTATACTGACATAAATAATATTGTAATAGTTGTTGCAAGAATTTTTGTTATTTACTTGTAAATATGGACCTTGTTGTACAAGTAAACTTATAAAATGTAAATCTACAATCGTTTTAAAAGAATAAAAATCTAAAAAATATATGGATATATGTATTACACTTGCTACGTACTCGTATGTCTAAAATATTCTATGGCGATACAATTTAAATACCATGTGAGTAACAAACAGTAATACATACATTAAATTATATTATACTAGCTTATTTTATATTATACTTTCCCTTTCATTGCTCGGGTGTGTCCTTAGGAACTTTTCAATTTTTTTAAGCGAAGCCCTAATTCTTTTTCTAAAATAAAAGTAGCCTAAGTTACTACTAATAACACCAGCTATCTGCCAGTGAAAGTCCCGTCAAAATCACTCCAGCTATTCCAGAGACAGACAGACAGATAAACAAACATTTTACAGATTGCGTTTTATAGTTATTATACATAAGTACCGTATATAATTTCATATGTATTTAATAAAAGCTGTTATTTTGACATTACAAACAGACACTTCAATTTTATTTAACTAAGTACATAATAAACATTACATATATAGTGAAATAGCAACAAATGATAGTTGTAATTTTAACCGTTGTTCAAAAGTCAAAACACAAAGAAAACCGTACACGAAACCCGACTCGCTGCGACAAAGACGCATATCGCCGTAATTTACTACATCCCACTCATATAAATTCACGAGTCGTAAAAGCAGAAGGAAAATTAAGAGATCCAAACTTTTCGACCATTTATCAACATTTAACTTGTCAAGTATTTTACGTCAGTTTTTATTATTTCTATGTAATTATATAGAAGTCTGTTTTGTTTAGATCATTGTATTGGCCGTTACTTTATATTATACTACTGGTTATAGTATTATATGACCTGTGATTATACTAGCAGATCCAGCGACTTCACTCGCGCTAAAACAACAAAAAAAATCTCTTAAAAGTTAGTTTTCATACAAACTTTCATCCCATAATTTACTCCCTTGGGATGATTTAAAAAAATGCTAAAACACGTATATATTTAATTGCATTAATACTAAGTTTCAAGTAATTTTGATGACAAATATTTTTTTGGATTGTACTCCTGCGGTAAAAAGCCTATGCCACACTTAACCATCCCTGCAACAATCTCCATACAAGCGTATATGAAGCCGTTGGTCCTGCTCTTGATTTTCATCAGTAAAGTCGAATTGTATCATAGGAGCTTGAGAGTGAAAGGATAGAGTGTATACCCAGTTGGGGAAACTTTACTTATGCTTAATTTAGTTAAATTTCAATATTTTTATTAATTTACTAGCGATTCACCCTCGCTCCGCTCGTGTTCGCCCCTCGTCCCTTTTTAACATTTAGTATAGATTTCTCAGAGATGAAACATTTTCCCACAATAAAAAATATTCTATATATTGACTCGGAGAGCCAGTTATCATCATACCAAATTTCATCAAAACCGGTCCAGTAGTTTTCCAGTGAAGCATTCCCAGACAGACAGATAGACAAAAATTCTAAAAACTATGGATTCGTCCTCTGTATCGATAATAATGTCTATTTCAATAAAATTTTCCAACAAAATATTTAATGTACAGATTCGACTCAGAATTTTATTACATGTATAGATGTGAAAAAGTATTCACGTTTAAATATAATTGGTCCCAAAATGAGTGGAATACTTTTTTCAAATTTTCAATAGTTGATTGGTTTTTAAAACAAAAGCGACATTTATCAAATATTTATTCGTTTAAATTGAAATGAATAAACTCACAAAGTTAGATTAGTAAAGCTACAAAATTAAATTAAAGCTCTAACAAATCTAGTATTGCTAAATATAGTTCGCTAACAAAAGGTTTAAATATATGTAGTATACTAAATAACAGAAGAAAATAGAATTAAACAAAATTCATGCCCAAGTGTAAGTTAGCAGACGGCGGATGTTGTCTCGGACATACATACATACAGGTTTCCTCACGATGTTATTGTATTGTATTCACCGTATAAGCAAGTGGTAATTCATTATTAGTCTCTTCCGTGACCATGATTCAAAATGCATTCGTAACGTTGGGAACCAAAAATCTTAAAAGACAGTTTAATTTAAAATGTTAATTAATCATAATAATTTCTTAGATTACGTGAATATTTGACATCTATACATATACCTAATACAATTATAACTGATCGCTGTCTGCACATGTAAGATATTTGAGAAAAACTGTTATTGGAGGTCTTTATTAACGTAATAGAAATCGGAACAATGATTTTAAGAATTTTTGTCTGTTTGTCTGTGCGTTTGTGCGCGCTAATCTCAGAAACGGCTTAACCGATTTGGGTGTGATTTTGACTAATGTATTGTGGTAAGCTTCACTTAACATTTAGTATTTGTTTTATTTTAATCGGTTCATAAATAAAAAGGTTATTTCAAACTAAAGAATCACGTAGGGACGAAATCGAGCGAAGCGAGTGTGAGTCGCTAGTTTTAAATAAAATAGGAGACCATGTTGGCATTCGAAATATCAGGAAACAAAAATCCAACGAGATAGTTTTATTTAAAAAAAATGACATTCATATTTAAAATTATGTGCACATTAAAATATCAGAAGACAAAGGGTTCGAACCCGCTACACTTGATTTTCTAAGCGAGCGCATTACCACAAGCCAAGAGAAAATTTATTTTACATTCTTATTTTCATGAAAATCTTCACAAGATATGTATTGAAGGGAATCTAACGACTTCATTCATGATCTCGAATAAGCTATTATTGTCGGAGTAAATTTCCACTGTGCAGATGGAAATTATTGTAGTAATAGAATTCAACCATAAATTATATTATGTATATACGAGTATATACTCGTATATACGTGTTTGTCGACATGTTCGGCTCAGTTTGTAGTGACCCTACTTGCTGTGCCAGCGATCGCGGGTTCGAGTGCCGCTGAAGGCATTCATTTGTGTGATGAGCACGAATCTTTGTTCTCTAGCAATGGTTGTTTATATTTATATTATTTATGTATTTAAAGTTATATATGTATAGTGTATCAACTATCAGGTATCCATAACACAAGCCTCGTAGCTGACCATGGAACTAGGTGGTGCTGTGTGTTAATGTACCAACATGTAAAAACATATGAATATATGTGTGTATGTATATAGTATACCAACAATATTCCTTTCCTCCATTTCCTTTATTTAAAATTATTCAAAACTACCTTTTAAGTCGATGATTTAACCTAATCTGACTAATTTTGTGAAATTTTATATGTACGTCTGTGCGTGTATGTTTTGTATGTGTACATACTCTGATGAAATTAATACATAGATATACTATAGACTATGACGTAGAATGGTGCAATCGAGTATTATTAAAAAAAAACATACCGACATTTGAAGACTTTATATCAACGATCTATGTAAGGAAGGGCAACGTACTCGTATAATATTATTGAATTATGCACACGTTCATACCGTTAGGATTGAATTGAAATTGATATATCTATATACGGTGGCAAGTTCAGATAGGCTCGTTAGGGTTTCTCGAAGACGACAAACAGAGGTTACCGATGCATAAATGTATATTGATATGGGCTTTATTTATGTAAAATGTATGTGTATATTATATAGGATGAATATCTCACATCAAAATACTATAATTTTACTAGCAGAACCCGCGGCTATGCCCGCGTTCAGTCTACAAAAATAAAAACTTTTTAACAAAAAAATAAAAACCGACTTCAAACAAAAGCACTAAAAAGTAAAAAATAACTGATTGGTAGTTTTCATTTACTATACATACCTAATCAAATATTTTCGAAGTCGGTGTGCTTTGCTTTGTATCGGCTGGCACCGATTTCGAAAATATTTGATTAGGTATGTATTTAATAGGTAGGCTTTAATTACTTAGCCAAAGTACACCAACTTCGAAAATATTTGATTAGGTATGTATAGTAAATGAAAACTACCAATCAGTTATTTTTTACTTTTTAGTGCTTTTGTTTGAAGTCGGTTTTTATTTTTTTGTTAAAAAGTTTTTATTTTTACCTTTTTAGTGTAGACAGTAGTAGCAAAGTTAGGATTCTAACGTGTTAGGCTTGTCAAATCAAACAAAATAAGCCCAAACTCAAAGTATCTACTATTAGCCGTTGAAGAGTTCCACCTATCCACCTTCTGGCCTTACCATCAGATCTGGTCAACAACACCGAACCACTGTACTATCAACGGAAATAGAAATACTTGCAAAGTTTCAAGTCAATATGACAATTAGAAGTAGGTTAAATTCATCATTAGTTGTTTTTCCACCCTTAGGGGTGGTATTTTTTTTTGAAATTTAAATGGGACCAATCTGGAAGTATACCCTTTCAAACAAAACCAAAATTGTTCAAATCGGTTAATAAATGACGGAGTTCTGAGGTAACAAACATAAAAAAAAAAACATACAGTCGAATTGAGAACCTCCTCCTTCTTGAAGTCGGTTGAAAAAACTTTGGCTTTATGTTATATAGCGACTCTACCTCGCTTCGCTCTGGTATTATTATGTATTACTCTATAAAATAAACGACTACAAATTAAAAAGGAGGGGGGGGGGGGTGCTTTATTTTCTACTTTATCATTATTTCTAATACGATATTCTACCTACTATACAATGTGTTTCATTGTTTAAAAAGAAAATGTCATAACGTATATTTTATGTTATACCTCAGACAGATGACGACCCGTGACTTTACACGTGCTTATCGAAGGCTGGGGGTGAAAAACCAACTACCCAACTATGAGTTCTTACTAATAATAATATAATAATATACCTATAATAACAGAAAATCCCAATAGTTTTATTTCGCTTTCGTGACATCTTGCCTTAAAAGTAAGGCTTAAGCTCCATATAGCGACTTTTTTTTAAATAAGTGCTAGGTATATAATTTAGTGGAACAATGTTTTAAAATACTGCTTTCTTTCAAGAATATTGAAGATCGAGATCTAGACATTCGTAAATATAGCATTTCACAGCTAACTAACACTTCATACCGTAACCTGAGACACAGGTTTTTAAGTTTGTTCAGGTAGGTTCCAAATTAAATATCGGAGTTACTCTATCTGTTAATAAATAATAATAAATAAATAAATATGTTGGGACATCACAGACACTCAGCACCATCTAGTTCCATGGTAAGCTACGAGGCTTGTGTTATGGATACCAGATAGTTGATACACTACATATATATAATTTTAAATACATGCATATTATAAATATAAACACCCATAACTAGAGTACAAACATTCGTACTCATCACACAAATGAATGCCCCTAGCGGGACTCGAACCCACGACTGCTGGCACAGCAAGCAGGGTTACTACAAACTGAGCCAAACGAGCTGTCAAATTAAATATCGGACTTACTCTATCTGTTAATCATTTACATTATGTAACTTTGTAAAAACTATATATGAATAAATTATTATTATATATATAAAAATATATTTCTCAAGATACTATTTATTTGATCAATATTCTTTCGACACTTTGACCTTTGACCTTTGGAAAACAACATCAATGGTATCAAATATAATTGTCTGAACAATCTAAAAATAAGTTATTAATTTCGGCCTCTCGTAAACAAAGTCTTATAATTTTTTCATAAAAGATCCACATTTATGAAATCTAATTTAAGTGGTTTAAGAATTGCCCGTTTATTTACGAACGCTCGCGAGTTACTTGTTTACGGAAGCGACGCAAACTTTTGAGGGGAATTATAAAAGTTACAAAGTGAGATAAGGACTCCTTTCATATTTTATAAAAGGTAGATTGGACAATTCATGTATTTCACAAGTGTAATAAATCTTTAAGCCAGTTGTCGTTCTTGTTAACCGACTTCCAAAAACGAGGAGGTTCTCAATTCGTCGGAATCTTTTTTTTTATGTATGTTCACATCAAATATTTTCGAAGTCGGTGCCAGCGGACAATATTTTAAGATATGAATATCTAATATATAATAGGTAAATATGTATTTTACGTATCAAAATATATTAGATTTCCTATGCGTCGGCTGGCACCGACTTCGAAAATACCTGATTAGGTATCTATTCTAAATGAAAACCCCCGTTTAGTTATTTTTTACATTTTAGTGCCTGGAAGTCGATTTTTTTTTAAGTTTTTTTCGTAACGCATTTATAATTATGACGATGGCCACTGTTTGACATTTTTTCTCTTCTAACTCATAATTAATGCTCTAGGAATGCTAGATTAATTCTCACTTCAGATATATTTTTGTTGCTATCGTCTAATATTATAGTCTTCGTAAAATATAATCTGTCATCATCCATATAGACTATCTATAAGAATTTGAGATTTTTTGATTTTTATTTATAACATAAACGTTTTTTTTTTCGTTCTTTTCATGTAAATACAGACCAACAGATCGTAGTATTTTGTTTTATATATAGTTCCAGCTTCACAGAAAAACTAACGTTATCTTTTATTCAACTACGTCAAATCTCGCGGAATATATTAGAGCACTAGCGGCCTTGCTTCGCTTGGGTTCGCCTCTAAAAGCACAAACAGATCTATCCATCATTTTTCCGGGATAAAAAGTAATCTTTTGCTTGACCGGCAATATAAGGTATCAGCATGCCAAATTTCACTAAATTAGGTGCATAAGTTGTCGTGTAGCTGTATTAGTTACTATGGTTATTTGACTATCCCACGGGAACACTTTAATTTTCCGAGATGAAAAGTAATTAATATGTTGACCGGGGATATAAGGTGCCATATGCAAATTTCATTTAAATCGGTCCAACAGTTTCGAAGATTAGCCCGTACAAACCGACAAACAGACAGAGAAACAAAAAAAACTGGATTTGTTCTATTTCTCTTCTTACATCCCCCTGACTCGGTTTTTAGCATTTTTTTCTATGTACAGACATTCGACCTTTACAGTTTTATTATACGTATAGATTAGAATATATATATATATATATATATATATATATATATATATATATATATATATATATATATAACTCGGTCGCTCAGCTACTATACGTTTATTCGAGGAATACTGTCCTAGTGCCACACAGTTCAATGAGGTATGAAACACTGTAACTTGATATTTATAAACAGCAACTGTTGAGTTTCTCACCAGAATTTCTCAGCAGAAATGCCTTTTAATATGTCAAACCATAAAAAATATGAAAAGAATACGATTAGCGAAATATATTGCATGACAATCAGAAAAATACACAAGAAAATTAAATCTTTTTTCAAGTCGGATAAAAATTATAACATTCTTATCTTTTCAGATCAAAATCAATCCGATAATGTAACCGCGCAAGCAACAGTCAAAATGTGCTCCTGGGTGTCCGCTCTCATCATTCTCTTCGCCATGGGTAAGTTACCATGAACAAAACTCACTTTTCTTAGACCAACTACCTCGAGGATCTAGTAGCTAGCTTGTATGGCTGGCGATCTGGAAACCTGGGTTCGAGTCCCATGTCGGGCTTAGTATAGTTCTTGGGTTTTTGGTTGAGTTTTTAATAACAGATCGATTTCGCGGAGAGCACATACTGCGTCTGTATCGTACCTCATCTTCCGCCGTCGAGTCGAATTGTCGTCCCACCGGAGTTTGGGAGTGAAAGGTATAGAAAGTGCACTTGAGCTATTTTCAGTGAGATTAGCCACTGTGGCCGAAATTGGTCAGGAGAAATTATTATTCATAACATGTCCTCTTGAAAGTATTATTTGAAAATAATTATTACTTATATGAAAAAAAAGTTATAGTAGAATCACTTTCAGTTCATTAATATTAGTCATGAGACTTCAATAAGTTTTGCTAAAAATAAAAATACTCATATAATAAACGTTTATTTCATTCAATTCTAATTACGATCTAATTATATTTTGTTAACATAACACCATCTAATACCCGTGACGCTACAGGAACTGCTTAGAATTCTTAGAATTTAATCATAAATAATAACGTCAGGAGCCGTGGGCAAGAGCTTCTATACTAATATTATAAAGACGCAATTTGTTTGTTTGTTAGATTGTTTGTTTGTTTGAACGAGGTAATCTCAGGAACTACCAATCCGATATGAAAAATTTCTTTTTGCATTATGTAGCCCGTTATAATTACTGAGGAAGGCTATATATCATATACTATATAATCTATCCATTCCATACTAACCGTTAAAACGTATCTATAGAAGAAGCCGAGCGAAGCGAGGGTGAGTCGCGAATCCTACATAAAGAAGGAATCGTGTTCAAAAATGAAAATTGAATAGAAATATAAACACTACGAAACTTTCACAGTAGCTCATTTCATATATATTTTTTATTCATTGAAATAACAGATAATAAAAAGCTAATACTCATACTAGTCCATGAAAGGAGCTTACCGTCTCTACCTTTTTGTTTCTCCGCGCATTCGCGACATTTCAAAACATTTCTTTAATTCAAAAGATAGAACCATAGCCTATTTAAATAGATGAGCTACGTCATCCAATTTTCGTGTTATTTTCTAGTCAGCGGATGCAATGAAGATTTATTTAAATACAATTTTTAACGTTTAGTATAGATTTCTCAAAGATATTTTTCCGCAGTAAAAAGTATCCTATATGTTAACCCGGATAACCAGCTATCATCATACCGAATTTCATCAAAATCTGTCCAGTGGTTTTCTCAGACAGACAGACAAGCAGCCAAAAATTCTAAAAACTACAGATTCGGCCGCTGTAACGATATTAATGACTATTTCAATGAGATTTTTCAAACAATATTTAGTGTACAGATTTGACTCACTTAGAATTTTATTATATCTATAGATAATGCGGCAAAAGATAATTAAGTATTCCTATAATATTATTCACTTGGATTTCTTAATATAATACGGAGTTTTATCATCCTCCAAGTGAAAGTATATTCGACATAAAATTCTTAAAAATCTCTAAAATATGTTAAAAATTAAACTTTACTACCACCTATTGAAAATATTCTTGAATCTAAGCGCTGAAACCAAACGTTATATTATTCGTATTATGACTTCATCCACAGATACACATATATCTGTTAATTCTTGTACAAAGGTGAGGTATCCTTATATTTCTATTAAATAGAAAATAAGTTAGTTTAAATATATAAACTTTTTTTATGTTTTTTTTAAAGTCCGCCAGTAAGAAACAATTTCGGAGAGTGCATGAAAGCAATTAACAGCAGTAATTAACACAATGTGTAAAACCTTCAAATTCAAAGTTATCAGATTGGTTGGTTTAAATTTTAAAAAGAACTCAGTAAGTCACTGTACTCTTTACTTAAAATTAGGTAACTCGAAACATCGATCAATTTAATCGATTTTTTTCTGACATAAAAACTAACTTTTATTAAAATTATCTACTCTAGCTTTGGTCTCTAGAACGCCACATAGGAACAAACAAACAAACATACATACATACATATAATACATATAAAGCTGATAAACACATTACCCACCTTTGCGTCGTGCGGTCCGGTAAAAAGAGATGAATACTCATATTATACTAACTGAAGAAAAAAAATTAAACCGTTTCGTATAAAAAAATATTGTGACAATAATCAAAGAAAATAATGATGAAGCTTTTTATAGGTTGTGCAAATAGAATATAAGCATCTTAGCTTTTATATCATAATCTGTTCTAAGTAACGACGAGATGAGCCTTTCTGTAGCTAGCATCAGATTAAGTCGAGCTTTCTCCCTGTTTTAGTTTGTTTTTTGCTTTTCGTATTAAGTGTATGAGTTTGAAATAAAAAATATATTCATTGAAACTATTTTTTATAGAATAGAAGTATAGAAGAAAAATATATAATACTAGCAGAACCCGCGGCTTTGCTCGCGCTAAAACTACAAAAAATCTTTAAAAAGATAGTATCGTATTAAACTTTCATCCCCTATTTCACCCCCTTATAGAATTATTAAATAAATACGTATTTTAGAATTTCGAAAAATTCTAAAATACGTATTTATTTAATTTTATTGAAGAGCATTATTACCAAGTTCCAAGTAATTCTGATCATAAATATTTTCTTGGATTGTATTATAACGTGTCTTCCCGTGGCATTAAGTAATCTCCTGCGGTTAAAAGTACCCCATGTCACTCTCCAGCCCTCCAACTATCTCCACACAAAAAATCACGCCGATCTGTCGATCCGTTTCGACGCGCAAGAAGGACAAACAAACAAACCCACTTTAACATTTATAGTATTAAGTATGGATTATGTTAATTAATTATTTGTATATGCTCATGGTTTGAATTGAAGAATTTTAAAATATTTAAATTAAATTATTAAGTATGTATTTTAAATAAGGTAAATTAATTGAAGATTAATTTGTTAATAATTTTCTATTTTAAATAATAAATTAATAATTTTCTAATTAAAAATAAGTTAACTACTGATTGACTGACTAAGGAATAATATAGGTACAGTGCCTACTAAGCACGAAGCCACTCAGTAATGTTTTAAAATAGCATATAAGTAACTATTTGCATACAGCATACTAAGTGATAAGTAAATAAATGTTAATAAATAATAATAGCTAACAGATTTTACTATAATAATCAAGTTTTTTTTTGTAAGTTAATATTAAATTATATTATTTCTCTTTCAAGGGGAACGAATGCTTCAAAAAATACAAAAGAATATGGTATTATTATTATTATTCATATTTTATACTAAAAATTACATGTTTATTTAATTTATACACGTGTAAATTTTCCTTTATTCTTTAAAGAAATTGAACGACCTGTATGGTAAAATGGAGAATAGTAACATAAAACACAAATCATAATACTATTTTGGATATGGCATTTATTTTGGCGGACTCCACCTATATTAGTCTAAGTATATAACAACGTATTCTATTGAAGTAAGTTTCTATTTCTTAACAGCGCCTAGAAAAATCGAAATTAACTATACAATTATAAAAACAGTATAAACTGTACAATTTGCTCGATGCGAAAAAACTTGCGATTTTCAACACAACAAACGATATTATTTGCACTCAAATTATAAATTGTATTTTTAAAATAACAGGTGTTACACAATTTTTTTTTAACATAAAAACTGTTTTTCTTTGTGCTTCAATATATTTATATTAATTTTAGTACCTCTGATAATAATTTTTAATAAAATATTACCTTTTACGGCCGTCCAATACGATCTTTATGTCAACACAGTAAAGCCGAGTAGGTAATATTACTGAACAAGAGCATTCAGTCTCGTATGGGCACGGCGGGTGACTCCAATTTACATTTTAATTGGTGCCAGAACGAATGAAACACCGTGACAAAAAATATTTGTATAAATAAATTTATAAAAACAAAAGGCAATTCTGTACAATCACATGGAAAGGATTACTTGGCCGAGCTTTTTTTTTACACAATAAGTAATAACGTTATTTGATAAAACTTTTGACGTTACTGTTATCTGTAATAATGTGACTGATGGTACGAGTTCGATCCCTTTTGAGGAAAATTTTAGCCATGTGCATGTTTATCTTCATATTTTTATTGTAAAAGTATTAAAATAATAATTCATCTAAAAATCGGTCTATTGGCTCTTAAATTGTTACTAAAACTTTAGAGTAGCCTAGGTTTCTCCCGCGGGTCCCATCGTACTGTCTTCCACATTGTTCAAGAGCAACAAGTTCCGTTAAAATTATTTTTTGGATTGGACATTTAAGAGTAAAACAATTACAACAAAAGTACACGGACAGGCCTAGACATTATTATCGATACAAGGACCGAATCTATAGTTTTTAGAATTTTTGTCTGTCTGTCTGGAAACGCTTCACAAGAAAACCACTGGACAGATTTTGATGAAATTTGAAATGATGATAGCTGGTTATCTGGGCCAATATATAGAATACGTTTTACTGCGGAAAAATATCTCATCTCTGAGTAATCTATACTAAAAATTAAAACTTAACTAGGGGCGAACCCGAGCTAGTAGTACATAATTTTGATTATTTATTTTCAAGTAAAAATACTGATATTTGATTGTTGAACTATACAAAAGATATAAAAGGTTAATTTTTAAACAATTATGGATAAACATTAAACAATTTGAACGCGTTGTATTGTTGCGAAGTGGACCGTCACTTCGACAATAGAATTCTAAACGAGGGTTTGGAATTCGCCTCCTCTTTGTTTTTCAGACTAAGCAATTTCTAAGCTATTTTGCTGAAAATGTTGTTTGTTTGTCTTTTGTTGTATGTATTGTATTCAACCCTTTTTTAACGCCCCTCTGTTGTGCACGGGCCTCCCTTCAATACGAAGGGGATCAGGCCATAGTCCACCACGCTGACCAAGTGCGGGTTGGCGAACTTCATATGTCTTTCGAAAACTTGCTAAGTTCTCTAAGACATGCAGGTTTCCTGATGATGTTTTCCTTCACCGTTAAGACAAGTGGTAATCATGTTGGAAATGATTCGCACATGAAAATATCAGAGGTGCGACAACCGGGATTTGAACTCGCTTCACTCGGTTTTCCAAGCGAGTGCGTTACCACTGGGCTACCACTGCCTTTTTTTGCCTTTTAGTTTGAGTAAACTTTGTATGGAAATGGATATTTTATAATTTATGAAATATTACTTTTTTCTCCTATACGAAGGTTCATACATTTAAATTACTTACAGATTTCACCTACTGAAAAACAAACTAGTCAGAAGTTAGAAGTGCTATATTAGAAACCTCCCTGGAACTACACATGGACTATACATGGTCCAGTAACGTTACTAGAGTTTGGCCTCGTTTACATAAGTGGTTTAATAAAACATTTTTTATTTAAAAAAATGTGTACATGACATTTTTAAACATAAGTTAATCGGTTAAAATTGTGATTTTTTTTAATTTGGCTTGTCTTGTGAAATTGAAATTATATGGAATAGAAACAAATGCTTAAAGGATTCACTGAGTTTGTTTTTATTATATTAAACTGAACTGCATTGTTAAATGATATATTGAAAATATTTTTTTTTCTGCCCTAAACTTCTGCTTTAAAAACAACCTGTATTAATATGTCATTCTATAGTGTTTTTAGAAGAATAGTAAAATCGGCTGACGAAGATATTATGCGTAAATTATAAAAAAAATCATACTACTATGGAGTCGGTGTCAAGTATTTTAACTAGTTTATAATACTTTTTCGTTGATACAGGTATCGAACAGGCAACTTCCGACGTGATAGAAGAATAAGTCTAAATGTACTCTTAAAGCTTAATTGAGAACTCACAAGTTCCGGTCAAAATCAAAACTTAAAGCTTTCAACATTGTTGCTGTGCCAAATGTAAAAATTTGGCGCCGTACCAGAAACATTCTTATAAATGCAATAAATATTATTAGGTTAATATTTAGTTTTTGTTTAAGGGTCGCTGTAGATTCAAGCGATATATCCGATATTATTTATTTTACAAATCTACGAAAATGTGTATGTTTTAACATCCTTATCTCAAGAGCCTATTGTTTAGTTTGACAAAGTGTTTGAATTGTACAAGTAATTATTGGTTATGGTTGAAGATTTATCTATACATATAATAAAATTCTGTGTCAAGTCTGTAAGTACATTAAATATTTTTTGGAAAATTTTATTGAAATAATCATTATATTATATCCGAGGCTGAATCTATAGTTTTTAGATTTTGTCTGTTTGTCTCTGTCTGCATGTATGTTGTGATCGTATCACGAGAAAACCACTGGACGGGTTTTGGTGAAATTTGGTATAATGATATCTGGTTATCCGTGTCAACATAAAAGATTCTTTTTACTGCGGGAAAATATCTCATCTCTGAGAAATCTATACTAAACGTTAAAACGTAACTAGGGACGAACCCGAGCAGAGCGAGGGTTAGTCGCTAGTTACAATATAATATTAAGTTAATTTTGTCGAGTCAAATTGTCACATTTAATTTTAAGTATCATAAATGACAGCATCCATCTGTGTTTAATAGAAATATTTTCACTAACCAAAATAATAAAAGACAAAGTTGCTTCTCATCTAGTTTATATGCTAATGCTCGTTCGTATACTTTCGCAGGATCTTCTACCTTATTCCTTTTTATTAAGATTGACATTTGCTTAGCAAAGTATGAAAGTCGTAGAGCTATGCTGTTTTCTTATGAATTTATATTAAGGATATTTTCTTTGTAAGTGGAAAATATAAAATTAATTAGGGGGTTAATAGGGGGTTAAAAATAACTTATTATAATATCTAACTAACTAATTTTCCAACAACCCTCCATACAACAGTCTATTAAATTTTACAGTATAGAGTCGCTGAGACTAACAACTATTTATAATATGATGGTCGCAATTGCAAAGTCATGGTATGTGTTAAATAAATAAAATAAATATGTTGGGACATTAACACACAGCACCATCTAGTTCCATGGTAAGCTACGAGACTTGTGTTATGGATTCCAGATAGTTCATGCACTACACATATAAAAATTTAAATAAATACATATTATAAATACAAATACCCATAACTGGACTACAGACATTCGTTTTCATCACACAAATGATTGCCCCCAGCGGGATTCAAACCCACGACCTACTACAAACTAAGCCAAACGTCTCGTCAAATAAGAATAATCTTGTGTCAACAGTTAATTAGTTTATAATATACGGTTAATTAGTAGCATAATACGTGGGTGGAGTTGGAAAGACATTTTGAAGTTCCACACATACAGTTTATCTAGTTATGGACCAAAAATTACGAGCTCTCTATTTATTAATGTGTCTGTCCCTCAACGTATCGACTGATTAACTTTACTTAGTATTTGAAAAATATAAAAAAAACATTGATAACATAATATTCTTCTTATACATTAAGGGGAAATTCATATGTAAAAAAAAGCTCTTGAAACAAGTCAGTTTTAACAATGTTATTATGTGCATGCACTTTATGAAAAGTCGAAAATTTCATATTTGATAACCAACAGTCAGGGTATAGTGCAATAATAGAACATACACACGTAAGCAAACTGCAACACTTATTCAGCAAAACAAAAGCCTTATATCAAACACGTCCATATATTTGCGGACGAACTACCAGGTTACAACATTACGAGGAAACAAAAGCCAGGAAACCCGGCGACGGATGCTGTGAATAGGGTTGCCTCTAGTCTCTTGTGCACTTTCCTTTGTTAACTGGCGACATCGGTCTGTTAATAAATTAAATAATTATAATAAATATGTTGGGACATTAACACATATCACCATCTAGTTCCATGGTTTGTGCTATGGATACCAGATACTTAATACACTACATATATATAACTTTAAACACATACCTATTAGAAATATAAACACCTATGACTGGAGAACAAACATTCGTGCTCATCACACAAATGAAAACCCCCAGCGGGACTCGAACTCGCGACCGCTGGCACAGCAAGGAGGGTCATTATAAACTGAGCCAAACAAGTCGTCAAATCAAACATTGCCAATAAATATTTTTTAAGGATCTGTTTCATCACATATTAAAATCTATGTACATATATATTTTTAAGTAATAAATTAGTAGTGCATTTTCACTGTACATTCCTCATCGTTTGTAAAGAGTATTTATTTATACAATTGTATATAAATCTTAGAAATAAAGCTTTGTTTTGAAAATAGAAGAAAAAACTTTATTGTAAATTACAACAAATGACGACCAATTCGTTCGAATATACGAGTATAAGCAATAAATCGACGTAATTACATTATTTTTGTACGAATAATTTATACCTTAAACGTGCCATATAAAAATCTACCTCTAAAAGTGAAACTCTTAAGTATTTGTAGTTTTAAAGATATTAATTAATGTACTCATTCAATTTAAATACTTAGGTTATGTAGTTTAGAAAAACATCAGATGCACACCCCTGACCGCAGCGTCCATAGCTCTCCCGTTAACTGTTGCTATTGAAACAATGGCTGTGGCACGTATTTCACGTTTTATATACTTCATTTATAACGTAAAACAACATTTTCGTTTGTGTGTGACCTATTTTTAAAATTGCATACATTTTACATATCAAGTGGATATACATATAATATTATCTACTAGCAACTCACCCTCGCTCCGCTCGGTTCGTCCCTAGTTATTATAACGCTTAGATCAGAGATGAGATATATTTCTCGCAGTAAAAAGTATATCCTATATGTAGACCCGGATAACGAGCTATCATCATACCAAATTTCATTAAAATCTGTCCAGTGGTTTTTCCGTGATGCCGTCATAGATAGACAGACAGATAAAAATTCAAAAAAAAAAACATAAATTTGGCCTCTGTATCGATAATAATGTCAAGAAGATTTTCCAAAAAATATTTAGTGTACAGATTCGGTTTTGTTACAATTTTATTATACGTATGTATAGATATGGTATTTGTGAATTCTATCCCTTACTAATTAACCCACATAAATAAGCACATACCTATTGACGTAATTAGCATAATCATTAAAATTGTTTATTAATGGCATTCCTATGTTAATTATATTACAACACTAGCAAGTTACCCTCACTTCGCTCAGGTAACCCCCAAATTCCGAACTAGACTCGTCAAATCGAATCAAATGAGCTCTCAAATCAAACTCGAAGATCAGGAAAAGAACTAACAGCCATTCAAGCGTCACTATCCTGTATCCATTGTTAGAGCATTTCCGGATTTTGCATACAAACATATAAAACAAATCGCATCGATTTCAGATTTTACAAAACCAACCTCGAACCCGGGATCTTTGACGTAGTAATATATTCTATAAGCATTACGCCCTCAGCGCCATGTAAGTTTCAGGGTAATTCTTGGCTTTTTCCTTTTATTACATTTTGTTCTTATCCCTTTTATCCATGACAAGGTTAAGTAAAGGGCAACTCAATTGTAAACGTTATCTAAAAAACTATAGAGGTATTATTACTGCAATACCTTCATGTGAGTTATTTCAGTTTATTAGAGCCTTTATTTTTAAACCTATTATATGGACTTTTTATTAAAATAAATTGCTATTTTAATTTTAAACTTGCTGTACACTGTTTTACTCACACTATACAAAAAAAATATATGTAAAAATCAATTTTTATCAAAATAATATTATAAAAGAAAAAAATTCATATTTGAGGGTTTAGATAAAAGTAGCTCATATTTTGGATTATAAGATAGGTTACTATTTACTAATTTATCAAGCGATAGAGGCCAGAGGTGAACATATAAGGAAAATATAACAAATGTATATAGAAATAAAATAAATTTTGTATATTATATCACTCTTATCACCCCAAGATGGTTCCTAAGACCATCCCTATATTTCATCAGTTCAAACAAACTCGCACTCAAACTTTTAAGCAATTTCTTCAACGAGACAAAACAGCGGTCTCTATCCCTTTATTTATAACGCAATAAAAATAAAAGAATATAAAGTTGACTATAATTTTTTGCATCTCGCGAGAAGTTTGAAATAATATCATAAGCGAGTCAGCACTCCGGGGACTGGCCGCAATCTTGAATAAGTTATTGTACTTTGAAAAACTTCTACTGCCCATCCGGACTTTACGACACGAGTTGGCAATGCAAGCGATGTAATTTGCCAGATTATTTTAGTCCTAATTCATTCTTTTAAATAACTTTATAGTTTATTATATTAGAGTGGAGATTATAGAGCAAGTGCCAAAACAGAAGAGAGCTTTCGCGAATTTATTTTGATTTTTGGTTCCCGACGTTTCATGTGTGCAACTATATAGTGACGTGACGTCGATCGAGACGTATAAAACCTTAGTCTCGATCGTGACCATGATTGCTGTAAAGTATTCGAAACGTACGAAACCAGAAATATTATAGAAGGGAGTTAACTTTAGAAACATCTTGTTTTTGGCATTAATGGTTTAACCTTGTAATTTTATCAAAATCATACACGTACAAACATATTTTTATTCTTTTGGGAGTAAAAGATAGTCTTATCAAAATTTGTTCAGTCCATCAATTATGATTCATCCGATTTGACTTACTGTAATTGAGCTAAATTGTAAGCTTTTTGCAATAATGAATGTTTTGTTATGTAACATTTTAGCACCTATATTTTTGCAGTGATAGTTGACTGTATCTGTAAAAGGAACCTCTGTTTTAAAAAGAGAAAATATTTAGGTAAAAATCCGAATTCAATATAGAAGTTATATGCCAGTGGTCCAAATCTGGTGGAAAAATAAAAAATCTGGGCGTTACAAGCACTTTGAGGGAAATACGTTTTATTTTTAAATTAATAGTTTATAGCTAGTAAATACATAGATTAAGAGTAGTTAAACCCATTTTTGGTCCGAATCGCAAAGACCAGTTCCGTGGCACCATATAATTGCAAAGCCACCGAAGACACATAAGTTCATCCCAGGAAAAACTTAAATAAATTAGTTACAAATTTTGAAGTGCAAAGACTTATGTATATGAAAAAAAAATAAGTTAATTAAATATTATAACAAATACTTTTTATCTGAAAAAAATCACCAACTCCAAAATCAACTTATAAATATTTACCTTAGGATGTAGTGACTAATTTTAATTTACTTGTTTTATTTATTAGTACAATTACTCCTTTTTTCCGCCAATCCGCACTTGGCCAGCGTGGTGGACTATTGCCTGATCTCCCTTATTTAATGGGAGGCTAGTGCCCAGTAGTAGGACATTAAAAAGGGCTGAATACAAAATACATAGTCTTATAGAATCATGAAGTCAGATGAAAATAAATAAGCTAAGATATTGTGTAATACACATACAAAAAAGAATGGGCATGGTCATTACATCCATCAGATAGTATTACAGAGGTTCATAATATTACAGAGGTTCATTAAATAATTTATAGGAACCTCTGTAATATTATATGAATAAGATTTTTTGTATTAAACTTCACTCGTTCAATGCAAAAGTTTAATCCATAAGTGTTGACAATCGCTTATTAAAACTCTCATGGAGATCTCGTAGAACTTCTTTCTCCCCGATTGCATCGTAACTGCTCTTTCTAACTATACTTGTATTGCAATTACGAAGTTTGTCGATAAAACTTCGATGCTACACTATCCAATGTCCACAGCCATAAAAACCGATTCCGCTCTCCGATTATAATATTCGTTCAGAAAACATATTTTCAAAGATAATAAATAAATATTTATTATAAATACTGATGGAACTAATATTTATGTAAGAGCTTTTACGTCATCTTAGGAATAAATATATTTCGTAGACAGCTAATTTCAATAACTTCAATATTCTCTTACACTATCTACAGAAAAAATAAATTAAAATATTTGTTATTGTTTGCTTTTACTTAGGAAATAATCTCTAAAATAACAATTTTTTTAGTTATGCTTTAATAAATAGATAGTTTCTTATCCTAAATACTACTTTTTGTAGATCTCGTCGAAAATCGTTTAATAGTTATAGCGTGTAAAAGTAACACATACATATTCCCTCATAAACTTTTGTAATTATAATATTAATAAATTATTTGACTTACTTTTGAACTTTTCTTGGTTTATCTGTCTGCCCTTGTTTTCGCACTTACGCAACATTGCCAAATCGTTTTCATAATAAAGTTTATATAATAAGCTTACTTTTTATATTGCGACAGTAAGTATTTTCCTGTTTAAATGTACATATTTATTACTCTGGCTGAACAGATTTTAATGAAATGTAGTGAATAAATAGTCTATGATCTGTAGTCACATATTATAAGCTACAGTGTTCAGGCTCAGGTTCAGGCATCAATTACTTAAATAAAAAAAATACACAACCAAAGTATATGTCTCCGAAATAAATATTTACAATTTTCCTTCGTAGTGCCAGTAAGTTATTGGCTGTGTCTGGAGAGCGTTTAAAAATGTTACTTTATATTTTGCGTAGCAACACTTCTTAAAGTGTATTGCTATTAAAAATAGCTTTTCGGTTTAAAAAATTAACAAATAAAGTTAAGAAAAACTTGATACTTTCTTAGATTTACGCGAATATCTAACATTTTCAATAAATCTATCTTTTGGGATTTTTTCCGCGGATTTATTTTGATATTTGGTCCTTAAGATTACGAAGGTTTTACAGCAAAAACATTAAAAATAAAAATTAAATACCGTATTGTAATCTAAGAAAGAATTATTATAATAGTTTAATATCGTTTTTCTAAAGTCGTTTAATTTTAACTAATCTTGGAAATAGAAATATTTGAATGATGTTTTTACTACAACATAAGGGGTTACCTCTATAATTAAAGAAAATTTCCATAATATAAATTACGTAATAGAAGAAAAAAGACAAAGTAACCAACTTTAGTTAGTAAAAAATATTTCATTGTTACGAAATACCGCTAATATAATAAATTACAGTTAAAATAATTAATCTCATTAAAGGATATTTGAAATTATTATATCAACAATATCTATAACCGTTCAGTAACTTTTTCTGCTTTGTTTGTTTGTTTTTTGGTTTCTTTGATTTTGTTTAATACAATTTAGTATTATCCATACTAACATTATAAATTGAAAGTTTTTGAGGATGGATGTTTGTTAATTGTTACTCTTTCACGTCAGAACAGCAGAATAACGTTTTGGATAAAAATTTTCACTGAGATAGATTACTATAGTCTGTAATAGCACATAGGTTACTTTTTATCCCGGAAAATTTACGGATCCCGTGGAATGCATTCATTTTTGTCTTGGGACGAACTCGAATCGAAGCAAGGGTGAGTCGCAACTTATATATAAACTTTCAATAATGATAACGGTAGATTTTCGATCATTGGACAGGCACCGTACACACGATTGTATCGATTTAATTTCAAACAATTTGCATGTGACACATAAAAATTCTTTGAAGAACCCAAAGCTAATGCATACTATGAATATTGCATCATTCCCAAAATAGGATCGGCTCGATATACCTGCAGCCGACCTAGATATTCTGGGAAGTTATGTATATGGGAGTATTGGATTATTTGGCTCTGCAGGCTACAATGCCTAGTATTTATCATGACATATGAAAAACGATGGCGTCTGTTAGCATAGTTCAGCTGAGAGGATCAAGTATAAATGACAATATTGTGTTGTTTAGGGAAATGAAAATGTACGTCATGGGTAGTGGGTTCGAATTCCAGGTCAAAAAATAGTCTTAAGAAATTAGGTGAACTAGCAAATCATTCATTTAGGAAGATATTATACTCGCATTTTAACAGTAAATTTTTTAATTGAATATTTTAAAAAAAAACTCAATTCAATTAAATTTTTTTTTCGACTCGGTTGGATGTAGATAATGGTCTCACACAGCTGCCAGGCATATACTGTACTCGTATATTATTCATTCCGTATATTATGTAGATATCGATATTATATTGCTAATACTCTGAATGCATGTGACATATACAAATTAATTGAGCAAACCAAGATGTTTTGAAATATAGAAATCATCATCTCATCTATAAATATATATTATCACTGACATTATTTTATGATATGAAATGAAATATTTACCATGTTTTTAGGGCATATTTTAATTTCCTAAAATAATAGTATACAAATAATTTTTTTTTTATTTTTTCGATTTTTGAGTATCGATATCTCGAAAACGAAGCGATTCACTTGTGTGACGAGCATGAATATTTGTACTCCAGTCATGGGTGTTTATAGTATGTATGTATTTAAAGCTATATATGTGTAGTGTATCAACTATCTGGTATATATAACACAAGCTTCGTAGCTTACTATGGAACTAGATGGTGATGTGTGTTAATGCTCCAACATATATATATATATATATATATATATATATATATATATATATTCCAACATAGTTCGCGGATTTGTTTTGATTTTTGGTTCCCGACGTTTCGAATGCTCTACATCAATCATGGTCACGTGGAAGAACAAAATATTAAACAAGGACAAACCTACAATTTACACATGATATAATATATAAGTAATAATAATAGATGATGATTACACTTGTATGAAAATAACCACAGTTACTATCGCAGTTGGTGGCAAATCAGCGGATTTGGCAAATGTTTGTAATGCAAATGATATCCGCCGCAACATTAAAGCTTTCGTCGTTAATTCTCCAATTTCGCTCTACTTGTTAGATATATACGACGAGAATAATAAATGGTTATAGTAGTTGTCAACCAGTTGTGTGAGGCTTGTTGGTTAAGTGGCTAAGATGTAAGACTTTAGATATGGAGGTCCTGGGTTTGAGTGCTGCGTCAGTTAGAATAGTTGTTGAGTTGTATGGTCAAATAATTTTTAGTATCAGCCCGGTGCTCTCTTATATGTCAAAATGTCGTTTTATTTTAAATAAAATAAAACTATCTTTTCAGATTTTTCGCGGATTTATTTTGATTTTTGATTCCCGACATTTCGAGTAGTTTACAGCGATCACGGTCACGGGAGAGACTTGAAGGTTTAAGACGTCTCAAAGGACATTAATAAGTATATGTACTTGTTACAGACAGATAATCTACAAAATGATTTTAAAAATTCAAAAATAGAAAAGTACCTTTCAATATTTTGATTGATTGATTTTAATAATATTTATCATTTTTTTAGGTTTTTATATATACATCTTAGAAGCAAAACTTTGTTTTTGAAATAGAGAGAATAAATTTTATTGTAAAGTATAACGAGTATTCAAGTAGTGGTGTTTTGAACAAATAATCTGTACTTAGAAGATATGTTTCTAAATGTTACTTTGGAATGCTACTAATAAAATAGGGCAATTTTAATATATAAAATACAACTAGATAAACATTGTAATATAGTCTCCATTCAGATAATAAGATTACCAGAAATGGCAGAAAATCAGTGCAGGCGTTTGAAATGCAAATAGCACATTACATCCTCACTGAAGCGGCCTTCGTTAATTCGAGAATCTCTGCTCGGAACTCAGCCTATTTGGTGAGCTTAGTTAATCGTTAATCGATATGTTGAACTAGATATTAACTGTGGTTCCGTTTGGATAAATGTTGATTTAATTTGTCTACACACAATTTGTAATTTAGGCACCGACTATGACGTGTTGATATATTATTGAGTTCATTTGGGGAAAACATATATATATATATATATATATATATATATATATATATATAATTATAATATATATATCACTATAAAGATAGGTTGTTTTCAATCCTTTTTAACATTCCACTGCTGGGCGCTGGCCGGGCTTCCCTTCAATACTAAGGGGAACAGGCCATAGTCCACCACGCTGGCCAAGTGCGGGTTGGCGGACTTCACATGTCTTTCGAAAACTTGTAAAGTTCTCTCTGACATGCAGGTGATGTTTTCCTTCGCCGTAAAACAAATAAATTAGAAAAAATCTTAAAAAATGTAGATCACTGTTTTTTCTTGCCTACAATCTTTTACTCGGTTGTCTCGTTGGTCTAACATATACGGCTGCAGATGCTAAAGCCCTGTGTTCGATTTCTGGTTCAGCTAAATAGTTATAGGATTTTCCTTCCAGAAATTTTAATTAGCAGTCCTGCGTGACTTAGATTACATTTCGAAGACCATGTAAATTCGCCACTCAAAATAGTTTGGCGGAAATCATTAATTATTAACACAGAAGCTTTAGTAATAATACATTATCTCATTTAGTAATAATACATATCTCAGCGATCATTTTGTTTTTTTAAAAACATTTAACAACATTAACTATTCAGAATAATTGCCGTCACAAAATAAAACGTGCGTGTTGTCGACTGTAAACGATTGTTTGGTTTACGTATAACAAAAACATGATGTTACAATATGCCCAAAATTCGATAAAAAGCTTGAAGCAGTCTTCTAATTTATAATAATTTAGAAATATTAGCACAGAAAAGTAAAATAAAAACACAGATTTAGATAATTATTGTTTACTTCTTAATACGTCGGAAAAGATGTTCTTGTACTGTCATATTTTTTTCTAAAGCTTTATATTTGTATATTCGACTAATGACTCACCCTCGCTCCGCTTGGGTTCGTATAGATTTCTCAGAGACGAGATATATTCCGACAGTAAAAAGCATCCTATATGTTCACCCGGATAACCAGCTATCATCATAACAATTTTTTTTCTCGTAATGCGTTCCCAGGCATACAGACAAAAATTCTAAAACTATAAATTCGGCCTCTGTATCGATAATAATCACTATTTCTAAGTTTTTAAAAAAATATTTAATGTACAGATTCGGCTCAGCTATAATTTTATTATAGGTACTAATGTATAAATGAAATTCTAAAAAAAAGTTAAATGTTTATAAAATTCTCGCAACCAGGCTATGAAATGTTCATTATACTTATTATAATTATCATTAATATAAATAACTTGATAATTTTTATTAAATAGACTAATAGCAATATTAAACTAGCTTTTACAATAAAATAACAATAGAATATAATTCATTGGTACGCGAGCTACAATATCACAAACATACATATAAATGTATTACATAAAAGTTGCATCGCACTCCTCATACCTTTTAAAGTGTCTTATTACTAACACAACCCACCTCCATCTGCATCCTGCGCAGACAGCCTCCCTGTCAAGACGAATCAGCCAAGAGAATATCGTGTCATTAATTGTTATATATTTCCAACAGGAGGCGAAGGTCAGGAGCACGGCCCTGTCTTTTTAATGGAGCCACCATCACGATTGGTCTTCTCTAATAGTACAGGAGCCAGAGTATCTTGTGCAGCTCACGGATTCCCAACACCTCAACTGGCTTGGCAGCAACCTGATGGGACCCAGTTAGATGATGTGCCTGGCTTAAGGTAAGTTATGTTTCGTATGATTGTATCTGATATATACCATATACCGTATATTTCCACGCGAGGGAATTAATGAGAACCTATCGTTTGCGAATTTATCAGCATTAAGTAATATTCATGTATTACCAAGATGGTAAATAAGGATTCAGGTTTTCCAATAGAAAAAGCAATGGTAGCCTGCGTATGTAATACGGCAATACCAGGGATGTCAATTATACGTTGTCTCCTGTAAGAGTTAAAGCAAAATAAAAGAAAAAAATATATATTATAAAAATAAAAAAAAACTCGACTGAGCCCGAAAAAACAAAAATACATGCATGCATACATACATACATATATACATAGACTGACAAACACATTACCCTCTTCTGCGTCGCGCAGTCGGGTAATTTTTTTTTTATTTATTTATTTCAGGCAATATTTACATAGGGATCTTAAATATGTAAACAGAAGCCCATAGCATATATACCTTAAAACTGACATATATATTATTAATTATAAAAAACTTAAAAACTATTTAAAAAGATAGAAGAGAGTAATAGAGTAGAGATGTGCAGATAGATGGCTGAAGAGAAAGGAGAAATAATACAAGGCGATCAAGATATTACATTATAAACGAAATTATTATTAAAACATCAAAGCTCTAGCTTGTATTTCAAAGGTGAATAAATTTAAAACGAAGTAAACAAAGCAAATAAGCGCGCTTTCTTTCATACTCTCGACTTTAACATATTTTCCTTACTTCTATTTACCATTCACTCTTTAGCCTGCTGTTTTGTAAAGATATTATGAAAAATATAAAGTTTATTTCACATTTTATAATGTAGCGATGTGTTGTCATAACTATTGCTGTAGTCACAGATTCAAGTCCCGTTCAGTGCAAATTTATATATCATGGCCTATATACATCATCAACTTCAAACTTTCTATCTTTACCAACCACCCGCTAGGCCAATCTGAATATATATGCATATATATACTCGTATTCTTATTTTATCTATATATATATAATAAAATTGTAACTAAGCCGTATCTGTACATTAAATGTTTTTTGGAAAATCTTATTGAAATAAACATGATTATCGATACAGAGGCCGAATCTATACTTTTTAGAATTTTTGTCTGTCTGTCTGTTACCGCATCACAGAAAAACCAATGGACGGATTTTGATGAAATTTGGTATGGTGATAGCTGGTTATTCGGGTCAACATATAGGATACTTTTTACCGTGGGAAAATGTCTCATATCTAAGAAAAAATACAAAAACTGCAATGTAAGAGTATACTAATATGTAAAACCTAAGAATTTGGTTTTTGGTCATGTGAATGTGGGCGGAGCCGCGGGCAATGCTAGTATATGTATATTATGTGAAATTCATAATATTCTGCGTTTAATTTTCATAAAAGGGACAAAGAGTGTTATAACAACTATTTTATTAGCTATTTAAGTGCTTCTACATATTATATCCTACTATATTATAAAATTGCGAGGAAGTATGGATGTACAGATGTATGGCTGTTTGTTACTCTTTCACGCAAAAACTGCTAAATGGATTTTAATGAAACTTTACAATAATATAGCTCATATATCAGAATAATACATAAACTAACGGGATAAACCCGTTAAAAGATACGGTTCCCGCGGAATAGATTTGTTTTTGTTTTGTGAGTCGCTAGTATTAAAATAAGTAAGTGAGTTAAGTGTATCTTAAACTTTACTAAATGTAAATATATACAGTGTGTCATTCTTGTATATATGCATATATTCCAGCGCACTAGAAATTGGGAAAAATAATCCAATATATCTCTCTCAAATGTTATCAAGTTATGAAAAAAATACCATCGCACCGCTAGTTATTCTTCGCGGCAACACTAAATCATACTTTTTTCTTGCGCTACTTTCATATGAAAGGTAGTGGCTTTGCATAGTGAATGAAGTATATATCTACGAATATTATAATAAATCAACGTGTCTTTATGTTCATAAACTTGATACCTGTGCTTTGTAACAGGGTATACCTAAGATTTCGAAGCCAAATATATACATATTATATAGAACATAATAATATGGCGATAAAATAAAATATGGACATCGTAAAAGGGTTGTGTAATAAAATAAGGTACAACAAGGAGTAGGTAGGTACATTTACTAAGAACAGATAATAATTTTAATATCATGAAGACATTAAAATTACATTAAAAGAATATAATATTTTATAATCAAAATAAATCCTCAAAAAGTCTGATTAGAGAGTTGTATTTAATATGTCAAATATTCGCGTAAATCTAAGAAAGTATTACATATATATAGAGACACGTTTGCCTGAGTTTGTAGTGACCCTACTTGCTGTGCCAGCGGTCGCCTGTTCGAGTCCCGCTGGAGGCATTCATTTGTGTGATGAGCACGAATGTTTGTACTCCAGCTATGGGTGCTTATATCTATAATATGTATGTATTTAAAGTTATATATGTGTAGTGTATCAACTATCTGATATCCATAACACAAGCCTCGTATCTTACCATGGAACTAGATGGTGCTGTGGGTTAATGTACCAACATATTTAATTTATCCAAAAACAGGCTGAGGTATACGAGAAATAATGATACCCTAGCATAAGATAAAAAGAAAGGAGTTTATTTCAACTAATCAGGTAAACAGTTCAATGTTTATAATATACATATAGGTAAGGTACATTTGTATGTACGTACGTGTTATGCACATCCATTCAATTTCACGTTTCGTTTACCACCTGCGTCGTCTTCCACCCTAAACAAAAGCGTCCTCGATTTTTGTGTAAGATACCAAAACAATCTACATATATATGTACGTATACATATGTACTTATCTCAACATATAATAAAATTTTTAATCGAATCTGTTCATTAAATATTTTTGGGAAAATCTTATTGAAATAGATAGTCATTAGTATATAGAAGCCGAAACTGTAGTTTTAGAAATTTTGTCTGTCTGTCTGATTTCGTTAGTTTTAGATATTTTATTTTTGAAAGTGTTGTAATAAAAAGCCTATCTTATAATATTCAATGAATAAATCTTCTATATATGTATACTTTTATAAAATTTTGTGTATCTTGGAAACGGCTTTAACGATTTTGATTAAAATTTGTATTTAGATAAGGTATTGTTTTTTAAGTTTAGCTGGATAGATATCTTTTTGAAATCCGACGCCCCGGTACTTACTAATAATATTAGCTATATTACGTCACATCACTAGAAAATGCTGAAATTAATTTTATTATGTATGTAATATGTACCTATATTTAAAATGTCGCTACATTTAGCAAGTCACATTTATCTCGTAACGCCGTATATCACCTGACACAATAAGTGTCCCGTAAAACTTGGAAAGAGACGAGCTCGCGTGTCCTACAAAGCGGGTTGTGTTGTAATATACATATCATTACAACTATAAGCAGTAGAAAGTTGATCTAAATATTTTTACTTTAATTTATATCGTATTTAGAAAAAAAGTACTTGCAAAAATCTAATTGAAACAAGTTAAATATCTACAGAACCGAACTGAACCGATTCCAAAAATTCTTTTGCTAATAGTAAACTACACTATCCCTCATAGATATAGGGTATATTTATTTTGATTTTAAAAAGTTTTCAGTTTAAAATGTTAATATTAGCAAATCAGTTTTACCGGCTTGCGCTGACCAAATCGTTATATACCTAACTTAAACTATTTCTGAATAAATATAGTTTAGCTGGCTATTTGATAGATTTTTGAATCGGTTCAATAGTTTCAAATATTATGCTCTAGATACAAAAAATCTACAAATATATTTATTATATAGTAGAGAGGTATCATAGATATTAACATTACACAGGAATCGAACTCGTTCGTATCACCTGAGAATCAAGTCATATATAACTCAACTTAATTCTCTAGTAGAGAAAAATATTTAAGTAAAGGAAAAGAAATTCTAATAAAATTTCGAAGTAAGGAAACTGTCCGGATCGGAAACGTGAGTGTTCAACGTTTGACATCGCTCGAAGTGCGTGTCATTTGTACCATTATTCCGATATCCGTCTTTATTTGCTTCCGGTACGAGTTCCGATTAACCTTTTGCAACTTTTCCAGGAAAATGTATTGGAAAGGTGTATAGTAATGTTTTCATCATTCAGTTTATATACTTTTATATAAACTGATTATAACTAGCGCACTTGGAAGTGAGACCAAACCAGAATCTCGCAACTTTGAAATTTTTACGCTTGAATCCTTTTCTGTAAGATTGGCGGTTGTAGGAAGTTGGCGGTGTTTCACCCCCGTGCCTCGGAGAGCACGTAAAGCCGTCGGCCTTGCGCCTTAACTCTCACTGGCCTTGTCGAGCAGTCGTCCCACAGAAGAATGAGAGTGACAGGAACAGAGAGTGCACGTTGTATCTGTGCGTACACTTGTGCACTATAATATCTCCTGCGCAGTTGGCTAGTCTCAATGAGATTGGCCGCCGTGGCCGGAATCGGTCGGGAGAACATCAATAATCTTGATCCTTACCTCATCCTGAATCGCAGGGAAACTTGCCCGACATTATGAAGCTTAGTGTAATAATTAAAATATTATAATAAATCTTTGTCTACTTGTCCTAGGTTTTCTTTCAAATAATTGAATTCATATCAATAAAATTATCTAGACTTTGAGTATGAAATTTTTTTAAGTTTATTATATATATATATATATATATATATATATATATATATATATATATATATATATATATATATATATATATATATATATATATATATATATATATATATATATATATATGTATATATTTATAGTGCACAACTTCCATTAATCAACGCAACTTCTAGTGAAATGTAAATTAGCCCCAAACTTTAAATTTTTATTCTATTACTTTAGATTAACGATCACGTAACCGACTGAGCTAGAGAAAATTAAAGGCAAACGCAGAAATTACAAAGCACTTAGTTTTATATTTCTGTTAAAGCAGTCGTTATGTTTGTTGTTGGAAATAATTACCTACTCTTTATCTTAAAAAGTAGACCGACTTTAAAATAACTCTAAAAGCTAAAATACGTGTTCTTAATCTAAGCCGTAACAACTAAAAAGCTAAGTAAAACAAAATATTTCTCATATTGTATATTTCATTAAGTTTTGAGTTCACGAAGATTCTTAGAAATAGGATCAGGGCAATATTAAAAATAGATTTTTAAATTTTCTGACATTTTATAAGACGTTTTCAATTTGAGTCAGAACCGAAAACGTGAACTTTGAATCTGAGATCAAATTTAAGCTGATGAAAAAGGATTTGACTTATAAGATTATTGACATCCAAGACTGACGTCTTACATCCAAGGCTTCACTATACTACGAATAGTGTAGTGACTTCGGTTTAGTTATAACTTTATGTTACCCATGTAATCAGCCCTTTTTACCGTCCCACTGCTGGGCGTGGGCCTTCCTTCAATACGAGGGGGATCAGGCCATAGTCCACCACGCTGGCTACGTGTGGGTTGGTGGACTTCACTTTCGGAAACTTGATAAATTCTCTCAGACATGCAGGTATCCTCACGATGTTTTAAATCTCTCATTTTCATAGGAAAATAATTTTTTTCGCGTGCAAGCCGGTCATTTATATAGATAAATATATAGATGACCGGCTTGCATATAAAATTATTGCTTATATATAAAATTTCCATGTCACAATGTTTGTTACCGTACTCCTCCGAAACGGCTTTACCGATTTTTACCAAATTTTATATGCGTATTCAGTAGGCCTGAGAAATGGCTACTATCTATTTTTCATACCCCTAAGTGATAAGGACAAGAGTGGTCCTCCCAGACCCCACCCCAGGGACGAACCCGAGCGGAGCGAGGGTGAGTCGCTAGTAATAGTATAAAATAAAGTCACTATCTGTGTCTTGTTCTCCGTTTGTTTCTTCTAAACAACGAAACGGTTTCGATACGATTTTCACGAATAGAAAGAGCGATAAATGCGGAAAGTTTACTTTGTAGATATTTTGTACAAAATGGCTGAACTATAACGATGTTTTGTCAAAAAAACTGTTTTATTACTTACATAGCTAAAGTTGGTTAAGCATTAAGAGATAAATCAAAATAATGTACTAGAAAATTATAGGTTTTAAAAAGGCCTGCATAAAAGTACACTCCGTATATACGGTTATTTCCTAAGGTTTGATAATATTATTTATCAATTTAAAACTTATTTAAGTACGCACTCGAGCAAAGCAAGGGAAACTCACTAGTATTTTATATACTCTGCTATAACCTGCACAAGACTTAAGTTAAAACTTTAACAGTCATGAAATTAGTTTTGAAATATTTAACAAATCTTAATTGAAATGCAGAAACAAATTTTGATATTATACATTTATTTTAATTAAAATTTCAATTATTACTTTCTACTTACTTTTAAGTGAAGCCTTTATGAAGTCAAATACCATCTACTACCATTTTCTAATAGGATTTAACTTTAATTGTACGTTGTTTTAAGACACAATACGTGGTGAATTTATAGAAATGTCGTGGTAGAGAGTAGAAAAGACCATCTATGTATTGATTTTGGTGAAATAATGATTTCATTATCATAGTTTTTTAGATATTTATTGAATCTGTTATTTAAAGAATATGTTATAAAAACCGTATTTTAACACTTACAAGGCACCACATTACACGTCCTCTTTAAATAATCATTAGTCGTCAAATAGCAATGAATTTTATTACAAAAATATTATTTATTACTAGGTACGTGGATTCTGTTTACAATTTCATGAGTTTTAATTTTTTTTGCGCAGAACCCTAATTCTTTTTCTAAAATATAAGTAGCCTAAGTCGCTCTTTAAAGTATCAGCTATCTTCCAGTGAAAGTGCCATCAAAATAATACTAGCTGTTCCGGAGATTAGCTGGTACAAACAGAATGACACAATTAAAAAAAAATGACACTTCAAGCATGTGTAGAAGATTTTAATATGTATATTATATACGTTGCATTACCTATGCAAAGTACCACAGATGGTAGTGTCTAGCGCTACAATATAATGCCTTTTTCTATTTTAATTCAAATAATGGTCTTATCAGAGAATCGAACTGTGAACTACAGATAATACCAGTTATTTATTCCTTATTTCTCTACATTTTGAATCCACAAGTTCTAGTTCTATGGAGGATAGTGTTTGTTTTTGAATAATAGAACAAAAACCCAAGGGAAATACTTGCTCGATCGTGATCTAGCGTGGCCTATAACCGTCTACATGTCACAAATTTGTACCAAACGATGCGCTGTGGTGCGGAATTGTGAAAACTTACTAACATAAAATTTATAAAATTGTCTAGATGTTTTAATAACTTGTGCCTTACTTTTAAATTTTTTAACTTAATATTATAAATGTGTTTGCTTGTTTCTTTGTTTGTCCTTTTTTCACGTTAACACAGAGTGACGGATTGGCGTGATTTTTTGTGTGGAGATAGTTGGAGGGCTGGAGAGTGACATGAGGTACTTTTTACCGCGGGAAATTGTCTCATTCCCACGGGAATCCACGTTATAATACTATCCAAAAATTATTTATGATCAAAATTACTCGAATCTTGGTATTAATGCTCTTCATTACATACACACACATATACAATCTTTCGCAATTCTAATAATTATAATAGCAGTAGGAAATATTTCAATTTCTTGCAATACTTTAAATTATGCTGAGCTTTTTCGAAGCTTTTACACACAAGTGCATACATACTTTGTGTATAATTTTGTATTGTAATCATCACCTCCTGCTTTATAAATACATATTTCTTAACATTTTTTCTACTGTTGCAAATTATTTTCCGATACTTCGGACATCCTTACAAAGGATTTTCAGTTCATGAATTTAACATATCCAGATATTCTAAGAAAACTTATCGCTAGTATTAAGTTTAAAATATACGTCATCTGAAGCAGTGATCCGCGGCGATATGAAATATTTATTAGATACGGTACTTAGAATAGTTCTTTGAGTTGGTAATTTACACTATAATAAAATGTTAATTTCCATGATCAGAATTTTCGATGCATTTTGATGGACAATCTAAAATACTTAATTATTATATGTATGGAATATTTTCTTTTGATTTTATCATATTATTGACCGACTTTTAAAAGGTCTGTGTTTTTTGGTTACATAATACGGTATATGATATATTTACCGATAGCGAATATGCGTGTTATTTAAATAAAGATGAAATATTTTTCTTTGAATTAAGCCTATATATATATATTAAAAAGTGCAAATATAGTTGGGAAATCCGAAGTAGTTAAAACGCACGCCATTGGTCATAACGATTATGACGTCAAAGTATCATAACAGAGACATTTACAATTTTGTCGCTACAAATTGAGCCGTCATTTTTCCATTTATTTCATACTGTGACGTCACGCCGAGCGCGCGAAATGTCGGTCGCTTAAAGTATACGTATAGACATGATAATTTTAACTTTTTTTATACTAAATTTTAATTATTTGAGGCCGGAAATGTAACGATGTTAGCTATTGTATAAGAAAAATAAAAAAAACGCATATTCTCCATTGTAAAGTGCGTCCTCGAAATGAACTTAAATACGTATATAAATGAGCTTTATTTAAAAGCTGTAAAACTATGCCAGTTAATCTTTACTCCCAGCAGGCACTGGTAGAGTAAAAATCGATTAGCCTGTTACAGAATTGTTCTCGTTTGTCTGACCCAGGTGCAGGCAATTACCAGGTACACTGAGAAATTAGACTACGAAAATAAACAGCTTTTCTGTATGTGTTAGCCGAATTTAAGCTAATTTAAGTAATGTGTTTCTTTAGTGTGTATGCCTTCTTGGAAATAAATAAATAAATATTTTTGGGATATTAACATACATCACCATCTAGTACCATGGTAAGCTATGAGGCTTGTGTTATGGATACCAGATATTTGATACACTACACGTATATAACTTTAAATACATACATATTATAAATATAAACACCCATGACTGAATACAAATATTTATGCTCATCACACAAATGAATGCCCCCAGCGGGACTCGAACCCGCGACCGCTGGTACAGCAAGTAGGGACATTACAAAGTGAGCCAAACGTGTCCCATAATATTTATTTTCTCTATTTCTCTATTCTCTATCTCTTTTTAAGTCTTTTTTTTATGTTTTATTTATTGAAGAACACTAAAGATTATATAACCCAACGCTACGACCCTTAGGAACAGAGCAATTATACATAAATAAACTAATTACTTAGCAAAAGTTAGTTACTTACAGGCTGGAAAGCAAATAGTAGGTATTTTACAAAGTTTGATATTCTGGGTATAATAATAATACTAGCATAAAATCAATATATAATGTTTTCCATGAAATTTTTACTTCATTTTACGACTTTTCTTAACTAATGAGAACTAAGCCATTTATAATAAAACTTTCTATGCCTGTATGTAGATAGATAGCAGACAATAAATAATTTATCAAGCTATCGTTTATCTTGTTCTGTACAAAATTTCATATTTCATGACATGTAAGAGTTAATGCATGATTTTTTTAAAATAACTCCAATTATAGATATCATAGATACAGAGGCGAAGTGGGACCAAGTCACTTGTATATTACAATTTGTTTTAATATAGTTAATCTTTATATAATAAATACATTACACTACAATTCTTCTGTACGTGTGTATGTCACAAAACTCTTCCTAACTTGTACAGATTTTGATGTTTTTTTTTTGTGTGTGTATTGAGTGCGTTTCAGGATGGCTTAGATATATAACTGGGCCTGGTACGTGGCGCTGCAGTCGGGTTATAAGATATTATGTGAAGACTATGGTGAATACCGAATATGGCGAAAACCGTATTCGGTATTCACCTATCAATAATTTGAATTTTTTAATTGTTTTTAGCCTATTTATTCAATTTTGTAGGAGAAAGCTATCTTACATTACCCTAAGATCTACATTCTCGGAGTAATTATAAAAAAATGAACAACACAAGCGAAGCCGCGAACAAACGCTAGTTTTATTATATAAATAGGTAAATACTCGTATAAGTTTTCCAGATTTATTCTACGTTAACAAAATATAGAGACTGATATTTGTACATATTCTCCAGAGGTGTTTATTCGTACAATAAGCGAGCCTGAAATTACAGTCAACGGGGCTGAAGGCAGTAAATCAAATCTTAATAAGGTTTTGGTGTCCTCTTTCCACGTTAATTAGAAATTTAATATGCATTCAAATATTTTCGCAATAAAGCGTATGTATTATAATTAAGCATTAGCTCGATTATCTTCTTCATTTTCTCGCATTAAATGTGGTTTAACATCACAACTTCGTGTAACAGCTTTTAGTTGGTGTTGGTTCTTGCCTTTTATAATAGTTATAAAATACTAGATTATATGTTTTTTAGGGTTCCGTACCTCAAAAGGTAAAAAAGAAACCCTTATAAGTCACTCCCTTGTCCGTCTGTCTGTCCGTGTTTCACCACCGATTTTCTCAGGAACGGGTGGACATAGCTAGTTGAAATTTACACAAGATACTGAGGTCTATAGCCCCTATTCAGTAATCTAAATCGATAAGTCACGGATACTGATTTTCGACTAAGAATAAAAAGCAAACGTATGTGTATACTTGCGTCTATATCTTAGACGATATCTTAACAAATTGTCAACTAATTTTCATGATTATGTTTAATGAATTTAAGAACATTCACTCTTAGGGGTAGAAAAATTATATTTTTAATGATTTTGAAGTATGATACTAAGTACGTTGTGAAGCCATTTACAAGAAAATTGTATTGAATTGATTTTGAAGTCAGCAAACAATTATAGTTTAATAAGCTATTACTTTCAAGTATACGTGGCAATTATTATTGGTACAACTTATATAGACTCCACGACATACTGTTAGACATAATTTACGTGTACGATCATGCGTGCAACTATATATCTTCATAATGCATCATATTATATTTTACTACATTTCCTTGAAGCTTGAACTACGAAGTCAAAGTAAACAATTACCATACACTATGTTAGAATGTAATTTGAATTGCACGTAAATGATTTCCTATTAAAGTTGCACAATATCAATCCAGTGCTAGAAATGCTTAGATCTTAACTACTGGCTATTATAATATATTTAGGAAACTTAATACGGATCATGTAACAAAAAACAAACTATTGTTTTACATAAACTAATAAAACAATCCGCCACCCCGCACTTGGCCAGCGTGGTGGAACAAAGTCTCATTCTAAACAAAAAACATGAACAAATGAAGTAAGTAACACAATATTATGTACATTTTTGTATCACTAAGTTAAAGAAAAATAATTACAAAAATAACTTATTAATTTTTTTACCGTCTACTTTGTACAATTTACATTCTGAACAAAGCGAAATAAAAATTTCCGTCGAGAGTCATTTTGTTGGACACTGACAACTCATAATTGTATTAAGCATCCTCTCAACCCTACCGTCCATACTAATGTTGCAAGGGTGAAGGTATTTATGTAAATAAATAAAACTTATATACTAAATATACTACCAAGCAAATTGACGCCTTAGTACTTATTTTTTCAAACTACCAATACTTGTTCTACTTTGAAGTAGAGAGTTTTTACTCTATTTCACAAACAAAGCTTTATTACTAAAATTTATATACATAGATAGATAGAATATATATTTTCGGCTTATTTAAAGTAAAATGTGTATTTTATACATCGAACAAAAAAGTACACAATCAGACACACAGTCAGCATCAGACAACCTCATCAAATAAGCGTTTATTTGAACATTTGTGCGCGTTTTACGAACTTAAACTTCTAATTTGCATTTAGTTGTATATTTATTTCAACTAGAATAATTACCTAAACACAATCAGTGACAGTTGTAAGAGTAATTTTGCATGGGACTGTGTAAGTATTTTTTGATCGATGATCAGATCGAACAGAATTGAAATTTAAAAGTCAATAATTCTGGATTAAAAACTTTCTATAAATTGGTCATTTGGAAAAATAAGCACTGAGACAATGAAAAGACAATACGCGCAAAATTTAGATTTTTTTATAGCTAACTGATTGTATATTATTTTTATTATTGTGCTCATATAAGATGCTATTATTCTATCACTTAAAATGATTAAACTGCAGTATAGTGTATTGATACGTTGTCAATTGTCTGCGTTTTGAAATTACTAAGTCACTCAGTCAATTTATAACTATTTGCTTCTTAAGCTATTTAATTATTAATTACTAGCTTTTTTTTGACAACACACAGCACCATCTAGTTCCATGGTAAGCTACGAGGCTTGTTATGGATACCAGATACTTGATACACTACACATATATAGCTTTAAATACATACGTATTATAAATATAAACCCATGACTGGAGTACAAACAATCGTGTCCATCACACAAATGAGTGGCCCCAGCGGATTCGATGCCGCGACCGCTGGCACGGCAAGTAGGGTCACTACAAACAAGTCATTATTAATAAAAATTTATCTCAATTATGTAAATTAAGTTCATAAATTTTTATCCTAATAACCCTGAGATCTATGTATACCACCATTATCTCTGAGAAGACATTATCTTGCCCTTAAGTTTTGTAGTAAAAGTATGTCTCGATCAAATAATGTTACCATAGATCTTTTAAACAACCTTTGTGCACCAATTTGCGAAAGATATTGGCAGCATGCTAAAAAACCTCTGCTATGTACAGCTTATAGTGACTGTAAAGATTGTGTGGTCCAAAACTCATACACTTTGGAAATGTTTAAATTAGATATATGGTTGAGTTATATAGGTTTAAATAATGTTATAAGCTTAAATTTAGATTGCGTTAAAAAATCGAAAAAGAATTTGGAGAATTATATTAAATTTGACATTTTAAATGAAATAAACAAGAAGTATCCAAATTGGTTTAAAATCTTTACCGATGGAGCAAAAAAGAATGATAAACTCGGTGCTGCCTTTTATGATCCATTAAACCAAATATCTAGTATGTTAAAAGTAGACGCTCCAGTGTCAATTATGACCATGGAACTCCTTGCAATATTAGAAGCAATTAACTATATGATTAGGAATTTTGATTATGGTAATTTTGTTATTCTCACCGATAGCAAAAGCGCGTTAGAGCATTTGGCTCGGTGCGCCTCTGGTTATAGCAGAGGTATACCGATAGCCTACAATGTGTTAAAAAGGATACACATGCTGAATAACTCTCGAATAAATGTAAGATTGCAATGGGTTCCATCTCATATAGGCTTAAGTGGTAACGAGGAGGCTGACAGGTTAGCTAAGCTAGCCATTTCGGAAGGAGTTGAATTTAATATTTTGCCTTATTACACTGAAATACTTAATAAATTTAAAATTATCTGTTGTAAAAAATTTAAAGAATATTTCGACGAAAGAAGCACAGAAAAGGGTATTTGGTACAAAACTATACAGTGTGAGCCTCCTCGAGTACCATGGTTTTTTAACATTAAACTAAATCGAAAATATATTGTTGTTTTACATAGACTGCGTTCTGGACATTATCCGTCAAATAAATTTGCGTACCTTATGAAAAAGGTCAATTCACCCTTATGTAGTAGTTGTAACATGATAGACGATGTTCAACACATCCTTGTAGAATGTGTTAAACATCAAAGGCAGAGGGAATCAATAATGCAAAAACTTAATATTAACAGATATGATATTGGGCCATACTTAAGTATATTAGCGAACCCAAGAAGTATTGATGTTGTTAAAATTTTGGTGGATATGGTTTTGCAACATTGAATCTATGTTCCTTTTTCCATAATATATATGTGATGCTGTACTTAGGTTAAGATACGATGGGACTGACATGTCCGAAAAGGATAAAAGTCCCTAAATAAAAATAGAGATAAAAAAAACCCTGAGATCAATTAAGAACTAAAAAATAGCGTTATCTTAAATCGTCTCGTACTCTTGTACTCGTAGTGTCTATCATTATAGATTTTACAAAGGCAAAATGATATTAATTTAGGCCCCCAAAAAGTGTTAGTTCAAGGCTCTCCAAATTCACGGTCCACCCCTGACAGAACAGATATCACTTATTATTTTGAAGGAAAAATATCATCATAGACTCGTAATATGTGTATGAAACGCTCAGTGGAACAAAGCATGCAACAATATATACTTCGTATTCAATTCCACTATTTACTTTGAAAGGCTTCAACCAATATTTAAACATACTGTCGACGATGTTCATAAACAATCAAAGTTATAGCGCCATTTCAGTTAACGTTCCATCGCAAGCTATGGCACTAACATAGCAAAATATTACATACACAGTATAATATGTATATTGTAAATAATGTACATAGTAGAATTTTAACTGAGTTCAATATTTCGTATAATATTTCAGCTTCTGCATCATAGTTAAGCTTACTGTAGAATACTTATGTTGGGACACCACGGACACTCGGCACCATCTAGTTCCATGGTAAGCTACGAGGCCTGTGTTATGGATACCAGATAGTTGATAAACTACACATTTATAACTTTAAATACATACATATTATAAATATAAACACCCAGCACTGGAATACAAGCATTCGGGCTCATCACACAAATGAATGGCCCCAGCGGGATTCGAACCCGCGACCGCTGGCATAGCAAGTAGAGCCACTATAAACTGAGCCAAACATGTCGTCAGTAGTAGAATAATTATGGTTTAAAAAAAAACACGATTTTGATGAATTGGAATATTTGGGACTCGCGAAGACGAATCATATGAGCTCAAACTCGTGGGTTTTACTAGTAGACACTGAAGAGTTCCACTCTCTACACTACCTCCCGGGTGCATCACCAGAACAACTCCAAGATACCAAATTATAGTACTGCCTTCCGAACTACATATGCATACAAAGTTTCATTTCGATACGGCAAATAGAAGTAGGTTATAATTATTAACTTCTAAGATTTTGTCACATTGTTTGTTAGTTAATTACAAGTGAAGCTAATTATAAAAGCGTGTTAAAAACAGCACGTTAGATGTGAAGAGTGAGTGAGTATAAATCTGTATGGCGATCTGATCTAGTTTTGTATATGTTTGGAACTAAGTAACCAAATAAAAAACTTATAATGTAAGGTTATGTCTATACATATGTATAATAAAATTCTAATTGAGTGGAATCTGTACATTAAATATATTTTTTTATCGAAACAGAGGCCGAATCTATAGTTTTTAGAATTTTTGTCTGTCTGTCTGTCTGTCTGTCTGTCTGTCTGGGAACGCATCACGAGAAAACCACTAGACAGATTTTTATAAAATTTCATATGATAATAGCTGGTTATCCGGGCAAACATATAAAATAGTTTTTACTGCGAGAAAATATCTCATCTCTGAGAAATCTATACTAACCGCTTAGACGTATCTATAAGGACGAAACCAAGCGGAGCGAGGGTGAGTCGCTAGTTACATATACAGACAATATATGTATTTATTATATATGTACATACAATGTCCGTATTTATATGTTATATGTATGTTATTACTGCAATTCTAAAATTATTTCTCTTATATTACTCCTTAACTTCAATTTTATTTCTTTTTATAACTATATACTAGTATCATAAACAAATTTCATTAATAGATAAATTGGAATATGCTGTTAATATGGAAATTTTAGGTATCCCTTTGAAGCATATAAAATAGGGTTTATGTGTGTATCAAGGAAAATGTGATTAGAATTATACAGAATCTTAATTCATTTCCTTTCACTTGCAAATTTTAATATTACTGTATGACCCTTCCGGTAAACCATTTCATTTTACCAAAGTATTTATACTATTCTATATGACACTTATATATCAAATACAGTTTATCAAATACAGTTTGGTCCCGCTGAGTTTCTTTCGCCAGTTCTTCTCAGGTCTGAGGTTTCTTCTTTCAAAAATTGTAAAACTCAAAGTATCTACTATTAGTCGAAGGGTTCCACCTATCCACCTTCTGGCCTTACTATCAGATCAGGTCCTCCTAAGGTCCATCCAGGTCCAGAACAATACCGAAACACTGTACTATCAACGGAAATAGAAACACTTGCAAAGTTTCAAGTCAATATGACAATTAGAAGTAGGTTAAATTAATTATTAGCTATTTTTCCACCCTTAGGGTAGGTAATTTTTTTTTGAAATTTAAATGGGACCAATTCCTTTCAAACAAAACAAAAATTGTCCAAATCGGTTAATAAATGACGAAGTTCTGAGGTAACAAACATAAAAGAAAAAAAAATACAGTTGAATTGAGAACCTCCTCCTTTTTGAAGTCGGTTGAAAATTGAACTCTGTGTGAAAAGTATTTATAAATAACACTCTTTTTTTATCTTTATCTTTTTGGACTGTTTTATTTTGATTGTTGGTTCCTAACATTTTGAATGCTTTACAGTAACCATGATCACGAGAAAGATTCAAAAAGTCCGAAACGAGTTTTATATAAAATGTCAAACATTCACCTAAATCTAAGAAAGTATTATCTACAATGTACATTAAACGTGTATTTTTGGAAATGGACCTCACCTTCCTGCGATGGGGATCACGTCACGTCAGAGTTCACTTTTCTGGTAAAATGCACTTCTCAGATAGCCTGATAGATGATCTAGACTCTAAAATACCACATAGTTTACTGCTACTAAATTTTTTTTAAAAGATGAGCCGTCTGAACAAATTCCAGAAGATGAATTCATATATAATATGTATATACCTAATATAATTACTATATAATATATAGAAAAATCGATGTTCTTTATCAAATCACAAAATACACCCGAATTAAGCATTTAAAAACCATTGGTCGAAAAATTTATAATATTTTACCTATTATATTCCATGAAGATTCGAGCTTCGGTTTTTAATGAGGTTTATTTTGAAAATTGCTTTATTTACCGAAGATGCCGATCAATTTACTATATAAATATTTTACGCGCTCGTTAACTTCGATCGAGCAGTTTATTCAAGGTAAGGTATTATATCGTACACAATAACTCGTCGCAGTTAAGCTTTCAGAGCTTACTAGAATGGCCTCTGAATTATGACCTCTATTGTGTAAGCAATAAGTGTTATTTATGGCGTGAAGGTAATTTGGTGCAGAACATTTTGGAACGACTGGCTCTGTGGTAAAATAGGATGAAGCTGCTAAATTTTACTACAGATTCGATTTTAATATTTAAATATTTTTTTCTATCTAAAGTCAACCTTTATCTCTCTTTAGCTCCCTTTAGTGGACAAAAAGATAAACGTAAGATTATGAACTAGGGATTACCCTTGCATCACTCGGGTGCGTCCCTAGGTATGTATATATATCGTTGCAACAATTTAATAGATTTTGTAAGAGTCATTCCTCAATACAAATCACCCTCTTGAGAATGTATTGAGAGGTCATTTATCAACCAAAACCAAATATTTAGAAAGATTATATTTGTTTTGGCAACTTCCTTAACTTAAAACACCATGATTATTGAATAAGACGTATCGGTTACAAGTTCGATTCTTACCCAGATACATACACAGTAGCACACGAACAGAAATACACATGTTTATATTTAGCCCGACAGCAAAAAAGAAGGTGTTACCTCCTTTTCCCAAATAAATACGTAATATATCAAGAACAGTAATTACATAAACCTCAAAGAAAAATAAAACTTCTAAAGATAGAATATTGATTAATTTTGAAGTTAATGCACGTATGTGACTGATGAAATGAAATTAAATACTTGTTCAATTTATACTTACATATAACAAGCATTTTTGAATCGTTAATTTGAAACACATTAGTATAGTTAGTCCGTAAGGAAGCTACCACCGGCTAGAAAGGCAGTTCTGCTGAGAAGAACCAGCGAAAAACTCAACAACTGTTGCTCTTTTAAACGTCGAAGTTACATTTGATTAACATAACATTACAGATAGCCATATTATGAATCAATATTACTCAATCTCATCAACAAGAACGATAAGACTATTTCTGCTCTGATGTACGGAACCCTAAAAATTAGTAAATGTAACACTTAAAAACAAAGTTATGTAATAAATAATAATATTTTGTATACTAAAAGCATAATAAACCTCTAGCAACAGAAATTGTATATTACAAAGTTTACACCCAAGCAGAGCTCTCAAACACGTCATTAAGCAACAAACATTAACTTTCTAATAGTTAAACTTTCGAATTAATTGATCTATTAAATAAGAAATTATTATAAATAAGAAAATAACTGCTTTTTTATCTCTTTGGCTTTTATATAACGGCTAAAAAAATTTTGATAAAATTTGGTATAAACGCTAAGCATATGGAATTAGGTATAAAGTTAGTAAAATTGTACAATATTCGCATAGTTTTTTAAAAATTATTAATTGCAAAATCTGAAATACATATGTAAAAGGCAAAAGGTCTTTTAGGCTACGGATCCCTAAAAAAAGACACGTGAAGACTAAGTAAGTAAAGCACCGGTATATTGTATTGATAAGATTCCTCCAGGTTTTTGTTTAATATTAATACCTTTATTAGAATTATAAAAATCTTATTTTATCATTTTTAAAGATTGCTATTGGCTTTTATTTGACTTGGAAAATCTATATTGGTTAATTCCGCAGCTTTTTCTTGTATCTATGTACATATGTATGCATGAGACTTATCTGTAAGTATGAGATATCCATTTATTAATAAATGATTTATTCATGATGAATTCGAACATTCCTATAGTTGAAACAACTGTTAAGTTGTTCTTGGCTAATTTTGCGCCTGAAAACATTTCCTCATCTGCCGATCTCGTGTTGTTGTTTGTTTAATTGTGTGTTGTCTTCAACAACATCAGTTTTGTAAGTTTTTCTGTAATATAGGTCTCATAATACTTTGATCGATTAGTGATGGTCCCTTATTTATTACGTTTTTGTTAACAAAATTTGTCGGACATTTTTTTGGTTTCGTTAGAACTTTGTCAATTCATTCTGTGTTGAGCACAACTCTTTATTTTAACGTCCAATTTATATCCCATATAATTCATGTATTCATCCCCTTCCCTTTTTAACGTGTCCCGAAGCCCTAGGAAGGGCTTCCTTTCAAAACAAGGACAACACGATAGCCAAGTGAGGGTGGGCGGATTTTACATGTATTTTAAAAACTTGTTACTTTCTTTCAAACATGCAAATTTCTTTACGATGATGTCGTTTACTGTGAAACGTATGGTAATACCGTTTAAAATGGGTCGCACAGAAGAATATTAGAGTGCGAGGTTCAGGATTCGAATCTGGTTTCCCAAGTGAACACGTTATCCCAGGGATATTTAAAAATTTTTTCTTTGATTATTGATGACCTTGGTCGAAAAGATAACAACCTTCAGTCTATATAAGCGTGTAATACTTTTTGGTACATAAAATATTATCTATTATTATATTAATGAACGACACTAGTGATAGATCGTTTCAGTCACTTCCAACATCAAATTTAACTCACGTACAATACTAATTGGGACAAAACTTAAATTAGTTTCTGTGGGCGTGGAGGGTTAACTTTGTAAATAATCGCATTATATTTATTAGACTAACTACTATATATGGCAGTGGTAGCCCAGTGGTAACGCGGTCGCTTGGGAAACTGAATAAAGCGGGTTCAAGTCACGTGTCTCGCACCTCTGATATTTTCATGTGCTAATCATTTCAACATGATTACCACTTGTCTTGTAGTCTTAGGGTGAAACAAAACATCGTGAGGAAACCTGCATGTCTGAGAGAACGTATACTTTTTAGATATTTTGTCTGCTGTCTGTCTGTTATACACTACTGTAAAAACCACTGGAGCGATTTTGATGAAATTTGGTATGGTGATAGCTGGTTATACGGGTCAACATATAGGATACTTTTTACTGCGGGAAAATGTCTCATTTCTAAGAAAAAATACAAAAACTGCAATGTCAGAGTATACTAATATGTAAAACCTAAGAATTTCTTTTTGGTCATCTGAACGTGGGCGGAGCCGCGGGCAATGCTAGTCTTCTACTAAATGTCGTATCGATTGAAACTTTGTTAGTATTTAATGTGGATGGAAATAGAATTATTTGGTATAAAAGAATAGATGTGAATATTAGAAGATGGATAGTGGAACTCGAAGTAGGTAGATATTGGAATTTGATTCGAAACATCTTATTTTGCTGATAAAGTAAAACCCAATGGTATTCTATGGTTTTTGTTTGTTCCCCGCCTTCTCATTCGCCGAAGGACTTTATGTTGATATTTTATGAGAGGGTAATATTCCCCTAGTCAGGCCTATTTAAGCTAACAACTTATGTCATAAAATATAATATTGTACATCTAACAAACCTTTTCTATATTTTTCCATTCTCTGTTTTGAGATTATATATTTAGTATCGATACTCAAGAGACATACATACATTTTTTTATGGGCAATATAAATACTTGTACTAAGCAAGAATCGAATACGTGACATCCAATGTAAAGTCAGACCACTATGTCGGGCTGTACTCGTAATCAGAAATCAATGGACGCTACTACATTTGTACCTATGACATTATGATAGCAGTTTCGTGTATTATTTAAGATTTTTGATTCAAAAAGTTAAAATAGCTTAATAAGTTAAAAACAGTGGACTTAAAAGGTTTTTTTTTTATTTTTATTTTAACACTTGTTACCAAAATAGAAGCTTAAGTGACGTGGCACGCGATCGACATACTGTCGATAACTTCGACATAAACGAGTGTTTATGTCAGAAACAAAATGGATAGGGATTATTAAAGTGGAATAGATATTATCTGTATATATACTTATAAATGTAATTGAAATACTGCTTCCTTAGATTTTTAAAAATAAAACTATGTTTTTCGAGAGACTCCCCCTTGAGCCTTTTTTTGAAAGCTTTCAAAACTTTGGAACAAAAAATAAATATACATGTTTCTGTAATACTATGTATTTATTATAATAGTAAAAATGATTTTCGGGGAAGTTTTTTTTTGATACAGAAGCGAGATATCATATCTCTGAACTAAGTCGCGGTTAAGAGTTACTTTTTTATTTTATTTTTTTAAATCAAGAAATGTATCAAAGTTTTATAAATTTAGCCAAATAGTAGTTCTTAAACATAATTATAGGCATCACTGATAGAAATCACACTGTTATTATTAACGTGAATGTTTGTATGTGTATATATGTTTGTTATTACTTTATGATGAAATGTTTGAATGAAATATGAACAAATTAGGACAAAATATAGATAAACAACTTTGTCCTGTCCGTATGATACAGGCGATACGATGTGGGTTGTGTACCATGCGGGTTGTGACTGCTACCTACTTCTCTGATAGCCATAAGAGGATCATGAGAACAACCCTTTGGTTGTTGTGTTCTGCCTCGGCAGGCCAACCGTTGGGACGTTGTTAATCTCGTTATATTGAGTGCGTAAGCGATCCTGTGACACCGCATTAAGATGGCAGATTTCTGTTGGGTTTTAGTGAGTAGTACTCGCTTTTCTTGCCGGCGAGTTTCACATACCCACCTGTATGTATGCAGGTAGTATGCAAACATGCATTACCCTGTGTTAAATATTAAAAAAAAAGTTTTTAGTTAAAAAAAAGGTCACGTGTACATTATTATAAACACAAAAAACACTCAGGAACACACAAGTCGGTAGTTATATCAACTAAAATAAACATAATAATAATTAAAACGCAAAACAGAAAGTTCTGAGCTCATTCATTTTAAAAGTGCTCACTTACAATAGAAAAAACATTTTTTTTTTCATTGCAAAAAAATAAAACTAGTCTTTTCCGAGTCACGCACAAGTTAAATCCACATCGTTCCATTATTATCTAGTGGCAGTCGTTCACTTGAGGAATCCATACTAATATTATAAATGTGTAAGTAAGTCTGTCTGTCTGTTACCTTTTGACCGTAAATCCGCTAAACCAATTTAGATGAAATTTGTTATGGAGATAGTTTGAGACCCTGGAAAGGACATAGGATAGTTTTCGTCCCGGAAACCATCCCTTAAGGGGGTGAAAAGAGGTGAGTAGAAGTTTGTATGGGGTATCAATAATTTCATAAGTAAGGGATAGGATAAAACTCATCATACCTACGGTACCTAGGTACCTAGGTACGAGGGTGAGCTGCTAGTTTTTTAATATTTATAACAAATTTCGTAAAGTTCTTTAATTAATTAAATGTTGGAACGACGCATTCACATAACTGTGTGTTAGTCCCTTAACAGGGTAACTTGTAAACTAAGTAAAAATCCAGCGAGAGTCGAGTCACCTCTTCATTCTCGACCGCCAGCGTTATGCTTCAAAACTTTTTAATACCCGCTTTAGATTTAATATGAAAAATATTTCTTATATTCTGAAACTTGTGGTTGACATTTCTTCGGGTAAGTTCTTGAATGACTTGCTAGGTTAAATGATTAAGTTAAAGTTAGAAGTAGTTTTAACTGAAGATTATGCGTGCTTTAACTTAGCTTTTCAAACAAATACTAACATATAACCTTGTTTTAGGAGTGTATAACGTATAGTTCGTGTTCATTCCTAATACATATTAGGACTATATAGCAGCATATGGTATATAGTAGCTTTTTATATAAAATCTCAAGTAAGTTTTAGTATTTTTTTCCTTTTTACGTGTTGATATTTGATTTTCATAAAATATAATAATTAGAATGGATATCGAAATTATTTTATATATATGGCCTTTATATCATATAAATATCTAATAAATAAAATCTCGTATCACGGTGTTTGTGGTCGCACTCCTCCGAAACGGCTCGACTGTTTTTAATGTTTTTTTTTTGTATATTTGGTTTTGCACCCTTCTACCCCCATCCCCCATTTTTTATCGCGATTTTATTATTTTTGTATGAACAATATTATATATATACAAAGCGACCCGAGCGAAGCGAAGCTGACTCGCTGCATAACTTATAGCCAAAGAATTAGCAAACAAATAGTAATTTTCATTTTTAATAAGTCGAGTAGATAAAGAAAAATTTTGAACTGACCGTTTTAGTCACTTGTCTTTTGATCTATATAATAATCTAAATTTCGACCACACAGTTTCTCTCACTAAGACTGATTGCGACGGAGACACTATAGTACAGTACGTGTATTAGCAACCACAAGTTAATGCACTATTGAATTTAAAAGTCGGGCGATGCCAATATTTAATACGACCGGTAAGAGAACACATATACGTCTTTATTTCTTGCATCTTCTTTGTTATCGAGAGTTATTATAAATATGTATATCTTTGTCAGAAAACGCCACCAACTATACTTGATACGATTCGGGATTTGAATCCAAGACCGCTGGGTCTAGTCTAATGCTTTCGACCGTTAAAGAAACCAAATGGTCATTATATAGAGCATAACGAGAGTAGATTCAACCATTACTCACGTGCACTGGCATTAGTTAATATTTAATATTTTAAGGCAGTGGTATTCCAGTGGCAGTCTGCATTTTTTTATACCACGTCGGTGGCAATCAGGCATGCAGCCCGCCTGATAGTAAGCGGTTACCGCAGCCTGTGGACGCCTGCAACACCAGGGGCATCACATGCGCGTTGCCGACCCTTTAAGAACCTATTTACTCCCCTTTTGAAGGATCCCATACTGTAGCCCTCTGGGAAAACCTTCTGCATGTCTGAGAGAACCTAATAAGTTTTCAAAGGACATGTGAAGTCTGACAACCCGCACTTGGCCAGCGTGTTGGGCTATGGTCGAATCCCCCTTGTATTGAAGGGAGGCCCGTGCCCATCAGTGGGACGCTAAAAAGGGTTAAATACATATGTATTTTATTAGAAGCTACAACCGGAAGAAGTAATTTTAAAATATTAATTAATCTATGGTAACAAGTACATGTATCACTATGAAGTTTTAAATTAAAAGTAGAATCACATGAAATATTTGTCGAACAAACATAAGAGAAGCCACGTGTCAAAGTTAGATGATATAACGAAGAGTTAGCGTTAAGCTTTCGTTAACTCTCGTCATACTTCGCTAAGATAAGATAAAGTTGTGTTTGAGGACTACCTGACGGTAAATCCATTTATATTAGTTAGCAACTTGCAATATTAGTTGAGGTGGCACCTTATAATATCTACATGTATCATATTAACGATAATATTAACGTTTATTTTGCTTGAATAATTTGTGGAGACTTATAATATATGTATGTAATATGTATGTATATAATAATAATTTTGACTGCCTCGGTGGTATAGTGGCTTGCATGTAAGGCTACACATGCGGAGGTCCTGGGTTCGAGTCCCGGGTCGGACCAAGTATAGTTATTGAGTCAATTATTCTATATATAATCGACGTTCCTGGGCCACTCTTACTGATCGTGTCGAGTAGTAGTTTTAACAGATTATGAGAATGACTGGAATAGAGTTCATCTGTTTGTCTGTATATCTGTCTGTTAAAATCTTTTTTTATCAAGAACGCGTGAAGTTATCAGGTTGAAATCAAGATCTAATCCTCAAGTCTTCAATTTCTTGAAGCAGTAAAAATCTAACTACTTTGTCAACGCAATCAAAAGATATGGCTCTTTATGTCGCATATTTTGACATGGGAGTCTAAACCTATACCTACTTCCCGTTGATCATGAAATTTGGAAAAAACTATCTCTTATAGCACAAGTAAAGGGAAAAATTCGAAAACCATAAACTTCTAGTTACAATTTTTTGCGATTATTTACTTATTTTCATGTTTCACACTACGGAACTTCCGGTATGCGATTCAGAGTCGCCCTTGACTTGATTTTTAAATTTATAGGCACTGATTGCACTAAAATATCGCATTTTTCTTATTAATGGCTTCAGAGCATGCCAGTTGAGCACAGATTACTTCGCCAATGTCACGTTGAAAGCTTCCTATGCTATACCCTCTTCTCTAAAAAAATTAGTCGACGTGAAACTAGTTTAACAAAAATACGTAATCCACGAAATTATTTTCTTTAAATCAGTGAATTAAATATAATTAAAATATAGAGGTATACACATAAATTGCTAATAGTATTAATATAATGAAATTTTTTTGCACGTCTTTAAAAATAAGATGCCTTATGTCCTTAATTTTTTTTGTTTAAATCAAAAATTGAGCTTTTTGAACATCTTCGTCGAAAATATTTTTTAAAAAGTCCAAGCAACTTGTATTTTATTGTGGAGGCAATAATATTAATTTTACTTGACAAATCACTTAATTTGAAACAGCAAATTTAATTTTAGTTATATGATTTTACAATTACGTTCACCTTCGCTAGCGTGTATCGAACATGCGTAATCATAGTAAGATTATTAAGTGCTCAAGTTGAGCAAAACGTGCGTCGAGTGAGTGCCTGACTTATGTAGAGGTATAGCTTTTATGAGTTAGAATTCCTGCTTGTGCACGTTTTATATAGGGGTTACTTCTAACTGATTTCATAAACAGTTTAAGTTTAACTCTCTATTTTGATGGAATTTTCATTTATATATTATATTTTATATATAGCTTTTGCTCGCAGCTTCGCTTGTCTAAGTGAGGCGGGGATCAAAGGTAACCTATGTACGTTCCCAGGATGCAATCTATATATTTGCTAAATTTTATCGAAATCTGTGTTTAGTGGCTTAGGCGTGAAAAGGTAAAAGACAACTTTACTTTCTTTTACATTTATAATACTAGTATGTAAAGATTCTTATTTTACACTTAGTTAGAAAAATGTGTAACATGTTTGTATATTTAACAATATTGATGGTAATGGCGCCTGTGATAATGTGTAATAATTTGATTGAGATCATTAATAACTCTTAAATAAAATAGCGATAAAATATCGAACCCATGACTGACACCTAATTACTCTTAGTCAGAAACTAACTTCATTTATATAAAAACTATCTTTAATGAAAGTGGTTATTGTAAGCTTTAAGAAATAACTTTTCTCAAAAGCTTGTGTTCAGTTGATAATGCTTTTCTGACTCGAGAATACAATCAAATTTAATGCTAAGATTCTATTGTTGAAGAAAGTAACTTGAAACGTTGAGTTGACTATTCTTTCAGATTTCTTCGTTATTTTAAATCTTTTGTGTTATCAAAACGTATTATAAAAGAAGTACCTAATAATTATGATATTATAATCCACTCGGATTTTTCCCTATATACGATTTTAATGTTTAGTATTTATTTCTCAGATATAAGATATTTTCGCGCAATAAAAAGTATACTATTAGTTGATCTGGATAACCAGCTATCATCATATCAAATTTCATCAAAATCTGTCCAGTTTTCTCGTGATGCGTTCACAGACAGACAGACAAAATTTCTAAAAACTATAGATACGGCCTCTGTATCGATAATAATGACTATCTCAATAAGATTTTCCAAAATATTAAATGTACAGATTCGACTCAGAATTTTATTATATATATAATTATACTGTATAGACTTCTTATTTTCTCATCACGACAGAATTTATTGCATGTAAGTTCTGCAACAGGGCCGTACTTAAACACTTTTGTAACAACCTGTATAGGTAATATTAATTAATATGATTTGCCTCTACCTTTACTTTAATTTAATAGGAGGATTTTGAACAAAAAATTCAACTCTTAAGATGACATAATTAATTTTTAGAGTTGTTTTAATATTTGTTGTTTGTTGATAAGTACATAATTATTACTGTACAATACTTTAGAGCACGTTTTGATTATAAATAAAGTTTAATTTAATCTGGTTTTCATGGTAATTGATATTTTTAATTGAATAATTATTAGTTAAAGAACTGCGAAGAATTGAAAAAGTTTAAATTGAAATAATCAAGTTACTGTACTTTTAATAAAACCAATCAAGAAGCCAAGTTATAATCAACTAGCTTTTTCCAGCGGCGCGGCGGCGTGATAAGTGGGCGGGGTTAAAGGGTAGCCTATAGCTGATCGGATCCGAACGTAAGAATGATGAATTTTATCAAAATCTGCTCAGCGGTTTAAGCGTGATAAGGTAAAATACTGAGATACTTTCACATTTACAATATTAGTATGGATAAGCATTTTATTTTATACAATATAGTAAAATTTTAATGTGTTTTAATCTAAAATATATTAAGATAGCGAGTTTTAGGTATGTCTTAATGATTAGTCTATACTATAATACAACAGTAGAGGTCGAATGTCTGTACATAGCAAAAAATGCTAAAAACCGAGTCAGGGAGATGTAAGAAGACAAATAGAACAAATCCAGATTTTTTTCAAATTTTTTGTTTCTCTGTCTGTTTGTCTGTTTGTCTGTTTGTCTGTTTGTACGGGCTAATCTCTGGATCTATTGGACCGATTTAAATGAAATTTTGCATGGTGTGGTGCCTTATATCCCCGGACAACATCTTAGATACTTTTTATCCCGGAAAATTAAATAGTTCCCGTGGGATAGTTAAAAAACTATAATAACTTGTACAGCTTAGTACACAAAAACTACTGATTCGATTTTTTTTTAAATAAAACTATCTTTTCGAATTTTGTCGCGGATTTATTTGCATTTTTGTTTCCCGACGTTTCGAACGCTTTACAGCATCCATGGTCACGGGAGAGACTGAGGTGTTAGATGTCTCGAAGGTATAGTTGTTACAGACAGCCTACCCACAATTAACAAAATGAAAATTGCACCAATTACCTTACAATATTTTTTTACTTTAAACATTTTTATAATTTTAATTAGTTTTATAATTGTATATGGAATTTTATTTATTTAATTTTGCTGATATTATTATAATTATTACAATTTTAAAATATTAATTAGTAATCTATGTTTAGTGTTGCTATTATTCTATTTATAACCATAAAGAAAAATATAGTATTAATTATTTAAGCCATATAATTGTTCTATGTGTAATTTAAAAAGTTAAAATTAATTAAGGATAATAATTTTAATTTAATTTGCTATTGTTTAAAAGACAAATTACTAAGCAACACTATTACCATATACTCTTACAATTGAAAATGAATAATATTTATTAATCTGATATGCTGTCATTTTGATCTACACAGTAAGAACTTACTACATCTACTTGTTTGTTATGTTTATATTTATTATTTGATTTTATTATATTAATAACAGGATCCCATGACGATGGTAGTACCCATCCATCCATGTATAGTACATACCTATGTACATAAAGAAGCAAAGCACTTTAATCTGATGACCCAAAGTTGAGTTTGGCGAAGATATCCTTTGAATACATTAAAAACTAACTATGAGTTTTACAACTCTATAATAATTCTTGACCCCAATCGTACCGTTCCAAAGCTTTCAGTACTAACAGCTCGTAAAATATGTTTACTATAAGTTTATATAATTACTAGCGACTCACCCTCACTCCGTTCGGGTTCGTCCCTACTTACGTTTAGTATAGATTTCTCAGAGATGAGATATTTCACCGCAGTAAAAAGTATTCTATATGTTGACCCGGATATATCATAGCTATCATCATACCAAATCTCATCAAAATCTCTCCTGTGGTTTTTCCGTGATCCGGTCACAGACAGAAAGAGAGACAGACAGACAAAAATTCTAAAAACTATAGATGCGGCCTCTGTATCGATTATTATGTCTGTTTCAATAAAATTTTCCAAAAAAATATGTTATGTACAAATTCGACTTGGTTACAAATTTACTATATTTATAGATAATACTAGCATTGCACGCGGCTCCGCCCGCGTTCAGACCAATAGCTAAATTCTTAGGTTTTACATATTAGTATATTCTTACATTGCAGTTTTTGTATTTTTTTACAAAAATGAGATATTATCCCGCAGTAAAAAGTATCATCAAAATCCCTCCAGTGGTTTTTCTGTGATGCAGTAACAGACAGACAGACAGACAAAAATTCTAAAAACTATAGATTCGGCCTCTGTATCGACAATAATGTTTATTTCAGTAACATTTTCCAAAAATTATCTAATGTACAGATTCGGTTTAGTTACAATTTTATTATATGTATAGATGTACTACTAACTAAACTAATATAATAGTTTTATGCTAAAACTACATACGAGTATACTACGACTATACTTTAGGGTATAGAGTAATACGTACACCATAAAATCTGTAAATAATTTTAATTCAAATAAAGGTATTTTAAGTTGGAAAAAATCTCTTTTTGAATATACTTTATATAATGTCTTAATCGATTTTGCCCTCGGCCATCAATCTGAATAAGCTTTTGAGCAGTAGATTCTAGTCAATAACTATATTTGATCCGACCCGGGAATCGAACTCAGGACTTCCAGATCTCCAGCCAAACATACTAGCGACTAGATGAACAAGACAATTAACCATTTTATATAACAGGTTAAGAAATAGTGTCTTTCAAACTCCTAGCGAGAAACTAAGGTAAACAAAAAACTTCGTATTAATAGTGCTAAGAAAGAAAACACGTTTAAGGTAACAGTTTTTTAATTAAGTTGTATAAATAAAACTATCTTTTCAACCGACTTCAAAAAGGAGGAGGTTCTCAATTTGACTGTTTTTTTTTATGTTTGTTACCTTAGAACTCCGTCATTTATTAACCGATTTGGACAATTTTTGTGTTGTTTGAAAGTGTATACTTCCAGATTGGTCCCATTTAAATTTAAAAAAAGATACCACCCGTAAGGGTGGAAAAATAGCTAATGATGAATTTAACCTACTTCTAATTATCATATTGACTTGAAACTTTGCAAGTGTTTCTGTTTCCGTTGATAGTACAGTGGTTCGGTATTGTTGACTTGATCTGATGGTAAGGCCAGAAGGTGGATAGTTGGAACTCGTCAACGGCTAATAGTAGATACTTTGAGTTTGGGCTTATTTTGTTTGATTTCACAAGCCTAACACGTTAGAATCCTTACTTTGCTACTACTGTCTACACTAAAAAGGGAAAAATAAAAACATTTTAACAAAAAAATAAAAACCGACTTCAAACAAAAGCACTAAAAAGTAAAAAATTACTGATTGGTAGTTTTCATTTACTATACATATCTAATCAAATTTTTTCGAAGTCGGTGTGCTTTGGCTAAGTAATTAAAGCCTACCTATTAAATACATATATACCTAATCAAATATTTTTGAAATCGGTACCATCCCATACAAAGCAAAGCACACCGACTTCGAAAATATTTGATTAGGTATGTATTGTAAATGAAAACTACCAATCAGTTATTTTTTACTTTTTAGTGCTTTTGTTTGAAGTCGGTTTTTATTTTTTTGTTAAATTTTTTTGAATATATCTCTCCCGTGACCATGTTTGCTGTAAAGCATTTGAAACGTCCGAAATCAAAGATGAAAATAAATCAGCAAAAAAATCTGAAAGGATAGTTTTATTTAATATATCAAATATTATTCGAGCTTTAAAAGTATTATAAGTAGTGCAAAGCCAGGTCTCTATCCATGTACATAATACATTTTTTTTTAACACACAACACCATCTAGTTCCATGGTAAGCTACGAGGCTTGTGTTATGGATACCAGATAGTTGATAAACTACACATATATAACTTTAAATACATACATATTATAAATATAAACATCCATGACTGGACTACAAACATTCGTGCTCATCACACAAATGAATGCCCCCAGCGGGAGTCGAACCCGCGACCTCTGGCGCAGCAAGTAGGTAGTAGTACTACAAACTGAGCCAAACGTGTCGTCAAATATTATGTCTGTTTGTCTGCTTAGTACTTTAAAACGACACATTAGATCTTGATACGATTTGCACTCTCATAAAAATCATTTTTCCTAAAGAATTATAATATGTATACCTAATAGATGCTAAATTTATGCTATAGTTATTAAACCTAAGTAAAGGGAAGTTTGCTAGATAAATAACAAGGTTAGTGCGATAAAATAAAAATCTTCGTAGAAAGTTTGCTCTTTATATGACGTTTCTTGCAATTGGTGGACTTAATGTTAATTACTTTATCTTAACAAGAAATGGGCGCTTTAAAAATGAGCATTAAGGCTATGAATGATTTATTTAAAAATGGGATTACACTCTGTTTCTTATCCATACTATTTAGCATTTTTCATTTTTAATATTATAATTAATGTAAAAGTGTGTTTGTTTGATTATTTGTTTGTCCTTCTTTCACTTCGAAACAAGAGTGATGGAGTGGCGTGGTTTTTATATGGTGATAGTTGGAGCAGCTGGAGAGTGATATAGGCTACTTTTTATTTCATTCCCATGGGAAAACACGTTATAGCAACCCAAAAATATATTTATCATCAGAATTACTTGAAAATTGGTATTAATGCTCTTCAATATGATTAAATAAATACGTGTATTATTATTTTTCCAAATTCATCCCATAATGGGTTAAAATAGGGGATGAAAGTTTGTTGGAATCTACCTTTTTAGAGTTTTTTTTAGTAGTTTTAGTGCGAGCAAAGTCACGGGTTTTGCTAGTTTGTATATAAAATTAATATTTGTTATTCATGGACGTTTATCTTCTTGTTCTTTTTTATCACAATTCCGCTCTTAAAATATGTCGATGAAAATAGTTTATATCGCTCACGTTTAGAGTAGTTTTCAATAAGAGAATGGTATTTATTTACGAACTTTCGTTGGAAAGATTATCGTGTTTTTGTGTGTTTTTAACGCGATATCTTCACCAATCGTAAACTTATTTTCCACCCCTAAAAAATGGCGGTGGAAGAAATAATTCTACCCTTAAAGCGATATAGTTATCACGGCTTATACTGGATTAACTTTTTAATGACGAATGATCTACATAAATAGGCAAAGATAAAACAGTTCAGTATCTTTTTCTCCTTTATTTGTCAACTGATTTTGTTTTTTTTTGTTTCGTAGCTATTTACGAACTTTAATATTATCAATAAAAACACATGGAAACATTTAGTTTTTTAGGAACATATATAAATAAGTTAATTCTATTCAGCTGTGATAGCCAACTTGTAAAAACGCTTGTAAAACCGCGGTGAAGTGAAGCGGGTTCAAATCCCGGGTCTCGCACCTCTGATATTTTATAGCGAATCATTTTCAACATGATACCCACTTGTCTTACGGTCAAGGAAGTGTCGGTCGTGAGGAAACCTGCATGTCTGACAGAACTTAGCAAGTTTTCGAAAGACATGTGAAGTCCGCCATCACGCACTTGGCCAGCGTGGTGAACTATAACCTAATCCTCGTACTGAAGGTAGGCCCGTGCCCACCAGTGAGACGTTAAAAAGGACTGAAAACATACATATATGTATAAATTCTATTCACATATTTTCCTCAAATTTTCAATAATGTTTATTATCGAATTTCAACGACAACGAATATTAATATAATCTATTACCACATGCCACTTTAAATGGGAGTGTTAATAAAACCGCACAGTATAAGTCTGGTAAGAACCGTATCCGGTATAACTGTCTCAGATGTAATCTCATTACGTCGTCTACGTCAGCCGTCGCTTTAATTTTCAATTTTAATACTTCATGTCGCGCCCTCTTCGCCTCCTTTCATATTTTATTGCGCCGTGTGTTATTTTTATACACTAGAATATTTCTTTCTAGAACAATCTTTTTGTATGTGCTTTGGAAATGTAATAAGTGTTTCAGATTTCAATTTTGGTCAGAATTAATAGTGCTAGTTGCCATTTTTTAGCCAACTGCCAAAAATAGGAGGTTCTAATAATAATAATAATAAAAACTCTTTATTGCACACACAACATAGGAAGAAATATACAAAAAAGAAGAATACAGTAGTAGCAAAATGCACAAGAGGCGGCCTTATCGCTAAAACAGCGATTTCTTCCAGGCAACCTTTAGGTGTAGGATATAGCAAAGTGTGAAGTGGAAGGGTGTGAACAAATAACAGAGATAAGAAAAATAAAAATGATAAATACATATATACATACATATGATATTTTATATACGTATATAAAATATATAAATTAGGTATACGTAACTAATATAAATAATATGTTAATAAGTAATAAATAAATAAAATAACTATATTATATATAACAATATATATATATATACATGAAAGGCAAGAAATATTTTAATACAAATAAGGATAATAGCTATACATATATCAGTACATATAATTTAAGAGTAAATTTCAGCATAGATAATAATGCAGCAATCCGAAGGAATTAAAATGTATAAAAGTGTTCTTTTAGACGTTTTTTAAAAATCATTAGAGATTTCGCATCCCTAACGTTACGGGGAAGGGAGTTCCAAAGACGACAGGCCGTAACACTAAAGGAGTTACCATAAAAGGTAGAGGAGTGGGAAGGAATTTTAAGGATTAAATTTTGGGCAGAACGCAGAAGGCGAGAATGGGAATCTCCAAGGAATTCAAAACGTTCTTTAAGGTAATTTGGAGTAGACGGATCGAACAGAATACAGTAAAGAAGATGATGTATATGAGTATTTCTGCGAAGACGAATAGGGAGCCACTTGAGCTTTTTACGAAGATTAGAGACATGGTCATATTTACGTAAACCAAATATAAACCGAATACAAAAATTTTGGAGTCTCTCAAGTTTATTTAATTGCTCCTCTTTAATATCAAGGTAACTGATATCAGCATAATCAAGAATTGGTAATAGGAGCGATTGTGCTAACGCAATTTTGGTGGAGATTGGAAGAAAGTTATGCAAACGTCGAAGCGATGCTACCGAATTAAACATCTTCCTGCTTACCTCACTTACCTGTGGAACCCATGATAAGTACTGATCCATAATAATACCAAGATTTTTGACGGTTTTGCTATAAGGTATGGTCACGCCGTTTAACACCACAGGTGGAAGAGTGTAGAAGTCAATGCTAGATATGAGTTTGGGACTGCCAATGATTATAACTTGAGTTTTTGAAGGATTTAATTGCAGCCCAAACGACTCACTCCACGTGGTAATTTTTGAAAGATTGTAGTTAATATCGTCAATTGTATTAGGTAAGTCAACAATTCTCGATTGACTATAAATTTGCAAATTGTCTGCATAAAGGTGGTAGAGAGAAGAGATGTGTTGACAGATATTGCTAATAAAAATAGAAAATAAAAGAGGAGACAACACGCCACCCTGTGGAACGCCAGCCTTGACTGGAAGCCAGTCTGAGTACGAATCTTGTATTCGTATTCGTTGACGACGTCCATGCAGGTAACTACGAAACCAGTCAATTACATTAGGAGATATGTTAAGAGTAACTAAGGAGGCAAGCATAATATCAATGTCTACAGTACCAAAGGCATTGCTAAAGTCCAGCAATACAAGCACTGTGACTTGCTGCGTATCCATTCCCATCCTGATATCATCAGTGATCTTGGCTAACGCAGTAGTCGTACTATGACCAGGACGAAAGCCGGATTGCAGAGGATCATGAAGATTATTACTAGAAAGGAATTGAGTGAGTTGCTGGTGTACGAGGCGCTCGAGTACTTTGGATAGGAAAGGAAGGATTGAGATAGGACGGTAATCATTATAACCTGCAGGGTTAGTTTTTTTAGGCAAAGGCAAAATTTGGGCGTCTTTCCATGATGAAGGAAATTCACTGTTATCAATAGAATAATTTAAGATGGAAGTAATAACAGGAGATATAATATCAAGGATAGGAATAATCATTTTACGACTAATGCAGTCAGCACCGACTGAGTCAGAACGGATGGCCAGGATATTCTTCTTAACATCACTTTCTGTAAATTGACTAAAGACGAAATGTGGAATATTAGGAGTAGATGAAGCTGAAATTTGATTAATGGTTTTTAGCTTTGTTGCCTTATCAATGGCACTAGATGAAGAGAAGTGCTTATTAAGCTCATTTAAATTGACATTTTGAGGATTTGCACTGTGTCGAGCTTTCCCAACTCCTATAGATTTAAGAAATTTCCATACCTTGGATGAGTCATTTTCCTCAACCACGGAATGATGAATATGGCGTCGTTGGTTATCCCTACACACCCTATTGCATAGATTGCGAGCTTTTTTGTATTTATGGCGATTTTTATCATTAGCATTTGCGCTATATTTCATTTTAGCCACATTTTTCTTTTTCTGCAACAACTTAATCTCATCTGTTAACCAGGGAGCAGGAAGATGTTTTATGCGAACCGGTCGTAATGGGGCATGGCGGTCATATAACTGAGTAAGAAGAGAATTCAAGACCTCTACCTGATCGTCAATACTAGCACTATTTAGCGCAGTCAGCCAGTTAGTTTTAGCTGCTTCTTCCCGTAGACTATCCAAGTTCAATCCACCAAAATTACGAAGCAGAAGAATTCTTGGCTTAGCTTTGGGGGGCTTAATTTTATAAGATAGATAAAGGAGGTCATGATAGGAAAATGCCGAAGCCGAATGTTGACCATATTTTTCAACATGGTCAACAGAAGAAACAAGCATTAGATCTAGTAATGATGGTAAAGAATTTGGAAAATTATGAGTAGCTGTCAAAGGGAGGATATTTAAATTAGCACCGTTGACTATGGATCTTAAACGAAAAGAGCGATGGTCATTTTTCAGTAGGCATGTATTAAAGTCACCCATTATTATAGTATGACTATACAACGGCTTAAAGCGCTCCAACAGGGTTTCAAATGATGAAAAGTAGTCAATCGTAAGGCATGGATTATAGTACACACCAAGTAAGACTTTAGCATGCCCTAATATTACCTCAATGAACAGGTGCTCCGGTCCAACAATTGACTGATGTTGTGAGAGATCAATAACGGAGAAAGGAATATGGGAGCGCAAGTAAATAGCAACTCCGCCTCCAGCACGCCCAGTACGATCGTTACGAATCAAATGAAACCCTGGGAGCGAGTAGGAAGTTGAAGGTAGACAGGGCTTTAACCACGATTCTGAAACCAGTATCGCATGAATATTTTTAATATCAAAAGAAGCTAGAAGATCGGGATAATGTGCAGGAATACTCTGAGCATTTATATGGACAATATTGAAGTTTTTTAGAACGTCTAAGAAGGTAGAATTTAAAGTGTCGCCTAATGATGGAATACTTAAGAAACTGTCATTACTGCTTGATCCATCCGAGGAGGCTGAAAAGGATAGAAAGGAATCATTAAAATCACTACTATTACTTGCCATTATGTTATACAAAATAACCAAATATGGTAAGAATAATTAAATATCAAAGAATATTAAATATATAAAATAAATAAATAAATGTAATATATGTATATTCTATAAAAAAAAAGATAAATAAAATATAATAATTAACACAATTAAAAGTTTTTGTAGCTTAACTTAGCTAAACACCCGCCAGTTACCAAGTAGAAATTATTTACATTTATAGTTCAAAGTTATACGAAATCAACATAAAAATTAGCTTCAATAAAAATAATCTAAATGGAAAATAGTGACAGCCTATACAATAAAAAAATATATATATAAAATAAAATAAAGAACATAATATAGGAAATATAAAGTAACCAAAAGTATTAAAATTTCACTGCCAAAAGGCTGGATGCCAATATTGAAAAATCAACATAGTATAATACCAGATGACAGTGGCGCTGTCATGACATCAGCAAAGTTTAAATTATCTTACATACTAACTTTATATAATATAATTTAAAATACTAATATGTAATTGAAAGTTATAAGTACCAACAAACAAGGACAACTAAAACAAACAAGTAAAATCTAAACGCATTACAACAGAACCAATATATTACAACAGACAGAGTATGGCAAATTCACTATTTTCTAACGACGCGTTTACCACGTTGGATTACCACCTTACTATCAACAGTTTTCGGACCCTGCACTGCGCTCTGGACGTTTTTAGTGATAGGTGACTTTGCCGGCGCGTCAGGAATACATAGCATGTCTCCCATGTTCACGATTCGATGACGCGAGCCACTGGGAGCAATAACGTAAATAGAACCGTCACGCGTCCAGCACTTCCCCACACCAAAACGACGTCTAGCTTCTAGGAACACCTTCTATTATCCACCTTCTATGTTCGTTTGTATGTATATTTTTTAAATAAGGTTTTATTCATGTGATCTTAGATATGATCTATAAGATTTACCAATTTGGAGAACTTAAATTGGTAAATTAAAGCACGTTTGATGAAATCTTGAAAGAGTCGCTTTATTATTATTGACACAATATCTTAGTCAACGAGTTATAACTTTAGCAGTATAACTCAGTAACTATTAATTTAAATGAATAATTTTATTTAGATGTTATTATTTAATTTTTTGAAGATCTCTAATGATATCTACCAAATGTGTACACTTTTTAGCAATTTCTTTCAATTTCTAGAAATTAAATATGCAGTACAAAAATAGAATTTTATGTTTAATGCCTAAAATATTCATTCATTGGGCTGTACTGAACACAATGAAACTTTAAAAAAATTATAGCTGGATAATTGTAGCAAGTGATATAATATGAAAACAAAAAAAAATAAAAAAAAACACATTTATCGAGCAAAATTTTGAAACAAACTGTACTAAATGTTTATTCTGCTATGTAATCTGAGCTTTGAAATTTCAGAATTTCTTTAAAATAATCGAAGATCTTTTATTGTTTTTGACAGTAAATGTCAACATTTTTGGTCTCATTCTATGTAAATTTTGTATATAAATGACTTTAGTCATTTAATATGAAAAGATAGATAGACTAATTAAGTTAATATAAATAACAATTCTTGATGGATTCAAAACAAAATATAAAATTGAAACAATAGATTGGTTTTTGTTTAAATAACAGATTACGCATCTCTGGAGAATAATAACATTTTTATATCGTGAAAAATAATATCTGTCAAACGCGAGTCAAATTCGCACGCAAAGGGTTCGGTACTATCGCAAGTATAATTTTTATTAATATGACTTTTACTCTATGTAGGAGTATGTAGTATATCAACGCCGATGATCGTTCCGCACGTTAAAAAAGTTTCTTGTAAATTTAATTATTTTTTAAACGACTTCCAAAAAGGAGGAGGTTATCAATCCGTCGGAATCTTTTTTTTTCTTTTTTTTATACCACCACATGTTCACCGATTACTCGAAGACGTCTGAACCAATTTGGAATTTTTTTTTGTAGTTTTCTTTCTAGGTGGTCCCATATAAATTTTATCGAAATCGGTAGAGCAGTTTTTAAAAAAATCAACATTAAATATTTTTTTGCAATAAATTGCTTAGTCGGATATGTTATTAAAAAACTTTCTTCTTACAAATTACCTGCTTATTACGGCTACACTAAAAATGGAAAAATTATAACTTTTTAACAAAAAATAAAAACCGACTTCCAGGCACTAAAATGTAAAAAATAATTAAATGAAGGTTTTCATAACTTCGTCATCTTGACATTTATTTTTATATATCTTTTCATTTATCGGAGCTGAGACAAGATGGCATTCCTCAGCATTTAAAGAACTCAAAACCTATTTTACTGATCAATCTCTCTCGTGACCTTTCCATGCTACGTGACAATGGCGAAGTAATCTGTGCTAGTTGAGCACAGTCATTAACAAAAAAAATTGAATTGAAATTTAAAATAGCAAATATAAATAAATAAATAAATATGTTGGACCATCTAGTACCATGGTAAGCTACGAGGCCTGTGCTATGGATACTAGATAGTTGATACACTACACATATATAACTTTAAATACATACATATTATAAATATAAGCACTCATGACTGGAGTACAAACATTCGTGCTGATCACACAAATATATACATATTATATGCCCCCAGAGGGACTCGAATCCGCGATAGCTGGCACAACAAATAGGGTCACTACAAACTAAGCTAAACGTGTCCTCATATATATGGGAATGACATGTTATGATTCTACAATAGCGACTTTTATCATTTCAATATAATTTTTAAAGTTTCTACTCTTCAACGGTTATAGAAAATCTAAGTCTGTCGATAGAAAAATTATGAATTCTAAACTAATTAAAATATGAATAATAAAATTACCAACCAAGCTCACAATTATCCTTAATTTCCTCAGAGATTTCAGTTTATGCAATTTATTACTCAGAAACTATACCGTTATTTTACAATCTAAGCTTCATTCCCAGTTAGCTAACATTAGATATTACCGTAGATTTATTTTAAATTCCCAAAAGTATGAAAATTTAACTTCTCGTTGCAATTACTAATGAATAGAATGACGTTTCATTATTAACTAAAGTCTGATTTTTAATTCGGCGGAATTCTGACATTTCAGAAGTGTTGTCAGCTTTGAAACATTGTCACTAAAAACGGAAAGCATTTTAGCAAAATAAAAAAATAAACCTAGAATTTAAGGTTTCAATTAGAAAAAATAAGACTTAAAAAATTATTTATAACTCTAAAATCGTAATTATTTTTTTAGTAACTTTATTTGACTGATTTTTTCCAGTTGCAAAAAAGAGGTACTCAATTCGAGGTCAGGTTTTTTTTGTGTGTACAAATCTATATATTATGTAAAAGACAAAAGTGATTAGCTGATGTATTACGCACAGGCCACACTCTTAAGGCTAGAAAATTTAAATTTCGCAAACGTACTCCTCATATAACAAAGGTACCCACTAAGGAAGGATTTTTCAAAATTCAACACCGAAGAGGGTTAAATAGGGGATAAAATTTTGTATGAAACTTTTTATTCCTTCGATATATTTGCATGAAATTTCATATGAATTGAGTACGGCAAAAACAATGAGTTACTTATTTCAGCGTTTTCTAAAATTCAACCCGTAAGAGGGTAAAATAGGGGATGAAAATTTTTAAGACACCACTTTTTAGAGTTTTTTGTAGTTTTACCGCGAGCAAAGCCTCTACTCTACTGCTAGTTCGTTATATCTACATATTGGGCATATGCAAATTGCAAGAAAAATGAATTTTATTTTGAGATAATATATGTATAATATATTATGTATTCAGCCCTTTTTAACGTTGAACTGCTGGGCACGGGCCTCCCATAAATAGGAAGGGGGTCAGGCTATAGTCCATGAATGAATTTAGAACACAGATCAGCCACGAACATACAAACTTACGAAAAAATATTTTAATTTTTTACATTATATCCTTAAATTCTAATTTCGACAATTTTAAATTTTATAAAAGTAATGTTTGACAATTTCTGCAATACAAAACCTCACAAAAATGTTTTACAAATGACACTATAAAGGCGAAACACCATGAATGTGAGGGACACTTACATACCCATAAAACGAACTCGTGAGATACACCATGTACAATATTTTGCACTCAGCAGTTAGTCTACCAACCATTAGTCCCATGACTGTCGTCATTTAAATAAACAGATTTGTGCTATATTTTTTACCCAACTGCGCGACGCAAAGGAGGGTAATATGTTTAACAGTCTATGGATGTATGTATGTATGTATGTATGAGTTCTAGAGACCAAAACGCGTGGGCCGATTTTGATGATTTATACCTCGTTGGGTTCGTCTTGATAATGCGAGTGTCATAGGCTATATAAAAATAGTTAAAAAATAAAATGGTGGATTTCAGACGCCAATTTGTATCTATAAAAAAATGTTCCAAGCCAATCGAGTGAAGTATCAAAATAAAGATTTTTAAGAGGCGATCACAAAAATATATCGAACTTATATGTTTAAAAATAAATTTAGGATAAAAAATTGCTAAATATTACTTCAAATTTCTAGTTGGCAAAAACTAAAAAGCTGTAAATAAATAAATATATTATAAAAGTAAAAAACTCGACTGCATAAAAGCTAACTAAAAAGGTGAAAACCAGTTCAAGATGGAGTATAGTATTATGATGTCGGAGACATACATACGAGTATGTACATCTCGCGGCAAGGATGAAACGTGTGTCTCCGACTGCATAATTATTGTGCAAATCAAACTTGTTTATATCTTTTTAGTTAGCTTTTTTATATAATTAAGGAGTATATAGTATATATATATATATATATATATATATATATATATATATATATATATATATATATATATATATATATATATATATATATATATATATATATATATATATATATATATATATATATGTGTGTGTGTGTGTATTATAAAGGAGTACTCCTTAACTATAGATGCACAATACACATATTGAGTTCTACTAGAATGCCCCTTGGTCGCTGTAGTTTTGATTAAATTATAAAGTTTATTAATTATTTTAAAGGAAATTCTCATCTTTTCAGATTTTATCGCAGTTTTATTTATTTCCCAACGTTTCGAATGCAATTCACCCGTTACCATGTTTACTGTAAAGCATTATAATACCGGGAACAAAAAAATAGAATTAAACTGTGACCGAATCTGAAAATATTTCATAAATATAAATGTAAGAAAATATTAGTTACTGCGTGTATATAAAGTTGATCATGAAAATCTCATGGTCGAGTTTTTAACAAAAGTGTAATGCGCTCGCGCTAAAACTACAAATAATCGCTAAGAAGGTATTTTCATACAAACTTTCATCCCCTATTTTACCCTCTTATAGGATGAATTCCGAAAAATTCTAAAACACATGTTATTGAATAACATTAATACCAATGTTCAAATAATTCTGATTATATATTTTTTTGTATTCTAACGTGTTCTCCCGTGGGAATTAGATTATCTCCCGCGGTAAAAAGTAGCCTATGTCACTTTCCATCCCTTCAGATATCTCCCTACAAAAAATCACGCCAATCCGTCCCTCCGTTTCGACGTGAAATAAGTACAAAGAAACAAACACACTTTCAAATTTATAATAATAATACTTAATCTTTTATCAAACCGAGCATTAATATGAAATACTTATTATTATAAAAACGTGTATTTAATAATTTGTAACTTTCATTTCACGCAACTATAACATGATTTTTCTCATACAAATAGTTAAGATTGCGAATTGATACGTTTTATCTTCTTAACAATCAATTACCATTTATTTAATTTTCAAAGATAAAATTTAAAATAACCTTATTTTATAATACTACATTGGGCATAACTTTTAAAAGTCTTGTGGGAAAAGGATTTCCTCTGATTGCACGAGAACAAGGGAAGCTTAAAACTTTTAACTCGGTTAAAGAAAAACTTTCAAAAATTGCTTTTCAAATTGTTATGAGTATAAGTTTCAAAGTTTTGTGGACATGGGAAGTTTTAGTGTTAGTGCGCAAATTCGTTTTCTGAGTAGAAACAGTGACAAATAAATATCTATACTAATATTATAAAGAGGAAAGATTTTTGTTTGTTTGTTCGTACCGAATAAGCTCTGAAACTTCAGGACCTATTTAAATGAAATTTGGTAAAAAGATAGCTCAATACCCTGGAAAGGATATTTGAGGTTTTTATCCCGGAAATCATCCCTTAGGGGGGTGAAAATGGGGACGAAAGTTTGTATGGGGAATCACCCTAGGGACGTACCCGAGCGAAGCGAGGGTGAGTCGCTAATATTTAATATTTGAATTTTATTGCTTTTGTAGATAGAAAAATTTCAACATCAAACACTTTAAAGTACAATAACTCTATTGTATGTTAACATAAAATGGGATATTTTTCATACAAATTGAAGCAAGGCACATTCTTACATAAATAAGCAAAGATTGCTATTCATATATTTCATTGCAAAGTAACAATAAAATATTTCAAAAGCATCATAAGAAACATCTTATTGTTACTTTAAGAATAAGTATTTCATGTTAAAATGTATTGCTTATATATTTTCATTGTTTAAGGATTCTAATAATGTAGGACTTTGGTGTTTGCTTGATATCTTTTTTAGTCACGGTCAAAAAAATAATAATTTTAACTCATAAAATAATATCTTAAAACACTTCTTAGACAGACAAATATTTGATGTTTAAACAGGGAAGAGAGTTGGTAAGCTGATGTCAATATATTGTGTTGTTTTGGCATCGGTTATAAGCTTTCTACTTAGACAAATATCGTCAATTTTTCGATACGCGTATAATTTCATCATGCTAACTAACATTGTGAATGCGAGAGAAACTTGGTGTTTTTGATATGGTCCTACTATCTCTTTGTATGCTAGGAATTGATTTCTTCCCACAGATCTTCACTTCTGATTATGCCAGACCAGTAAATACGGAAAATAATTCTATAACACTTATTGAGGAAAACCCTTACCTTTGTGTTTTACTCCAGTTGAATTAGTAATATAAATAATTTACATACATAATCTTACCTACCAAACCTGTACTACACATAATTTGTACATTTTACAATATAAAGTTATATATATATATATATATATATATATATATATATATATATATATATATATAATAGTAGCAAAACATATCCACTTGTACAAAAGTAAAATAGTGTAGAAAAATTCTATTTACAGCACCTTTTTCTATGTCCACCTTTTTTTATTTGAAAGGTTGTCAACCACTGTACTGAATCGGTTCCATACAAAAGGAATTGGTCGAGCTGAGCCTAATCCGATTACGTTTTCAATTGGCCGCCCGATAACTGTTCTGGTCGCAAATTGTTTAGTACACGTGCCCCGAAGAAACCTTTGTTAAATGATACCAGCAGTTACGAATATAGATATTATTCCTTTTTTAAGGTTTTTTAGGGTTCCGTATATGACGACAGTAAGTAAGTATTTAAGCTTTCATAGTCCCTGATAATTTTCTTGTAATCTATACATAATTCAGCCGAATCTATATATTTAGATTTTTTTTCGTCTGTCTGTCTATCTGTGACCGCATAGCGGAAAAACTACTGGAGGGATTTTGATGAAATGTGGTATGATGATAGCTGGTTATCCGAGTCAACATATAGAACCTTTTATTGCAGAAAAATATCTCATCTCTAAGAAATCTATACTAAACGTTAAAACATAAGTAGGAACAAAACTGCGAGGGTGAGTCGCTAGAGTAAAATAGGATGTTTACTATGTTTTTTACTTAGAATTGTCAATATTCCGGGACTTACGAATGTTTGTACTTTTTTATTAGTGGATAAATCTATCGTACCTATCGTATTATGGTATATAACCTGTCTTTCTATCGGACGGACGTACAAAACAAATTAGAGGGAATTAGTAAGAGAACAATTAAGTCCAAAACTAAAGGTTGTAGTAACATACGTATGAGTATAACCGAATTGTAGTGACTCTTTCCAATTAATGAAAAACTACCAAGCCACAGTTTAGATTTAACGCTTATCTATACATATAATAAAAGTGTAACTGATCGCCGTCTGTACATGTAATATATTTAAGAAAAAATATTATTGGGCCTATTTATTAACACAATAGAAACCAAAACAATGATTTTTAGAATTTTTGTCTGTTTGTCTGTGCGTGTGTATGCGCTAATCTCAGAAACGGCTTAACCGATTTGGGTGCGGTTTTCACTAATATATTGTGGTAAGTTTTACTTAACATTTAGTATTTGTTTTATTTTAATCGGTTCATAAATGAGAAAAAGTTATGTCAATTTAATGAATCACCTAGGGACGGACCCCAGTGAAGCGAGGTGAGTCGCTAGTTTATCAATATATTTTTTTACATTATTGAATTATACGTATGTATATTATATAAAGCAAGTTACAGAGTGCGTCCCTAGGTGAATTTTGTATTTAAAAAAGTTCAGGCAGCGCCACCGCTTAATCTCTTATAAAACTCATAGTATATACTCATAGTTTATGTTTGTTTGTACTCATTTCATAATTTTAATATATTAATAAAATAAATGAAGAATTTACAAAATACGAACATACACATATACAAACTTTCACATTTATAATAATAGTATAATTTTTCGTGAGGCTATATTATAATATGATATGAGGAAAATCTTTTAAACTTACGAATAAACTTTATTTTTTTTATAAGTAAAGATATATGTAATCAAAATAAAGGTATTTAATTTCTAAAACTCGAATATTATAAAATACTCTACAGATTTTTAAAGTGGTAGTTCAAAGCAACTAACACAGCAAACCACACGTGTTCGAATAAAAAATACATTTCCCCCGACGCTACTCAAGCTGAGCCTGTCAAATACGTCCAGGCATTGTACGGTTAATATCTTGTTTTGTAACGCCCCTACTATTGTTCACTGTCGTTAGTTTTAGTTTATTTACTACAATCTCTAAAGTTTTCGTATACAGTTACTATATTAATACAGTTTTGGAGCGTATACAAAATTATAGGAACAAAATATGTTCGTCATATTGAATTAATTTCTACGAAATAAATTCGTGTATTTCTGTTGTATGTGTACTTGTATTTAATTGGATTAAATAAAAGGAGTCACTGATCAGAATCTAAGCGTGTATTGCAATCCACCATATTTGTACAAATTGCGTCATAGAGTATAAATCAATTAGGGATGAGACAAAATATTAGTGATGTACTAACATTTATATTGCAAAAGCATTCTTGTTCTCATTGCAAAAATAAAGGGTTGTGATTGTCATACTTTTTGCCAAATATTTTCTACACAATTTATTTTATGTATTGCATTATCTTAAAAGAATAATATATTTAAGAATAAGTAATATTTGTTTGTTATTAAAATTTCATTCATTTCAATCTAATAATACTACTCTAATAGTAGTAGACTAGTCGCGCTCTCGTAAGAAACCAAGTGAAGCCGGTTCAAATCCAGGGTCTCGACCGTCTGATATATTTATGTCTGAATAATTTCGAACACGATTACTACCTGTCTTACGGTGAAGGAAACCTGTATGTCTGAGAGAACCTAGCAAGTTTTCGAACATTTAACATCATTCGACATGTGAAGTCCGCCAACCCGCACTTGGCCAGCGTGGTGGACTATGGCCTGTTTCCCCTTGTATTTAAAGGAGTACCCCCTTGTACTTAGCAGTGGGACGTTAAAAACGTAAAAACGTGGGCTGAATACAAGTTATAATCACCAAAATATTTTACGAACTCGCTAACGTATATAGTAAATGTAACAACCTATAGTGCAGGCAACATTGCCCCCGGCATTCATTATGCCAGACCAATTATACGATCTAGTGTTCTTTATGATCGTTTGAATGAGACTTGTTTAGTTTGTAGGTAATTGTCAATATTGTTTTTGCATAGCCGAGGCCCGGAAACGGAAACTGCATTTTTATTTACTTCATTCAATAGGCAATTTTTGAAGTACGAAAAAATGATAAATAAAGCTAAATATGAACTAGAATAAGAATAATTTAATCAGCGTTTCTACTGTTTAAATTTTAATTAAAATTTTGTAGATTAAATTGAAAGTACGAAAATAAACAATGTTTGGTGGAAAAAATAACGATTTTAATAAGTAAAATCTAAAATAATTAATACTCTGACGAGATAATCTCGTTGAGACTAGCCATGTATGTGCGCAAGAGATAAAAGGTCTGGTCCTTTCACTTTTAATGTAATGGAATAATACGATAAGAACAATGATAATTTTTTTTTAATAAATATTACTCGTAATATGTTTTTACTTCAAATAGCCTATTAAGTTAATTAATGGTAATAATAAGTTTTAATGATATATCATGGTATCGTGGACTTTTTATAGAACTACTAAAGATGTACAGTATATTTGCCAAACGTTGTTTTCATTTATTTACAACCGTTTATGCAGTGCAAGCCGATAAAGAAACCAACTAACGCTTTTTTCTGACAATAACCGCATCAAAATTTGTTCAGCGTATATATATATATATAATGTATATATATGTGTATATATATATGTATATATATAATGTATATGTATTATGTAGGTCTTATAACAGTGGGAACGATTTACTGGTTAAAATTATCACCTATAAATAATATTGAAAAAAAGCTCAATTACATTTTCAATTAAAATCCAAAGAAAAACGGCGCGAAAAAAGCTCTAAAGTTCAATTTCAATGAGTTTTAAATTTTTCATATAAGTGCACTTAATTGATATAGACTTACACGCACACGATGGTGCTTGCATTAAACGTGATTCGAGAGGTCTGGCTCAAGTACGATATGCTTCAAACTTTAATATTACATTTTAATGGGATTATCAAAGGCTTTTCATCTTTGGTATACACGTATAGCTTCCATTTTTATGCCATTAGATCATAAAATGACGCTTTTTAGTCTAGATTAAAGGCTGATTTTGACAATATATTTTTAAATACGTTGGGACATTAACACACAGCGCCATCTAGTTCCATGGTAAGCTACGAGGCCTGTGTTATGGATACCAGATAGTTGATACACTACACATATATAATTTTAAATACATACATATTATAAATATAAACACCCATGACTGGAGTACAAACATTCGTCATCACACAAATGAATGCCCCAGCGGGACTCGAACCCGTGACCGCTGGCACAGAAAGTAGGGTCACTACAAACTGAGCCCAGCGTGTCGTCATATATTATTCTATATATTATTCTTATCTTGCGATGAGTCACTGAGAAAGTGTTTGTTTAAAGAGAAAATTATGTTATAGATAATAAAAAATGGAATATTTTATAAGAAATATTATTTATTTTCTAAACTAATTTACTTGACTCTTTATTTGGATAGTTTTAAAACACAATTAAGTTACACGTTTATTATTATTATATGTAAATATTATATGTTATTTGGAGTGGTGATATTTATAAAGATAAATATAAAATAGATACATAAAGATAAAAACAATAATACTTTCTTAGATTTACGCGAATATTTGACATTTTTAAATAAAACTATCTTTTCGGACTATTTAGTCTCACCCGTGACCACGATTGCTGTAAAGCATTCGAAACGTCGGAAACCAAAAATCAAAATAAAGACAATGCTAAAAATAAAATCCATCGTAAGTAAATAAGTTACATTATTTGTATTTTTAAGTACATTACTGACAAGTTTATTTTTAATTTAGCATAGAAGCGAAGACACGAAGCTCTCTAAAATATTTGACAGATGGCCTCTTACAAATGGAATCCACTACCTCCTATATTAAAATCTATATCAGCCACTGCGCCAGATGCTCTTACTATATTAATATTCAAAGTGATCTCTAATCTAGGTATATGGTTCACAATTTGTTCCTTCACCGGGGTCGCTTAATTTTGCCGCAGAATTAGATTAACATGCTTCTAAGGTAACGCTGCCTAGCGAAATACACCTATACTTAGATATATACTGTACCTTGTTACGTAATGTACGACGTAAGTGCTTTTATACATATATACTAATGATCTATCCTCGCATTGCTTGGATGCAGCCATAGGTGTCTTTTGCATTGATTTATAACTAGCGGCTCACCCTCGCTTCGCTCGGCACGCCTCTAGAATAACTAAAACAAATCTATCCCACGGAAATCGTACATTTTTCCGGGATAAAAAGTAACCTATGTGTTATTCTGATATATGAGCTATATTATTATAAAGTATCATTAAAATCCGTTTAGTAGTTTTTTCGTGAAAGAGTAACAAACATCCATACGTCCTCACAAACTTTTGAATTTATAATATTAATAGGATTAGTAGGATATTACAACTCGCACTTAGACTTGATTACGAAACATAAACAAAATCACTTTGCTATTATCGAAGAGATCAAATATTTATTTTACATTGTATGGTGTGTTATTTTTTATGTCATAAACTATAAAAAAAAACATTCATCCGAATACAGTATCCGTCTTTTTTCAGTCGGTAAAAAAAACAAGTCAAAATTTTCTAAATATACTGCGTCATATTATATTTTCACAGACAGACGACTTGTGTAACACCTAAACTGAAGGTAAATTTCGCGCACAGCAATAATTGGTTGTTGCTATGGAATATTATACTGAACTACGTTTACATAAGGTCGGTTTTAGCACATGCGTTAATTTCAGCCGTTACGATGGCTCATTCGCGGAGTTAATTAGAGAAATGGCAAATGATAGCATGTTTATGTGAAATATAATAATTTTATTTACATGAGATGTTTTTTTAAATATTTTCAAAATAATATTATACTTAATTTATAAAAATGTAATTTTAGTTAGAGTTAACTATCTATAGTGTTCTAGCTGAACCCGCGGCTTCGCTCGCGCTAAAACTACAAAAAAAAACTAAAAAGGTAGGTTTCATACAAACTTTCATCTTCTATTTTACCCCTTTATGGGATGAATTTCGAAAAATGCTGAAACACGTATTTATTTAATTGTATTGAAGAGTAGATACCAAGTTTCAAGTAATACTGTTCATAAATATTTTTCGAATGGTATTATAACGTGTATTTCCGTGGGAATTAGATAATCTTCCGTGGTAGAAAGTAGCCTATGTCATTCTCCAACCCTCCAACTATCTCCGCACAAAAAATCACGCCAATGCGTCACTCCGTTTCGACGTGAAAGAAAGACAAACAAACAAACACACTTTCACATTTATAATAATAGTATGGATATATAACTACACTCTAAAAATAAGCGTATTTAGAAATTGATAAAATTCTAGGTATAGTATCAAATTTTACAATAGGCTAACCATCCAATGGTATCAGGTTGTTACAGGTAAATTATCAGTTTTTGGGCCACTTCCAAGTGATATTTTGTGACAGATTTTTTTTAATACAATGAATGAGAATGGTTTCAACGCCGCAATGTTGAGCACGGGCCTTCCATTGACTCAAGGGAGATCAAAAAATCCGCTAAAATTAAAGTTGGTTTTATTTAAAATATAAATATAATTTTATACATCGTATCTAAAAAATACAAAGACATAATTTGCTATATAATATGAAGTCAAAAGCTATATTTCTTTATATATACTATAATATAGGCTTACAAAGCTTTCTATCCTATGGTACCAGAAAAAAAAATAAACATTATCCTGTACGTTAGAAGTGACACGGTCCAGTCCGCGCGCGGATAAATGACATGTCACAGCGGGATTTATGACTCGCGTCGGATACTCCGCTTCTGATAACCTGACCTCTATATAGCAGATCACGTTTTTTATAAAGAAATAGAGCTTTTTAGGAGATAAATCTTCAAAGATTCTTTTTCTACTTGAGGAAAGTTATAGAAACAATCATACCATAAAATCTTATGGTTTTTGGTTATACGTTTTATATGAAATATGTTGTATTTTCAAAAAAAAACAACATGTGTCAGAGTTATGGTAGGAACGTTTTACTTCCCCCACGATGTGTGTTCATCTTGTCGTGGTGTAGGGGCTTATTAGCGCCCGGCACACGCTAGAAGGTGGCCCACGTCGGTGGGCGGTGTACCACGCGGTTCCCTCCTTACCAGGAGTTGGTACCCTGGGTTTTAGAGGGTAGTACAGATTTTTCTATCCGGTGAGTCCCACATAACCAACTATATGGTGTAAATACATTTATCAACGGTACAAAAATAGGGAATGTTTTACTTATAGAGATAATTCGCTTCTGCTACGCTGACCACTATATAAAAAAAATACGTTTTTGTAAAGAAAAAACGCTTTTTCTGAAAGAAATCTTCATAGCTTCTTCTTCTAGTTGAGAAATGTAAATGAAAACAATCATATAGTAGAATTTGTAGAGGTTTTTGTTAAAACATTTATTATGAAATAATTTATAGTAAATATTCCATACGAAATATTAGTTTTAATCTAAAATGTTACCAAAACAAAATTATCACATTACACAAAGGCGAAACGAATTTTTAATCAAAATTTAACCATTTTATCGAGTAATTATTTATTGGTTTTCATGAAACAAAGCCCGGCAAAGGTAGGAAAAATATTTTTCATGTCATAAATCCTTTGTCGACTCGCCCTATATCCAGGTTACAAGAGCAAACTGATGTCATTCTGGTTACGAAAAAATTAATCACAAACGTCACCGTTGTTTGGTAAAAAAGGCTGCTGGCTTTATATCGTCAACTTGTTTATGCGTATATATTTTAATGGAATTTCAGAAAATTTCACAATTCGTGTTATATGATGTATATTAAAAATACTGTAAAACTTTAAATCTATATCAATACATATAATAAAATTCTAAGTCCAATCTGATCATAAAATAGTAATTATTAATTATTATCAAGACAGAGGCCGATTCTATAGTTTTTAGATTTTTTGTCTGTTTGTCTGTCTGTCTGTGAATGTATCACGAGAAAACCACTGGACAAATTTTTATGAAATTTGGTATGATGGTAGCTGGTTATCCGGGTCAACATATAGGATAATTTTTACTGCGGGAAAATATCTTATCTCTGACAAATCTATACTAAACATTAAAACGTCGCTAGTTAACTATAATTTCTATGTATGTTTTCACAATGTTTGGAAGTTTTGACACTTTTGTTGTTTCTAAGTAGAATAGAAAAATTTTCATAGATATAATTTAAAAAAATCTTTAAACTTTCATAACTACTGTTCATATTATTACGACGTAAGAACGGATTGGTACTATGGTGTTCATATATATACATAATTTAGAAGACCATAGTTTTTATTTTTTATTTTGATATATATATATATATATATATATATATATATATATATATATATATATATATATATATATATATTCTGTTCGGACATTAACACACAGCGCCATCTAGTTCCATGGTAAGCTACGAGGCTTATGTTATGGATACCAGATAGTTGATACACTACATATATATAACTTTAAATACATACATATTATAAATATGTAACTAACTATCTGAACATAAGCATTAGGTAATATTTTCTTTTACTATAAATTTATTTAAGCTACTAATGTTGCATTAGAATTTAACTTATCTACTGTAGACGCGTCGCGTTAGCATTCTGTACAATCCTTTAATTCTCTATTTACATAATTCAGAGACGCTTAGAGCTGGCAAATTATATTCACGAGAATGGTAGCTGTTACTTAACTAGCTGACCTAAAATACCCCTTTCAATTCTGCATATTATATAAATTATATTATAAATTTAAGTAAAACAGGTATTTTTTAATTCCTTATTATTATATTTGACGAAGTAGATAGTAATAAAATTAATTTTTTACGGACTTTCTAGCGGTTTTTTGTAGTTTTGTTGCCTTTGAGGCATCAAAAACCTAAGATTCCAAAAACAAATGGCCAGCATTTTTCATGTAAAATATCCGAAATGTCGGGAACTAAAACATAAGCTAAAATCACTAAAAAAACAGAAAAAAGGTGACTTTTAAAATGCCAAGTATTTGCATATATTTAAGATTGTGTATGATCATCACTTTAAATAATATTCTGTATAGTATGGTATTCTTTTGAGCTTAAATTGTTCTAATAAACCTTAGCAAGCCCTAAACTTATCTATACTACGAGTATCTATACTAATATTATAAAGAGAAAAGATTTTTTGATTGTTTCGCTCCGAAACTACTGAACGGATTTAGATGAAAGGTAAGAAGATATTTTGAGGACCTCGAAAGACCTGAATGAGGATGAAATTTTGTATAGGGAATTAACCTAGGGACGAACCCGAGCGAAGCAAGCAAACTAGAATCCTATATAATAATTTAACTTTGAAAATTATTGATGTAATTATTAAACCACGAAAAATATAGAAAATGGGGGGCTTTCGTAAATTGAACGAGATTGAACACTTTCTAGCAAGTAATTGTATTAAGAGCATCATTTCGAAGTTTCTTATATATATTTACATATCTAAGCGTCAGTTTGTCACGAAGTCAGTTCCAATTCGAAGTTAAGTGAGAACTAGGAAGACCTGCAAAGATGTGGTTATGTAATTATCTTATATTACCACTGAGGCCAAAATTTCACAGTACTAGTTAAAGTTTATAAATGACAGTCTAAGAGGGTCTCCTCTATAAGTGGTAGGTCGTTGATTTGAGTCATGAATATGGCCTGCACCATAAGTAATACTTTCTGCGCTTGTCATTTTTTGTTTTTAACCGACTTCCGAAAAGGAGGAGCTTCTTAATTCGTCGGAATCTTTTTTTTAATGTATGTTCACTGATTACTCGAAGACGCCTGAACCGATTTGGAATTATATTTTTTTTTTGTTTCAAAGAGTATACTTCGCAGATAGTCCCATTTAAATTTTATCCAAATCGGTTGAGCGATTTTTAAAAAATCAACGGTAAATTATTTTTTTAAATAAATTGCTTAATCAAATATGTTATTAATTAAAAAAACAACTATCTTCTAACAAATTACCTGCTTATTATGTATACACTAAAAACGGAAAAATAAAAACTTTTTAACAAAAAATAAAAACCGGCTTCTAGGCATTAAAGTGTAAAAAATAACTAAACGGGGGTTTTCATTTAGGATAGATACCTAATCATATATTTTTCACTAAAACAAAATACATACAATAACTATTGCTCTACGCATTCATTCTGATAATAAATGGAAAATTGTTCATAGATAAAATTACTCTTTTATTGAAAATGAATAAAAGTACAAAATCCGATTATATTATGCACCTGTTCGTTCCCACAGAGCTTAAAGCTCCGGATATTTGGATGTTTTAAAAAAAAAACATTTAAAAAAATTAAGGGGAATGAAAGCTTATCGAATGATAATATAACTTGGGGCTTTTCCGTATAGATATATAATTAATTATAAAATAATATTTTAAACTGTGAGTTTGCGATTCACTTCCTTCAATCATTTATTTTGACGACACATTTGGCTCAGTTTGTAGTGACCCTACTTGCTGTGCCAGCAGTCGCGGATTTGAGTCCCGCTGGAGGCTTTCATTTAAGTGATGAGCACGGATGTTTGTACTCTAGTCATGAGTGTTTATATTTATAATATGTATGTATTTAAAGTTATATATGTGTAGTGTATCAACTATCTGGTATCCATAACACAAGCCTCGTAGCTTACCATGGAACTGGATGGTGCTGTGTGTTAGTTAAAAAAAAATCTTCACATATAAAATGTGTTATTTATTACAGAATAGATATTATTCATTATACATATATAGCTCGATATCAGTTGTTATAAATATTCCATTGGTACAATTTCTAAAAGTAGAGTTACTATAAAAACCACGCGCTTTTCACAATATTATCATTTTTCTCGTTAATCACTTTATTTTTATATTAAAAATTATTTTTACTTTTTAATTCGGATCATCATTAAAGTGTGTTTTTTTAGTTTTTCAAACTATAATTTGATTGATGGCAGCTAAGATTCTCTTGCCTACTATTTTAAAAACAAGTTTCTGCTGCTAGGAAATTAGTTATTAGGACAAAATCAATTTGCCTAGACCCTACGGGTTGGAAGCAACATAAGGTTAAGTGTATAATACACCGATTGCAAGGACCGATAATTGACTGAAGAATGGAAGAAAATGATTGAGGAGATGTTTTTAGAGTCCCGTAGCCGAATGGTAAAAATGTGTTTCTTGTAATTTTGTCATGTCCGTCTGTTCTCTCTGTCTGTCCGTATGCCACAATCATTTTACTAGGAAACCATTCGAGGTAGATGACTAAAATTTTATACATATGTGTCTCATGTAAACTGCAAGCTAATATTATTATAATCAAATTTAGAAAAAAACTTAAATAAAGTACCTTGTAAAAGAGCGAGGGATGAAAAAATATAAGAATCTATGATAGCTTATTTTTGTAATCTAAGGATTAATGCTACAGAACCCTCGGTGAGTGAGTCAGATGTGCACTTATCCTAATTTTAATAATATCAAAACAACCAAACATTTACATCAATACATATATAAATTTGAAGTTCTTTGAGTTCTGTAGATTTGCTTGCTTACAGTTTAAATGGTTTTCCGAATATTCTTGTAAATAAGAATGTCTATTTTTCGAAATGCTGACAGAATATAGGTATTGTAAGGGCACTTCGAGGTGCTCGTCGAGACGCTTCCTAATGACACGGGGCCCTTTGAGCATTAGCCTGTGAAAATTGAAGGGATGGACGTGTTGTACAAGTTGAACAGATTTATGGAAATTTTATCTGTTTATTTTGATTGGCAAAGTCGTCTGATATTTTATTTTTGTTGAATTAAAAAAAAAATTTTTACACTCATGGTTCACTTTGCTCGGGTTCGCCTCTAAGAAAACAAAAATAGATCTACCCCACGGGAACCGTGCATTTTTCTGGGATAAAAAGTGCATATGCCTAAATCCTATGTGCTATTCCAGATTATAATCTATCTCTGTGCCAAATTTCATCCAGATCCTTTCAGCCATTCTGACGTGATTGAGTAACAAACATCCATCTAAACATTCAAGCATCCAAACTTTACTCAATTTTATTTCTATAAATTAACCTTAACAGTTTCGCTGTATTTTTTAAAGAGACTAATAATATTAATAGTATCGTACTTAATAAGTAAATTTCCCACGGGATGCCTTTGACGTATTAAAATAAAAAAAATGGCTTTTGTCACTCGCAAATTCACATCAGCTCGGTGACACAGTATAATGCGGACTTTTATCATCTCATCTTTTATCAGAATTTTTAATTTTGTACTCCTTCAGATTCCTTCTTTATCAAAGATCTAAAGCTTATACTTGTTGACCAAATAAGTGCGATTTTTTTTTAGAAACTTTACTCATTTTCCAATCTAAGTATTAAAACTTACGTTGACAGTAATAACTATAGCAAGTATTAATGATATTTGGTATGATGATAGCTGGTTATCCGGGTCAAGATATAGGATACTTTTTACTGCAGGATAATATCTCATCTATGAGAAATCTATAATAAACGTTAAGACTAGAAGCACCCGAGCGGAGCGAGATCTCTGGATCAACTGAACCCATTTAGATGAAATTTGGTAAGAAGATAGTTTGAGACCCTGGAAAGGACATAGGATAATTTTTATCCCGGAAATCATCCCTTAAGGGGGTGATAATGGGGATGAAAGTTTATATAATCAAGCTAGTTAACAATAAATTGCTAATTGAAGTGGGTAATAGTACTTAAACTTGTTTGATTTACTTTATTTGAGGAAGAACAAACAAAACTATCTCATTATATTATTAGCTAGAAAATAGTATTTTTAATATTTTTCCTTTAATTCAATAAGAATATACAACAAATTGCTTAAATTCCTAACGTTCACTAGATCAACATTTCACGAGCTGCAATAAAAAATATTACATTTGCCGTTCAAACATGTGAATGTGCAGGCTGCAAATTACTGGCCTCGTATATTTCTTTATGCTTGTACGCCCCACGTTTATAGTTGATATAAAGAGTTTGTATGTAACAAAATCGTCATTTTCTTGGCCTAACCAAAGTGATTGAAGTAAACTTAAAAAAAACCCGAATGCTTTTCAGCAATCATGATCAGAGGAGAGACTCTGAGACTCCCAGCTTGTCTCTCCCGTGGCCATATATATATATATATATATATATATATATATACACTATAAAGTATTCTAAGCATCAGATACCAAATCAAATCCGCGATAAAAATCGAAATGATATATAGATAGATTTATTTAAAATGTTAAATATTCGCGTAAATCTCAGAAAGTATTTTGACTGAGGTAATTATAATTTAGCATTATTTTACATGTTTCGAGACTTAACCAAACCTTATATTACACTTCCACAATATAAGCCAGATACGAGTATACTCAAATGTGCAAGGATGTAAGTCTGCTTTACTTAGTTGGCTTAATACTTTATTTTGCTCTCGAAAACTTATCATGGCCCATTTAAATGAGATTTAGCTGTGATTTCATTTCAAACTATTTATTACATGTACAGTAAAAAGAACCTCGTTTTATACTGACTAGTACTGAGCAAAGCTTAAAATAATTACGCTGATAGACAAAAATTTTCTTTTTCCTTTTGTAACTAGATATATAAAATATTATGGGAATTTATTAACATAGGATAAAAACGACGACACGTTTAGCTCAGTTTGTAATGACCCTACTTGCTGTGCTAGCGGTCGTGTGTTCGAGTCCCGCTAAGAGCATTCATTTGTGTGTTGAGCACGAATATTCGTACTCCAGCCATGGGTGTTTACATGTATATTTTATAATACGTATGTATTTAAAGTTATATATGTGTAGTGTATTAACTATCTGGTAGCCATAACACAAGCCTCGTAGCTTAAATGGAACTAGATGGTGATGTGTTATTGTCCCAACATATATATTTCTTTACATTTATTTAATCCTTCATTTTATATTTTTAACTAACTTCAAGCAGAAGGAAGAATTTATTTGTTATTAATTTGTATGTTTGTGTGTAATGTTATTTTTAGCCGAATTTCATGTTAGAATAAGTAATAGCTCAAACTTTAAAGGTAATTATTATATTATTATCCAACGTGTATGTCTGTCTCTGGGTGTGTAGGTGTGTCTGTTTGTATGTGCGTGTGCTCAAAACTCATTCACGTCACACCGGATATAAACTATGACCACTGTTAGTAATAATAAAGGCTTATAAAAAAAGCCAAACAGTCGCACCCAAGCGAGACGTGGGTGAGTCACAAATTATTTTATATCAATATTTACGGGAAATCATAATATAGTAACCAGGGTGCCTTAATCAAAATATTCCCTTATTTATTTCCATTCATATAAAAATGTTTATAACTCTATACTCCCTGAACGTGCCCAAGAGCTTTATCTTTCCTCACCATTCGACATGATTGAGTTCCAACGTGATGCCATTTTGATCAAATCTTTACCCGGATCTCTTAAAGGCTATCTGTAAACTGGAAAATATAAAAATTTCAAGAAAACACGGTACTTAGAGGTGTCTTATATTGATTCAATGTTTATTCAATGTTTGTTATTATTTTTAACGATACGTTTGGCTCAGTTTGTAGTGATTCTACTTGCTATGACAGCGGTCGCGGGTTCGATTCATTTGTTTGATGAGCACGAGCGCTTGTACTCTAGTCATGGGAGTTTATATGTAAAATATGTATGTATTTAAGGAAATATATGTGTAGTGTATCAACTATCTGGTATCCATAACACAAGCCTCGTAGCTTACCATGGAACTAGATGGAGTGATATTGTCCCAACATATTTGTTTATTCAGTTCTAATATTAATAGACCATTTGAAACAATTTTCAGCCAAAACTTATACTATACTCGTACATTAGGGGCAATATTTTTTGTATTAAAATGTTACACTATTTATATTAATATTTACTAATTATATTACAAAAATATTAGTAATAAAACACTACAAAATAGAAAAAAAGTTACTTTTTCTTTCTTCTGGTAAAATTTTCAAATTCAACCCTTTGGAAGTCGGTTAAATACTGACAAGTGAATGATGCCTTTCTGAACTCGTAAAAATCCAATATCATGTCCAATTTGTTCTGTACACATTTTTCTTTGATTTTTATACGTCTTTATCAAGCATGAAAGCATGTTATGCATATTATATCAAAAAGCTCTTAAAATGACTTGGAAATTTAGCGTTCATAACTTTTTAAAAAGCTTCCTTTCCTAAATAACGAAGTTTTCCTTTCTTATATAAAAATACTTATTTGCTATTATAATAACATATAAAAATACCGCTAGATAGATAATAAAAAATATCTCTGTATGACTGAGCCTAAAAATATATATCATGATAAATGATAATATCGCTAGTTTATATATTAATGATTCACTTTGTTACTGCTTGAAACAAATCAAACAATACAAAATGTAAAATTATCCATTTTATTAATATTCATTAAATACCGATTGGCATAACAATCTATATAAATAAATATGAAATCCTGTACCTTTCTGTGCATCATTTGAAAATTACTGGACCTATTTTGAATAAGCTTTTTAGGAAAGCAATCAATAAAGTTGCCCGCGAGTTTGGAATATTGGAGAAAAACTGAAATATGTAGCTTTTTTCTATAGTTTTTTCGTATGAATGAATTTATTTAAATTTGAAAAGGGCAACTGACTATGGAGACAGCTAGTGGAAAATATTGAGGTAAAGTCCCATAGTTCCATTAATAAAGTGCAACTTTTCCCCATAAAATATAAGCATAATATAGTTTTTTATTGAATCCTTAAATAACATACATTTTATGATCGAGCTCAGTTTTTCAAATTTACTAATTTTTAAGTTTTTTTTGCTCATTTACAGCAATCATGGTCATGGGAGAGACTATATTTTTTCCATTCTACCCGACACTGGCGAAGTAAAATGTGTCCAATTGGCACGCCTATATGGTACAGAATAAGGAACATTGAACTCATGTTTTAGACATTTAAAATATTATAATAAATTTATTACAATTAGTGTCTACCCACAAAACTAATTTTGTATAAACAATAATTTGTCATAAATTTTCTGTCAGTGAGTGAGTTGAATTTCGCTTTATGTATATACTTTCAACTTTCTTTGCAAAGTCGGCGTGAAATGACCAATTTATAATAAATTATATTATAACAGTTGAGAGACAATTTTACAAAGCCCTTTGGCCGGGTATTACGTGCCCGGTTTTAATGAGTAAATGTCGGAATTTATGTTGAAAGTTAAGACGAGCTTATAAGGGCTCTTTCCTTTGTTTGGGGCATGCATAGGTGTCATACGCGCTGTGGTGTAAGCAAGTGTGTAGTGTAAATATATATATATATATATATATATATATATATATATATATATATATAAACCCAGTGTAATTCAATACCAAGGCAAAAAAATCTAGTCGAATTCAAAAACAAACATTCAGTATTACATTTTTACACAACTTAATGACTCAACCAGTAAGAAAGAAAAAAAAGAAAAAAAGTAGCAATTCAAAGACCAAAGCATAGTTGACACCTCACACAAAAAGAAACTTAATTTAGTAATATTTTTTTTTTACATAAATTATTATTTTGCTTTATTATACAATTAACGTTTAGTATAGATTTCTCCGAGATGAAATATTTTCCCGTATTAAAAAGTATGCTATATATTGACCCGGACAACCAGCTATTATCATACCAAATTTCATCAAAATCTTTCTAGTGGTTTTCTTGTAATGCGTTTCCAGACATACTGACAGACAGACACAAAAATTCTAAAACTATAGATTCGGCCTCTGCATCGATAATAATGATTATTTCAATAAGATTTTCCAAAAAATATTTATTGTACAGATTCGACTCAGTTAGAGTTTTATTAAAGGTATGTATAGATTAAACTAAAAAAAGGCTGTCGAATGGAGTTAAAGATGGATTGTTAGTATAATTATATATTATTATAAATATTTAATTATGTTACACGAAAATTATCTGAAGGAAAACTACGATTTGGATGGCAGCTTTCTACCAAACTTAAGCTTTAACATACCTTTTTCCTTTGTATAAACTTTTCATTGTTGTAGGAATTTCATGTTTAACTTTGTTATTTATATTTCTTGTAAATGCATTGTTTTAATAGAACACAATTTATATAATAAAGAAAAATTGGTCTAATAAATATATGAATAAAGAAGAAAACTTATCATTACAATAACTTATAAAAAATACTTAATATGAAATATTTAAATTATCCACAAAATCAGCCGATAGGTATAATATTATAAATGTGAAAGTGTGTTTGTTTATCTATCCTTCTTTCGTGTCGAAACAGAGAGAAGAATTGGTGTGATTTGTGTGAATATACTTGGAGGGCTGGACAGTGGCAAAGGCTACTTTTTATTAGTCAAAGAAAAAACTCCATTTTAGATTTTCCTAAGCTAAGTACTAGAGTAAATTTTCGTTTTAGTACTTACCTTCAGATATGCCTTAATTGGAAAAATAGTGGTGCAAAGGTTTCAAATATAAAATGGCATGTAGTTTCATCTACTTCTTACTTAAGTCTATAGAAATCCACGCTTGAGCAGCTTTACCTGAAAAATCAACTCGGTAAGCTTGAGCTCTAAGATGAAGAAATCTGTACAGATGATTGTCACACACATTCTAACATAACTATACGGTTAACGACCATGATACGTGTGTGTACACGGTTTTATATTTTTTAACTCAGTGAATCTGTTCTATCTTACGTCATTCGATAATGCAACATAAATAGATAGACAGACTATTCTGTATACTTATGCACTTATATATTTAATATAATATATAAGATAAAATATACTAATATAATTTTATATATTTTGTTTTTGAGATTTTATATAAACATTTTTTTTTATTATTTTACCACTTTGTAAACAATACTCAAATTTCAAAAGAAGCGAAAATTTGTTTTTGTTGAAAAGATTCACTTAATACGGTTTACTGCTTCAAAAGAAAATTAAAACTTTATAAAGAAATAATAATGACAATTAATACTTTCTTAGGTTTATGCGAATATTTGATATTTTAAATAAAAGTATCTTTTCGATTTTTTCCGCGGATTTATTTAGATTTTTGGTTTCGATGTTTCGAATGCTTTACAACAATCATGGTTACAGGAAAAACTAAGATTTTAGATATCGATTAAATTGAAAGCGAGCCAAGCAAATTGAGATGACGTCCACTGCCTATAAAACCGTAGCCTAATACTATTGACATAGGATACTCCTAAGTAATTCAATCTTTAAACTTTAAAGCATTCGTCGAATTCGTGCTCTAAGCAGGGTACACCTGTTTGTATTTGAGTACTCCACCATCGGACAGCTCTGACTGCAAAGTGGAACATTCTAAAGGAATATGTAATGCGCATTGCAAAGGCCAGCCTGTCTGAAGACTACGAGAATTTAGATTTCACTTCTATTTTTGCGGTTACTATTTGAATGAGTTGATTTTCTTGACAAAATATAAGTGCTTTCTATCAACAAGATCAGAATTAGTTGTCTGAATTTGTATCTTTACTTATATTTTTTAATAATCGTAAGTGTAACAGCTTTATTCGTCAAAAGAACATACAAGAGTCATTTAACTTGTCGAAATAAATTTATCTAGTACATCGACGGCGATAAATGGCGAAGCATTCGTGGAATTGGAAAGCAAAATAAGAAGTTTTTTTTTTATACTTATAATAGGCTTTTTTATAAATATAAAGGCACGTGTTTAAAAATATTCAGCCTAATTGTACAAACTGAGAAACAAAAATATTTTTTGCATTTATTATTAGACTAGCGACTCACCCTCACTCCGCTCAGGTCGTCCCTACTTATGTTTTAACATTTAGTATAGATTTCTCAGAGATGTGATATTTTCCCGCAGTAAAAAGTATAATATATGATGACCCGGATAACCAGTTATCACCATACTACGTTTCATCAAAATCCACCCAGTGGTTTTTCCGTGATGAAGTCACAGACAGACAAAAATTTTAAAAATTATGTATAGTATCGGCTTCTATATCGATAATGGCTAATTCAATAAGATTTTCCAAAATATATTTAACTAGCATTGCCCGCGGCTCCGCCCGCGTTCAGATGACCAAAAACAGGTTTTGTATTTTTTTCTCAAAAATGAGACAAATTCCCGCGGTAAAAAGTATCCTATATGCGGACCCGGATATTTTTCCTGCCTGCCTGGCACCTGTGTAGACGGACACCACAGAGTTTGTACGAAGGCGCTCGATTTCTTCGACTAAACTAGCGGCGCGTAGCAATGTATAAGTTTATTTCGACAAGTTAAATAACCCGTGTATGTTCTGCTAAAGTTGTTTCATTTAAAATTCAGCAAAATTTGAAAAAACATTCACAATTGGACGTAAGTAACTAAGCAACACATATATCGAATGCTTATGAAAATCTTTAGGCCAAAATATTTTGTTATAGGCTTACTGGGAAATTTCCTTTGGGAATACCGGCGTATTGCTTACACAGCGACGTCATATAGATAACATATTATGTTGTGATCGAATCTTTATTCCACTGAAATCATACTGATCTACTTTGTAAAACTTATTGCGTTCCTTTGATGGGTAATCTTACGTCTTACTAATATTATAAATGTGAAAGTTTCGATGTTTGGATAGATGTTTTTATTCAATCACGCCAGAACGGCTGGGCGGTTCTGGATGAAATTTGGCACAAATATAGATTATAGTTTGAAATAGCACATAGGCTACCCGAAAAGTGTACAGTTCCTGTGGGAAAAGTTTTTTTCGTTAGTAGCAAATACTTTTATTACAACTATCACTGTATTGTAATACACCTAGATCTCTATACCTTTCTTTTTCAAGATACGAGTAAAATCTATACATATAATAAAATTGTAACTAAGCCGAATCTGTACATAAAATTTTTTTGGAAAATCTTATTGAAATAAACATTATTATCGATACAGAGACCGAATCCATACTTTTTAGAATTTTTGTCTGTCTGCCTGTCTGTCTGTCTGTTACCGCATCACAGAAAAACCACTGGAGGGATTTTGATGAAATTTAGTATCGTGATAGCTGGTTATCCGGGTCAATATATAGGATACTTTTTTACCGCGGGCAAATGTCTCATTTCTGAGAAAAAATACAAAAACTGCAATATAAGAGCATACTCATATATGTAAAAACTATGTATTTGGTTTTTTGGTCACCTAATGCATATATAAAGAAGGTAGAACTAGTGATGTTCTTTAGAGATTTTTAAACCAAAAATTTGTGCCTCAATGCTAAATACCTGCATATTGAGTGATAGTCAAATACCGCCTGGTACGTTAACGCCACGACAGTATCGATTTTTTTTTGTAAAAAGAATCAGTATTTTATAAACTCATTAATTTCTCATCTCACGAATGACACCGAGGAGAAAGATTAAAGCAAACCAATTAGTGTTAGAAAAATATTAATTAAACGTTTGTTTCACGTTGCTTGGTGAAAGAAAAGTCTTTAACTTTTAATATTGGGGTTAAACTGCTTTAGAAATTAGCATAAAATGATTAAGGTATCTTATTCTCTTTTTAATTTAAAAAAAAAACATTTTTAAAACTTTCCAGATTCAAGCTTTTCTATATCTATACACATAATAAAATTGTAACTAAACCGAATCTGTACATTAGATATTTTTTGGAAAATCTTATTACAATAAACATTATTATCGATACAGAAGCCAAATCTATAGTTTTTAGAATTTTTGTCTGTCTGTCAGTCTGTTACCGCATCATAGAAAAACCACTGGAGGGATTTTGATGAAATTTGGTATGGTGATAGCTGGTTATCCTTTTTTTTTTAACGTTGGGAAATGCATTTACGCACGAGGTGTGGGACTCACCGGCAAAGCCAGTACTACCCACTAAAACCCAACAAAACCTTCCCCCGTCTTAATGGGGCGTCGCAGGATCGCTTACGCATTCAACTACGACGCCCCGACGGCAGGTCTGCCGAAGCAGACCACAACAACCACGGGGTTGCTCCAATGTCCACTCTGCTATCAGAGAAGTACCAGGAGCAACCCGCATGGTACACCGCGCTCCGAAGAGGGCCACCTCCCACCGTCCACCGAAGTGGGCCACCTCCCTGTGCGTTTCTTGGCTTCGCGCCCGGTTGGGTTGCCGGGCACTACTGAGCCCCCCCACCACGACAAGGTGAACGCACGTTGGGGGGGAATAGCTGGTTATCCTGGTCAACATACAGAGTACTTTTTACAACTGGAAAACATCTCATCTCTGAGAAATCGATACTAAACGTTAAGTAGGAACAAACCTGAGCGAAGCAAGGTGAGTCGCTAGTATGTTTATAAATTTTATTATTATGACAATATAACGATTAATACAGGAACAGTGTTTCATTGTTTTACAACATATATGTAATACATTCACGGCTACAAATGGCGAGCATGTGACTTCGTTGAATTGGGAAAAGGTCGCATTCATTGTTTCGCAGAAAAGTAGAACTTATTCCATAAGTATATATATACACACATATATATATATTTATATATATATATATATATATATATATATATATATATATATAGAATCTCTTTAAGAACGTTTATAATATGAGTAATAATAGAAAATTTCGTCCAACAATGTTTACTGAAATACCAGCAAAAAATACTATGACCCTTCCGTCATGCCTATTTAGTTAAAAAAATAAGAATATAAAGATTTTCTTAGATAAAGTTAAATTATTTTACTTTAGAGCGTGTTGTATGAAGGTAGAACTTAAGCAGTTTACAAACTGAATTTTTCAACAGTACTCTTTTACGTTTAAAATTTATCACGTACCTACGTGATGCTGTTAGGAACATTGTAAAAATATCTGCATGACTTCTGATCTTTCTTTTTCTTTATCTATTTCGATTTTTGCTGTATACACTCTTAAAAACACGTTTGGCTCAGTTTGTAGTGACCCTACTTGCTGTGCCAGCGGTTGCGGGTTCGAGTCCCGCTGGGCATTAATTTATGTGATGAGAAGCTTATAATAATTTTAAGATATGAACATCTAATAGGTAAATATATATTTTATGTACCGAAATATATTAGATTTGCTTTGCATCGGCTGGCACCGACTTCGAAAATATCTGATTCGGTATCTATTCTAAATGAAAACCTCCGTTTAGTTATTTTTTACATTTTAGTGCCTGGAAGTCGGTTTTTATTTTTTGTTAAAAAGTTTTTAATAGTTATGTCCTGGAATCATAATAATATCTCATTTCAATCTAATTTTTTTTGTTTAAATATCATAACCAAATGTCATTCTCATTCTACAATCGTACTTTTAGACTTTATAGTTTATAATATATTATATATATGTAAAAAAATTAAAATTTTTCGCATCACTCGCTAGTATATTAACCTAAAAATAAACACATTTTTGGGGAGTTCGTTACAGTTTTATTCAGAACTAGAGCTGTAAGTAAATACGTATATTTTAAAATATAAAAAAAAACTTTTTACGTAGCAGTTTCGTAAACGTGCGCTAATTAACGAGACCGGAGCGAGTTAAAAGATCTCGTCGAAACGTCATGTAAATAAAAAATTACAAAATACAGAGAAATGCCCTCGAAACTGTGTTTATACTAGAACGTAAAGGATTTTAACGAGCGAAACTAGAACCGGCGGACTAACAGATTGAATCTGGTAGTATCAAGATATAATTATATTTTATATAGAAACCTAATTTTGCGTGTTTTGAAATTTTGATATGTAATGAATTTAACTGGCTTGATTTTTTGGTGACTATGGTATGATTCCTATAATTATAATTTTTTCCTATTCCTATAACTAAGCACGCAGCTCTGCTCTTGAAGTTATTTATATATTATTGCCTACTCTGCTAGCACGTTCAAACAAACAAACAAACAACAAACAGATAGACAAACAAACTTTGCCTCTACATAATATTAGTTTATATAATATTATAAATAAGCCAGATAATATGTAGGAAATGATGAAAAAGGCGAAAGCTTAAGTTGCTCTCAATAAGAGCAACTTCTTTATAAAATAAATTCCGAACCTTAATAGAATCTCGTAATTTTTGTATACGTCTTTACCACATTCTCTACAGATTTGTGTAATTTTAATTCACGAACCAATTTATTCCCCACAAATTGTTTTACATGTGTACTAAATTGTTACAAAAAGCTTATATAAAGCTTTATCTTACTGAACAAATAAAAAATACTAGCATACCGTAATATTGTCTGTCTGTGAGAATTATGTATCTTTTGAAAGATTTTTGTCTTGTCTTTTGAAAGATTGAAAAATAGTAAAATGAAAGTGTTAGTATATTTGACGATGGTTTTGAAGTTTTACTATCTTTTATTCAGTTATATCTACATTTTTTAGAGTTCTGTACCCAAATGGTGTCAACGGGACTCTGTTACTAAGCCTCAGCTGTCCATCTGTCTGTTTCTCAGCGGGCTGTTCTACCTATATCTCATGAACCATAATAGGAATAGAGTTGAAATTTTCACAAAGTATGTATTAATATTTCAGCTATAACAGCAAATAATAAAAAAACCAAGATGGCGAGTTTTAAAATGGCCGCTACGCAAATAAAAGAACATTGATTAGTAGGGGAAGGTGGGGGGACACCGGATAGTTAAGAAGAAGACACAATAAATAAATCACTATGTTATTTATTGAGATAAGCAATATTATAAATGTTTAAGTATACCTTAGGCATAACTTTGGTATGAAAATGTTTGAGATCAATCTTAGTAACTATAAAATAGAACAATTTTAATTAAAAATTATGAATCCGAATTCACCCCATACCTATGCGTCAAACCGGATAGGTATTTTATATTCTAGGGGTGAATACAGATACTAACAATAAAACTAAATATTCAAATTATTCGTAGTTTTTGCATACAAAAAATAATAATTCTTGCTCAGAACAACCGATGCAATTTTCGTGAGCCCATTTAAGTCAAGCAGTGCATTGGTACCATTCATTTGTGGACTTAATTTTAATTTGACTGTACTTTTCGCCTCAAACCAAAGACTCCAAATTCGTATTTTTACCGAATCGAAAATATCTGGTTAGGTATCTATTCTAAATGAAAACCCCGTTTAGTTATTTTTTACATTTTAGTGCTTGAAAGTCGATTTTTTTAAGTTTCTATTGTGGTACAGAGGTCAATCCAGTCTCGTCCATGTAATAAATTTGCGTGGGATTGAAAGCGTGCTGAGCTTAAATGGTATTTAAAACATTAAAAAATGATGACACTACAGCTCTATTAAAGCCCATTGCTCTTGCAGCTGACGTTGCTTCAGGTGTATAATTCAGAATGTCGTTTAAGAAATCCACTAATCCAATCTTAGCCAGCCAGTTCAGTTTCTCTATTAAAAGGATGGTTTAAATTATTTCTTTCAGTTAATTGGAAGGCCAAATGTCGCAGATCTGTTTTAGTCAATCCAAATAGTAGAGATTCCATAGTTTTGATATGATCGACTAGCATACTTTCCAGATTATCAGTGAAAACGTATTTTGTAGTAACGGGGCACTATCTAAACACTTCGTCTTTGGATTTTTACACTCGATCTTCTTTACACGATCTTCTAAGGAACTTTTGGGTACACTTTATGTAACGCTAAAAGATATCCCATTCTACCTTCTATCACCGAATTTAGGGCTAAAAGCATGTCTGACTCCGACCATTGCAACTTATCTGACTTTTTCACATATGTTCGTGGCATGTTGTCGCTCGCACTCTGTAAAAAATAAATAGTAATTAAGAAGAGGATTTAAAACAAACACCCACAATACCTACATATAAAATCGATCGGGGTGAAACCGGGTAGTCGGATTCACCCCGTCCGCTTGTACCCCACAAGTACCATGTTTGAAATTGTTATAACTAACAGGTTATGTTTACACTCACAGCATCAACCAATACCGTTTTAAAAGGTTAAATATGTATTACTTCTTAAAAATACAACTGTTTAAGATAGCACACAGCTAAGTTTAATGATAACACTTTAAAAAAAATTAAATATTAGATAACTTACCCTTGTTTTTAAATTTCGTTATAAAGACTCACGCGCCGAGATGATACCGTCTTCGCGATTTGCAACCGCACTGAGTAAGCGTTCGCGCGTATTTCTCCACTAGCTAGAATGAGACAGCTGTACGTGGAGCAATGAAATAGGAACTATCTGTTTTCACCCCCTATCCGGTTTCCCCCCTCATTCCCCTACATAGTGTTATCTTGTACGATGGTACAGAACCCTTTTTTATGTCGTTTTTTTATGTTATGATTTGCAGCTTCCACCATATTTAAATATTATTTTAAATCTTATGTCACTCACATATCTAAGGTGAATATCTAAAACAATAAACATAATCACTAATTATTATTCAACATACAACATACTTAAAAAAAACATTGTGTGTACACGATTTGCTTCGCACGAGAAACGAACCTGCTATAAAATAAACAAACCTACAAACATCTGAGGCAGAATCCTAATAAATACGTCGTATTCCGCTCAAGACTAATTCAAAATCAATTTCAATCAGAAAAAATTTCACTTTAATATTCTTCATTTCCTTTGACTGTCTCTCGTAATCGTTTTATGTAAATTGCTTCCTCAATCGCACTCGATGTTTCTGATAATAAGCACTCGATTGGGAAACTGTTGTTTTAGTAAAATTATAAAAAAATCCTATACTATTACACTAATTATACTATAATATAGGTACTATATTAGAAAGATTTATATTATACTATATTAGAAAGTTACTCCGACGTACATTTATAATTTCTATACGAATTATTATTAATATTATAAATTCGTTTGTTTATTTTCTCTCTCTCTCTCTCTCTCTCTCTCTCTCTCTCTCTCTGTTGGTTGGTTTAGTGTCTACCATGTAGCTGCTGACCTGACAGTCCTAGGTTCAAGATTCGGGTCAGGTCAAGATATAGTTATTTTGGATTTTTTGTTAAGAAATTCCCAATAATAGCCTGGTGGTGCAAAGTTGATTGTATTACACCCCCGCGCTTCACTCACTGGTCTTGTCAAATTGTAGTTCCACTGAAGTTTGATACACATATACACACACATACACAAACTTTCGTATGTATAATATTAGACTGATATACAGCCAGCATTATCTCTTGGCCATTTTTTGAACCAATAGTAGCTTATATAACTATTAACTGTGAACTAAAATTTCATTCAAACCCGTCCAGCGCAGTATTTCAACGTAAAATAATAACAAACATACAAACACTTTAAATTAGTATACTTAAATTTATAACAATCCAATATACAAAACCATTGCCCCAAAAACTGTAACCTACAAAAGGACCTACTTCAAACAACAGCTACAAAGGTCCATCCTCAGAGATGCTGCGTCAATTCGACTCAAATATGCACCGGCTTAAAATATTCTCCGGTGTTCGGGATTCTGAGCGCCAATTACGAGATCCCGGGGGTCTTTTTGCTTCAATATGCACTGCCTTAATTTTAGCTTTCCTTTTTTTAGTCTCGCAGGAAATGAAACGCGAAGAGGCTGTATCTGGGACCGCTGCTTTTTTCCATAATTATGGCTAATAATATGATGTGTTAAATTTAATCATAGTATTTGTATACATGTAAATAAGTTTATATAAGAATATATATAATTAACTGACTCTACTTTCCAAACGGTAGCCTATCTGTGCACTTAGTTCAATCCTAATCTGTTCAATCATTTCAGCGTGAATGAGTAACAAGCATACACACATACACACGCGCGCGCGCACGCACACACATAATCCAATTGAAACTTGTTTTCTTAATTTTATACTTAAATGTCTCTTTTTTTAAGAAAATGTGCGCTATTATTATTCACTAGTAAGTAAAGTATGAGATGAGTCAATGATATCAATAATAATAATTCATTTTCAACACACCACGCTGGCAAGTCCGGTTTGGTGAACTTCACATGTCTTTTAACAACTTGCTAGGTTTTCTCAAAGATACAGGTTCCCTTCTTCATATATTAAAAAGCGTTTTTTTATAATAAAACCAGCTACTCACCCTCGCTACGTTTTAAGGCTTAGTATAGATTTCTCAGAGATGAGACTATTTCTCGCAGTAAAAAGTATCCTTTATGTTGACCCGGATAACCAACTATTATTATACCAAATTTAATCAAAATCTTTCCACTGGTTTTCTCGTGATGTGTTCCTAGACAGACAGACAAATATTCTATAAGTTATAGATTCGGCCTCTGTATCGAAAATTCGGCTTCTTTATGGATCGATAATGATGACTAATTCAATAAGATTTTCCAAAAAATATTCACTGTACAGATTCGACTCAGGATTGTATACATAATATCTTTATTAAAAATTAGGTAACAATCATCTAAAGAGCATATGCTAATAAAGAAATATCAGAATTTGTAATAACTTAGTTTATGCAGAATCATATAAAAGCCCTTCGATCGAGTTTATAACCGTATAAAAATAATATTGAATAACTTTTGTGTGCACTCCGTTTTATGCCTTTGGTAATATATTTGAAATAATAAAAACTTTTTAACAAAAAAATAAAAACCGACTTCAAACAAAAGCACTAAAAAGTGAAAAATAACTGATTGGTAGTTTTCATTTACTATACATACCTAATCAAATATTTTCGAAGTCGGTGTGCTTTGCTTTGTATGGGCTGGCACCGATTTCGAAAATATTTGATTAGGTATGTATTTAATAGGTAGGCTTTAATTACTTAGCCAAAGCACACCGACTTCGAAAATATTTGATTAGGTATGTATAGTAAATGAAAACTACCAATCAGTTATTTTTCACTTTTTAGTGCTTTTGTTTGAAGTCGGTTTTTATTTTTTTGTTAAAAAGTTTTTATTTTTCCCTTTTTAGTGTAGACAGTAATAGCAAAGTAAGGATTCTAACGTGTTAGGCTTGTCAAATCAAACACAATAATCCAAAACTCAAAGTATCTACTATTAGCCGTTGAAGAGTTCCACCTATCCACCTTCTGGCCTTGCCATCAGTTCAGGTCAACAACACTGAACCACTGTACTATCAACGGAAATAGAAATACTTGCAAAGTTTCAAGTCAATATGACAATTAGAAGTAGGTTAAATTCATTATTAGCTATTTTTCCACCCTTAGGGGTGGTATTTTTTTTTGAAATTTAAATGGGACCAATCTGGAAGTATACCCTTTCAAACAAAACCAAAATTGTCCAAATCGGTTAATAAATGACGGAGTTCTGAGGTAACAAACATAAAAAAAAAAAAAAAAAAAACATACAGTCGAATTGAGAACCTCCTCCTTTTTGAAGTCGGTTGAAAATACCCGATGTTGAGAACTGCGATGAAATTCGAATTTCACTAAACCAAATAACGTATTTGAACTTTGAACTATTACTGTTGCAGCTAGTGACCTACACTCGCTTTACTCAGATGCATTCATATTAATTTTAAAATGAAAGATTTGTTTTTAATGGAGACCATATTCATTTACTTAATTAAATGGCTCGAAATATTTGCTTGTGTATTATTACTGAGCAAAACATTATTGTAAATTATTATTATATTTAAAAAGAGCAACAGTTGAGTTTCTCACCGGCTCTTCTCAGCAGAACCGCCTTCCGAGCCGGTAGTAGATTCCGCACGGACTTACATACTGGCATTTAATTTAAAATGTATAATTGAAGATTCAAAAGTGCTTGTAAAAGTCTGTTTGAATAAAGTATATTTGGGCTGATTTGTATAATAATAGATCGATTTTCTTTACAGGCAAGTGTTAGATAACGGCACGCTAGTGTTCCTCCCGTTTGCCTCGATGCAGTACCGCCAAGACATACACAGTACCGTATATCGATGCCGAGCTCACAACACCCACGGCGCTATCGTGTCGAGGGACATGCGGACGCAGGCTGGTAAGTGATAGATTTAAATAAATATTATGTGTTTTTGCGAGAAAAGAAAATATTTTGAAATTAAAATTTTTTTTTTCTATATTTATTCTAGCAAAACTACGCTCACGTTCAACTTACAAAAAACTCTTTGGCTTGATGTTATACATATATAAAGATTGTATGTTATATTATGACGATGTATTTATATTATATAGTTTATACAAAAATACTAAAATCGCGATTAAAATTGGGGGTGGGGGTAGAAGGGTGAAAGATACTTTACGACCTATTCTCATACCTACCAAATATACAAAAAATCATTAAAATTGGTCGAGCCGTTTTGGAGGAGTGCGACCACAAACACCGTGGCACGAGATATTTATATATTCAAATATCACGATCATCGTTTCCGAAAGTTCCCTAATGTACATAGGTCTTTCCCAGTTGTGGCTTAGTCTTGAACCGTATTCGTTGAATCGTATTTGTTGGATTATCGGTTTAACTTATCACTGGCCTCACCTTCCAGTGCGTGGCTGCCGTTTGAGAACCCTGCGGCCTCATCGACCATGCGTTCTATATAAGTGATACAAATTTTTTTCATGATTTCTCATCCAATAAAAAGGACACAAAGTAAAAACTATCAAATAATTTAAGCACGAATCACCTGAAAGTTCGTGGAAAAAATATATGAAATTTTGTAAAAATTTTAAGTGTTGATAGTTATTTCAATTAGCTAGATAGATCTAGTCGTACAGACCGAGCTACTTTATCATCTCATATCATTAAAACACGTATTATACTAATAACATATATGTAGAACCGCTTTAGACAGCAATAATCTAACCACGGGCACCGTTAAATTTTTTATTCGGCACTTTCGCACGCAAAAGTTGCCTGAATACAAATATTCCACAGTCAATAACTTCCGGAGTTAGCAAGTTACTCGTAGTTGATTTTGTTAAGCGTGCAGAATAGAAAGCTCTCGTTTTAGTCGATTAGTTCAAGTAAGACTTAGACTTTTACACTCAAACTTCATTTTAGTATAAAACTAATAAATAACCTAAACCTACTTTAGTTAATATAAATAACCTAAAAATGGCGTCCCTAGCTAAAATTTATACTAATATTATAAAGAGGCAGAGTTTGTTTGTTTGATCTAATCTCAGGAACTACAATTCCTGTTTATTTAGTAATTTAGGAAGGCTATATAGACTATATATCATATTATAATATATAGTGTATCTATTCCATACTAACCGTTAAAACGTACCTATGGACGAAACTGAACGAAGCGAGGGTGAGTCGCTTGTTAATAATAAAGTTAAAAATATTATATCTGAAGCCTGCATAGTGGCAGCAATAGAAACTTTGGGAGAATATTACAATTGTTAACTTCTAATGAAGCATGGAAAATTCCATTACGTTATTTCTCATGCAGATGTAATTATACTATTGGACTACTATTACAAATGTGAAAGTTTGTAAGTATGTAATTATGAGTATGTTTGTTACTCGTTCACACTGAAACGGCTGGATAGTTTTGTATAATATTTAGTACACAGATAGACCATGACCGAGAAAGACGTAGACAGACATATTTTTATTAATTAATAAATAAGTATACTTATGAATTTCAAGAATAAAATTACTATATCATACGTTACGTACGTTACGCAATCGTAGAATAATTAGGTATTATAAACTAATATAGAAGTAATTAGAATAGGTCGGTCGATACGACTTGTACCGAAATCGTGTAATTTTTTCGTCTCCAGCAATGCTCGTGTGATCGTGAATATTGTTCACTACTGACCACCAAACCATCCATCATATGCTTCATCATCATCTTTGTCGTCCAATGCCACCCACGGCCTCTCCTAGTGCACATCACTGAGCTCTTGAGATGAAATCTTGAGATTTAGCTGGACCACATCTACAGTCGATAAAAATGGTTCTCTGTCAGATCACCTCATTTTAGATTAGACACTTCAAGCATCAGATCTTTATATGTTTATTTACAAATTATGGTATAAAAAAGAGCAGCATCTAATAGGTTTTGATTTAAGAAACATTTAAGCAAATGTACACCAATGTACCACACTAATATTGAATAACCTAACTTAAATTTCAACTTGATCACTGGCCAAGTTTTCGGTTCCTGGTTACGGTCTGTCGCTCGCAATCATGAGATACGTGATCGCAATACCAAAATCCGCATAGTTTAGGATAATCGACTGTACAGAACTAAACTCTTGCTATGTCTCATTCAGTCTATTTGAATAAGTTATATAAATCTTTGTAAAGGATGATTTTTAACTAAATATACAAATGGAGCATTTTAGCCCTTTATTTATACTATCCCTGTCATTTTCACCTTCTTTTTAAATTTTAGTATATAATTTTTAACAAAAATTCGAACCATGAATTTCATTTAGCTCATAACAATTTCATACATAATCCTATATTGTATACTCTATAGGATATGAAAAAAGTACAATTTTTACATGGGTTTTCTATTAAAATTCCTTTTGTGTAACGTTTGAAACACCTTATATCCGACCAAGAGCATGCCCCCGTCAGAACTCAGCGAATACAGTTTCAGAAATTCACTTAATATTTTTACGCTGAAAATAGTTGCGTGACATAATTTATTTTTATCAAAATATGATGTAAAATGTATACACAAAACTCTTTTAGTAAAATAAATGCATATATTATAAAATTTGATGTTCAAATGTGATATTTATCATTAAATTAATGTTTCGGTTTGATTTAAACCGTTATCGACCAATCTTCATGGCTTCTTTATTCTACGTGACAATGGCAAATTAATCTGTACTCAACTGGCACGCTTTGAAACCATCAACCAGAAAATTAGGTGAATTAAATAGTTCAATTCAGGCTTAAAATACCCTAAACCTACAAATTGTATGTGTTTAAATGAATTCGATTGTTAGATTTAGTCGATTTATTTCTGTATCTTATATTTATGTCACGAAGGAAAGGCTGTGACTAAATGACTGGTTGAAAGCTAGAGTGACGACGGATTCCAATACCCTATATTTAGTTTCTCTAACTTGTGATAGGCATTTGACATAATTTGTATCGAGCCTATTTCAAATGTCTATTTCTGGTAAGAAAAATCTATACATATAATAAAATTTTAACAGAGTCGAATGTGTACATAAAATATTTTTTGGATAATCTTGTTGAAAGAGTCATTATTATTGATATAGAGGCCGAATCAATAGTTTTTAAATTTTTTATCTGTCTGTCTGCCTGCGAACGCATCACGAGAAAACCACAGGACTGATTTTGATGAAATTTGATATGATGATAGCTGGTTATCCGGGTCAATATATATAATACTTTTTACTGCTAAAATATCTCATTTCTGAGAAATCTATACTAAATGTTAAATTGTAACGAGGGGCGAACTCGAGCGAAGTGAGGATAAATCACTAGTTTAATATAAATATGTTACTGAGAGACTGGATCATAGTCTATCCGTGTGATAAAAATTATCAAAATCCGTCCAGTCATTTCAGAGTAAAAGAGTAACAAACATAAACACATACAAACTTTCGCGTTCATAATATTTTCGGTTAGTGTGATTTTGGCGAGTCTAGTAAAGAGGACAGAGGATAGGCTTATGAAATGAAAAACAAATATTGAACTAACACTATCGTTTGAAATGAAGTGGATCGTACGTAAATTACAAGTCAATCGGTAGTCAAGCCTCGGTGTAGTGGTCTGTCGCCTGCAATCTTAAAGACGTGCATCGAATAGTCGTGCACTGTTTCATATTTGTTGACCGACTTTAAAAATTAAGAGATTGTTAATTTGGGTGGAATTTTCTTTTCTGGTAGATCATATTTTTATGATATATTTTAATTTCAATATGTCATGTAGGAAAACCTTGAAGGTTGCGACCGCATATAAAATTGATTTAATTTTCTACCACTATAAGGGTTGATAGAATAACTGCTTTTAAATGAGTTTAAAATCGATCGTTAGCTGTGTAGCTTACCATGGAACTAGATGGTGCTGTGTGTTAATGTCCCAACATATATTTATTTATCTACCTAGTTAAATAGCAATTATAGCAGAATAAGTTTGTTTTAATGAGAGTTTTTAGAAAATCTTTTAGTAGAATAAGATAGGTTTTTGAAGTTGGCCAAAATGCTATAAAAGGAGCGGAGTCATAAAAACTGAAAGCTAATAATAAAAAAGCTCAATATGGCATCGTAAATTAAAAAATAACTTCTTTAATAACTTTTCGACTGAATTTACTTGAATTTTTACCCTTTTTATCTATCTCGCTTCGTTAAGTCACGCTGCATGTGTCGAGTTAACAAGCATCTCCTTACTAGGATGTCAGTCTAACTCTGCCAAGCTATTTTCACATCTAAGGCAATTGACTTGAGTCTTCTTTTACTTTGCACAATATATATTATTTTTTATTTCATCTGAACTTTGAAAGGGGTGAGTGACATTGGATTCACAGCCTTTTAAATGCTTGCTACGTTAGTGTTAATGAATGACAAAATATATATATAGATGGTAGTGTTTTTAGTGTGACTTGTCAATGAATTAAAATGGCAGTGAAAAATAATAATCTAACTAATTATTATCTATCTGGTTAGTTATTGAGTATATATGTATATACTATGTATTTATGTATCTATATGTATGTGTGTATTTATGTCAATGTGTACGTATATATTATACATGTATGTATATATTTTTGTCTTATGTATGTATTCATGTTTGTAAACGTAGTTCATCATGTCTGTATTTAGTGTTAATTGTACCGTCCCGTCTACGATTCTTCTAATCCTTTCACCAAAGGTTGTCTGTAAGAGACTGCATGCCTTTTTGTTATTTTTTTTCTTTTCATCTTCTGTACTCTTCTTTTATGTGTGCAATAAAGTATTTATCTATCTATCTAATTGAAACTGTATTTTATTAAGAGCTAGAGACACACCCTCACTTCGCTCAGGTTAAATTGATTCCCCATGCAAACATTCTTCCCCATTTTCAGCCCCCTTGAGGGTTGATTTCCTGGATAAAAACTATTCTATGTCCTTTTAAGGGCCTCAAACTTCATCTAAATTGGTCCAGTAGTTCCGGAGCTTATTCGGTACAAGCAAATCTTTCTTCTTTATAATATTAGTATAGACGACAACTATTTATTTATATACTATACACAAACTATTTATGTTTGTTACACATAAATGTAAGATATGTTAAATTTTTGCAAGATTTTCAATAGTATGTATAAACAAAATAAAAATTGTTAGTTTGTTATCAAAATTTCTTTTTAAGCAGGCAGTTCATTTTAACCGACTTGTAACTGCTATATGGTACTACTGGGAATCGAAGTCAGAACTTCGAGCTTTAAAAACAAATCTGGACAAACTCGCAGTACTACACACACACTCGTAATGTTTAATGCTATTTCAAATATTATTTTATTAATTTTACTATTTTTAAGCCAAGTATTATTAAAATTAATCTTTCTGTTTATAATGTGACAATGACCTTATATAAGTATCAAACACATTTGTTCTTTTAAGTAAAAACTATCCTCTAAGTTCCTAAAACTTTGTAATTTTAAGCTTAAGACGTATCTGAAGTGAACAAATTTTGCACATTATTGTGAGCAACTTTTAATTTTATTTTTGAATATTGTATTCTCCATTGAAAGTTAATTTCTTTTAAATTTAAATATTCTTAAATCAAAAATACGAAAGTGTTTTTGTTAGCATGTTCTTCTTTCACGCAGCAAATGATTAAATGAAGGCGTGATATTTTACATAATAACAATGACTTTTACTATTTAATTACAACTATCTTATCGGTTACTTTTCGCGGGTTCATTTTGATTCATGAAGTAACAGATTTTTCCTTGACTATGATTGCTGTAATGCATTAAAACATCAGGAATCAAAATAAAAAAAAGATTCGCAAAAAAACTCGAAAACACAGTTTTATTTAAGCAAAGGACATAGAGTTTAATATCTTTTGAAAGCAATTATTTACTCTTAGGTGTCATTTATTTTAGAAATTTATATGAGAAACATTTACAATGAGCGTAGAAAACATACAGACAAAAAAATATCCTCCTTTTTGAAGTCGATCAAGAACAGTGTATACCAAAGATAAAGGCTACTTTTTGTTTACAGTACATCAAGTTTATTAGAATAGCACTTTAAATGAAATATCCAATTATTACTAACGTTCATTTATGTATTTGAATAATTTTAATTTACAATAATGAATCGCACCGGACCGATACTCGCACTCTCACTCCCTGTCAATATGACAGTTGTGTCACATATATTTTTTAATAGTCAAAAAATATAATGTTGCCATCAACCACGTTGCATTTATATAAATCGAATTAATAAATAATTCTTATTTAACAAATTATTATTGGATCATTAATTTATATTATAATAAATATTTATATTTAACGTTACGTTTTAACGTTTAGTATAGATTTCTCAGAGATGAGATATTTTCCCGCAGTAAAAAGTATCTTATATGTTGACCCGGATAACCAGCTATCATCATACCAAATTTCATCAAAATCTGTCAAGTGGTTTTCCCGTGATGTGATCACAGACAAACAGACAAAAATTCTAAAAACTATACATTCGGCCTCTGTATCGATAATAATGACTATTTCGATAAGATTTTCCATAAAATATTTCATTTACAAATTTAACTCAGAATTTTAATATTTGGATTAAAAGATGTAAAAATTATAATGATTACGCAAACAATGCTAACAAGCTCCTGTAGGATATTAGTTGGTAAATAGTTTTGTGAATGCATAGAAATATGAATTTTAATTCGTATTATATGATTAAAACTGAATAGTAATAAAATTATACGACATCTATGTTTATCTCGGTGCTTGAAACTAGATTTGAATTTCAAAATTAAGTGTAAACTTGATATAATTGAGGACAAGTTGTATATATATATATATATATATATATATATATATATATATATATATCCTGTTAACTAAAATGATGCACACTTGTAATTAGTTTATGAATAAAACAAATGTATGACTAGCTGTAGACTGTGGCTTTGCTTGTTAGTGAATTTGAATCTATTGAGAATATTTTTATTTATTGATTTCAATAAAAAATATTTTATTCAATTATGTTAAATAAATAAATAAATTGTACAATCTATATATGTTATACTAGCGACTCGCCCTAGTTGAAAAACAAAAACAAATCTATCCCACGGGATCCGTACATTTTCCTGGGATAAAAAGTAATATATGTGCTATTCCAGACTATAATATATCTCTGTGTCTTGTGTGTGTCTTAACTGCCTCGGTAGTGTAGTGGCTAGCATGTACGGCTGCACACCCGGAGGTCTTGGGTTCGAGTCCCGGGTCGGGCCAAGTTTAGTTATTGAGTCTTCCTGTATAGTAAGTCTCAGTAACAGCCCGGAGTTGGGAAGTTGGCGGTGTTTCACCCCCGTGCCTCGGAGAGCACGTAAAGCCGTCGGTCCTGCGCCTTAACTCTCACCGGTCGTGTCGAGTGGTCGTCCCACCGGAGTATGAGAGTGATAGGAATAGAGAGTGCACTTGTGTCTGCGCGTACACTTGAGCACTATAATATCTCCTGCGCAGTTGGCTAATCTCATTGAGATTGGCCGCCGTGGCCGGAATCGGCTAGGAGAACATCATATCTCTGTGCCAAATTTCATCCAGATCCGTTCAGCCATTCTGGTATGATTGAGTAACAAAAATCTATCCAAACTTTAATTTATAATATTTACCTATGGTATTACAATACCAAAAAGTCAAAATTAGTTGTAAAAGTAAAATAATGATGAACTCTATAGGAATCGCATATAAACGCAAAACACCTTTTTTCTGCGATAGGTGTATTTGGAGGGTGGCGATGTGACTCAAGCCATCTATTTTTAGTTTTTAGTGTAGTATTAATAATGTCTCGATTTTATGTAAATAAATCAAGTAAGTGAAAACTTCTACAAAATTTCTGCAGCCTATATATATATATATATATATATATATATATATATATATATATATATATATATATATATATATATATATATATATACTGGCATAATATACTGTCCTACTGAAATACAGTAACGAATTTCAGTATTATATAGACAGTATTTGATTTGTACTCGAATATTCCCTACTGTTGACCTGAATAATTGATTTCAATTGGAGCTAAAAATTATGCAAGTCAAGTCAAGTGCATGTATTAGTTTGATATATGTATACCTTCATAGTGTATGAATTTATGTAAGTAATACGATCTCCTTAGATACAACTATTTGCGTTTTATATAATAGAAGTAAAAAAAAAAATATTTAAATTCCGCTTGTTTTATTTCGACAGCTATCAGGGCTAAAGAACTTTTTTTCTTGTTGCTAAATCTTTTCTAAAAGCAATACAAGCATTTCTCTAATACTAATGTTAAACAAAGGATTTCGAATTGTTATTTTTAATTTTAAACTGGTACAACGTATAAAGAGCTTTGTAACGCAAACTTTTATGTATAGATATTTGTACAAGCTTTCATATATATACTAGAAGCACCACCTAGGGTGTGTCAATAGGTCACATCCCACACAATGGCCGGGACACAGCTTTATGACGTCAAAGCTTCACAGGCGAAATTCGATTTGCTCAGGCTAGCCTTTGATTTAGGTCGAGTAATTTTGATTTTGTTAGATAAAGGTTTGAATAAACTATTATTATTTTATTTGTTTACTAGCGAGTGACCTCATTCGATAAACTTCTATCTATATACTATATCCGTCAAACATTAAATTTCTAATCACAAAGAGTTTTATTGAAATTAATCTAGCCGTTCTCATATATGTTTGAGCAGAACGCCATAGAAATTAAATTCTTAGATGAGATGTAATTCTTCAATGGTTGAATTTAAAAATATATACCCACTACAAACAAAAAAAAAATTATAATTCTTTAATGCATTGTTAAACTTCTTTGGCTTATCTCACTCACGCCAAATAAGCTTCCAGACGGTATAATTTTTTCCGACATCTTCAATAATCATAGTCTCATGTCAAATGTCTTCAATGCTAATATTTTCTTAGATTTACGCGGATATTTGACATCTATACATATAATAAAATTGTAACTGAGCCGAATCTGTACATTAAATATTTTTTAGAAAATTTTATTGAAATAGTAATTATTATCGATACAAAGGCCGATAGAGTTTTTAGAGTTTTTGTCTGTCTGTCTGTCTGTCTGCTCGCACTTGAGGGATTTTGATGAAATTTGGTATAGTGATAACTGGCTATCCGGGTTAACATATAGAATATTTTTACTGCGGGAAAATATCTCATTGCTGAGAAAGAAAACAAAAACTGCAATGAAAGAGTATACTAATATGTACAACCTAAGAATTTAGTTTTAGTCATCTGAACGCTGGCGAAGCCGCGGGCAATGCTAGTTTTAAATAAAACTACCTTTTCGGATTATTCCGCGGATTTTTTGGTCTCTCCCATGACCATGATTGCTGTAAAGTATTCGAAATATCTGGAACCAAAAATCTAAATAAATCAGCGAAATATTCATTTTATTGAAAATGACTTAAATAATTTATACACCAAACCAAACCAAATTGGTGAAAATTGCATGAAAATCCATTCGGTAGTTTTTGGGTAGTTCGTGTTCAAAGAGACAGACGGACGCGGTGGGGATCTTTATAAAATGTAGCGAAGTATATAGCTGTTCACGTTAACAAAGTTAAGAAAAAAATAGATGAAAAATGTATAATTGAAATAGTAATTACTATGATAGAGCTCTGTTAATAAAGTTGTTTGTAGTTGGAACTTTCAATTAGTTCTTGCACGAAATGAGTTCATATTGTTACCCTGTTAATTGTTTTTCTTGTTTTTGAATCATGATTTAACGACACGATTGGCTCAGTTTGTAGTGACCCTACTTTCTGTGCCAGCGGTCGCGGATTTGAGTCCCGTTGGGGGCATTCATTTGTGTGATGAGCACAAATGTTTGTACTCCAGTCATGGGTGTTTATATTTATAATATGTATGTATTTAAAGTTATATATGTGTAGTGTATCAACTATCTGGTATCCATAACACAAGCCGCGTAGCTTACCATGGAACTAGATGGTGCTGTGTTAATGTCCCAATATAGTTATTTATTTATTATTTATTTAATTATGAACATTCTTTGAACACTGTGTACTTTCAAATTGAATTTATTATCTTAACTTGTATTCAGCTTAGAACAAATGGATGGGACATGAAAGAAAAGTACCTTAAATATTGAAGTTATCAAGTTTTGCTCAAAGGAATCATTTAAAAAAAAAAGCTTTCCCTTACCGGTAATTGAACTAAGTAAAATACAATAAAGTACACCCTCATCATTTTATCGAACTAACCGATAGAGTCTATGGTAAGGATAAAATCTCTCGAATAAACATAGTATCTTACAATTAAAAAAAAACATTAAAATCTTACAACTTAAACATATCGACTTCAACTAATATGGTGGAACAGATGCACGGGACATGGAATTTGATAAATTCATTATTTACCTTTAAAATTTCATTAAATGAACCGAGCTGATGATAAAGCCAGGAGGCGGATAGTAAAACTCACTCACTAACGATTACTATAAAAACTTTTGAGTTTGAGCTTACTTCATTCACATTACATCTTTAAGTACACTTATTCAAACAATTAGTTTTTCGTTATTTTCGTTATATTTGTATAATATAGGTATAGTCTATCCATATATATTCCATACTAACCGTTAAAACGTATCTAGGCACGAATCCGAGTGAAGCGTGGATGATTCACTAATAATTTAAAAACATAAACCTAAAATAACATCATCTACAGTAGACATAGCTATCTATTATTCATTTCCATCACTTGTAATAAGAAAACTGAGAAATCCAAAGCACAGTACGAAACAACATAAACTTGGTCATGTAACGGAAGTTGTAATCGAATACACTGAAAATTTAGTGAATCTTCTAAAATGTGTTTTAGGAACATAGCTGGTAATGTACACTGAGTTTTAAAATGGCTATTTAACTGGTTAGCGGTGGAAATTTATCGGTCGCAAGAGCGCTGTTTATATAGCTTCGTAAGCCTTTATGGCATTGGATTATTGTTAGCATAGCGAGCGAACTAAACTCAGTCCCGTTTACTTAGTTTAGAACTTTTGCTAATTTATAATAAATATCACATCCTATGTAATCCAGCTTGAATACACAATACTTTTATTACAAGCTATTGTAGTTTCTATATTTGTTTTTTTATGCATGTCACGACATATCAAAATTTACAACTAGTATAACCCATGGCTTTACTCTTGTGGTGAGCGGGATGGGGATCAAAGGTAGCCTATATCCGTGCCCAGGATGCAATGTATGTGCTAGCCAAATTTTATCGAAATCTGTCTAGCGGTTTAAGCGTAAATGGTAAAAAATAGAGTTACTTTTGCATTTATAATATTTACTAGTTACTTACCCTTGCTTCTCTCGGATTCGGCCTTAGTGAAAAACAAAAACAAATCTACCCCACGCGAACCGTACAATTTCAAGGACTACTTTATAAGTAACTCATGTGCTCAGACTACTAATTCCGCCATTCTGGAGTGAAAGAGTAACAAACATCCATACATACTCACAACCTTTCACATTTATAATATTAATACGGATTAGAATGGATTATAATTAAAAAAGTCGTACTTTTAATATGAATTCTGCAAAAAATATCACAACATTTCTATTTACTTTATCTGTTGTACAAATAACTCGATCATAGCTAATCGAAACTCTACGCTGTACAAACTATTACAGTAGTCCCAAAACAAATGTACACAAACCAGCAATGTACGTGGATCAGATCGTACTTATTGTTTGCAAAACTTTTGTTTATTACTGTGGTAGTTGCGTTTAATTTGAAACTTTCTCGATTTTAAAGGAACAAAGGACGCATTGTATGCGCTGTGGAAAATTGAGGACTTTTTAACGACATAGTTTAATAGTTTTAATCTGAATATTACATACTACTTCGAGTAAACATGTTAAAAAATTATTAAGTACTAGCGACTCACCCCCGCTTCACTCGGGTTCAATTCAAATTCAAAATATTTTATTCGGCATTAAATTATTACAATTTTTACTGAACGTCATGAGTCTACTACCAGTTTGGGAAGAAGAAGCCCCAGACCTTAGAAGAACTGGCGAAAGAAACTCAGCGGGACTAATATTAACTCGTTACTAGGTTTTAAGAAGAAATCGACGTGTAGAAGGACAAACAAACAAACAAACACACTTTCACATTTATAATATTAAGCATAACTAAATTTCGAATCTGACATTAAAACGGTGCCTTTAACAAAGAAACAAAAATGTTATACCAGATAAGCAATTTTAATATAGACACATCTTAAAAGATAATATTTTCCATATAATATCAGCTGCTACTCTATAACGTTACGAATCATTTTAGGGAGTGAGTGATGAAACGACGTCCTCACATTTTTCACGTGGGTAATATTTCACCCAAACTTTGAATAGCATTCGTTGATCTTTTATATCCTAAGATGTGTATATTTCCGCGTGTCATAAACATGAGACAGTAAAATATGTTGACAGATATGACAAGGGTGAGTTTAGCTTGCGAAGGGTTCGGTAGAGCTAAGCTAGTATTTTTGATTCGGGACTAACTTGTTTGTGGTTCAAAATGTTCGTGTTTTAACATGTTTTGTATATAAACTTCATATATCAACCACGTAATTAAATTTTTGATTTTTTAATCTATTTCTAATTATCCTATCGAGTTGTATCGTAATTAGTTTGTGTAATCCAGATGTATCCTATAGAATAATTTGATGCCATCGAGCTTCATGGTCTGACGATGGAAGAGGAGGTCGATAACGAAACTCTTCAAAGGCAACTAGTAAAAACTGTACTATAAGAGTCAAAATATTGTTATTGTAGTCATTAAAAAGGAAAAAATGTTATCTTAACTTATAATATTAAATAAGCAATTCTTGTATGTATATAATATGTATTTTAGCGGCTCACACTCGCTTCGCTCGGGTTTGTCCCAAAAAAACATAAATAAATCTATCCCACGGAAATCGAACATTTTTTCGGAATAAAAAGTAACTTATGTACTATTCCAGACTATAATCTATCTCTGTGCCAAATTTCATCCAGATCCGTTTAGCCGTTCTGGCGTGATTGAATAACAAATATCCAAAAGTCTAAACTTTCACATTTATAATATTAGTAAGATTTATTTTTTATTTTGCGCATCTTGGAAACAGCTCTAACTATTTTGATCAAATTTTGTATTTAGATAAGGTTTTGCTCTTTCAGTTTCTCTATATATGTAAGTGTCTTTTCTGAAAAACACACATATTTCACAAAAACAACATTTTATTTTAAAAATGTACTATATTTTTTTGAGATTAATCTGTAACATAATTGATATATCATTATTATCCATTATAAAATCCTAGAATTATTTCTTTAAGTTGAATACCATTAAGCAATATTTTAATGCAATATAATTAATTAAAACACAAACATTACTGAAAAATACAATACAAACACATACACGCAACTCTACATTGTCAATTATATAAAATATCAATAAAGAAAAACAATAATAATCTGAAGTAATAAATTTAATTATTAATAAGTAATCTGCAAATAATAATTTATAAATTATAATTACCTATCATGCTTTCGTTCTGAACAATTTTAAATTTAACTTATTACTGAGAATTATGTATTCATAACATAGAGACATAATCCGTACAGATTAAAACGTAATTGTTATTTATTTACTTGTTATTGCCATGGCTTTACATTATATGTACAAGCATGTATTTTATATTTTTTATATTCACTCTATATAAGGTTCATTAAATAAAGCAACTCAGTCACAGTGCCAATCTCATCACTTTTGGTTGCTACTGTTTTTTTTAATACCTCGATATGCTTTGGTTTGAAGCGGGATTCGAACCTAGGATCTTGGTAGATTTATTATAGGATATAATAAACTAAGGACCACATCATCGAGGCATATACACACATGTAGTGTCTGCCATTAATTTTCATAACTATAGATAGCTGTTCACTATATAACATGCCCATACAACATGGCTCGCGGGCAACCAGTTCTTGTATTATAGCTAACAGTGGTCTAAAACACAATACTAAAGCACTATAATGCGACACGACAATGACTTGCCTATTTAGAAATGCTACTCTAATAAATTAATATTTTCTAGAAAAGCATACATAATATTGTGCGTAGTTGAGTGTATAATGTCTTTACATCAAAATGGCATGTGTAAACTATTCTTAAGAATAGTTAAAATAGTTGTTAATTGTGACAATCTACGACAATATTATTATGATGTAAAACGGGATATTTACCATATTTAGCACTTACTTTTGAGAGTTGCCTATATTTCGGCACTGTTACAAGCGCCATGTTTTAGTTTTACATCATAATAATATTTTCGATGACCATAAAAGTTTAGTAGTTAAATGCTGAGAGTGGAAAGAAATTGTCATTATAAAGACCATTATAAATTTTCGATAGCTCGTCTTTGTTTATTTATGCACAAGGGCACTATATCGTGTGATTCAACTGTGAGTTCCGGATTTAAATCGTTCGTTACCGGGATCGAAAATAAAAATGAACAAGTGAAAAAGTGTACTTGAGTGATATAATAGTGCAAGTGAAATTAGTGTTAGAAATAAGTGCTCGTTGACTGAATAAAGCTGTTCTTTTAAAGCAAGTGTAAGTGAACAGCTAAAGTGACTGTCGTTATTGTAAAAGTGCAAGTGAACCTGTATGATTTTCGATCCCCGAACCCTAGCTCACACTAATGTATTGTAAATACGATGTACACTCTTATCTTGTATTGTTGATAGCTTCCTTCGAAAAAAATGTCGTAGATTATATAATTGATGTCACACTCCATCATTCTATGATAATATACATAAATGTAAAAGTAAGTGAAATATTACTTATTCATGCTATCTCGTATTTAAGTAAATATTTAGAATATTTATTTATAATGTATTGTATATGTGGATTTACATATAGAGCTTATAATTATTATCATTCATTATCCAAATAACAGAAGTCGTTTCATTATCTATACATATAATAAAATTGTAACTAAGCCGATTCTTTACATTAAATATTTTTTGGAAAATCTTATTGAAATTATAAACACTACTGCCCCTAAAAAATTCTAGTTTTTTTTTCAGACTGGCTAATTTGGTGTAATCTACAATAATATATTTTCCATACTTGCATTAGTACTATAACTAAAAATAAAATTACAACTAAAATACTTTTTTTACAAGTTCTATTAATATATCCAAGCTATTACGATCCATTCAACTGTCTATATCATACTACATAGTTGTATCGAAACTTTTGTGCACAAAGCTACACGTACGAGAGGGTCACTGGAGCTTTCAAGAAAGCAAGAGCTATTAAGCTTTCTGTGACAACGAGAAATGTTTATCCCAAAGTAAAAATAAATCTAAAATACTATTACATGGTTTTACTTATTTCTTCGTCTTTCAGACGAGGTTACATGAGGTCACGAATTTGAATTTCACATAGAAACTTTAGCAACTAAACTAAAGTAGTTTTTATTGGTGTGTGTGTGTGTGTGTATGTATGTATGTGTGCGCGTGTGTGTGTGTGCGTGTATGTGTTGTGTATGTGTGTGTCTGTGCGTGTGTGTGTGTGTGTGTGTGTGTGTGTGTGTGTGCGCGTGTGTGTGTGTGCGTGTATGTGTTGTGTATGTGTGTGTGTGTGTGTGTGTGTGTGCGCTTGTGTGTGTGTGCGTGTATGTGTTGTGTATGTGTGTGTTTGTGCGTGTGTGAAAAAAAATTTTCTTTAGAATATTAGCCTATTAATCCCTCTACGACCGCGGACACGCCGGCGTTACAGTTGACATTAGATTTCTTAGCAATTTAGTTAATTTCCTAGTAATTTACCTGGAGGTGCTAAAGACCTAGTTTAATTTTTAATTTAATGTATAACTGTATTTCTAGACTTAGCTTCTATCTATAATAATAAAACATAGAAGGATTCTTTTTCAATCGATACAAATAATATTATGTCCATACATAATATACGTGTGTATGTATGAGTATTGAGTACCATATATTTATTCTAGGCGGTACATATTTTTACATTAATATTATTAGTACACATTGTATATTATAAAAATAAAGAGGTTTTTGAGGGGGATGTCTTTTAAGTGATGAATCGGTTCTTGTACATAATTTATTAATATTCAACATTGTTACTTTGATTACAGTAAGAAATATATTATTATATTAATGTTATAAAGAGGAAAAGGTTTATGATTTTTTAGGTTTAGGCGAAAATTTGGCATTATAGTTTTTATTTTTTTAAAGATTTTATCACGTTTTTTTAATCGATTTTTTATCCCTGACGTTTCGAATGCTTTAAAGTTAACATGTTCATAGAGACTTAAGGTTTTGATGTCTCAAAAGTAAATAGATATTGAACTATTTTAATTTTAATTGAAAAAACTCTAACATTACCGCGAACAAATTATACGGCATAAATGAATTACATAATTATAATATTTTATCTCCTTTCTAAGTACTTAAAAAGTTCAAAATATTATCAGATAGAGTCACATATTTCTAGTAATACTATTAATTTTAAGTATTTTAATACTTATAATAAAATATAAATTACTATGCAAATTCGTAGAAATATCCAAATTTCAAGCGACATTTCTAAATGTATTCAAGCTCTACATCTTATATATAAGAAGGCCACAAGTCTGGGCGCTGCCGTCATAGCATTCCCATATAAAGGTGTAAGAGCCGTCGAGTTTCCTGCGACAGCGGCAAATACTTCCGTTCATGGAGATAAGATCTTGAAAGCAGTTATGTCCCGTTTTCAACCATAAATTACGGACCTAGAGCTAAATGCTTGAGTTTTTTCGGTCTAAAATTTTCGTTTTGGTTAATTTTAGACGTAAAACTTTTTATTCCCCTTATTTATTAAATGAAAGCTTTTCAAACTTAGTATTATTATAAAAGTCTTTGTTAAAATCTTGTAAGGTAAAACAAAAACCGTATCGTTCGAACTGGAAGTGGAAATTTATAATTATAATTTTTACTAGTTAGTGTTTTATAAACTTAAGTTAATCACTACCTCTTCTCAGATAGTCAAATTTTTACATATGCTTATAATGAAAAACAAAGCAACTGAAATAAAAATTTTAAAAAATTGTTTCAGACAAGTTGTAAAAACATATAAATATTATAATTTTCTTCCTAAAAAAAGTTTTTGCGACACAGTTTTATTATAGTAGAGGATGACAGACGTTGTATATTATGATGAGAAGGCAGTGACATGGATTTTCATATAACGTGATCATTATTTAGTATTCTAGGTAAGACTTAGGATATTTATATATAAAAATCACTACATATTATACAAGAAGGTCCCGCTTCCGCGTCTGTCTGTTTGTCTATCTGAACACTATAAACTCTATTTCTCTAATGAATTTTCATACGGTTTTCACCATTGAACGGTTTCAATCATGAGGAAGGTTTAGGTGTATAATTTACTAGCGACTCACCCTTGCTTCGCTCGGGTTCGTTCCTAGCTTGCTATCCAATACAAACTTTCATTCCCATTTTCACCCCGTCAAGCGACGACTTTCGGGATAAAAAGTATCATAGGTCCTTCCCAGGATCTCAAACTATCTCCTTACCAAATTTTATCTAAATCGGTTCAGGATATCCAGAGATTACCCTACAACTTCACAAACTTACAATCTCACAAACACACAAACCTCACCTCTTGATAATATTAGTATAAATTAAAGTTTTATGTAAATTGGCTGAAATATTACGATGATTGTTGAAGATGTCGGAAAAAATTATGCTGACTGAGAGCTTTACTGGCGTGCGCCGCGTAAGCCAATAGAGTTATATAAAAACAATCTTTTATGCAGTTATTCGTACCTAGAGACGCCTAAGTAAAGTAAGGGTGAGTCGCTAGTTTAATATAATATATTAAAAAAAAAATACCTAAAAGTGACGAAGAACCTATTAAATTTTTACAAATATTAATTTAGTTTGGATGTTTGATATAACATGACCTAATTTTTTGTATAGCTCTACATTTAACTTACTTTTTGTTTAATAAAGTATGCGTTTAAGTACTAACCTCTTTGTAACACTCATATAGAGAAGGCTGTACTCGTATGTGACATTAGGGGCACTTGTGCTGGTCACTTTACTGATGTCAAGGTTTTTGCACTGACCCATTTCATTTACTACACAACTTTTAGCACTAATTTGTTCTATACATTCTTCTATTCTACAAATGACTAGCTTTCTACTGAATTCTTATAATACTTTCTTAGATATACGCCAATATTTGACATTTAAAATAAAACTATATTTTCGGATTTTTTTGCGAATTTATTTTGATTTTTGGTACCCGATGACTTGTTACATACTGTAACAAGTATATAAGGTCATTATAACCTTTGAAACGTCTCAAATCTTAATCTCTCACATGACCATGATTGCTGTAAAGCATTCGAAACGTCGGGAACCAAAAACGAAAAGAAATCCGCGAAATAATCCGTAAAGATAGTTTTATTTAAAATATATGATCCTTATTAAAATTATCAATGAATCTTCTTATTTTATATAATTTACATATACATAATATAGCATTATATATATATATATATATATATATATATATATATAAAAAGCTTTAAATAACAAATTTCTTTCTTACGAAGTCAACACAATAGGAAATTTATTTATTTATTTATATATTTGCTCTATTATATAAAACGGGAATCTTATTATGTTTTTCATTTTGATTTGTGAATTGCCGATATTTATAAATTATATGTATATTGTATGTTCATATGACCATATGTGTACACCAATGTCAAACCACCAGAGTAAATTTTATCAATTATTTATATATAGGTAATTATATAGAAATATTCGTATGTATGTATTGTGCTCAGTTTTTAACGTACCATTGCTGGGAGTGAATCTCTCTTCTACACGATGGGGATCAAACCATAGTCCACCACGCTGGATGACGCCAAATGAACTTACTAGATAAGCTCTCTATTGTAAAAACTATATAAAAATCTGTACAATAGTTTTTAAGATTATCCCAAACAAACGCAAACCTGGGGATCCCCTTTAATTTAAAAGTGCCTTCAAATTAGTCTCGTCGAAAATGCACGAACCAGACAGAAACAGTTTTGTTTTTTTTTTATTTTTTTTTTATATTATAGGATACTAGTGCCCGATTTCACCAACAACCCATAACCTACGTATGGTATCCCTAGCTTAAAAGTCCCTTAAACTAGCCCCTAAATTAAATTTCGTTTTACGATCGTCTTTAAGCCCATATTTCGAGCACCTAACTTTAGGGGGCCTTTTAACATTTAGGTGACCCCTAACTGTCGGTGAAACAGAAAGTGTCGCTTAACAGCCCCCTAACTATGCTTAGGAGATCCCTTAAACTTAGATGACGTTGGTGAAATCGGGCAAAACACACAGCACCATCTAGTTCCATGGTAAGCTACGAGACTTGTGTTATGGATAGCAGATAGTTGATACACTACACATATATAACTTTAAATACATACGTATTATAAATATGCCTGGAGTACAAACATTTGTGCTCATCACACAAATGGATGCCACCAGCGGGATTCGAACCCGCGATCACTGGCACAGGAAGTAGGGTCACTACAAACTGAGCCAAACGTGTCGTCGCAATTTGCATACGTACACTTAGCTATATGCTCAAAATGCAAGAAACTCAACAATTTTTTTTTAAATAAAACGACGTAACAGGCCCTTACTAGTATTTTGTGTTTTATGAAACAATGCCCAGGCAAGTCTGTAAATTATAATGATGTATGGGAGAAATTTATCAGGTGTCAAGCGTCACGACGGCGCGCCTCGTCATCAATCAAGGAGACAGCTATTTTCGAAACCGGAATTAATGATGTCCCGTTTTTATAGGTAGGCTATACATCACTTAGATTATGCCTGAGATGATTATTTTAAAAGGTTTAAAAAAATATAGAACATACCTACAGCACTTACGTTTTTAATAACGTAAAAATGTTATTCCTTATAAGACAATATAGACAATGCCCTGGAGTAACACATATCTTTTACTCCGGATGATAGTTTAACTGTACACTAAATTTCATCGAATAAACGAACGACGATCTGCCTTGTGAGTTCGTATATAATATATATTAATCAACAAAAAATTATTCCCTAACATCGTACACCGTATGTGTATAATTATAACTATATCGACTGTTTTACTATACTTTATAATATAAATTTCTAACATAGTGTATCTTTTATAAAGATCCTAAAATAATATATCTTTAGGTTATCTATACATATAATAAAATTCTGAGCAGAATCTGTACATTAAATATTTTTTGGAAAATCTTAATTAAATAGTCATTATTATCGATACAGAGCCGAATTTATAGTTTTGAGAGTTTTTGTCTATCTGTCTAGGAACGCAACACGAAAAAACCACTGGACAGATTTTGATGAAGTTTGGTATAATGATAGCTGTTTATCCGGGTCAACATATAGGTTACTTTTTACTGCGGGAAACTCTCTCATCTCTGAGAAATATATAGTCGCTAGTTTATAGTATACGAAGTAAAATATTTTTTATAGTTTGTTCATAATACCTTAGAATTTATCTGTAAAATAATTTCTGTGGCACAGTTTAAACTCATTTTAATTTCGACGTAAAAGTTGTCCTTACCCACCACTTTGCCTTTCAATCCGACCCCTTAGCATCTTTGAGTACAGCCAAATATATTTTCCGTTTCCTTTAAGATATAAAGGAGCAAAATTACGGTTTAGTGCAATTCAAATAAGAATGAATATATAAAATTGAAATTTCACTTTATTTTTTAATAGCGTCAAAGCTATTACTTTTATGAAAAATTTTTTTAGAAAAACTCGCGTAAACATTTATAAATTACTCGCCATATTTAATTATGTACTGTATAATATTATGCCTCTCTAATAAAGATAAATGTAATAACAACGTATAAAATGTAAAACTATATACATATTTACCTATGTACGTAAAAACTCACCAAGCTGGATATGTTACAGTCAACAGAATGTACCAATGAAATAGACATATTGTATGTACGTATATAGATATAAAACACTCAATAAACTTAACCCTTGTAGCGGCAGTGCTGACGCATGCATTATAGCTAATTATCAGTTGTATCGCTCCACGAACCCCAGTTGTCCCGTAACCGCCTAAAGTTTCGCTTGTCACTTATCTTTTATACATATAATAAAATTGTAACTGAGTCGAATCAGTACATTAAATATTTTTTAGAAAATCTTATTGAAATAGTCATTATTATCAATGCAGAGGGCGAATCTATAGTTATTAGAATCTGTGTCCGTCTGTCTGTCTGACTGCCTGTGACCGCATCACGAGAAAACCACTGGACAGATTTTGATGAAATTTGGCATGATGATAGCTGTTATCCAGCTGTACATATAGGAGATTTTTTACTGCAAGAAAATATCTCATCTCTGAGAAATCTATATTCAACGTTAAAACGTAAGTAGGGACGAGCCCGAACGGAGCGAGGGTGAGTCGCTAGTCAAAAGGTATATAGTGTGCTAGGAATGTTTGGGACTAGCTTAATGTAAATATAATAAATATATGTAACTTTGGACGTTTAAAAAAACAAATAACAATATAATATTACTATATTATTAAACGGGGCGTGTGAATATTTAAATAACACTCCTCCGTATAAAGAAGGCAAAGGCATCTAACCTCATACAACCGTGAACGTGATATTCACCTTATTTCATCTGCCTTAATCCATGGTTTTATTACATTCTGGAAATACGTTGCATAATATAAAAGATTTATGTTTAATGTTTATTGAATTATAGTTTAAGATTTTTTCACAGCTCTAAAAGATTAAAGATCCGACTATGTAATATTAATTTTAACTTAATACCTGTTCCTGAGAAACAGGACAGATAGATAGACGAACGGACAACAAAATGATCTCGGAACCCGGAAAACTGGAAACCTTAGGAAATACTGAAGATGAAATCAAATTTAATGCTTAGACAGAAGATCATCTAAAAAAGGATTCAAGGAGACAATTTTCAACATTTACTTATCCATATATTATGTACATAAATGATAATAATATATGTACCTACCTATAAGCAGTGTACACACAGACGTTGGAATATATTATTTTCTCTTTTGTTAATTCATATAATTAATTAGAATAAGCAAATATGCTTTCAATCAACGGATCGCTTTGTAGGATAAAATATATTTGGCTTTAAATTATTAATTTCAATAATGTGTATTGTCTGAAATTTTGGAACAGTATAAATGGATGATGTTTACATGTGACCTGATGTAGTAATATTCGGAGAATTAAGCGAGCTTGGAGTTGGAGTTCGATTCTCCTTTAAGACAATAATTAAAAAGATTTCGAATTGTTATTATTCTTAAAACAAAGTCTTTTTTACACTATTTGCCACCCTGAAATAAAAAATACAAAAAAAAGTATATTTTTATGTCAAATGTCCATGCTATTGTAGGCCCTATTGTTTACTATATAATAGCTGTTAAGTTGTTAATTTTGGTCAATTACTCAGAACCAGTTTTAAAAACAAACACAATTTTCTAAGTCAGTCAAACGTTTAAATTTTGACCGACTTTAAAAATAGAAAGACACTCAATTTATATGGATATCTCTTTTTGTGTCTGTTATATGAGTAATAATCATCTAAATTACACATACGAGTATGCATGTATTCAGCCCTTTTTAACGTCCCACTGCTGGGCACGGCCTCCCTTCATTATGAGGAAGTCCACCAATACGAGTATATGTATATTTTATATATTTTATATTAAGCAGTAAAAATAATTATTAACACACAGACAACACAACAAATACTTATAATTAATTATTGGTTTAATCAATCTTTTCGACAAAAAGTTTTTCTGTTAAATTCAGCCCGTGTCTATCGCTTTGGCGTAATTTGACTAATTTGAATTTCAGTCGAAATTCGCCTATTTGATTAATGCGATAAGCTATGGTAAAGCGAAATGTACTTTAACTCTCTATATATAAGGTTTAAATTGAAACGAAAAATTCAAGTACGCTTTATCAAAAAGATTCTGGGATAAAAAGTTTAGAGCTTTTATACACTTAACTGAATATTATGAAGATTTTTAATTCGTTATAACTAAGGGAATCCAATTAGGTTCCCAATTTTTCGCATTTCGTATATTTCTGTACGTTTCAACGCGTAATATTCACATTACAGAATATATAAGATGTTTAGAAATATTTAAGTAATTTAATGAGCCTTCAAAGTTATAATTGACGAGCTATAAAATATATATAATTTAGGCTATTTTTAGGGATATTTTTAAGAGAAGTGAGTACTTCGATATGACATGTATATACATTATTAGAACATTTAGATAATATTGGTTTACATTTTTTTGTCATTTTTATCACTGTAAGAATCCCTCCACGACAGCGGACACGCCGGCGTGTCAGATAACAATAGATTTCTTAGAAATTTAATCAATTTCTTAGAAATTTACCTGGAGGTGCTAAGCTTTTCTCAATCTTATGATATTAAATGAACAATTCTTGTATATAATATACTCTCGGCTCACCCTCACTTCGCTCGGGTCGGCCTCTAGAATTACAAAAACAAATTTATCCCACGGGAACCGTACATTTTTTCGGCATAAAAAGTAACCTATGTGCTATTCCAGACTATAATCTATCTCTGTGCTAATTTTTATCCAGATCCATTCAGCCGTTCTGGCGTGATCGAGTAACAAACATCCAAACATCCATCTAAACTTTCACATTTCTAATATTAGTAAGATAAAATTTCGCGTATCTCCGAAACGGCCCTAACAATTTGATTTTTAAAATTTATCCATATTGCTCTATATTATACGTGTATTTTCTGAAAAACGCCATATTTATATCATTCCTGAAAAAACGCTGAGTGAAGCTCCATCGTTCAGCTACAAACTTATTATATACCAATAAATGAATAGGAAAACTAGCATCTGTGCATTTATAAATCACGTGGTATCTCGGGACCGCATCCATTAGTCCATAGTGCGGTGCCGCAAATAATTTAAACTAGACAGGTACATTAGACACGGTATTTAAACGAGCCAGAAGACTTATGTTTGGTAGTTTTTCAAATAGCAATATTGTTAAACGAAATTTTGGGAGACAGTCGCATCTATTTGTAGTGCATTCAAAATTAAATTCGATTTGCATAAGAATTTACTTTAAAGTTTAAACCAACAAACTACTAAAACCCTACTTTACTAAGCCTTCTCAGGCCTTTGTTAGCAACATATTATTTACTTCAGTCACTACCACCTAATATATACGAGAGTACGTATTATGATATGATAATTCAAAATATTACCATAAGTATAAATAAATTAAATACAAGATAATTTTTTTTTTGTAGTGGCTTATTTTTATTCTAATATTTTTTGTTAAATTTTTGTACAACAAAGAATTGAAGTAGTCCTAAAAACTTTTAGAGCAATTTATAACTGACCTTTAAGATATTAAAGCTTACCTGCAGCTATCTAAAGAATATGTAGTATAATAAAAACAAATCATGGTAAAGTAAATTGTTACCGTTTGGTTAAAACAAAAGGTAAAACCAGTCGTGTAATGTGTTGGGATCGACAGAAAGCAGAAACACAAAATAAGGTTGCACTATGTTGTCTTCTTGATGGGCTCGTAAAACTAATGGTGTGAACTTAAAGCGTGCTAAAACAGACTGAAAAAATACTCAACAATGTATGTAAGTAGCTGTTGGTACGAGTTTTATTTCTGAACATAATCAGCTTTAATAGATGTTTGCGTACATGTTTAGTATCTCCCTCTATGGCTATGACTTTATATATATATATATATATATATATATATATATACATATATATATATATATATACATATATATATATATATATATATACCTACATATTATATATGTATCTCCTGTTGGTCGCTACTATTGGTATAGCTGTTTTATATTCACAGAAGTACATTTTAATTTTACAGCTATATGTACAATAAAATTCTGAGTGGAATCTTACATTAAATGTTTTTTTGGAAAATCTTATTGAAATGTCATTATTATCGATACAGAAACCGAATCTACAGTTTTTAGAATTTCTGTCTGTCTGTCTGTGTATCTGTCTGCTTGTATGTGATCGCATCACGAAAAAGCCACTGAACAGATTTTGATGAAATTTGGTATGATGATAACTAGTTGTCCAGGTGAACATATAGAATAATTTTTACCGTAGAAACATAACTCATCTCTGAGAAACCTGTACTAAAAGTACAGATGAGGAAAGCTACATGTCTTATAGCTGCTTAGCATGGTATGGTCACATAGCTATCATGGAACTCAACATATTATGATGTTTTAACTTTTCTATATGATTAATTTTGAACTAAAAATTTAAAAAATGCTCGAAATTAAAAACAGTTTTTGAGCTTATACAAAAATCCCGTAGAAAAAGTACTCCAGTTTTTCCAGAACTTCTCAATTTCTTTTGCTAATTTTCTCTATTAAGCTTTGGTATTAGGTGTTTTTATGTGAGAAATAAAAAAAATATTGTAGATAATATCACTACCCACTATAACTGTAACTAAGACTCATCCATTCATGTGGCTCAAAATAAGAATTTTAGGAATCACCAGAAAAACTCAAAATCAATCTTGCCGTTGAGAAGAATAATTACGAACACGCTCACCAAAATTTTCATAAAAAAAGATATAGATATCGCAAAATATATTTCAGTTACTTTATAAAATACTAGCTTACTTTCCTATACAAACTTTCACCCCCTTAAGGAATGATTTCCGGGATAAGAACTATCCTATGTCCTAGGGCTTCAAACTATCTTCTTACCAAATATCATCGAAATCGGTTCAGTCGTTTCGGAGCTTAATCGCTACAAAGAAAAATATCTTTCCTCTTTATAATATCACCTCCAAGTAAATTTCTAAGAAATTAATGAAATTTCTAAGAAATCTATTGTTAACTGTAACGCCGGCGTGTCCGCGCTCGTGTAGGGAATATTAGTCTAGATAAATAAATAAATCAAAATTCAGCGAGTTTACAGTAAGCACTGTGAACAAACTATTATCGGAATTTTGAACCAATGTTGTATTGACTCTTAATTATGCATATTCAATAGCTTATATTGTAAAATCAAACCTGATGATTGGCCGCTTGATTAGATCGTTATGTGTATGTATATTAGTAGATGAGATTACATGAGCTAATTTGTAAAACTGACACACGATATCTATCTATACATATAATCAAATTCTGAGTCGAATCTGTACATTAAATATTTTTTGGAAAATCTTATTGACATAGCCTTTATTTATTGATACAGAGGCCGAATCTATAGTTTTTAGAATTTTTGTCTGTCTGTCTGTGACAGCATCACGAAAAAACCACTGGTTGTCCGGGTCAACATATAGGATACTTTGTACTGCGGGAAAATATTTAATCTCTAAGAAATTTATACTACCTAAACATTAAAACTACCTAGGATGAACCTGAGCGGAGCGAGGCTTAGTCCCTAGATATATTATAGTTAGTTGTATTTATTCGAAGTTTTGTCATGACATCGTTTTTAGTACGAGTTTCTTGAGAATGAGTTCACATTTGGAAACATGTAAGCGAGCGTAAGCAGCTATGTAGTAAGTACTTATAATATAATAAAAAGTTATACACTAAAATTAAGTAGGTACCTTTTTCATTGTTGAATGATAAATATTGTTAGTTTAGCATAATAAATTATACTAAACTAACAGATAACCATGTAATTATTCACTTAGGTTACAGGAAGGATTCAATCGACAGGTTTATTTATAAATATATTTAGTTCTTTCCAAATATACAGAATTGGCTCCACGGCTCCAACGATTTTCATGAAATTTAGTATACAAGGGGTTTTGGGGGCGATAAATCGATCTAGATTAGTTTTATGTCTGGGAAAACACATGTTCTCGAGTTTTCATGCGGTTTTGTTTCGCATTATTCCACGCAAAATATGGTCGCTAATTCGCACGCTAGGACATAAGCATCGTGGTCAAGTGGTTAAGGCGCAAGTTTGACAAGTGAGAACCACAGGTGTCTGGGATCGTATCCCGGTTGGATACAAAGTCCTTACTTTTGTTTTTTTTATTCAAAGTTTTTTTTTTAATGTTTTTTTGGCCAAAAACGCCGAGCGAAGCTCGGTGGCCCAGGTACTGATTTGTTATGAAAACAAAAAATATATCCCACGGGTACCGTACATTTCTTCGGGATATAAAGTAGCCTTTGTGCTATTTCAGAGTATAATCTTATGCATTTCATCCAGATCCATTCAGCCGTTCTGGCGTGATTGAGTAACAAACATCCAAATATCTAAACTTTCACATTTATAACATTAGTAAGAATGACATTCTTCAATAAATAGACTATGAAATATAATATGATTTCTTCAAAACTAACTTATAGTTCCTGAGATAAGTGTTACGTACAAACAAACAAAAATCAATCACAGATTTCTTATTTATTAGCCCAGATTATGCCATAAGAAAATTTAAAAATAATTTACATATATTTCAAAATACAATATAACCCTCTCTCTCTATGCACATTTATCAGAACAGAAATACATAATAATCCCAGCAGTTCCTCATACTCTTTTATATTAGTTACGACTTCTGAAACCACAATTCAAACCTCAATATGAGTTTATACCAAGCCTTTTGAATTTTCCACTAGCCTTCACCAAAGGCTACATATCACCGTGATTTGAAGCAAACAAGTTATTCTACGAAGATAATACTCATTACTTTTATGGTAGTTATTTACTTGATAGCTTCCGCGTAGTTATAGGGGAATGGATGACGCCATATATAATAGATTAGAATCTATATGCCATAAATTAAATAACGTCTGACCCAGTTTGAGCAAAAAATTGATAAAAAAAATGTCGTTACGTATAATAGTTGACTGGAATTTTCGGCATTTTTGCAGCATAATAGTCTTCTTTACTATTTGTTACCTCTGCTAACTTTTTTTTTTTTAACGTTGGGAAATGCATTTACGCACGACGTGTGAGACTCACCGGCGTAATACAGCCAGTACTACCCACTAAAACCCAACAAAACCTTCCCCCGACTTAATGGGGCGTCGCAGGATCGCTTACGCATTCCACTACGATGCCCCGACGGCAGGTCTGCCGAAACAGACCACCACAACCATGGGGTTGCTCCAAGGTCCACTTTGCTATCAGAGAAGTACCAGGAGCAACCCGCATGGTACACCGCCCTCCGAAGAGGGCCACCTTCCACCGCCCACCGAAGTGGGCAACCTCCCTGTGCGTTTCTTAGCTTCGCGCCTGGTTGGATTGCCGCGCAATACTGAGCCCCCCCACCACGACAAGGTGAACGCTCGTTGGGGAAGGATCTCTGCTGACTTGATTATTAACAAAGTTAGTCATAGATTTACCTTTTCAACAATTTAATGATAAAAAAAAGCATTTTAATGAAAAAAAAAGACAAAACGTAATATTACTCTGTTCAAAAGTTTCTTGTTGATGGAATTGATATATATTGACTCATACATGGGCTATCTATGTTGCTATAGTAATCAAATAAGTAAAATATTACTTGATTTTTAAAGGAGCAACTGTTGAGTTCCTCGCCGGCTCTTCTCAGCAGAACTGCTTTCCGAACCGGTGGTAGCTTCCTCACGGACTGACTACACTGACGCTTTTTAAATTAAATTGACGATTGAGAAGTGCTTATAATAAGTCTAATTGAATAAAGTTTAATTTCACTACTTAATATTATACTTAATTTTGAGAGCATAATGTTTGTTAATTATTACCTTAGTAAATTATTTCTTTTAATATATGTTTTTTTAATAAAAACAGATACTTATAGAGTTTAATCTACATATTTAATGATTCAATATAATTTATTTAGCAAGTTTAATTGGTTTATATAGTTTTCTCCTATAAATTTTGAGTAATATTCATTTATTTTATCCAACATAAAAACTATCTTAACTTCAAATTACACTCAAACCTGTTAAACCTTTATAGGTTATATATGTTTGATTTAATAAAGCATTTACAGACTATCATAATTATCTGTACTTATAACCTAACAAAGACTATTTATCATTCCGAATATTGAATGAATCAAGTTAAAACAAGTTACAAGTTACCCACTTAGGTTTTTTTTTTACTCTACTACCCATAAGGGAAAAATATTAAATAAAATTTAAACTATCCTGTATATACTCATAATTTAGTGTATATATACACTAGATTATGTATGTATGTATATATATATATATATATATATATAATTCTAACGGAATATAGCATCCTCTGTATAATATTACTCAGATTTATTATACCTTTATATTATTGTATTGCCGTGAGAATGTTGTTATCGTATGCCGGGTCGTTACGTAGGAGTAAGGCGTCGTTATGTTGCGTTCGTTACTAGGTAGGCTCGCTAATAGCGTAAACGATATCTTTATTATCGAGATATTGCTAACGATATAAGTTGTTATGGTAAGCTTCGGTTTTAGTTCAGTAAATAATTATTCGCTTAGCTGATATATCTATTTTATTAAATACTAGCGCTTGAACGTGGCTGTGCCTGGATTTCTGTATTTGTGAGTTGCAACTAACTACACTCTGGGTCGTAACATGATTTTACGTAGCTTTGTTTAATTTTATTTTTATTCTATTAGACATTTTAAATAAAACTTTCTTTCAGATTACACGGGAGAGTATCTAACACGAGAAACGTCGAAAAAAAATAATCCGAGAAGATCATATGTATCATAATTATACATGCAAACTGTTAATAGGTTTAAAAAGTACAAAAAAGATTTTACAGATTGGAACTGAGAATTTGGTGTATTCAAAGAAATAAAAAATAAACAAAAAAGAAACTCACCTTGATACATTAGTATTAAGTATAAGGTGTACTAAGTTTTGCCCTCAGCTTCGCATGCGTAATAAGTCTCTGTGTTTGCCAAAACTTTATCGAAATCTATTCAGTGGTTTAGGCGTGAAATCATTCTAAAAACTGTAGATTCGGTTTCTGTATCGATAATAATGACTATTTCAATAAGATTTTTTAAAAATATTTAATGTACAGATTCGACTCAGAATTTTATTATATGTGCGTATAGATTAGAACAATCCTACACACTCACAAACTTTTGCATATATTTTTACAACATTAGCGATATTTTATATATTTTAGGATAAGATTTAAAAAACAGGGTTGTGGAAGTTATTTATCTTAGAATTTAATGAACGAAACCTTCGAATCATTTCAGTAAAATTTCATAAACTTGTATCAAAGAAATGTTTGTTAACATTTTGAAAGCTAAACAGTTATAATTTAAACATTGTATAGAAAGTAAGTTTAAATTAAAGCCAAGTTATTATAAACTAGCGACCAGTTTGCTTTGTATAGGCTAACGTAACGTCCTTTTGAAGGTAATTTAGCTGATAACTTGTACAGTATTCATTTAAATTATATCATGAACTACCGATTCACTCTCGCTTCGCTCGGGTTCGTTTTAGGTCGAGCTATATTTTAGTAATCACTACAGTAGCCTATATATTTTAGATCATAGTCTATCTGTGCGCTAAATTTCATGTGAGTGTTCGTGAGTGCGTGCGTGCGCGCACGCACGCACGCACGCACTCACGCGCACACAAACAAACAAACAAACAAACAAACAAACAAACAAACACGAGCACTTCAGAAGTGAAATTGTACAATTGAAGTTTTGTATATAGAAGAATCTTCTTTCTTCTTCTAATATAAACATTTGTATATAAACATTAAAAGGAACACGAAATAAATAATAACGTATCAAGCACACACAAATCCAGTGCGAGATAGCAGTGTATAAAGATGAGGATTGAAAGTAAGCAATCAAAATTTAGGGATTGAAGGTAATAATATAATTTTATAATATCAAGTCATATGTATGCGAATTATTTAATTTCAATCATTAAAATTGTCTAATATCTATCTCGTAATTGAACGAGTTGCGGGAAACGTCCGTTTGCTCGTCATTTATTATGAGGAAATTTTCAACGATTTTAATTTGAAATATTAATAGAATGTCATTAATTTATCCTTATAAATAAAATGAATTCTTCTGTGATATTAAAATAGCTGTAGTACCGTAGGTTATATTATATTTGTCATTTTATTAAAGCTTTTAATCTCATAATCTCGTTTTATATCATAAAAATAATGTCATTGACCATGAAATAAAAGTTTTGGAACCAATTTATTTGGCCATTACACCCAATCAATTGACAAATAATATTATAGATTTTTGTCTGTCTCTTTGTTCGTATTAATTTAAACAGACCAATAAACACAATTTTACATGTTATATTTAGCAAGTTTTACGTTTTAACATTTTAGCATATATTTCTCAGAGATGAGATATTTTTCCGCAGTAAAAAGTATCCTATATGTTGACCCGGATAACCAGCTATCATCATACCAAATTTCATCAAAATGTGTCCAGTTCTCATGATGCGTTCTCAGACACACAGACAAAAATCCTAAAAAGTATAGATTCGGCCCCTGTATTGATAATAATGATTATTTCAATAAAATTTTCCAAAAAATATTGAACGTACAGATTCACTCAGTTACAATTTCATTATATGTATAGATAATAACAATAGTGTAGCACGTCCCATTGCTCAACACGGGCCTCGGGGCATGTTAGATTGACTGATAGAGATCAAGCTATAAAAACTACCACGCGAGCTGATGAATTTCACATATAAGCTGTTTTCTTTCATCGTATGGTAATTTATAATTTCGCTAAATTTGATTCACACATGAAAATATAGAAGGTGCGACACTCGACGTTGTAACTCCATTTCTGCTACACATTTATAATTATATTATTAGGTAGTAAGAACGTGACTTGAACGTTAAATTTTAATAATGAACCTCTACTTAGAAAATGAGGTCTAAAATTATTTACCACTATCTGTTATAACCGTTTTGTGATGCGAATTTTAAGTAGTCTTATAATTATTCTACTTTGCCCACTATAAATAAATATGACCTCCGCTACATGGGATTTAGAACTGGGAAACAAAGTGATAAGTTTCATTTATACAACTTTTTGTATAGTTTAAGCTATATTTAATTAAATAGAAATACTAGTGACATCCCTTGCTCCGCTCGGGTTCGTCACTAGTTACGTTTTAAAGGTTAATGTAGATTTCTCAGAAATGAGATATTTTTCCCACAGTAAAAAGTATCCTATATGTTGATTCGGATAACCAGCTCTCTTCATACCAAATCTGTCCAGTGGTTTTCTCGTATGCACAAACAGACAGACAAAAATTCTAAAAACTATAGATTCGGCTTCTGTATCGATAATAATGACTATTTCATTAAGATGTTCCAAAAAATATGTAATGTACAGATTCATTAATTATACATACAGTATTATGAAAATATTAATTTCTGTAAGATAAACATTTTGAAACCAAAATAATCGTGCTTTAATCTTATTGACATGATTTTATGAGCATCACTAATAAATTGGAATCAATCTTGGTTGGTTTTTATTATTTTTATCTACTCTGTCGTATATACTGGAAACAGGAACAGAGGAAAACTTCCGAATTTAAGCAAATTTGATTCATTTTGATCAATTTAATTTCATTGATATTTTCCAAAAAAATATTTAATGTACAGATTCGACTCAGTTATAATTTTACTATACGGGTCTGTATAGATTGTTACTAATTTGTATACCTATGTATGTATGTACATATATTTAATTATTTAAATGGATCCAAAGGGCAAAGATCTACATATATCTTATCATACTCGTGGATATCTATATAAATGTTTGTTGGTAGTATTAATTTTAGATATTTATTTGAGACCAACCTGGAAATATACGAGAATCAAAAGCCATGAAAAGCTGCTAAAGATATCATATAACTTATTATTATAAAAAAACTCGTATTGAGTAGCTCCTTCTTTTTGAATTCAATCAATAAAACTTTTTAACAAAAAAATAAAAACTGACTTCAAACAAAAGCACTAAAAAGTAAAAAATAACTGATTGGTAGTTTTCATTTACTATACATACCTAATCAAATATTTTCGAAGTCGGCGTACTTTCCTTTGTATGGGCTGGCACCGATTTCGAAAATATTTGATTAGGTATGTATTTAATAGGTAGGCTTTAATTATTTAGCCAAAGCACACCAACTTCGAAAATATTTGATTTTGATAATGACTGAGATAACAAACATTTTTTTTTTTTAACGTTGGGAAATGCATTTACGTACGACGTGTGGGACTCACCGGCGTAATACAGCCAGTACTACCCACTAAAACCCAACAAAACCTCCCCCGTCTTAATGGGGCGTCGCAGGATCGCTTACGCATTCAACTACGACGCCCCGACGGCAGGTCTGCCAAAGCAGACCACCACAACCATGGGGTTGCTCCAAGGTCCACTCTGCTATCAGAGAAGTACCAGGAGCAACCCGCAAGGTACACCGCTCCCCGAAGAGGGCCACCTCCCACCGCCCACCGAAGTGGGCAACCTCCCTGTGCGTTTCTTAGCTTCGCTACTACTACTGAGCCCCCCCCCCACCACGACAAGGTGAACGCACGTTGGGGGGGAGGTAACAAACATAAAAAAATACAGTCGAATTGAGAACCTCCTTTTTGAAGTTGGTTGAAAAGCTACCTTTACAGTTCTGTTAAGATGTTGTAAGCTAAATGTCTTTGGCTTAAATTCGTCTTAGAGCATAATATACGTGTTTGTGAATACGAAGCTCGTATCTAGTAAAGCGAAAAGTTCTACATCTTTATACATTTTTCATTACAATCTCCAATGTTATCGACAAGTTCGTATATTATTTTACATGTTTCAGAGACAACGGTCATAGAAAAATTTTCACTTTGTGAATATATTATATAGACACATACTAGTGACTTACTCTTGCTTCGCTCGGGTGCGTCTCCAGCTACGTGCACATCGTGTTGCTACAGTTTAATAGGAAGATTTTCTTAAGAGAAATAATAATTCTGTAATACATTATTTTCATATAACTTTATTACTTAACGCGGTGCACGCCAATAAAGCTTCCAGTCGGCATGACTTTTTCCGACTTCATCAATCAGTCAATCATCAATTTTCAACAATTATTGTCATATTTCGGCCAATTTACACAAAATCTTAGTGAACTATATATACTATACACTTAAACCTTCCTCAAGAATCTCTGCATCTATTGATGAAAACCGTATTAAAATCCGTTCGGTAGTTTTTGAGTTTATCGTGATCAGACAGATATACAAACAGACGCGATAGGGGACTTTATTTTATAATATGTACTGACTAGCGACTTAGCCTCACTTCACTTGTGTCCGGGATATAATAGCGTATAAAAGACGCGTGTACGTCCAAAGAAAAAATATTTTTTGTACCCCAGGAACTTTCGCAGGCGTATACAGAATAATTTTTGTATAAATCCCTAGGTTATAATACATTCAGGTAATATTTTCCGAGAGTAAAAAAAACTAAAAACAAGTAATTACGCTTACAAAATTCCATATTATTATTTTACTCCCAAATGAAAACACAAAAAGTACAAAATTTAAGCTTCTTACGTACAATATAGGATTCCCTACAGTTTAGAAAGCTTCAGTTTTAATTCGAGTCTAAATACTAAGTAAATGGGATTTATCAGAGTTGAGAATATATGTATGTATAATTGTCTTAGTTCTCTGTTACGTCTAATGTCACGGGTTCATTACGGTACAGGATGGAAATGTTTAAGTTGAATTATATGCATAGATATAATAAAATTGTAACTAAACCGAATCTGTACATTAAATATTTTTTGGAAAATCTTATTGAAATAGACATTATTATCGATACAGAGGCCGAATCTATAGTTTTTAGAATTTTTGTCTGTCTGTCTGTAACCGCATCACAAGAAAACCATTAGGCAGGTTTTGATGAAATTTAGCATTATGATAGCTGGTTATCCGAGTCCACATATACGATACTTTTTATTGCGGGAAAATATGTCAGCTCTGAAAAATCTTAAATAATTAATATTATTATTTTATTTTATTTGTGTTTATAAATATCATAATGGCAATACTAAAATAAGATTACTAAATAATGAAGTTTCCTAAAAAAAAGTAATAATTAAAAAAAACTAAATAATTATTTCATATTCAGTTATAAAACTTACTAAAATTATAAAAACATTTAAAATTAAAATTAACAAATATTGTAAGGTACTTTGGTGGCTTTTTGTGTATTTTTTGAATGTTATTCTGTGGGTAGGCTGTCTGTAACAAGTGTATAATGCCTTTGAGACACCTAAAACCTAAATCTCTTCCATGACCATGATTGTAAAGCATTCGAAACGTCGCGAACCAAAAACCAAAATAAATCCGCGAAAAAATCGATATCCGATAATATTTTTTTTATTCTAATTATATTAATAATAAATAATATTGTATCTTATTAAATAAAAAGATAATCTCAAAAAGGTAAAGCTTTATTCCGCAACCCTAAAATTGCCTGAAATATTCAAAACGCCTTCGAGTTGAAGTTTAATTGAATAGAGAGGTCGAGATAGGGATTCACAGAAACAAGATCCGAGGTGAGGTCATTTGAGTTATTCATAAAACTTGGAATTAATTTTACAAGATACAGAGCTTTTCGAAAGTTCTAAATAGACTGTAAAAAGCTTTTACGTGCGGGTTTTGGATTTGTCTATGTATAAATTGAAAAAAATTGGTAACATAAAAAAAAACATTAGTATCAATATAACAAAATAATGTAGAACAAGAAAACAAGTACTAAATGTAGTTCCTACTCATTTTTTTAAGAACTTATATCCATATCCATACTAATACTATAAATGTGAAAGTGTGTTTGTTTGTTCTTCTTTCACGTCGAAATAGAGTGATGGATCGACTTGATTTTTTGTATAAAGATAGTTGGAGGGCTGGAGAGTAACGTGGCTACTTTTTACAGCGGGAAATTATATAATTCCCACGGGAAAACACGTTATAATACAATCCAAAAAAATATTTATGATCAGACTTACTTGAAACTTGGTATTAATGCTCTTCAATAAAATTAAATAAATACCTGTCTAAGCATTTTTCGAAATTCATCCTATAAGGGTGTAAAGAAGGGGATGAAAGTTTGTATGAAACCTACCTTTTTAGATTACATAGGTATACATTTTTAGATATAGATTTTTTTTGTAGTTTCAGAGCGAGCGAAGCCGCAGATTCTATTGTTATATTTCAAAGGGCTTAGACAGCGTTTTCATTGAAAGCTACCAGGTGGCTTATTTTTTTCCGACACCTCCAACAAATATCGTTATATTTTAGCCAATATATACAGAAAATAAACAAGTTATATACTAAACGCTTCCTCTTGAATCACTATCTATTAAAAAATAGCATCAAAATCCGTTGCGTAGTTATAAAGATCTAACCATACATAGGGACAGACAGACAGCGGGGAGCGATGTTTTATACTATGTAGTGATTTTCAATAAATTAAGTTGACCAATAAATACCTCTCAAGGCATTTTCATAACAAAGATCGTTAAAGATTAAGGAACAAAGCCTTAAATTCGTTGACACAAAAATTAATGACCAAAGTCCTGAGACCGTCCATCGAAAATGTATATTATATATAGGTGAAGCTCTTGAAAGGGTCGTTTTTGTTTGGCTCATGTAAGAGGATAATATATTTTCCTTTCAAAAGGTATTACAGCTTATACTTAAAGAAAATCTTTCTAATATTATAATTGGCCTTTTATATTATAATTTTGGTAAGAGCTGATCGTTGTCCTAGAAATTATGATTATAATAACTGGGGAAAAATGATAAGAACTTAAGAACTTAAAGTTTGTTTTTGGCATTTCTACAAAAAATAATGTTGAATAATAATATTATTTTAATATATCTATTAAAGAAATAAAAGTTAGTTTGACGGTAATTAATATGAATGATATAGGTCTCTAAATTTTTATCAAGTCGCACTATATAATATTTTATTTTATATTACGACCTAGAGTACATCGGAAATAATGGCAGTTTACTTACACTAGATGTCTTTATTGGTTTGGAAATACGAGAATCAGTCGCAGTATACACACAGAATCGTTATGAATCAGACACTGAGCACTAATTTCACTCCACTTTCCTCCACTTTTTCACTTCTTTCGACTAAACATTCTACACAAGTCCGTCCTTTCTATATGCATTAACGAAGAACATTTTAGTAATTAACCATAAATATTTTTCTGTTTTCAAATATCGCCAGTCAACACATAAATGCTTGTGATCAAATAAAAAAGGTATTAAAGTATTTATTATACTTATGAATAAAATTGCAATATCTACCTGTGATTTCTAAATAGCTATTATATTGAGGTTATTTTGAAGTTATTTAAACGACGCCCACCCAAAAAACCGGTAAGAATTAGTATGTTTGTACTCGCTCATTTTCAAAATGACTGAATCGATTTTAATGGAGCTTTTCTAGTACGTAAAATACCAAGAAATAAGAATGTAGACTGTTGTTTTTAACCCTAAAAACGTTCCTGCAACAAAACGGAAGTTCTAGAATTTTTTAGAATAGATTATAGTGAGAGCTGAAATAAAATGATCGGCAAAACGGTTCGCTAGTAGTACTTGGCTACTGTAAGAAAATCTAGTTCGCATAGATAACTGTTATACGATAAAAACTTAAACTTAGCATGTTCCTGTCCAATAAGCCTTTTAACATAAAATCGACATCCATAAAAGTTGATTACCGCTCAGGGCTATTTATTGACGTAATATGATCTTGTTAAGAGATTAGACTAGACTCCTCTGGCTTGCCTCATTGTGTTTATGGGCTCCCATTACAGATTACTGCAAATACTTTTATCTACCACATATCTTTCGATTTTTCACATTACTGGTACCTGTTTGGATTTCTTATATTTTCAAACTGTGGTGAATGTTTGTTTTGGACATATCTAAAAACATTTATCCTGGAAAAGATCTCTTTATCTTATTTTAATCTAAAACAATCGTATCTAAAAAATATTCGAACAGTTCTTAATGTAACTGTATTCTTAACTTTGCCATTGTTCGCCCCTCTATCGTGGTGTATAATTATTTTTTTCTTTGTCAGCTCTTATTTTCCCTTCCCCGAGTTAGCGAGGAAATTATTCAAATGCAAAGTAAAAAAATATTTTGCATGTAAATCCAGATTTGTTATAATGGTCGGGTGTTGCAGACTAAACTGATTTAGCGTTTCCGATTTGTAATTATTTTGTTCGGCGAAAATTGCTTTATTATTGTATACTAGCGGCTCACCCTCGCTTCGCTCGGGTTTGTCGCTAGTTACGTTTTAAGTAGAGATAAATAGTTATTAGCCAGCGCTAGCCATATAGTTTTCGTTAATTTTTCTGATGTTTTAATACTTATTATCCTATTCCGGACTAAGAGAAATCCAAAAATTCAAATATCATAAAAATTGGTCCAGCCGTTCTTGAGTTTTATGTCACGTCACACGGGAACGCAATCGAACGGGATAAAAAGTAACCCATGTCCGTCTCCTGGGTCTAAGCTACTTCCCCACCAATTTTCAGCCAAATCGGTTCAGCCGTTGTTGAGTTATAAATAGTGTAACTAACACGACTTTCTTTTATATATATAGATGTGAATGCGAAAGTTTTTGAAATATTTCTTTTGTACTTTTATAACTTTATAAGACGTACGGATTTAGTAAATCGCTTGACTAACCGCAGGTTAATGTATCAGAAAATATACTTTATTTATTTCTAGCCCAAGTATTTTTGAGATATTAATTTAATTTAAAAAGAGCCAGTGTAATGATTTCATAGGAAAATGTACTTTTGCTGAGAAAAGCCAGCAAGTAACTCAACAGTTGCTCTTTAAATATTGTGTCTTAGTGTTTATAATTAAATATAATATGTAGCTGTTCTACAAAAGTGTGAGATAATTTTCTCTCATATGTTTCGGTGTACCATGCGGGTTGCTCCTGGTTTCTTCTCTGAGAGTAGAGTGGACCGAGAACGCAAACCTTTGGTTATGTGAGCAGACCTGCCGTCGGGGCGTCGTGGTTAAGTGCATAAGCGATTCTGCTACGGTATTCCCATTAAAACAGAGGTACCGCTGGGTATTAGTGGGTAGTACTGGCTTCTCTAGCACATAACCACCTGTATGTTTGCAGGTGGTGTGCATAAATGCTTTTACCAACATAAAAAAAGTAATCCATAGGCTAATTAGGACGTACATGTGGATAAGTCGCTCGTATGTTATTATCGAGGATCTATTTATCATGTCCTTTTGTTTGTTTCCCTAAATTTTTGTTGGTTTTTCACGCTAAAAAGATTATATTGATGTCATTTTCTTCATAATTATATGATTATAAAATTTAAATTCTCTTTGCAATGATATCCCGTTTAAAATACAGCCTTTAAGATTAAATATAGCTAAGTTTATAATAATTTTGTGTTAATTACCACCTACATACAAAAATTGATAACAATATTTTTCGGATCATAATCAAATGTGGTATGTTTTAGAGGTTCCAAAGATAAACGTCTTCTTAGGTTGGAGACATATTTAATAATCAGAATATAATAAGTAATTTTATAATAAAGCTTAGCTTAATGGGTGGTCGACCATATATGGATGATACATGAGAGATTGATGATACATTACTAAAGTATGGCTTACAATACTTAATGCTATATATCACTATACTAATGCTATACTATATTATGCTATATTATACTATACTTAATGCATAAACATTTTACACTTCAATAAACTAGAAAAGGACCAACAAATGAAATTACAGTAAGCTGCTAGTTATATAAAATATGTTATAAAACCTTAAATACTTATAAAACGTATAAACATTATAATTAATCTTGTACCTATCGTTATTAATATGCACACTGTGTTTATCAGTAATGGGCTGTGCAATTTATGTTTGTATCGAAATATTAAATAATGGATCTACATAGATAATTATAATCTCTACTAGCGGACCCGACAGACGTTGTCCTGTCTACACGTCTTTAATTTGAAAATTTCAAACTTTTTGTAATAATTTTTTTGATGAAAATTATTATTCAAATTGTGAATCTAAACCATTCCCAGATCCCCTTGAACACACACAAAAAATTTCATCAAAATCGGTCCAGTCGTTTGAGAGAAGTTCAGTGACATACACACTCACAGAAGAATTATATATATAAAGATTGATAAACCAAATGGAGGAAGTAGACAGTGTCCAACTATCATGGCTCGGAGGATATGTAAAAACGACAATCTTACGCAAGAATGATGATCATTCTTAGTTCGTGTTAATTTCCAGTAAATTATTAAAATTGAAAGCGCACTTGTGAGTTTCAATGAGATTGGCCGCCATGGCTAATATTTTGCCTGGGTGTTCCTACCGTGTAACGATTACACATTACCTTTAATTTATATGAGAGCACTTAGAATGGAGTGGTAAAGCTGTTTTGATCAGTGTCCATTGATCTTGTTTTATTTAAAACTTAATATTTATTTCAAACTACTTATCTATACTAATATTATAAAGAGGAAAGATTTTTTCGTTAGTTTGTACCGAATAAGCTCCGAAACTACTAGGCCCATTTAGATGAGACCCCAGAAAGGACATAGGATAGTTTTTATCCTGAAAATCTCCCTTAAGGGGATGTAAATAGGGAAGAAAATTTGTATGGGGAATCAATTTAGGAACGAAACCGAGCTAAGCGGGGGTGATTCCCTAGTATAAAATAAAACGTTTTATTAAATTAGATTTTGCTGAATCTAAAATAATAGAATCTAAATAATCAAGTTTGGCGATAATTTTATGTTAAACTTTTACCTATGATAATATATAATATGGGAGAGACATATTATACGTATGCAGTGGACGAAAGAAGCCAGTTGACGATAAGATACTGAATATATTGTTCCATTTGTTCCCAGTTGTATGGCAGGACTGGCAAGTACATGTAACATCGACCCCATCAGAGGTGGGCAGCCCGGCGCTCCTCACGTGTGCAGTCCCCGCCGCGGTGCGAGAGCACGCTTCCGTTGCGGCCTGGTATAGGGATGAAGCTGTGATATCAGCTAGCGATCACTTTTGTAAGTATTTTTTTTATATTTTCTTTTGTGAAATGTGGTTATTAATTAAAAAATAGGGCTAAAATATTTTTTAATTTATAATGAAATTATTCATAGGGGTAGTGGAAATTACTTAAGTGCGGAAAAACGACGAAACCGTGAAGAAAAAGAAAAAGAAGGAGTACTGAGTAGTGGAATGCTGTGTGTGAATAAAAGCTTAAGTTTCATTTCAAAATTTAAAAAATAGTCAAATATGCTTTTTTTTAAACATGAAATTTATATATATATATATATATATATATATATATATATATATATATATATACTCGTAGCTTTTCAAATATCCTGTTTTAATGAAAACTTTTTAAAAAAAATGGCGTAAGTTTGACAGATTTTTTAACAATTCTGTAAATTTTTCCTCTTGATTCAAATAAATGTTTCATGAGACTCCTTAATTCAATATTAGTCATAGACTAAAGTTAACTTCTTCCTTGTTTTCTTTGTGTTTCCGTCTTGGAATATATTATGTAAAGTTATTTTCTTGAAAATAGAAATAAAATATGTAAAATTTATTATCACTGTCCAATAAATTAAAAGAAAAAAAAACATTTATTATTACTTCTTTTTTTGTCAATATATAAATAAAGTTACGTAAATAAATAATTGTCAACATTAAATAAAAAATTTAATAAATAGACAAATAAACAATAAATTATCATAATTAATTTGTTAAACTTTTGCTGTAACGTGATCCTTAGATCTGGCTGACCTGATTTTAAATAAATAATAATGACATACACATTGAAAGAAATATCACTACATAGTATAAAACAAAGTCGCTTTCTCTGTCCCTATATCCCTATGTATGCTTAAATCTTTAAAACTACGCAACGGATTTTGATGCGGTTTATTTTAATAGATAGAGTGATTCAAGAGGAAGGTTTTAGTATATAATTTGTTAAGTTTTTGTATACATTGGCTAAAATATAACGATATTTGTTGGAGGTGTCGGAAAAAATAAGACGTCTGGGAGCTTTCAACGAAAACGCTGCCTAAACCCTTTGAGATATAACAAAATAATGTATGGTGGAATTGTGTATCTTATATAGGTCTACAGAAAAGTCCGCGATGGCATATGTCTATCTCTTAAGGATAACATACTATATCCATTTTAATTTAAAACGTACCTAGGGACGAACCCGAGCGAAGCGAGGGTGAGTCGCTAGTGAATATATAAAGAAATATCCTTAATAACTGAATCAAAACAAAAAATGATTTTTAGTATTGTAAATATGTAAGGTACTTTGGTGTCATTTTTGTATTTTTTTAAAATGTTAAAAAGTATGTAAAATATTTTCAGCTGGCCCAACCTTATTAGTGGACGAGGGTTGGAAGTTGATCGTGCGGGCAGTTCGCGTAGACGACTCACGAGCGCAATACTCTTGCTCCGTCCTGGACTCGCTAACTGGAGAGCGTCGGAAAAGTTCCCCTATTAGCATCGATGTAGCACGTAAGTTAATACTTCCATCTATACATGTTATTTATTTGAAAGTAAATCTGTCTATCAGTCTGTTCTTTTCACGCTTTAACTGCTAAGCGGATTTCAATGAAATTTGGCTAGGATATAGGTTATATCATGGAAAAAGACCACCTTCGTCCAGCTTACCAAGCGAATGAAACTGTGGACGAAAGCTCGTTAACATTATATAAAAAGAGAATTAACTGACTGATTTATTAGGAATTATTTTATTTACTTATGACTCATTTGTATACTATTTTATATATTTATTTGTATACTATTTGAAAACATTCATGTTTAGCTTCATGCTTAGTTCTATGACACTCTGTCTATATGTATTATTTTTTAGTACACGGTACAGGCATAGGCTACTTTTAGATACTTAGTAATGCATCAGAGCCATGTAAGGGTAAGTTCGTTTATAAATGTATTCAGCCCTTTTTAACGTCCCACTGCTGGGCACGGGCTTCCCTTCAGTACGAGGGGGATCAGGTCATAGTCCACCACGCTGTTTAAGTGCGGGTTGGCGGGTTCACGATGTTTGCCTTCACCGAAAGGCAAATGGTAATAATGTTGGAAATGATTCGCACATGAAAATATCAGAGGTGCGAGACCCGCGACTTGAACACGCTTCACTCGGTTTCCCAAGTGAGCATGTTACCACTGGGCTACCACTGTCTTAGTTTATATATAAATAATGTTACTTAAATCTGCCTATGTTACCACCAGCTATGAGTGCCTCATCTGCCCCCCGCACGGTGTTGCCCGGCACGTGGGAGGCGAGTGCGCGGCGCGGTGGAGACGCCGTGCTACCATGTCTAGTACACGCTAACCCTCTGCCTACTATCACGTAAGTAGCTTGATTTATTTTATTTATTATTCCTAATTGTTGTATTCTGCCCTTTTTAACGTGCCGTTGCTGGACACGGGCCTTCCATTATACCACCAGGGGATACCAGCCATAGTCCATTACGCTAGCCAAGTGCGGGTTGGCGGACTTCACATGTTGTTTTTTCAGACATGCAAATTTTCTCATGATGTTTTCCTTCACTGTAAGAAGTAGAAAATATCAGAGATGCGAGACTCGAGCATTGAACCCGCTTCACTCGGTTTCCCAAACGACCGTGTTACCACTGGGCTACCACTGTCTATTATTCCTAATTGTTAATCACCGTTAAATTTTAGTTAAGCTGTAAATATTTTGTATTAATTGCTGCAAGTTCGCGACGTGTTCATTCGTATTTATTACTGTAATAAAAAAGGTATATCATATTATAATCTTTGGTATATGAAATTTCAGTAAATCTTATTTAAAACCAGTAAACCTTAATAAGTGAAACATTCAAAATCACGGACACTTTATATTTATTTGGCTGTGAACATTTGATACGCAAAGCTGTATTACTTTTTGTGTTACAGAAGAAAGTTCAAAGGGCCCTAGGGCAATATTGCTACCCTTAATGCATCGGTATAACCGTTATATACTGCTCTAACAGCCTGAAGGCACTATTAACCTCAACTTGTTTATGAACTAATGTTGCTGGGATTTGGGAATATTGACTAAAATAAACTGATATGTTCTATTTATACTAGAGACTCCCCGTAGCTTTGCTCGGGTGCATCCTTAGTACGCGAATTTTATTCACAATTTTATGGGTTTTTTTCGCGGAACCCTGATTTTTTTCTGAAATAAAAGTAGCCAAAAATACTCCACACAATATTAGCTATCTGCCAGTGATAGTCTCGTCAAAATCGGTCCAGCAGTTTCGGAGATTAGCCGGAACAAACAGACAAATATTAAAATATTTTTTTTTCTTATAAGTAAGTATCGTATGTACTTTTATATGTATTTATTAAAAAGCTGATATTTTGACATTACAATCAGACACTTCAATTTTATTTATCTGTATAAATGTGTCAAATGTTCAATTTTTTTTTAAACAATATTTATGGTCTAAGCACGCGTTTGTAATTTTATTAACCGACTTATAAATTGTGTATGCAACGCGATATCTTCATTGGTGAATCGATTTTAATTATATCTTTTAAATGTATCCTTATTCTTAAGGATAGTCTACATATAAATTTCCAAAAAAAAACTATTATTTATGATATTATTTATATGCGAATACGTATAACAGGTAACTCAATTTATTACACTACAACTTTGCTATGTTTTAATACCTACTTTTTGTTATTGTAAGTGTTTTGCGCTAGTTAAATAGAAAAAAAAATAATACTATACACCAGCTTATGAGGTTCCCAGAACGAGTGCGGTATTAACAACAATATTTCACTCGCAACTCCCCACCGGATATTTCTTGCATAATATATCCATCGCTATATCCGTTACACGGATATTTCTCATCCGGCCGTCAACGATTTGAAAACAGGAACGGACAAATTGTGCTTCACCCCGATACATAACCGGATGCTAAAATATAACTGTACGGGTATTTACAAGTTTAATAACTAGACGGTTGCCGTGGTTTTACTCGTGTTTTAAAAATACTTTTTTTAGATATGAAATTCAATAAAGAAACTTTAAGATGATGTTTGAGAAATAAGCAAAGTTAGTATATAATTACAAATAAGTTCTATGATTTTTTATGTTACTAACATTATAAATGAGAAAGTTTAGATGTTTGAATGGATGTTTGTTACTCAAAAACGCCAGAACGGCTGACGGGATCTGGATGAAATTTGGCATAGTTAGATTATACTCCGCGATAGCATATAGGCTACTTATTATATCGGTTCCTGAAGGATAGATTTGTTATTGTCCTTCTAGAGGCGAACCCGAGCTAAGCAAAGGTGAGCCGCTAGTAAATATATAATTTATTCTTTATAATAATTCAAATTCAAAATATTTTATTCAGCATTAAATTATTACAATTTTTTACTGAACGCCATGAGTCTACTACCAGTTGGGAAAGAAGAAGCCTCAGACCTTAGAAGAACTGGCGAAAGAAACTCAGCGGGACTAATATTACTTCATTATCTTTTTTATAAAGTTACATTATAAATTACAATATTTCTACAAATTTTATATAACATAATATACTGCATAATATTATCCAATTTTAAAGTTTATTACTTCATCTGATTAAAAAAGGTTTACTTTTGAATTGAATTGACTTTTAATTTCTCAAACATCAAGATATTTTTTTAATATTCTTTGTATAACTTTACGACAGGTAATTTCCGCTGACTAATGGCACAATTTCCAATAATAAAAAATATCTAATATTTTTTAGATTAAAACATTTCAGGAAAATGTTATTCAATTTAGTCTAAAAATCCTTTAACTGCAGAAGGTAACCGGACGAAGATTTTAGATTCTCTATTGTGTCATTACGGCGGGTACCTTTTACATTGGTTAAATTTTTAGCCTTGTGTTATTAATATAATACAAGGCTAAAAATTTAACAGATTTCTTCATACGAAAAACGACCCTTTTAAACGTCCCACTGCTGAGTGCGGGCCTCCTGTCTATACGAGGGTGATCAGACCATAGTCTTCCACGCTGGCAAAGTGTGGGTTGGCAGACTTCATATGTCTTTGGAAAGCTGATTGGGTTCTCTTACCCGTGTAGGTTACCTCACAATGATTTTCTTTACCGTAATAAATAAATTATATTGCAAATGGTTCTCACGTGAGAATATCAGAGGTGCAAGACCCGGTATTTAAACCCACTACACTTCAAATTAGTATTCATGTTTATATTTAAAAAAATATATTATTTAAAAAAAAAAATAAGTCTCGATATGAATTTGAAACTATAAATATTTTATTATTTACTATTACAAGAATCTTTTTAGTTTCGTAATATCTTCTTTATTATCATTGTGCGATTATATTATTGTGATTTTGTCATTATAATAGTATACTAGTGACAAAAATATATACATTACTTGACCTTCAGATGCACAAAGGCTAGCTCAAACGACAATGCGACATAACATCCAGTTTTTGTTGCACAGACAGTAACCTCTAACTATCCAACGCTAATGGAAACAAAAAGGTTATTAATGAAAGGTTTTAGTTACTTCAGTCATAGTATATACGCAAACGATTATATTTACTAGAATTCTCCGAGTGTTCGAACTTCGACCATGATTATTATAGATTACTAAAACAAAAAGTAAACAGATCGGTTCACAAACAAAATATTTATTTTAATAAATTAAAAAAAAAATAATGTATTTTTAGGTTTATATGAAAATATTAGCTTTCTACGCTATATCTCCATACAAACTTTAACTGTGTCAAATTTCATATTCCTCCGTCCGCGTAATTTTCTTAAAAAGTGATACAAAATTTTTCTTCACGTATTAATACATAATTCTCAATTTAACCGCGGACTTTGACAATAAACAAAGAGTATTTAAGCGTGTGTGTGTCAAATACATGGTATCGTGTGTAATGTTTTTTTTTATTGATTTAATGTATTTTTTATGCATAGTTAAAAAAAAATTTTTGGCATTCTGCTCTCCTTCTCTATATAAACTATGAGTGTGGGAAATTTCATACTCCTCCGTCCGCGCAATTTTCGTAAGAGTTACAAAGTTTTTGCTTCACGTATTAACATATAGATTGCTAAGTTTAACTGCTTTGTTAATGTAGTAGATGGCGTGTGGTTAAAATTTACATGTAAATCTTGGGCTCAGATCTACTTTGTACATCCATACAAATATTATAAATGTGAAAGTGTGCTTGTTTGTTTGTTTGTTTCTTTGTTTCACGTCGAAACGGAGTGACGGATTGGCGATCTAATTCCCATGGAAAAACACGTTGTAATACAATCCAAAAAAATATTTATGATCAGAATTACTTGAAACTTGGTATTAATGCTTTTCAATAAAATTAAATAAATACCTACGTGTTTTAGCATTTTTCGAAATTCATCCTATAAGAGGGTGAAATAGGGGATGAAAGTTTGTATGAAACTACCTTTTTAAAGATTTTTTGTAGTTTTAGCGCAAGCGAAGCCGCGAGTTCTGCTAGTTCTACATATATTGGATTTGACTTTTGATTCATACATCTGACAAGACATTCTATATTGTAAAGATTCTATAATGTATTTGAATCGTTTGCTCGTTTGTCCCTTTCGTTTTTACCATCAAAATTTTCGTCTGTACCTCGATACTAACCACAACAAACCCCATATCTAGCTAACGCAAGTATGTAAAACTAGTTATCATTTAGTTAATTTTACTCTTAAAGTATTTTCTAATGGGATCAGGGTTTCGTTGAACATTTAGTAAGAAGGAATGTCACAGTCCCCTATGCTGAACTAAGATTATCACCCCATCGCAAATTTATTAGCAAAAACAAAATCTATGTACCAAATTATACCAGAATCCACACACCTTAATTGAGTCACAAAAATCTAAACATATTTACAACGTTTTATAATTATACTATGTATGTATAAACAGGCAAAGCCACACCAATTCAGTACCTTTTCCTGCTCTGTTTGTTAACCGATTTTTTTATTTAGTTATTGACAAGCTTTAATGTTATCAATAAAAAAAATGTTAATGGTTGAACACTAGTTAATATGATTTTGATAATTCATTTATTGTCAAAGAGAAATATTGGTGGTCCAGATAAATTCATACCTTATAATACTACAAAAATTATAGGCATCTGGGTGCAAAGGAATACTTCAACTAAAAACTTCGTGCGATCGAGGCGAGAAGTCTTCAGGTGAAAGCAAATTAGAACGAGGTAATGAGAGCAGGTTTCTGCCGCAATGAGTCGCCTGGCAATTACTTTAGGGGCAGAGTTACTACACAGGGAATAATATCCCTATGTAGTCTACTCTGCCCCTTCTCTTTTATATTTTTCGAGTTCTTTTATAATTCTTTAGCCTTAATCGCTTAACATTCGTATTAAACTTGGTAATTTAATATATAAGTATACATATTATTAAAATATTAAGTCTGTGTTGACGAATGAATGACTTATATTGCTCAAATTCGTATATTTAAAACTTTATTGTAGGTCCAAAAACCTTTTTTTCTCTGTGTACGAGTACTATCGTCTTGCCTAATTCTAACAACATCGCATATCGCAATTTCGATTTCCGTTCGGAAATTTTTATTCAATACAGCCTTCCTTGTGCTCTCGTATCACAATATGATTTTTATCAACATCATATTCACATAATATTTGAAAATGACAACATAAAATATTTGAAAATTATAACATAAAGCCAAAGATTTTTTTTATTTTTGTTTATTTTTGTAGTTTAAACGCAGGCGAAGCCGCGGGTTTGGCTAGTATAAAATAATATTTTACACGTATTACGTGCAAATTATACATACTTTAAAACGCGGAAAATCAAAACTATACACATATTTAAAAAAAATTGCCGTCCATTGCTCAAAGCATATAAAACTGTTAGTCATAGCTAGAAACTGCCTTATTCTTCAAATTAATGTTAATAGTATTCCATCCAATCATAAACACTGACGCTAATAAAGTGCAATAGAAAAGAAAATATGTTCCAATTTTACAAGTTTATTCTTTTGTCCTTGGCGTTTGTCACGATGCTTGGGGCCAACTGTGCACAGCAACAAGTTAAGCAGCCCGTCAGACGACAAGATAAATATGTGGGGGACTGTACGGTGGTGTTTGGCAAAAAAATAATTAAAGAAAAATGTTAAAAAAATAGATTTTTTTTTTGATATTAAACAAGTTTATAACGACGTTTCTATCTAACGTTTCATATAATACATAAATTTAAATTTCGATAGAATTTCATAATCATATCTTGAAAATGAAAATAAAAATTATTCTGAAATTATAGGTAAATAAAGAACTTCGCTAGTTACACTTCTACTTTTTAATACTTTAACTAACTTCAATAACGCTTAAATTAATATTAATGAAAAACCAACACCTACAACAACCTATTCATTGACGCGATTTCAATGAGTCTAAATACGATATCACTGCAGTATTTTAGTAAAGAGGTGAGTAACTTCCAGATTCCAGTGTTTTAGGTAGCCACATCATTGCAATGTCATTAAAGGAACGGGATAACAAGTTTCGTATCAATTACATCTGCCAAAGCTGTCAAGAAAAGAGCTGATAGCCTGCAAACGGTTGACCGGATTTTTTTAATTTGTAGCTAAGAACATTCTCGATCAAGTCTCCTTTCAAACGAAAAGAAAACGAAATTAAAATCGATTAAAGCGTTTGGGCGATATGATGCCACAGAAAGACATTATATATATATATATATATATATATATATATATATATATATATATATATTTAGGTTAAACTTATAACTCCCCTCTTTTTGCATCGGGGCTTAAAAAAAATTTCGAATGTTTAAACAGCAATCATGGTTATGGGATATACTAAAGTTTTAGACGTCTCAAAGGTTATAATATAGTTAACACAGATGGCATCTGTCCTCAAAATTATAAATTAACTAGCATTGCCCGGGGCTCCGCCCGCGTTTAGTGACCAAAAACCAAATTCTTAGGTGTTACAGAATTGCAGTTTTTGTATTTTTTCTCGGAAATGAGATATTTTCCCGCGGTAAAAAGTATCCTATATGTTGACCCGGATAACCAGCTATCACCATATCAAATTTCATCAAAATCTCTTTAATGGTTTTTATGTGATGCGGTAACAAACAGACAGACAGACAAACAGACAGACAAAAATTCTAAAAACTATATATTCGGCCTCTGTATCGTGATTCGTTAATCATGTTTCCTTCAATAAGATTTTCCAAATAATATTTAATGTACAGATTCGGCTTAGCTACAATTTTATTATATGTATAGATTTGAAAGAACGAAGTTACAAGTGGAAGTTGGAAGTAAGAAGATTTCGGCAAAGGCGGCAAATTTTACTGTGACTAGTCAACTGTGCAGGTGATATAAGGCACAGACACAATGTACATTCTTCAATTCTGTCACTCTCATGCTCTGGTAGGACGAAAATTTGACACGACCAGTGAGATATCAGGCGCAGGACGTTTACGTGCTCTTCAAGGCACGGGGCTAAAACAAAGCCAACTTCCAAACTCTGGGTGGTCAATAGAAGCTTTATGAACTTTTATTTAGATCCATATTGTCCACTGAACAAGAGAATTGAAAAAGGAAGCCACAGAAAGTATATTTATTTTTTAGTAAATACATAACTCATATACTATATTGTGTGATGGCAGAGAACTCTCGTTGTGCGAGTGTGATTTACACTTGACTGAGTTGTTCTATGAACTTTGACTTTTATGGCCCATTTCTTCCCTAATATTGCTACTGTATATTTACGATTTTATAAAAAAAATATAATGTCCTAATGTGAATTTTTTTATAGAAATTTCATAAATATGTAGAATGTAATATATTAATATGTATATAAATATGTATATACAGTTAAATATCAAATGAAATTCATCGAATACAGAAGATGAAGTAAAATAACATGTACTCGTATGTCACAATTTTGTTCACGGTTTACTGGCATTGCTTAGCGGAAGTTGTATAACATTGCACGAAAGCCTACAATTAATTTATAGTATAAAACAAACAATACACGTTTGTCTGTTTGCAACGATTTGAACGATTATGCTGAAATTTTGGTAAATTGTAACTCATCGCTCGGGAAGGTTTACCTCCAAAATGCTATAAAGTTATATAATATCACTAGTGACTTACTTTCGTTTCACTTAGGTGCATCCCTGGGTAAGTTTGAATTTTTTTGAGCAGAACCCCAATTTTTTTTCTTAAAAAAACATAGCCTTAGCTACTCCTTAGAACAACAGCAGTGAAAGTCTCGTCAAAATTAGTCCACCCATTTCATAACAAACAGACAGACAAATTTCCTAAAAATTGTGCTTTTTCATATAAGTAGGTACTGTATATAATTTCATATAATATGTACATTAAGTAAAAAGCTGTTATTTTGACATATTACAAACTTTATTTATCTGTATAGATTATTTATTTATTTAATTGGTAATCAAACAGTGTTACAGTATTAAATAGAATTGTACATTGTACATAAAGGACAGTTACAATAAGGCCAAAATTAGATTACACTAAAAATACATTAATAATAAACAACAGGCATTAAAAAGGTAAAGCTAATTTAAAATTATACACAATCAGAACTTGTATCGAGCCTGCTTTTTGTTTAGTTAGTTTGTAAACTAACCTAAGCCTTTTGCTAGGAAGCCTATTTTTATCCTGGAAATAACCCGAATGTCTTTGTAAACATTAAAAATACGTAAATCAACTGAATAAAAGGTTTTGCTAAAATCGTGTAAAACTATAAGATAGTATGAAGGCAGTATAATAAGTATAATATTTATTAAAGCAAATTTGAAAAAAATACGTAATATAGATTTTATGTATGTATTCAGCCCTTCTTAACGTCCCACTGCTGGGCACGGGCCTCCCTTCTATATGAGGGGGATCAGGCCATAGTCCACCACGCTGGCCAAGTGCGGGTTGGCGGACTTCACATGTCTTTCGAAAACTTCCTAGGTTCTCTCAGACATGCAGGTTTCCTCACGATGTTTTCCTTCACCGTAAGGCAAGTGGTAATCATATTGAAAATGATTCGCACATGAAAATATCAGAGGTGCGAGACCCGGGATTTGAACCCGCTTCACTCGGTTATCTATTACTTATTGCTAAAGGTATTCTACTTTTCGCCAGATAAAGATAAAAAATATATTTCTTTTTATCTGTTATAGAGGTTACTCCAAAAAGATTTAATAATAATAACAATAAATATTTTAATTTTGGTATTTAATTTTGGTTTTTGGTTCCCGATGTTTCGAATGCTTTACAGCAATCATGGTCACGGGACTAAGGTTGTAGACGTCTCAAAATCCGCGAAATAATCTTAAAAGATAGTTTTATTTACAATGACAAGTATTCGCGTAAATCTAAGAAAGTATAACAATAAATATTCATACAGACAAGATCTCTCTGCGATTTTATAGTTAAACAAATTCTGCATAGCAAATTGGAAAAAATATATAAGAGATACAATCTATACTAATATTATAAAGAGGAAAGATTTTTGTTTGTTTGTACCAATAAGCTCCGAAACTACTCAACCGATTTATATAAATTTGGTAAGAAAATAGTTTGAGACCCTATGAAGGCCGTAGGATAGTTCTTATCCCGGAAATCATCCCTTAAGGGAGTGAAAATGGGGAAGAAAGCTCGTATGGGGAAGCAATTAGGAACGAATCCGAGCAAAGCGAGGGTGAGTCGCTAGTATAAAATAATATTTATGGCTATTTACGTTGTATATATATATCGTTAATGCTTTACGTACAGTGTTTTTCAAGTAAGCTGACGTATGCCAAGAATATAAATATGTATAATTTGGTACTTTTGCTCATAATGTTCTTCGTGTGTTGTGTGTTGATGTTTGTACCAGTTCATAGTTTAGATATCAGACGGTGCGGAAGTGACAATTTTATAATTAACATTGTTACTGTATGTGTTTCTGTTGAATAAAATCTAAAAAACACTTAATATCAAATATGTGGTTTTATTTTTGATTAATCATAAGAATAATCTTAATCGCTGTGTTTTTTACCCGACTGTGCGACGCAAAGGAGGGTAATGTGTTTATTAGCCTATGTATGTACTATGTATGTACATATTCATAAAAGAATATCTAGGTAAATTTCTAAGAAATCTATTGTTAACTGTAACGCCGGCGTGTCCGCGGTCGTTGAGGGAATAATTACTACAATATGTATGTCTCCGATAATAATATAATAATAATAATATAGGGTTTTTATTTTTATAATATAGGTATTTTTTATTCATGTTCTGTAACCCTTGAACATATTATGTATGGTAAGAGACACATAATGTCTCGCAAGGAAATAGGATAAAGTTTTATTATAATCTCAATATTATATAATATAAATAAATATATTAGGACATCTAGTTCCATGGTAAGCTACGAGGCTTGTGTTATGGATACCGGATGGTTAATGTATTCAGCTCTCTTTAACGTCCCACTGCTGGGCGCGGGCCTCCCTTACATACGAGGGGGATCAGGCCATAGTCCACCACGCTGGCCAAGTGCGGGTTGGCGGAATTCACATATCTTTCGAAAACTTGCTAGGTTCTCTCAAACATGCAGATATCCTCACGATGTTTTCCTTCACCGTAAGGCAAGTGGTAATCATGTTAAAAATGATTCGCACATGAAAATATCAGAGGTGCGAGACCCTGGATTTGAACCCGCTTCACTCGGTTTCCCAAGCGAGCGCGTTACCACTGGGCTACCACTGCCAACCATGGATGGTTAATACACTACACATATACAGACATTGCTTCCCTATACAAACTTTCATCCCCATTCTCACCCACTTAAGGGATGATTTCCGGGATAAAAAGTATTTCACTCACTCACTTTTTATATCATGTAATTTAAAAAAAATCTTATTTTAGTTATTTTTCCCTTTAAATTTTCTTCTATGCAAAACTTCCTAAGAATAACAAACATAAAAATAAAAAATTATCCAATTTGGTGCAATCGATCCGAAGTTATGTGCGTACATACATTTCGGTAATTCATTTTTATTTATATAAACATAAACACCCATGACTGGAGTACAAACATTAGCGCTCATCATACAAATGAATGCCTTTAATGGGACTCGAACCCGTGACCGCTGGCACAGCAAGCAGGATCACCACAAATTGAGTCAAACGTGTCGTCAAATAATATATTCGTTTATATTATTATTATTATTTCCAATTTATGTGATCAATATCAGTAGATACATGGGTACCATGAAGTTTAAATCTGTTAATATGTTTTATAACAACTGCTGTATGACGTAAAGAGTGAGCTGTAACTGGGTTCTATTCATATTTATTAAAAAAAATACGGACAAGTGCGAGTTGGGCTCGCTTACCGAGGGTTCCGTACAAATTTGTAGGAAATCGGTTTAACTTTAACTCTCAACTTTTTTATTTTTTGGATTTTTTCCTATATTTGTACTGTAAGACCTTGCTTTATGACAATTTTCGTGATTCTAGGTCTAGGGAACTAACATATAGGTTTTCGACCAAAAAGCTATAGGGTACTTCCGGTTGACCTATATTTGTCAATTTTGGTTAAAAACAAGATCTTACAGCACAAGTAAAGGGAAAATTCCTAATAATAAAAAAAGTTGTAAATTAAGGTAAATTTTGGTACTTACAAGCTTTCGCGAAAACCTAAAGCCCATATCTTTTTATCGTGTTGACTCAGGACCTTGATTTTTATACACTGAATAGGACTATAAACTTCAGTATCTGGTATAAATTTCAACTTGCTAGGTCCACCCGTTCCTGAGAAAATCGGTGGTGACACACGAACAGACAGACGGAGAGACGGACAGGCGGACAAATGGACAGACAGAAAGATGGACAAGAGAGTGATCTTATAAGGGATCGGTTTTTACCCTATGAGGTACGGAACCCTAAAAATACATCATTCATAAAAGGTTCAGTGTGATACCAAAATAATTGCACAAACTACCATCTTTTGTTAGTTCGATCTAATAGAACTTTAAAACTACTATTTAAGACGGATAGAATTGATCATTGTTCTAGGATAAAGGCTAGTAATAATCACATTAAGATCCCGATATAAAAAAAGAAAATCTGGAACGAATAGAAGTGAATTCTGTGCTTCAAACAGTACAATGATATTCTCCTGACCGATTCCGGCTACGGCGGTCAATCTCATTGAGACTAGCCAACTGCGCAGGAGATATTATAGTGCACAAGTGTACGCGCAGACACAACGTGCACTCTCTATTCCTGTCACTCTCATACTCCGGTGGGACGACTAATCGACACGACCAGTGAGAGTTAAGGCGCAGGACCGACGGCTTTACGTGCTCAAAAACAGTACAATATACATACATGCATAAATACTTATAGACATATATAGAATTATACATACAGATTTTGTATAATATGAACTATAAATATTACGAAGTAAGAAAAAAGTTTATTACAAAATGACATAAATACCTTTTAAACTTTATGTGCCATTTTATATAATATGTAAATTATTTGTATGCCACATAGAGAAATTACGTTTAGTAATCTGGAACATATTGAACATAAAAACAATTTGAAAATAAATAAAATTTTAACGAGAATTAGTTTTCAAAATTGTGAAACAAAAGTCTTCATGGTTATATGCAATTGATTTTTCTCTTACATTGGCACAGTTCTTTTATATACTTATATATATTTATCGGAAAGTTGGAAACTTCTAAAGAGATCATCGAACACGGAGGTCAAAACATTCTATACATATATTAAAATGTACAAAAATTTTCTTTTATTTGCGACATTTCTCGTGTTCCTGGCTTTAATGGCTTTAGGTCCAGTTCATGTTGCAGCACAGTTTGTAGTTAGCGGGCCTTGTCCCCCGGGACTTGAAAAGATTGATGGTCAATGTTACCCAGTTTAAATAAAATGATTAATTTTGTTACTATATACATCGTTTTATTTTTCTTTATCTGAATTCTTTGAATCTTTGTGGATAGATTTTGTGTGATATATGAAAAATATGAACCTATGACGATATTTGCCACTCCAAAGCTGATGTCACTGACAAAACACTGCTGGGTAATAATACCTTAGACTAAGTTTGAGACAAATGTGAAATTTCTCAGAGACGAGATATTTTCCCGCAGTAAAAAGTATCCTATATTTTGACCCGGATAACCCGTTATCATCAAACCAAATATCATCAAAATCCTTGCAGTGATTTTTCCGTGATGCAGTCACAGACAAACAGACAAAAATTTTAAAAACTATATATTCAGCTTCTGTATCGATAATAATGACTATTTCAATAAGATTTTCCAAAAAATATTTATGGTACAGTTTTGACTCAGAAACTAATTATATGTATATTATTAACCGATTTACAATTCCAAAAAGGAGGTGGTTCTCAATACGTCGCAATCTTTTTTTATGTATGTTCACCGATTACCTATTCGAAGACGGCTGAACCGATTTGGATTCTTTTTTTCAAAGGGTATATATACTTCCCAGGTGGCTCAGTATAAATTTTATCGAAATCGGTCGAGCGGATTTTAAAAAAAATCAACATTTTTTTTTAATAAATTATTTAATAATAATAATAATCATAATATTCTTTATTGTACACCAAAAATAAATATAAAATAAAAAAAATAACACAAAGAAAAGATGCACAGCAGGCGGCCTTATCGCTGGAAGCGATCTCTTCCAGGCAACCTTGAGGTGGAGGAGTAAAATGTTCATAAAAACGGTAGGCGGTGTACTTGCTTTAACACGTTTACTATATATAAATACTTATAGATAAATAGATACATACATACATACATACATACATACATACATACATACATACATACATACATACATACATACATACATACATACGTACGTACGTACGTACGTACATACATACATACATACATACATACATACATACATACATACATTCATACATACATACATACATATATACATACATACATACATACATACATACATACATACATACATACATACATACATACATACATACATTCATACATACTTATATGCGTTAAATTTACACACACACATAAAAAAGAAAAAATCAATCAGATAATAAATAGGATTAGATACTAGAACATAATAGAGGAAATAATAATAACGACGATATTAGGGGAAAGGACTAAGGGAAAGACTTAAAGAGACATATAATAATCTTTTAATAACTTTTTAAATTTATCTAAGCTTTTAGCAGATCTAATACTTAAAGGAATAGAATTCCACAGTCGAGCAGCTTTTACTGTAAAAGAATTTGTGAAGAAACAGGAAGAGTGAGTAGGAATTTTAAGAAGGAAATTTTGAGCAGAGCGAAGTGAACGAGCATGGGAATCATCCAGAAACTCAAAACGCTCTTTCAGATAAATAGGAGTTGAAGGGTTAAACAGCACGCAGTAGAGAAGATGAAGAATATGAGTATTCCTGCGGAATCGGATTGGGAGCCACTTGAGCTTTTTACGAAATTGAGAAACATGGTCATATTTTCTAAGGCCGAAAATAAACCGTATACAAAGATTTTGGAGTCGCTCAAGTTTATTCAAGTGCTCCTCTTTAATCTAATATTAAAAAAAAATCTTCTGACAATATTTTAAGATATGAATATCAAATAGGTAAATATTATGTATTTTACGTATCGAAATATATTAGATTCGGTTTGCATCGGCTGGCACCGACTTCGAAAATATCTGATTAGGTATCTATTCTAAATGAAAACCCCCGTTTAGTTATTTTTTACATTTTAGTGTCTGGAAGTAGGTTTTTAGTTTTTGTTAAATAGTTTTTATTATTATATGTATGTATAGATATAGGCTAGAGATTAAACATAATAATTTTACAGAAGATTAAATACAATTCAATTTCAATGAGTTAGATGAAGTACTATCTATCCTCTTTACCATAGCTAGTAAAATTTACTATCACTTAAAATGGCAAATTGAGAGTATTAAATAAACTCTATTTCGTGAATCTAAAAAAAATACCTTTAATTTATTTTGTGGTTTTTCCTGGGTTTTTTTAATTCGAATTGTAATCTTTTTCCATTTTTGTGTGTTATTTAATTGTGTTAGTGTACTTTATTATTTATTTAATTTAATATTTTATAATAGTAATTTTATTACTGTAACATAGATATAATATAAACATTTTATAAAATCTCCAAATTTGCATGTGGTATTCACCTTAAAAGGTAGTGCAGTTAGCTAAAAAAACTTAAAAAAATTGTACTCGTATAAAATAAATTGTATTATTGTAACTAACCACTGGTGAATCTAATAAATAAATAAATAAATAAATCTATAGAACAATTTATCGAATCATTTAGAAAACAACAGACGATTCTATACGGTCAAACATATTACGATATATAATTTGATAATAGAAAATGTGTTTATTTTCAATCGAAGTACTTTAAAAATGTATAAGCTGTTACTTCTATTTCTGGCATTCCTATATTTGATTTGTGGATTTTATGCGCAAGATTCGCTTCTTGAGCGTCGACAGCGTAGTACAAAGCTCGCTGAGGAATCTTGTCCATACGAATATTACTATCAAGACGGCAAATGTGTTAGAGCTGAAGATGTACATCCATAAACTATATTTATAATATAAATAAATGAATGAAGTATTTTTTATTAATATCAATTTTATTGAAATATTAATATATTAGTTTAAATAATTTTTAATTGATTTGTAAGTTATGCGAAATATTATTATTGCAAAGTAACGGCGCTGCGTAAGCGGCTGTTTCGATACAAAAGTCTTCCAATCCTTTTTCCCCTCTTATGGCGCACCTAAAAAAGTTGAATTCCAAAATGTTTTTGATAAAAAAAACTATAAACCTATTGATACTACAAAAAATTAAAAACGAAAGAAAAATAAGCCTATTAAGAATGAAGAGGGGTTTTCATTTACTGTGGGTGTTAGATATTATTATGCAAATATCCTGCCTTTTAGTCTTCCATGGCCAAGAAACAGCGACATTATATTATGACTAGCGAATCATCCTCGCTTCGCTCGGGTACGTCCCTAGATACGTTTTAAATTAAAATGGATATAGTATGTTATTCTGAAGAGATAGACATATTCCATCGCGAACTTTTCTGTAGACCTATATAAGATACACAATTTCACCATATTATTTTGTTATATCTCAAAGGGTTAAGACAGCGTTTTCGTTGAAAGCTCCCTTATTTTTTTCCAACACCTCCAACAAATATCCTTATATTTTAGCCACTAAGATATATACTAAAAGTTTCCTCTTGAATCACTATCTATTAAAAAAACCGTATCAAAATCCGTTGCGTAGTTTTAAAGATCTAAGCATACATAGGGACAGACAGCGGGAAGCGACTTTGTTTTATACTATGTAATACTAGCGACACACCCTCGCTCCTCGCTTTGTCCCTAGTGAACATTTAAGTTTGTATGTATCTTTTAATGTCGAATCATAAAAAAATTAAAATTAATTTTTTGTCAAAAAAAAATGGGGGTAGGCCACCCTTATCACGTGGGGGAGTTAAAAATAGCTGACGCCCTATTCTTAGACGTACTGAATATACACACAAAATTCATAAGAATCGGTCAAGCCGTTTCGGAGGAATTTTGTTACAAGCACTGTGACACGAGAATTTTAAATATTAGATATTCTTCTTCCTCGTTCCCTCACTGATAAAGTAGGAAGGAAGGAACGAGGGGGATAATCATAAGTGACCACTTATGATGTTTTCCCAGTCAGTTCGGTTCAACGATGCCTGGACTGCGGCATGGAGAGTAGCGCCCACTGCCTTCTTTATCGCGTCCGACCACCTTATAGGTGTCCTTCCCCGTGCGCGTTTACCGTCTATTTGGCCTAAGATAATAAGTTTCTTTAGACTATGCTTGGATGACATTAGATATTAATTTTTATTAATAATTTTCATACACTTTCTATTTTTAAAAATCGAAACTATTATTTTTAACCGACTTCAAATATAAATCCTCATTTTACCCGACTGCGGCGAAGCCCAAAGGAGGGCTATATATTATATTATATTATTATATATTTGTATGTATGTCTTTAATAACTAAACCGATTTAAATGATTCATACGTCGAGACTTGATAACGCGAATATCGTAGATTATATGGATATCATTAAAATTTAAAATGGCGGATATTATTCTCTCTATAATCTCAATTTGTGTGTAAATTCATGTATTATGAACAACCGATTTAAATGAAGTTTTCTTAATAAATAGGCAGTTCTAAAAGAGGGAATTTCAAAATCTCACATTTCAAGGGGGACATTGAATAGAAATAAAACCCAACGGATGAAATCACGACCCCTAAGGTAAATAAATATGTTGGGACATTAACACACAGCACCATCTAGTTCCATGGTAAGCTACGCGGCTTGTGTTATGGATACCGGATAGTTGATACACTACACATATATACATATAACTTTAAATACATACATTACAAATATAAACACCCATGACTTGAGTACAAACAGTTCGTGCTCATCACACAAATGAATGCCCCCAGCGGGACTCGAACCCGCGACCGCTAGCACAGCAAATTAGCACTACAAACAGTAGTCAGCAAACACTACGAACTGAGCAACACGTGTCGTCCAATTATAATAGCTATTCGTACTGGCTACCAAGATGTAATCAATTTGTGAATTTTCACCTTCAACTATACTCGTAAATCCGGAAAATTATGAACATAAAAAGTAAATGCCAATAATATGGTATATTTAGCTATATTATATAAATATATTACATATATAATTTATAGTGTGAATTTATTTTGTATAAATATCACTAAATCATATACCACAATACAGTATTATATGATCCGTGCCACAATATAACATACATTTTGGTCATCATCGTCTTCCATAATCTATATAAAAATGTACACGGTATCACTTCTGTTCGTAGTAATCTTGGCAGTGCTCGGTGGGATTTATGCGTCTCCACATCCAGTAGCTGAAAATTTTGTCGTCAATAAATGTCCCGCTGGATATGCTAAGGTTAACGGACAATGTGCTGAAATCCAATAAAAAATAAAACAATGTTAGTTGGAATATAATAAATACATATTAATATTCAAAGATTTTTTAATACGCGGTTGCGTACCTTTTTTTTTATCGGAATCCTAATTCTTTTTCTAAAATAAAAGTTGCCTTTATTACCTCCTGCTTATAATATCAGCTATCTGCCAGTGATAAAAACTTAAAAAAAAACTTCAAAATAAAACACGAGTAAAATATAACTCATAGCGAATCATCCTCGTTTTACTTCGGGTTCGTCCCTTGATATATAGTAGAGGTGTGTGAATAATTCGAACTTACGAATTATTCGTTCCGAATCGAATATTAATATTCGATTCGAAACTCGAATCGAATTATTCGAAAATTCGAATTATTCGAAAGTTCCCGAATAATTCGAAAATTTCCAATAATTCGAAAAATTTCGAATAATTCGAACATATATTGCAAATTTTAAAAATGAGCAATTGTTTTCTCTGGGTAATTGATTTTTGAACGAAAAGTATATTATTCGTAAGTAGACTATTTTGACACACGATTTGAAGGAATTTAAATGGATACAATTGAAGATCCAGAGATATTTCATTAATTCGCGAATTATTCGAAAACTTTCGAATTATTCGAATTTTTTCGAATTATTCGAAATTTAATACTTTCTTAGATTTACGCGAATATTTGACATTTTAAATAAAACTATCTTTTCGGATTTTGTCGCGGATTTATTTGGATTTTTGTTTCCCGACGTTTCGAATGCTTTACAGCATCCATGGTCACGGGAGAGTCTCTCCCGTGACCATGGATGCTGTAAAGCATTCGAAACGTCGGGAAACAAAAATCCAAATAAATCCGCGACAAAATCCGAAAAGATAGTTTTATTTAAAATTCGAAATTTTTTGGAATTTTTCGAAATTTTTCGAATTATTCGGAATTTCGAATTATTGGATTCGAATTTCGAATCGAATATTGATATTCGATTCGATTCGATTCGAACGGTATTCGCACACCCCTAATATATAGCCTATAAGCCTTCCTAACTTAAAGGGATATCTAATGCAAAAATATTTTTTTCTAATCGAATTAGTAGTTTCTGAGATTAACGCGTTCAACCAAACACACAAATAAACAAACAAATTATATGTTATTATATTATGTCTCAGCGGCTGAATAATAATAAAAAAATTCTGGAATATTCTTTTTTCATTATATTTTAATTATATATTAAAAAATGGTTTAATGAAATGCCTATTTCTGTGGTTACGGGGATATTATTACTAACAAAAATGTGGTATGTAGGGTAATATGCAAATGATTTAAGTAGGTTGTATAAACCTGAAACTAATATACATAGTTAAATCATTCATTACCCTCTTCTATTACTACACTGATATCGCTTCCTTCGCTTCGCTCGGGTGCGCCTCTAAGTACGTTTTAAATAGATATGAATAGTTAATTCAATTGTACCTTAAGAAAAAAACTTTTTCTGTAGTTCCTATTAAGACCTACAATTTTCTAGTACATTGTTTTGATGTATGTCTTGAGATAAAGCCAGCGTTTGCGTGTGTAAATTTCTAAGGACTAGTCGATAGAATCAGTTATGATGTTTTCCTGAGAAAATAAAAGATTCTCCTGTAGTAACAGGTACCCTAAATGTAGACGCGAGTAATAAGTTATCACTACAGAAAATTTAGATAAAATAGTTTCAGTACTTTTTGCGTTAAACGCGCACACACACCACACAGTCAGTCAAAAATTTTAATAGTTATTTTGGGGTCTATATTCTGTACACAATATTTTAAAATCATTGTTCCTAACTATGTTTCATGCACAGAATTCGCTAATCTAATAATGAACGCCTAAACGGAAGCGACGACTTCACGTGCTCTCCCCAGAACGGAAGTATAACTGATAATTTCGTAAAAGTATCTTCCTAAAACATCTAAAATTCTTTTACTTAATGACAAACAACTCAAAGTCTAAGTCGCTGTATCTATAAAACTTTGCGCTAGAAATTCTAATAGGTATAGAACTAATCTAATACATTTAAACGAGTAATTCTTGTATATTTATTTATAACATATACCGGCGATCTCAGAAAGAGCTGTAACGATTTCGCTGAAATATGGTGTGGGGGTTTTCGGGGACGAAAGATCGATCTTGATTAGACTTATGTATGAGTTTGTGGCTAGTTCAATTTTCTTTTTAAGTTGGCTTAAAATAAAAAAAACTTAAGTAAATGCAAAAAAAAAGCAAAAATTTTGTATCCGACCGGGATTCAAACCCGGACATCTGTGATTGTCAATGTTGCGCCATGGCCGCTTGAACACGTTGCTTATGATCGAGCGTGCGAAATTAGCTACCATATTTTGCGTGGAATAATGCGAAATAAAACCACAGGAAAACTCGGAAACACGCGTTTTCTGAGACATAAGACAAATCTAGATTTTTCGCCCCCGAAGACCCCCATATAATAAATTTCAGCGAAGTCGTTAGAGCCGTTTCTGAGATCGGCGGTATAAATAAATAAATATACAAGAATTACTCGTTTAAATATATTAAATAATATTGAGGTTATAATTATAAACTTGTTTTCTATTTCCTTTAGAGACATTGTGTGCTCCATACTATACATATGTTCAAGGATTAAACAACGCGAATAAAAAATGTATTATAAAAATAAAACACCCGACTGCTTAAAAGCTAAGTAAAAGGATAAAAACAAGTTAACGTAGGAATATACAATTATGACGTCGAAGACATACATATTATTACGTTGTAAATAACTATATTTTTTTATGAGTATGTACATACATACATACATAAATAAATTACCCTCCTGGGCGTCGCGCAGTAAAGTAAAAAACACAGCGATTAAAATTATTCTTAAGATTAATGGAAAATAAGAGTGTATATTCGGTTTTAAAAGTATTTTATTGATTTTATTCAGTAGTAGCACATTGGCCGTTAATCACAACATGGTCGCTCCCGCACAGTCCGTTATCTAAACCATGAACCGGTACATACATCTCACTACACAGCACGAGGAACGTTATGAACAAAAGTATCAAATTGTACATGTTTATGTTCTTGCCATACGTTAGCTTTACGGCGAAAACACTGCAACAATATACATATATTCTCGTATTATACAACTTAAATAACCATAAAATTATTTTATATTGTATCTATTAAGTATATATTTTTTCCAATTTGTTACGCAGAATTTCTTTGACTATAAAATCATAGAGAGATCTTGTCTGTCTGAACCTTTATTTGTATTATTAAATCTTATTCAAGTAACCTCTATAACAGATTAAAACGTAGAAAGTACCAAATTTTATTTAATTCGTAGTAACAAAATGCAATAAGTATAGATAAAACCTATAATATGCTTTTATTTATTTCAAAATATTTCAATAATTATTATACTTCAAGTATCAATTAAATTCAAGATACATTCATACTATCTTAAAGTTCCTTACACGATTTTACGCAAAACCTCTTTACTAATCTCTTCGCAAAAACTCTTTACTAATAAAAGGAGTACAAAAAAAGAGTAAGAAATTATGTGATATAATAAAAATAGCAAATGCGAATGATAAAGTTTCAGTTGATGATTTTTGTAAATGTTTAGAAAATTACAATGACACTAAATTTAAGTCATACTGGATTTCCAGGAAACTTGTTAATCATTCAAAGAATTATTAGAAGTATGAGATATGGAAAATAAAAAGTTATGGCTTCGTAATTTTAATAGTTAAGTCTTCTATCCCTGCATGAGGCAAGTATCCCCCAACGTATTTTTAACATAAGGCAACTATCCGCCACATAGGGTAACTATCCCCTTTTGTAGAGGTCAAATAAAACAGGATTTACTGAAAAACAATATTGAATGGGTTAAAAAAAATAGGTCACAATGAAAGATTAAAGACCAATGTTTTATTATAAATAGATTTATATAGAATATAAATAGATTAGAATATAAATAGATTTATATAGATTTTTTATGTATTTGCAGATTTTCAAAAAGTAGGGCAACTATCCGGCTTTTACATTTTATCAAGTGGTACCACCACCATCCTATATACGAACATGCATAAATACTTACATACATATATACTTACGTTTAGATTTTGTATGTCAACTATAAGATTACAAATTAAGAAAAAGTTTAATACGAAATGACATAAATACCTTTTAAATTTATTTATGTGCCATTTTTTATAATATGTAAATTATTTGTATGCCACATAGAGTAATTACGTTTAGTAATCTGGAAAATATTGAACATAAAAACAATTTGAAAATAAATGAAAATTTGACAAGAATTAGTTTTCAAAATTATGAAACAAGAGTCTTCATGGTTAAATGTAATTGATTTTTCCCTTTACATTGGCACAATTCTTATATATGTACATATTTATTGAAAAGTTGAAACTTCTAAAGAGCTCATCTAACACGGACGTCAAAACATTCAGTACCTATATTAAAATGTACAATATTTTTCTTTTATTTTTGACATTTGTCGTGTTCCTGGCTTCTATGGCATATGGTCCAGTTCAGGTCACAGCACAGCTTCGAGATATCAGACCTTGCCTCCCGGGATTTATAATGATTGAAGGTCATTGTGTCCCACTCTGAATTAAATGATTAATTTCATGAATATATACTATGTTTTATTTTCCATTATCTGAATTCTTTCAACCTTTTTGAATAGATTTTATTTTGGTGTACAAATCTTTGTAAATGATTTTTTATGAAGCTATGACGATATTTGTCCCTCCAAAGCTGATGTCTCTGACAAAACACAGCTGGCTAGTACCTGTGACTAAGATTTAGTCATTTATTTCAGCTTCAGAGATTTAATGTAAGGAAACACTCCTCCTTAATCCTGTTTTCAGAATCAGCCCTTAACGGACAGTGTGCTGAAATCCATTAAAAAATAAAGCAATATTAATTGTAACATATAAATAACATATTAATATTAAAAGATAAATTTTACGTTTTAATTTTTTTTTGAGCGGAACCCTAATTCTTTTTCTAAAATAAAAGTATCCTAAGTTACCTATTCTTTATAATATCAACCATCTGCCAGTGAAATTCAGTCCAGCGATTACAGAGATTAGGCGGAACAAATAATTTTACATTATCGTGAAATGGAAAAAAATATTAACATTTGAGTGTAAAATTTCGAAATCATATTTTTTATATAAAGATAACTAAATAGTAGAAGAAATGTTATTAATCTACTGCCAGCACCTGAAGTCACAGTAAAAGAAAAACCAAAATATGAAAATCTTAGCGTTATTCGTTGGAGGTCTCGCATTATTTGGCGGGATACATGCGCAGGACAGTGAGAAAAATATATCCGGTCTCGATTGGGTCCATGGATATATCCATATTATAGCATAAAGTGAATAATAATAATATGAAAATTCCGAAATATTCTGTTTTTATTATATTTTAATTATATTAAAAAAATGGTTTTATTCAAACACCTATTTCTGTGGTTACGGAGAAATTATTACTCCTAAAAATGTGGATTGAAATTTTAATTAGGTTTTATAAACTTGAAACTAATATAAATCATGTAATACCCTCTTCTATTATTATGGCCGCTATAATACACGTACGAATGGAGACAGGTAAGCCAAAAATGTAACTTCATGGAAGGGGCCTGTCTTCAGGCCAGAGAACCACAGATAAATCGGCGGAGAGTTTATTATTTATATTATATATATTTTTTCCTCTTCGGAGATATTCTTAATAAATAAATAAGGAAAAGAAAGAAAAAGAAATATAATTATTTATAATATGTATGTATTTAAAGTTATATATGTGTAGTGTATCAACTATCTGGTATCCATAACACAAGCCTCGTAGCTTACAATGGAACTAGATGGCGCTGTGTCTCAATGTCCTGGCATATTTATTTATTTATTATTTTATTATAATTAATTAATGAATTAAATTTAGTCAAAAATTTTTGTATAAGTTATTTAAGTTTTTTTCATTAATACATTACTTGCATGCTCTTTAATTAACCGATTTCAAAATGGAGGAGGTTCTCAATTCGATTGGTATTTTTTTATGTATGTACACCGATTACGCTGAGATTTATAATACGATTTAGGTACGTGATTCTTCTTTAGTTTGATGCGGAATAGTTGCTATTTGGTCCCATAAAAATTTAACATAGTTTTGCCCAGTAGTTTTCATTTTATGAGCATTTATTTTTTATGAACATTTTTGATTTACGTGGACGTATAATTTTATTTTAGTTTGTGTACGGCTTTCTTAGGAGTTTTCATTTAGATTGATTATATATTATCAGTAGAAGTGTTTCACCCCCGTGCCTCGAAAAGCACGCAAAGCCATAGGTCCTGCGCCTGATATTTTATCGGTCGAGTCGAAAAGTCGTCCCACTGAAGTTTGAAAGTTAATGGAATAGAGAATGAATTTGTTTTTACGCGCATTTTTGTGCACTATATTATCTCCTGCGCAAAGGTACTTAGACTCATTAAGATTGGCCGCCAAAACCTTATTTCGTCAGGAGGCTATTATGAATAAATATGTTAGGACATTGAATAAATCTGTACTAATATTATAAAGAGGTAAAGTTTGAGAGTTCGTGACGTTGTAGGGAGTAATCTCTGGATCTACTGAACCTATTTAGATGAAATTTGGTAAGAAGATAGTTTGAGACCCTGAAAAGGACATAGAATACTTTTAACCCCGGAAATATCCTTTAAGGGGGTGAAAATGGGAATGAAAATTTGTATGGGGAATCAACCTAAGGATGAACCCGAGCGAAGCGAGGTTGAGTCGCTAGTAATGAATATATATGTTGGGACATTAACACAGCACCATCTAGTTCTCTGGTAAGCTACGAGGCTTGTGTTATGGATATCAGATAATTGATACACATATATATATGTATATATATATACATAATTATAAACACCCATGACTGGAGTCCAAACATTCGTGCTCATCACACAAATGAATGCCTACAGCAGGACTCGAACCAGCGTTCGTTGTCACAGCAAGTAGGGTCACCACAAACTGAGCCATACCTGTCATCGTAACGCTAGTAACTAAATCAGCGGAATAAATTATAATTTACGAGTAAATCACATATTATAACCGTGATATGGAAAAAATTATTTACACTTGAGTGTAAAATTTCTCAATCATATTTCTTATATAAATACAACTAGATATATAGTAGAAGAAATATTGTTCCACTGTCAATCACTGAAGTAACAGAGTTACAAAATGAAGATCTTGGCATTGTTAGTTGGAGTCCTCGCATTGTTTGGCGGGATCTCTGCACAGGATGATATAGACAATCTATTTCGTACTGAATATCCATTTGCAAAGTAAACGACTATAAACATTCTAAAATATTCTGTTGTTTTATTCTCTTTATACCATATTTAAACGGACTCGATAAAAATGCAAAATTTCTAAATAAGAATGTGTAATATTCTGACTAAGAGAGGAATTAAAACGATCTTTACTTACATTATAAAGAGGTAAAGTTCGTGAGCTCGTGAGTTTGTAGGGGGTAGTCTCTGGATCTACAGAACTGATTTAGATGAAGTTTGGTAAGAAGATAGTTTGAGATACTGGGAAGGACAACAGTTACTTTTTATCCCGGAAATCATCCCTTAAGGGGGTGAAAATTGGGATGAAAGTTTGTATGGGGTATCAACCTAGGGACGAACCCGAGCGAAGTGAGGGTGAGTGTGGATAGTCAGAATATAAAATCATAAAATTATGTCAGCAAAACAAATCTCTTTTAGTTATTTTATATCGTTTTATTTCGGAAACAAACAAAAGGTAATTGTAATGAACAAAAACAAATTGTAATGTAATACAATTTTAAACAAAACATACAAAATAAAACGTCAACCAATTAAGTTTCCACAATTAAGTACATAATATATAGAGTAATGCGAGCAAAATAAAAAAAAATATAAGTTAAATTGACAATTAATTACAATAATAAAAAAAAAAACTATACATTATCTCTTACTTAAATAACTCCAGAAATGTGGGAGGTTCTCTTTAATTTGCATATATTTTTTAGATTTACATTATACGAGTTATCGCATGTGATAAATTCGCATTTTGATAAGAGACCCTTAAATAATAATTTTAAATATACCTATCTCTAAAGATGGAATTATAAGTCGGGGTTGTTTTTTAAATATGATTATCAAACAGTTATTAGTCCGCCTAATAATACTTTATTATTATAGAAGAAACAGACACTTCAAACTAAAAAATATAAAGTTATATAAAAGTAAAAGAAATTTAATTATATATAATACACAATTTGTAAGCATTTTTAGTACGTAACGTAACAATACTATAAACAGTTTCAAATACTGCCATGTTATTCTTTATTTTTATTTTTTTTTACATGGGAGTTTGAGTCATGGCATTGACTATGTCACCCCCTTTTTTTTTTTTTATAGTTGGGAAATCCTATTACGGATACCACCCGACTTCCCCCCAGGGTGGTTATGTGGAGACTCTCCGGCTAATGAGACCGGCATACCCAATAAAACCCAACTTTCCCCACAGCCGCCATATGGGACGCCACGGGACCACTTTCGCATACAACCGTGACGCCCCGACGGTTGGCCGAAGCCACCAACCATGAGGCCGCCCCAAGCGAGACGACCCCATTATGGGAAGACTTGCAACCCTGAACGTGAGACTGCTCCTAAGTCCACTCTGCTGAACAGAGAAGTACCCGGAGCAGCCCCACACGACCAGACACCGCCCACCGAAGTGGGCAACCTGCAAAAATAAGCGGCCTAAGCCTGTCCTTCCACACCCAAATTGGGCAACCTCCAACAACGCCCGAAACCGAGCCCACCCCAAACGGCTGCAGGAGTAGAGGATGCGACAACGCCGACACTCCCCTTCCCCTACAGCCCCACCGCGTCCACCATCAACGGTGGTGGCCCCGCTAGGCCGCGGGAGATAGGGACGAGCGGCGCATCGCCATACCGACACTCCTCTTCCCCCGCGGCCCCCCTACCGTCGGCCCACCTCCGGACCAAGATGGCTGCCGACACCCACGCCAGACGCAGGACCACCGAACTGGCCCCACTCCAGCCGCCGCACCGACGGGCTAGCCCCGGCAGCACGGCCTGCGCAGCGCCTCCTACCGCGAAACGGCCGGAGACACCGCGCTACCTCCAAGAAGGAGACGGCGCCCTCCTGACACCGCTCCCCCTGCCCCTCCTGGCTGTTGGTCCGCGCCGGATTGCTCCGGTACCACAAGCTCCTGTCTGGGGGAACAGTCACGAGTGGCTTCCCCTATCCGCCACCCGGGGGACGCGTCCGGTAGCAGTCAGCCTTTGCCCCGGAAACTATGTCACCCCCGTACAACATCTAACTTAATAAAAATCTAAACTTAATAAAAATTAGTTCCAATTTCATTAATGGAGTAACTTAGCTAATATAATCGCATTACTTGATAGTGGTGTTGCCAGTATGCTGTTACATATACCCACATTATACGATTTTAACACAAGTACTGCCATGTTAGTCGGAGTAAAATGCAAAATACTTGTAGAATAATTCAATACTATAATAATAATTATAATTAGCAAACAGTGACCACAATACCAATAGTCGTATCAACTACAGGTGTTATACCACATACTCTACATACCAGCCTGGAAACCTTAGGCCTCCACCGCTCAACTTATGTACTTCTTCAAAAAGCCGAAATTTTAAATACTTGCCGTATTGTAAGAAAATTCCTATCCTTATACGAGTAGGTGGTAGCTTTCTTACAGTTTTGCATTTTCAATAGGATTGTGCTTGCAGATTTATTTATTACTATTATTTTTTATATATGAGATTAATTTATTTATAATTTTTATTTATATAATTACATGGCTGATATCTATTTTAAATCACCGAAACATAAAAAATCCACCCAATTTTTGCTTGGCTATTTGCCCGCAATAATTGGTTATAGCTTCACTAGTCACCTAGGAGAACAAACTTGTAAAAACATAATTATAATTATCCATAAAATATATACTCAATACCAGAATTCTAAACAAATTTCTATTCAAAATTACGGAAAAGTCAGTTTTCAAGATATTATTGACGTACATATGTAGTAAAAATCACTTGACCAATCATGAACAAGAAATTTATTTTTAATTGATTCATTTGACAAACCTAAGACCAACACAAAACATTAATATAATACACAAGCGACTTGCCATTAGTCCTACATTCAAATTCACCCTCCTTACCTCTTTATAATATTAGTATATATATTTATAAATTCAGATCACCTTGTTTTTGACAGTACCCTGTGTTCTATTTTAATATTGTCAATTCTTGAATGTATGTACGAGTATATATGTAGGATCCGGGGATACTAATAAAAGCGTTTATAACACTATTTACTATTTATTCCTTTTAAAATATTATAAAACAATGTTCCCGCGTCTCGTCGTGTCGTCATTATGATACAACATTTTTCTTTCCTTTTATTCATCTATTTCATTCCATTCCATTCTTAAAATTCTAACATACGTCTCCTTTTATTCTTAAAATATCATTTCATGCATACTCATCTTGCAAATCCTACATATATATAATCTGAATCTCAGAAACGGGTCCAATGATTTTCATGAAATTTAGCATACACGGGGTTTCGGGGGCGATAAATCGATCTAGATTAGTCGTATGTCTGAGAAAAAGCGTGTTTTCGAATTTTCATGCGGTTTTCTTTCGCATTATTCCACGCAAAATATGGTCAATAATTGCGCACGCTCGGGCATAAGCATCATGGATCAAGCGGCCAAGGCGCAAATTGACAATCATAGGTGTCCGGGTCGGATACAAAGGTATAGTTCATTTTTGTTGTTTTTGTATTTATTCAAGTTAGTTAGTTTTTTTTAAAGAAAATTTTAATTTTGAGCAAAAACTTCGAGCGAAGCTCGGTAACCCAGGTACTTCAATATTATTCTAACAAGTCTGTTTCTCAAACGGCAATGTTTTTATCTTTTAAATTTTCAATTACTTTCACATTATTTTCCTTAAGTCTGGCTGAAAATAATTCATTGGATAATATTAAATGTAAGAATTAAATTTTGAGTTTTAACATCACGCCAAATATTTGTCTCATAAAATAAATTTATTAACTTGCTAGCAAGTTACCCTCGCTAATCTCGGGTACGTCCCTAGGTACGTTTTAACGGTTAGCTTAGAATTCTCAGAGATGAGATATTTCCCCGCAGTAAAAAGTATCCTATATGTTGACTCGAATAACCAGCTATCACCAAACCAAATTTCATCAAAATCTGTCCAGTGGTTTTCTCGTGATGTGTTCTCAGACAGACAAATGAAAATTCTAAAAACTATACATTCGGCCTTTGTATTGACAATAATGACAATTTCAATAAGAATTTCCCAAAAATATTTTATGTACAGATTCGACTCGTTAGAATTTTATTATATGTATAAATAACTTAACGTGACGTGTACGTGAGTCTTAATCTCCTCTAATTCAATCAATTCAGTCTTAATTACTCTATATATTATTTAATTGTGGAAACTTAATTGGTTGACGTTTTATTTTGAATGTTTTATTTTTAATTGTATTACATTACAATTTGTTTTTGTTCATTACCATTACCTTTTGTTTGTTTCCGAAATAAAACAATATAAAATAAATAAAAGAGATTTGTTTTGCTGACAGAATTTTATGATTTTATATTCTGACTAGCCACACTCACCCTCACTTCGCTCGGGTTCGTCCCTACCTTACCTTGATACCCAAAACAAACTTTCATCCCAGTTTTTACCCCCTTAAGGGATGATTTCCGGGATAAAAAGTAACTGTTTTCCTTCCCAGTATCTCAAACTCCTCTTACCAAACTTCATCTAAATCAGTTCTGTAGATCCAGAGACTACCCCTTACAAACTCACAAGCTCACGAACTTTACCTCTTTATAATATAAGTATAGATTGTTTTAATTCCTCTCTTAGTCAGAATATTACACATCCTTATTTAGAAATTTTGCACTTTTATCGAGTCCGTTTAAATATGGTATAAAGAGAATAAAACAACAGAATATTTAAGAATGTTTATTGTCGTTTACTTTGCAAATGGATATTCAGTACGAAATAGATTTGTCTCTATCATCCTTAAACCATATATCATCCTGTGCAGAGATCCCGCCAAACAATGCGAGGACTCCAACTAACAATCCCAAGATCTTCATTTTGTAACTCTGTTACTTCAGTGATTGACAGTGGAACAATATTTCTTCTACTATATAACTAGTTGTATTTATATAAGAAATATGATTGCGAAATTTTACACTCAAGTGTAAATAATTTTTTCCATATCACGGTTATAATATTGATTATATGTGATTTACTCGTAAATTATAATTTATTCCGCTGATTTAGTTGCTAGCGTTACGACGACAGGTTTGGCTCAGTTAGTGGTGACCCTACTTGCTGTGACAGCGATCGCTGGTTCGAGTCCTGCTGGAGTTCATTTGTGTGATGAGCACGAATGTTTGGACTCCAGTCATGGGTGTTTATAATTATAATATGTATGTATTTAAAGTTATATATGTGTATCAATTATCTGGTATCCATATAACACAAGCCTCGTAGCTTACCAGAGAGCTAGATGGTGCTGTGTTAATGTCCCAACATATATATTCATTACTAGCGACTCAACCTCGCTTCGCTCGGGTTCATCCTTAGGTTGATTCCCCATACAAATTTTCATTCCCATTTTCACCCCCTTAAAGGATATTTCCGGGGTTAAAAGTATTCTATGTCCTTTTCAGGGTCTCAAACTATCTTCTTACCAAATTTCATCTAAATAGGTTCAGTAGATCCAGAGATTACTCCCTACAATGTCACAAACTCACAAACTTTACCTCTTTATAATATTAGTACAGATTTATTCAATGTCCTAACATATTTATTCATAATAGCCTCCTGACGAAATAAGGTTTTGGCGGACAATCTTAATAAGTCTAAGTACCTTTGCGCAGGAGATAATATAGTGCACAAAAATGCGCGTAAAAACAAATGCATGCTCTATTCCATTAACTTGCAAACTTCATTGGGACGACTTTTCGACTCGACCGATAAAATATCAGGCGCAGGACCTATGGCTTTGCGTGCTTTTCGAGGCACGGGGCAATACTAAAGGCAAACAAACCTATCAAATCTATCAACAGGTAGCATGTATACAAATAATAGTATTTTATTAATATTAAAGTATTAGGTTTGCATAAGAGGTGTATTAAATTAAATCTTTATTAAGATATTTTATACTTTTAAGTTTTTGAAATCGGTTTTTTTAAACGTAGTTTTTTTTATTTTTTACTTCTTAGTGTCTGTTATAGGTTATTCTGTAAACTGCAGTAGGTAATAATATGACGATTGGTTATAATATTTCAATGACAGGTAGCCTAATACCCAATTATCTGGACGCATGGGTTAATAATAATATATAATCAATCTAAATGAAAACTCCTAACAAAGCCGTACACAAACTAAAATAAAATTATACGTCCACGTAAATCAAAAATGTTCATAAAAAATAAATGTTCATAAAATGAAAACTACTGGGCCAAACTATGTTAAATTTTTATGGGACCAAATGGCAACTATTCCGCATCAAACCAAAGAAGAATCACGTACCTAAATCGGATCAAAAATCTCAGCGTAATCGGTGTACATACATAAAAAAATACCAATCGAATTGAGAACCTCCTCCATTTTGAAATCGGTTAATTAAAGAGCATGCAATTAATGTATTAATGAAAAAAACTTTGATAACTTATACAAAAAATCTTGACTAAATTTAATTCATTAATTAATTATAATAAAATAATAAATAAATAAATATGCCAGGACATTGAGACACAGCGCCATCTAGTTCCATTGTAAGCTACGAGGCTTGTGTTATGGATACCAGATAGTTGATGCACTACACATATATAACTTTAAATACATACATATTATAAATAATAATTATATTTCTTTTTCTTTCTTTTCCTTATTTATTTATAAAGGATCTCTCCAAAGAGGAAAAAATATCTAATAATAATAATAAACTCTCCGCTGATTTGTCTGTGGTTCTCTGGCCTGAAGACAGGCCCCTTCCATGAAGTTACATTTTTGGCCCACCTGTCTCCATTCGTACGTGTATTATAGCGGCCATAATAATAGAAGAGGGTATTATATGATTTATATTAGTTTCAAGTTTTTAAAACCTAATTAAAATTTCAATCCACATTTTTAGGAGTAATAATTTCTCCGTAACTATAGAAATAGGTGTTCGAAAAAAACCATTATTTTTTTTAATATAATTAAAATATAATAAAAACAGAATATTCCAGAATGTTCATATTATTATTATTCACTCTATGCTATATCCATGGACCCCACCGGGACCGGATATATTTTCCTCACTGTCCTGCGCATGTATCCCGCCAAATAATGCGAGAACTCCAACAAAAAATGCTAAGATTTTCATTTTTTAGTTTTTCTTTTACTGTGACTTCAGCGACTGGCAGTAGATTAATAACATTTCTTCTACTATTTACTTATATTTATATAAAAAAATATGATTTCGAAATTTTACACTCAAATGTTAATATTTATTTCCATTTCACGATAATGTAAAACTATTTGTTCCGCCTAATCTCTGTAATCGCTGGACTGATTTTCACTGGCAGATGGTTGATATTATAAAGAGTAGGTAACTTAGGATACTTTTATTTTAGAAAAAGAATTAGGATTCCGCTCAAAAAAAATTAAAACGTCGTAAAATTTATCTTATAATATTAATATGTTATTATTATGTTACAATTAATATTGCTTTACTCTTTAATGGATTTCAGCACACTGTCCGTTAAGGGCTGATTCTGAAAACAGGATTAAGGAGGAGTGTTTCCTTACATTAATGTGTGATCTCTGAAGCTGAAATAAATGGCTAAACCTTAGTCACAGGTACTAGCCAGCTGTGTTTTGTCAGAGACATCAGCTTTGGAGGGACAAATACGAGCATAGCTTCATAAAAAATCATTTACAAAGATTTGTACACCAAAATAAAATCTATTCAAAAAGGTTGAAAGAATTCAGATAATGGAAAATAAAACATAGTATATATTCATGAAATTATTCATTTAATTCAGACTGGGACACATTCACCAATCATTATATATCCCGCGGGGCATGGTCCGATATTTATATGTGGAAACTGTGTTGTGACCTGAACTGGACCATATGCCATAGAAGCCAGGAACACGACAAATGTCAAAAATAAAAGAAAAATATTGTACATTTTAATATAGGTACTGAATGTTTTGACGTCCGTGTTAGATGAGCTCTTTAGAAGTTTCAACTTTTCAATAAATATGTACGTATATAAGAATTGTGCCAATGTAAAGGGAAAAATCAATTACATTTAACCATGAAGACTCTTGTTTCATAATTTTGAAAACTAATACTTGTTAAATTTTCATTTATTTTCAAATAGTTTTTATGTTCAATATTTTCCAGATTACTAACCGTAATGATTCTGTGGCATACAAAAAATGTACATATTATAAAAAATGGCACAGAAATAAATTTAAAAGGTATTTATGTGTACAATATTAGCCTACAATATTTTAAGATATGAATACCTAATAGGTAAATAGGTATGTATTTTACGTATCGAAATATATTAGATTTGGTTTGCATCGGCTGGCACCGACTTCGAAAATATCTGATTAGGTATTTATTCTAAATGAAAACCTCCATTTAGTTATTTTTTACATTTTAGTGCCTGGAAGTCGGTTTTTATATTTTGTTAAAAAGTTTTTATTGAAGACGGTTAATTAAAGAGCATGTAATTAATATGTATTAATGAAAAAAAAAACTTTAAAAACTTATACAAAAATTCTTGACTAAATTTAATTTAATAATTATATTTCTTTTTCTTTCTTTTTTTTATTTATTTATTAAGGATCTCTCCAAAGAGGAAAAAATATATAATGTAATAATAAAATCTCCGCCGGTTTATCTGTTCGGTTCTCTGGCCTGAAGACAGGCCCCTTCCATGAAGTTACATTTTTGGCCCACCTGTCTCCATTCGTACGTGTATTATAGCGGCCATAATAATAGAAGAGGGTATTATATGATTTATATTAGTTTCAAGTTTATAAAACCTAATTAAAATTTCAATCCACATTTTTTGTAGCAATAATTTCTCCGTAACCACAGAAATAGGTGTTTGAATAAAACCATTATTTTTTTTAATATAATTAAAATATAATAAAAACAGAATATTCCAGAATGTTCATATTATTATTATTCACTCTATGCTATATCCATGGACCCCATCGGGATATATTTTCCTCACTGTCCTGCGCATGTATCCCGCCAAATAATGCGAGAACTCAAACAAATAACGCTAAGATTTTCAGTTTTTTGGTTTTTTTTTACTGTGACTTCAGCGACTGTCCAGTGGTTTTCTCGTGATGTGTTCTCAGACAGACAAATGAAAATTCTAAAAACTATACATTCGGCCTCTGTATTGACAATAATGACAATTTCAATAAGATTTTCCCAAAAATATTTTATGTACAGATTCGACTCGTTAGAATTTTATTATATGTATATATAACTTGACGTGACGTAAACGTGAGTCTTAGTCTCCAAAAGCATGTATATCTATTTTTTTAAATACGCTTTAGAATATTTACAGAAAGCTATCAACACTGATGAAAAATTCTACATTATACATAAGTCCACCTCTCTCGCATGAGTAACCTAAGATAACGTAGTGAAACCTTAGAGACCGTGGTTGTTTTGACCAAGTTGCGGAAAAAAATATAGTCTCTTTAAATCATGGTAATAGATGCAAATGTCTAGTGTCCAGGAAGGGTTACAGTAAATATTGTATTTATTAATATCACTAAAATAAAAAAATAAAAAAAACCAACAAATTATTATTTTTATTAAACTTAATACCTAAGTGATTTTATGTACTCGTAACATCATTAAAAATCCCGTCAAAGAGCAGTCTTACGCCCATTATTAATAACATTTCCTACGATTTGGCTTACCAGAAATATGTATATTTGGGGTTAAAATGAAGTATCATCAAAATTCTATCTATAGTAAGTCAAATAATCGAAAAAGTTAAGTTGTAACTTAGACCATTTTTCCAGATATTTTAATCAGACATATACAAGTCATCGTTATTTCTTCTCATCTCGTCGAGCCACGGTCCTAAATATCTCGCACTGACGACGATACTCGCACTCAGCATATACAACACAATAAACAATCCCAAAAACTTCTTCATTTCTATTATATGTCTAAGTAAAATATTTAGTTTCTTATGTTTTTCGATATATGTTTATACGAAAGATTGAATAAGCAACTCACCTGCCACTATTTATAACTTTCCACGATTACGCCGCATTCCGTTTGATTATCAACACACTTTACATATCAAGAAAATTATTTTTTATACAATATTTATTATTTATAATAAAAGAGTAATTGATCGCTGTTTGTACATGGAAGGTATTTGAATCAACATATAGGATACTTTTTACTGCGGGAAAATATATCATCTCTGAGAAATCTATACCAACCGAGAAAATGTAATTAGGGACGAATGCAAGCGGAGCGAAGGTAAGCCGCTAGTTTTAAAAATCTTTTCGGATTTTTTTGCGGATTTATTTTAATTCTTGGTTTATAACGAATGCTCCAAAAACATTGTTTTATTTTTCTTTATATTAACAAAGGCATAGAAAAGATACTTTATGTACTTGTTTCCTGTAGAATATGAGTATATTAATATAAAGATTAATTGCATAAAGAATAACTCCTTAGAGTCGAGCAGATTGGTCAGTCTTGAAATAATAAAAGAATATAAATTGTTTTTTTTTTTTGCTTAGAAAATTCTACAGAAAACTGAATTATATCATAAAGAAGGATGAAACGTATATATATATATATATATATATATATATATATATATATACGTTTCATCCTTGCCGCGAGATGTACATACTCGTATGTATGTCTTGGACTACATAATTACAATACTCCATCGTGAACTTGTTTTCATTTTTTTAGTTAGCTTTTATGCAGTCGCTTTGTTAATTTTATATATATTTTTTTATGATATAATTCAGTTTTCTGTAGAATTTTCTAAGCTAAAAAACCCAATTTATATTCTTTTGTTATTTCAAGTTATTTTTAGATTTATTATTTAAGTATTTTTAAGTAGGAAAATTAGCGAGAATTGTTGTTAAAATGGTTGTAAAATCATCATATATCCTAAACTAAACGTGTAAATGAAATATAATGAAACAAACCTTAAAATTATTTTTAATACCTATTCAACGATACCCCACTTGTCATAGTTCGTTGATTTTCATTTTTTTTTCTTTTTCACCTTATGGCGTCCAAAATCGGCCATTTTGATTTTTCCAAATTTTTATGCTTTCTATGACATTCGCACCGTCATGACGAATCAAACGTCTTATGATTTATCAAAATCTGCCCACGCGTTTGGTCTAAATAGTGCCACAAAAATACAAACCCACATACACACATTGGATGATAAACACATTACCCTCCTTTACGTCGCGCCGTTGGATAAAAAGTACTCACGTCACTCTATAAACAAAAAGAATTGAATATTCAGTAGAGATTTATTTACATAAAAGCAAATTAATAATAATAAGTATATTGAAACGTATAAATTACGTTTTATAATTTTCAATGGAGCTCGTTTCACATGTTATTTTGCACAATAATGAAGCGTTTCATTTTCAACACGGTCATAATAGCTTCACTTGTACCTGTGTGGTGTGTAGTCAAATTTTTGAAGTCAATTTAATCCTTGTTGTTGTTATTATTCTCTCTCTCTCCTCTCTCTCTCTCTCTATCTCCTCTCTCTCCTCTCTCTCTCTCCTCTCTCTCTCCTCTCTCTCTCTCTCTCCTCTCTCTCTCTCCTCTCTCTCTCTCTCTCTCTCTCTACTCATTATCTACTATCTGTGTACTGTAATCAGTCATTCTTAACGTCCCACTGCTGGGCTCGGGCCTTCCTACAATACGAAGGAGATCAGGCCATAGTCCACCACACTGGCTAGGTTCTTTCAGACATGCAGGTTTCCTCAACATATTTTCCTACACCGTTAGGCAAGTGGTAATCATGTTGAAAATGATTCGCACATGAAAATATCAGAGGTGCGAGACCCGGGATTTGAACCCACTTCACTCGGTTTCTGGACTTTTACACACTTCACTGGGATACCGCTGTCCCAACTACCTACTACCTGCGGTACCTAAATATTGGAATATTATCTAAATATTGAACGGCGACATTAAACATTGGCTTCATGATAAATTTATCAGTAATTAAATCTATAACTAAACGTTAAAATGATTTATTTATTATTTAACACCTCCAGGTAAATTTCTAAGAAATTATTTAATTTTTTAAGAAATCTATTGCTAACTGACACGCCAGCGTGTCCGCGGTCGTTGATTAATTAACGATTTATTAAACGTTATCTATGAGCGAGGGTGAGTCGTTAGTTCGATTGTACCATAAGAACTAATGTCAAACTGAAATAATAATACAACAAGCTTTTGGCTGCGACTCTGCGTAGTTTATTTATACCTAAGTAAAAAAATTTCACATTTTACATTTTTTCTTGTGTTATTTTAAGATCGTATCACTCCTAACCTAAACGTTTTATTTTTACTCGTAAACTGTCTTAAGGCGACTTTACACGAAACAAATGGTTGTAAGACATAAAATAAGCATGTTTAGTTGTATACAGGAAAATTTTATTATATTACAAATATATCGATTGTTTTTATAACACTAAACGTTTGTCTCAGTTTGTAGTGACCCAATTTCTATGACATCGATCGCGGGTTCGAGTCCCGCTGGGGGCATCCATTTATGTGATGAGCACGAATGTTTGTACTCCAGTCACGGGTGCTTATATTTATAATATGTATATATTCAAAGTTATATACATATATGTAGTATATCAGCTATCTGATATCCATAACACAAGCCTCGTAGCTTACCATAGAGTTCTATGGTAGTTAGATGGTATTGTGTGTTAAGAAAATATATAATGCAATGCATAATGATGTAGACTGTCTGTCTTATTCATACGTGCTTGAAGAATGCAGTAAAGTGTGTAGCCGCCTTTACTAAAGTCCTGTGCGCGAACGACTTTTATGCACTACATAAAAAAGTTATGGGATATCCGTTTGTTTATTATGTAATTATGGAATTACTAAAAATATTAAGAAGTTTTTTTTCCTTATTATAGCTTGGTTACATTTCAGCCAGTTGGGTTGATTGAACATTGAATATGAGCTTTGATTATTCAGAACATATCGAAATGTTTGATAACAGGAAACAAGTGTAATATGAGGAGAATATGCTATGTAATGGCAGTGGTAGCCCAGTGGTAGCGCGCTCGCTTGGCAAACCGAGTGAAGCGGGTTCAAATCTTGGGTCTCGCACACACCTCATTAAAACCACATTTAAACTGTTCATTACACGTTAAATAATATAATAATAGAAAAGTTTGAGTATTTAAGTAAATATATATAGTGAATTATATCTCTAGTATACATTTTCATTACTTTAAAAACAACTTCGAGGGACTACTATTTGGAATATTATAAAACATAATGTTCCTCAAATTGCGGTAAAAGTTATACGTTTAATGGATATTGGTTTATTTAATGATAATGATTAATGGTATTATATTTATTACACGACTGCGTAAAGGAGGGTAATGTGTTTATAATTCTATGTATTTATGTATGCATGTATATTTGTTCCTATGTGGCAATCTAGAGACCAAACCTGTGGGCCGATTTTGATGATTCATACGTCGTTAGATTCGTCTTGATAATGCGAGTGTCATAGGCTATATAAAAAACTGCGGCATGGATGGTACGATGCTAACGCCGTAATAGTGGGCTTGACTGCAACTGCTACCTTTTTAAGATCCCACAGCTGGACACGGGCTTCTCCTCAATGCGAGGAGGATCAGGCCCATACCCCACTATACTTATTATTTGTAAATATTTATACACACATTATTAAAGTATTTATTGTAATATTAAGTCACATAACAACTCGACTTATCGCCTTTACTGGTGACAAAAGAGCTATCTCATTTTTACCACAATTCCACTTGGACATGATTTTTACAGTAATAATAGTTAATAATAATAGTTAATAATTGTTTTTTATTTGTATAAGGATGCCACAAATTATAACAGTTTAATCTTACTTATCCATCTATATATAAAATCAATTATCGTTCTTTAGTCTCCCTAAAACACAAAAACTGCTAGACCGATTTGGATATTTTTTGGTTATTTTGTTAGGGGAGTGTCAGAGGTGGTTTAAGTATAAACAAATAGGGTAAACCCAAAAAAAACAGCTGGAAAATCGAAAATTTCAGAAATGTTTATTTTGTACCTATGTATGTAGGTATATATATATATATATATATATATATATATATATATATATATAATGTGTCTATACCATACTTACCGTTAAAACGTACCTAGGGATGAACCAGAGCGAAGCGAGAAGGGGTTGCTAGTTAAAAATAAATATTAATACTATTGCTTTAACTTTTCATGATACAACAGAGAATTTCGAAATGATTGATAACACTAATAGCCATCGTTGAAAGACAGTGAGTTGCCAGAATCGTATTGTAGTAATAAGCTTTGCTTAGATGATTTTACCCTCGCATTGCTCGGGTTCATTTCTAGGTACGTTTTAACGGTTAGTATTTCCATACTATAGCATATAAAAAATAACCTGTTTTCTGATACTTGAAAGGGGTGATATAGGGGTTGAAAGATTGTATTAGGAACAAGTCATTTCTCAAGTTAAGGGCAAAGTATTCATAAAATATGCGAAGATTTTAAGTTTTTTTAAAGTACTTACCTACTTTTCTATACCTATGTATATATAGCCTATCTCTTCCATACTAACCTCTAAAACGTACCTACCTAGAGACGAAACCAAGAGAAACGAGGGTGATTCGCTAGTCAAAAGTATTACGACATCGTCCCAGAGTTTTAATAAATAAAACTGTTTAATATAAAGCTTATTTATTCGTAGAAATCTCATAATCTTTCTATTGCTTTCAACCGACCTCATAATAAGAAGTGGTTCGGAATATTATTGTATTTCTTCGTTATTACGTCGACTTCAACGTTTGTTAACCAATTTTCATAATTAGTTTTATTGAAAAAACTACACTTAGAAAGAATGATTTCCATTTAGATTTTTTGCTAAAATAAAAAAACACCCATACCGTAACAAAACAAAGTATTATAATAAGCTTATTTTATCGACCCATATGCCTAGTTTCTTCTTCTACGTGACATTTACAACGTTTTAAAATAAATAGATATGTTGGGACATTAACACACAGCACCATCTAGTTCCATGGTAAGCTACGTGGCTTGTGTTATGGATACCAGATAGTTGATACACTACACATATATAATTTTAAATACATACCTACATATTATAAATATAAATACCCCTGGCTGGAGTACTAACATTTGTGCTTATCACACATATGAATGTCCCCAGAGGGATTCGAACCCGCAACCGCTGGCACAGCAAGTATCACTACAAACTGAGCCAAACGGGTCGCCAAAATTATTAACAAGATAAAAACCTTTATAAAAATCTATAATTTTTTGTTAGATATCTATTCTTAATGAAAACCCCCGTTTAGTTATTTTTTTTTACATTTTAGTGTCTGGAAGTCAGTTTTTTGTTTTAAGTTTTAATTTTTCTATTTTTAGGATTTTTTAAAAACCTACTCAACCGATTTCGATAAAATTTATATGGGACCACTTGGGAAGTATACCCTTTAAAACAAGAAAAAAATTCCAAATCGTTCCAGGCGTCTTCGAGTAATCGGTGAACATACATAAAAAACCGATGAATCGAGAACCTCCTCCTTTTTGGAAGTTGGTTAAAAGTTAAATTGAATTGAACTATAATAATCTGATAGCTTTTCAAGTATGACATATGTGTATAAAGTACTCAACACTTGCCCAGTTATGAAACGCTTAAGTAAACGGTGATCAACAGAATCTGTAGTAATTGGACCTGGATAGTGCAAATAATATCGAGTATCCTGTAGATTAAACAATGTCCCCAATTAGTCTGTTGAAGTGAGTAAATATAATTGCAAACAATGTATAAACAACAAAAATGGTCATAGAGCAGTTAAATAAGGATTTAACAAAAATATAATATAAGGAGCTATTTTGTATAAACCCTTTCTTTGGTCATTATATATGTATGTTGGCAGAAAAAAGTCCAATATACAAACTCAACGTGTTTACCTAATTATAAATAGATTTTATTTTAGTTTTAAATATAAATATGTTAGGACAGCACCATGCAGTTCCATGGTAAGCTACGAGGCTTGTGTTATGGATACCAGATAGTTGATACAGAAATATAAACACCTATGACTGGAGTACAAACACTCGTCTCCATCACGCAAATGAATACTCATAGCGGGATTTGAACCTACGACCGCTAGCACAGCAAGTATTTTCGCGAATGTAAACCTAGGTCTCGATATATCGAGATATATTTATCATGCAAATTCTAATAGAAAACCAACACTAGAGAGTGCAATATAAAATAAATCAAATGTTACCGAGAGAGCTCACCGTTTGCTCAACGAGATATTGACAGTGTTACTGAAACATCAGTTTTCCATTAACCATAGAGCTTTCATAAACTTTAAGACGAAGTTCTGAGAAACGTCCAAGACCGACCGACCGTGACAAGTTTTTACTTTAATTCAATCTAAAGTTTGTTTTTTAACGCTTCTTGTACTTTTGTTTGTGACGTTCAAATTAATTATTTAACTAAAGATTTACAAAAATGAATGGATGTGCTAATTAATTTTAATTTGCTATGAAATAATTTAATATGAATTCGTAACTGAAAGTCTTTAAGAGCTGTATTTAGTTAATTTACGAATGATAAAATTTATTACACGAAATTATAAATAACACAAAATTGGTGTGAGACATATATATATATATATATACAAATATATATACAAATTTAGTTTTAAATTACTCTGCCCATACGTTCCTACTTTCATAATACTAATGACCTATTGCTGAGCACTGGTTTCCATTTAATATGTCTATAAATTACCACGCTAACCAAATTCTAGCTAGATTGACTGACTTCACTCGTCTTTAAAACAGATACACACAGATTTCTTTACGATGTTTTCTTCACCTAATAAGAAATATGTAGTAATCTTATAAAAAGTGGTTCACTCATGAAAATTTCTGAGGTTTGAGGCCCGGCTATTCCTAATTTTACAAATATGCTACTATTGGACTACCACACTGTTCTATAATGTAACTTTTAAAGTCCATTTCCTTCAGAATATTTGTCATTAGAGTGTAGAATATAAAAATATCTGATTAGATATCTATTGTAAATGAAAACAATGGAAGCAGGTTTTTTTTTTTAATTTTTATTTTTCCATTTTTAGTGTAGACGTAATAAGCAGGTAATTTGTAAGAAGAAAATTGTTTAATAACATATTTATGTAATAAATATATTTATTGTTGATTTTTTAAAAAACCGCTCGACCGATTTCAATAAAATTTATTCTTCCCAAGTGGTCTCACTATATATATCACCATACCCTTAGAAACAAAAAAAAATCCAAATCGGTTCAGGCGTCTTCGAGTAATCGGTGAATATACATACAAAAAAAGATTCCGACGAATTGAGAACCTCCTCCTTTTTTTGGGAAGTCGGTTAATAAAATATTATATTACTAGCGACTCAACCTCAGTTCGCTCGGATTCGTCCCTAGTTACGTTTGACGTTTAGTATAGATTTCTCAGAGATGAGATATTTTACAGCAGTAACAATTATCCTATATGTTGGCCCGGATAACCATCTATCATCATACCAAATTTCATTAAAATCTGTCCAATGGATTTCTCATAATGCGTTCCCAGACAGACCAAAATTCTAAAAACTATAGACTAGTTTTTCCAAAAAATATATAACGTATAGGTTCGACTGTTAGAATTTTATTATATGTATAGATTTTCAATGAAACTATTGCAAATACTTGAATGAATATTGAAAATACGTGCGCAGCTGCATCGAGTGGACGGTTAGTTTTGAGACCGCAAACATAAATGGAACTAAAAAAATATTTTTATTTATTGATCAAACCATCTGTATAATTAATTAGTTTGGATGTTGATTTTGAATTTCAATAATACTGGTATATTGCAATTTTCCCTTTGTGGTGCAGTCTCAATAAGGTTTGGACAAGTATTAATAATAATATTTGCAATAATTCAGCTCTTTTACAGTATGCTGGATAGATTCTTCCCTTAATGCGAAGAAGATTAGGTTATAATCCATAAGTTAACTAAATGCAGGTTGGCGGGCACGAGCATTTAATCCACATAAATAAAAATTGATGTGTTTATGTATGTTCCCTATGGACTCCAAAATGGCGGGAGCGATTTTGATCAAATTATCAGGCAATCTTCATATTAGCCCAGCAGGTGATCCTGTGAAGTTTGGTAGCGATTAGAAGTCTGAACTTGAGCGAAGCCGCGGGTTGTTAGTGCTAGTTTTTATACAAAATTATAGTCAGACTTCAAATCAACGAGGACATATTTAGAGATATGTGTGATATACTTTTTGGTGAGTTCCTTTCGCGAGTTCTTCTCAGGTCTGAGGTGTTTTTCTTTCCACACTGGTGGTAGACGTCATGACGTTCAGTAATAAAACGTTATAAATTAATGCTGAAATATTTTGAAGTGTTTGAGCTATAAAATATTATTCGGCAGAGTGTATTTTTCTGTTAGTGAGTGAGTATTTAGAAATAAGTTAGTAGTTCTAAAAATTATTTCCAGTTGTACACTTGACTTACTTTGACCTGTTTTTATATAGTGAGTAAAACAATAAAACTGAATATAGTCTTTTCAAGAGTCCTCCTACAGAAAGTCGGTGTATAGTATTACGAACTTAAGAACATTAATGATGAAACATAATCCCAATCTACTACTACATACTCTTGCGGACGTCAAAAAATATTTGCTTGCAAAGCAGATTTTCTATTTTGTTAATCAGTCGGCCACCAAAAATAAAAATAAATTCGCGAAAATATCCGAAAATATAGTTTTATTTAAAATTTTATTAAGTTAATTTAAAGAATTAACATTATGGCATTACATGCTGTATACAATTCCTGCTTGTAATAAATGTGACAGTATGTTTGTTGATCCTTTTTTCACGCAGTAATAGACCGTAAACTTTATGGGTGATTTCTGCCTCTTCGGCTTTTGGAAATCGGTAGATTATTGAATTGCCAACTTTTCAGCATGTAATTAGCCCACCATACCTTAATCTGGCGGTTTCAAGTATTTCTAACTTATTAAAATATTTATTTAAATATTTTGATATACTGCCCTAGACGCACGACTTTAGAGAGGACTTATAGGCTGCAGTTTAGTATATATCGCGGCCCCCGGAGGAGAGGGTGGTGGTTTTGGATAGGGAAGGCAATAGGTAGTCCAAATATATAGTTTTTGTTTTAAGGAAACGATAGAGTCAAAAGTTGTTGACACTTAAAGTTACAACATTTCCATACATTATTATGACATTACTGTCATTTTGACATGCCACTTGGAAATGTCAAAATGTCACTTCCAAGTGCCAAAATGATCTTCAAATACTGAGTCAGATCTATCACCGAATTTTAAATTAACATAAAGCACTAATGATACCAGGGGGTTTGGGTTTGAAATAAAAGAAAGACCTAACCTCAACCTACGTTCTCGAAGTCGGACTGTCATTTAATCAAAAATTAATAATACACTTTGTTTTAAGTGTTCTCATGCAATTTATAAACGTAAGTAGACTATTTTTTTAGTCTAAGAACATTTAAAACTTTAGTAATACTATTAAAACAAAAGACTAGAAACAAACGTATACGAAAATTAACAAAAACTAATAACTACTGGCAAATAATATGAGAAAAATAACTATGAAAAAAATAATATGAAAACTTAAACGCGTTTAATGAGTACAGATCGTATTCACATACTCTATGGAGTTTAACTGCCTCGGTGGTGTAGCGGCTAGCATGTACGGCTGCACACTCGGAGGTCCTGGGTTCGAGTCCCGGGTCGGGCCAAGTTTAGTTATTGAGTCTTTCTGTACCGTAAGTCTCAGTAACAACCCGGAGTTGGGAAGTTGGCGGTGTTTCACCCCCGTGCCTCGGAGAGCACGTAAAGCCGTCGGTCCTGCGCCTTAACTCTCACTGGTCATGTCGAGCAGTCGTCCCACCGGAGTATGAGAGTGACAGGAATAGAGAGTGCACGTTGTGTCTGCGCGTACACTTGTGCACTATAATATCTCCTGCGCAGTTGGCTAGTCTCAATGAGATTGGCCGCCGTGGCCGGAATCAGCTAGGAGAACATCACTCTATGGAACTTCGCGGTATTTTGTGACTACCCTCCAATCCTCCAAAAAAATAGTGAAAAGTATTCACAGATAATAAAATAAAAAAAAAATGCTAAATGTAAATTAATAATATAACTCAATATTTTAATAAATCAAATAAAAATTCGTAAATGTATGTATGAATTGAAAACAACATAAGATTTCTATTTGAGAATGTTAGTGATCTGACGACAATTTTCACTTTTAATATGCATAACTCTTAACTATTTAATAACGATAATCTTTTATGTCATAAGTCAAAATTTAAGATTTGGGATTTGGGTGGGGTGATTTGGGTTATTGTTTTTAGTAAAATTATCGAAATATATTATTAACACCTCCAGGTAAATTTCAAAGAAATTAATTACATTTCTAAGAAAAAATATTGTTAACTGTAACGCCGGCGTGTCAGCGGTCGTGGAGGGATTAATACAATAAAGCCTTAATTGCTATTAAAATATAGATTTTACATGAAAAAGGATGTTTATTATTCGTTAAAGGTATGTTTATCTTTTGTATCTCCATTCCGATTTTCACTCCATTCGTTAAGTCGTTACAGTTTAAAGAAGTAACAAACAGATTTACTCACAAACTTATATTTTTAATATTGTGGTGACAGGTTTCAGAGACAGTTTTCTATAATTCTGTCATCAATCAAATAATAATGAAAGCATTCACGTATTTCTCGTATCTAGCCACGTGCGAAACTCACAACGTTACAAATCGCGAGCTTAGACCCCTCGGGCCGAGTAATGGATGCGGGATCGACGCCTCGAGGACTGATGCGCGGTGGTATTCTATAAACCCACTCATTTTTCATGTACGATGATATTTAGAATTCATCTATTTGAATTTATTACATTTTTGTTTAACACATTCTATACCTCTCGTTCCTTATGGTTTTTGTTTATGGGATTATTTTTCAAATAACATTTTGCAATGTTTGACACATAAGTTAAATTAATTATATTAATGATACTACATATATCAGAAACCTGCAATATAACTTAGTATACAAAATACAAATCAATAATATCTCAATTCTCAAGTATCATCAATCAATCACTAAAAGCAAGGCACGTATCACCGGCGGCTGTGTATTGCTGAACAAGTTCCCTGGGGCTGGGGCAAAAGATGCGGAATAGATTCGATACGTCCCGTATACTCTTTGCTTGGGCGTTACAGGTAAAAATCATTTGTTTTTTGTCATAATAATAGGTAATAATAGTATATTTGATAAAGTTATTTTAATACATTTTGTTGGGATCATCGCTTTTACAGTTAGCATTTAAAATAAAAGCTTTAAAACTGCTTCCATCCATGACGATCATATATGGTTGATATAAGTAGATTCATATGATTCAATTAATTATTGCTTATTTCTATAAGTTATGCTACTCGTAAATAAAGAACAATGCACATTAAAATTGGGACACCTTGATCAGAACCTAAAATGTGAGATAAAAATCTAACTTTGGCATTATAACAATATTCATACAAAGACATATTTTCTGTTGCTTTCACAAGCAAATCACTGATATTTTAAAATAAACTACCAAAAATAATTTCACTTCTGAAAACTGATAATTTAATTTGTTTATTTGTAATTGATTCATTGTTTTATTTTATTAATATATTATATATTTTGCCATGACATAATTTCTTCACGAACTTAATAAATCATTGATCTGTTCGATAAGCTGAATGGAGCCTGATATGTTACTGAATTAGGATAATTGGTGGACTGAGTTTATCATAAAAAAACTGGGTACCAGAATTCCCATGATACATACCATAAAACCATCCTGTATGAGGCTATAACCTATAATCTAAGGTGCAATAAATGCTAGATAAAATGCCTTACATCAGTCAGAAGTAAACAAAATAACACCCTGCAAGTGATTAATTACACAAATGTAAAAACATTTTTTAATTTCAATTTGCCTTTTAAAGAGGGAAAAGCTGAAAATTATCAAAAGGGTCAAAACTTTGAAAAGAATTATGAATTTTCTTGATGGAAATACAACATCTCTTAATGAAAGCTCGAGTTTATGCAGTTTTATGTAAAACAAGCTCGTTCATGTGGCTGCTTCAGTGTATTTTTTTCGTAGCTGGCGTATAAATTATATTAAAATATAGAAAAAGATTCTCAGCTAGCTTAATCGAATTTTATCACACTATTCTTATTATCTTACTAATATTATAAGTGTTAAAGTTTAGATGTTTGTTACTCAATGATGCCAGGATGGCTGAACGGATCTAGATGAAATTTGGCACAGAGATAGATTATAGTCTGAAATAGCACTTAGCCTACTTTTTGTCCCGGAAAAATGTATGTTCCTCATGGGCTAGATTTATTTTTGGTTTTCTAGAGGAGAATCCGAGCGAAGCGAGTCGCTAGTATTTTATATGCGAGTATATGTATGTATGTTACTCTTCTTCTTCTTCTGAACTGCCTCGGTGGTGTAGTGGCTAGCATGTACGGCTGCAAATCCGGAGGTCCTGGGTTCGAGTCCCGGGTCGGGCCAAGTTTAGTTATTGAGTCTTTCTGTATAGTAAGTCTCAGTAACAGCCCGGAGTTGGGAAGTTGGCGGTGTTTCACCCCCGTGCCTCGGAGAGCATGTAAAGCCGTCGGTCCTGCGCCTTAACTCTCACCGGTCGTGTCGAGTGGTCGTCCCACCAGAGTATGAGAGTGATAGGAATAGAGAGTGCACTTGTGTCTGCACGTACACTTGTGCACTATAATATCTCCTGCGCAGTTGGCTAGTCTCAATGAGATTGGCCGCCGTAGCCGGAATCGGCTAGGAGAACATCATGTTACTCTTTCACGTTGAAACAGCTGGACGGATTTGGGTGAAATATAGTTAACAAATAGAGCATCACCTGGAGTAAAATATAGGCTATTATAAATAATAAAATAAGACAAAAGCCAAGCGTAATTAGTTGCGTAGCCTGTATATAGTATTACAAATCATTATGTATCACGCATCTTGGGATTATATTTCTTAACTAGCGACTCACCCTCACTTCGCTCGGGTTCGTCCCTGGGTGTTTCTTTAAATTGGCATAACTGCTTTATTTATGAACCGATTGAAACAAAACAATACTAAATGTTAAATGAATTTCACGATCATACATTAGTGAAAACCATACCCAAATCGGTTAAACCGTATCTGAGATTGGCGCACACAAACGCACAGACAAACAGACAAATAGACAAACATTCTATAAATCATTATTTTGGATTCTATTTCGTTAAAAAAGACCCCCCCCGTAATAGTTTTTCTCAAATCTCTTCCATGTAGGTACAAACAGAGATCAGTTACAATTTTATTATATACATATATAGATATAATACAAATGTTAGTATGTACTCGTATATATTTTCTAAAACTTTTTCACTATATATATATATAGATTCTGATATCAAAAACAAAGGTGTACCGTGTCTCATTTAATATTAAGAGCGACCGCTGTCAATGCCTAAAACCTTTATCATTTATTCCGAAAGTTTATCATTCTAACCGTGTCTCCGTAATATTTGCCCCACGCAAATACCGCTGCTATGAATTTAGCTGAGTTGGACTGACGCTGACGGTTCTATTGGCCTTAAATTTTTGTTATTTTGCCTAAAATAGTCTTTGATGAGTGTAATAATATTTTTATAAAATAAAGGTAATTTTATCTACTTTTTATTTATATGTTTGATAATTGTTTTTTAATTTATGTTTGTTTGTATAAGTAGGTAACTCATTTTTAGTAAAGAGCACAAAGTTATCAAAATTAACAGTTAACAAGGGTTGTACACAATTTTTTTTTTTTGGAAATTCCACCGAAAATATCGGAAATTTAGATGGTCTTTTAATATTTTCTAACCAAAACAATATTCGGCGGTATAGAGCTCTCGATGCGCGAGTCAGATTCGCACCATAACGGATTATTATGTTTGATTTATCAAAATTAATCGATCAGAGCAAAAATTTATGAACATTTTTATTTGAAAATCATTCCGGCCACCAAAATATTAGGTACTATGTAAAGCCGAAGAGCTTTTGACAGTTTAAATGCGGGCGAAGCCACGGGCATTGCTAGTTAAAATTATAAAAATGTTAAAAATTTATGTAAACAAATATTGTACGGTATTTCAGAGTCATTTTCCTATATTTGTTTTTTTTTTTTATTGTTTTCAATGTATTTTTTGTGAGCTTATACTGTCTGTAACAGCTTACTAAACTTAAACTAAACTTTTGACACGTCTACTACCTTAGTCTCTCTCGTGATCACGATTCCTGTAAAACATTACAAACGTCGCGAACCATAAATCTAAATAAATTCGCAAAAAAATCCGAAAAAATATTTTTTTAAATGTCACATATTCGCATTTTAAGAAAGTATTCCAGAACATATAAATAAAATGCTACACATTCAAGTATAAAAGTTCTACGCAAAAAAGCTTTAGCGTATTATTGGTGTCTGTATAATAATTGTATATGGTTGATTAAATATTTGCTCGGTGCGTGGCAAATTGAGACGTAGGTTGCGGTTGCTAGGCGATGTCACGTGCTTCATTACTGACTAACATAAAACAGTAGTTCAGTGTATTATTACTAAGTAATTTATATCTCCATTATCTATATAAAGTCTCGTATCCTATCTGTTTATTTATTTCTTATCTATTGAATAGGTATTATATATAATCTATACTAAATAATGATATAATAAAGAGGAAAGATTTTTTGTTTGTTTGTATAAAATAAGCTCCGAAACTACTAAACCGATTTAGATGAAATTTGGTAAGATAGTTTAAGATCCTGGGAAGGACACACGATCGTTTTTATCCCGGAAATCATCCCTTAAGGAGGTGAAAATGGGGATGAAAGTTTGTATGTGGAAGCAACCTAGGAGGGACGTACCTGAGCGAAGCGAGGGTGAGGGGCTAGTATATTCTAAGTGCATTATATAAATAACATAGCTCAGTGGTAACGCGCTAGCGTAGGAAAGCGAGTGACGCGGCTTCAAATCCAGGGTTTCCTACCTCTGATATTTTCATGTGCGAATCATTTTCATCATGATTACCACTTGTCTTACGGTGAAGAAAAATATCGTGAGGAAGCGTGCATATCTGAAAGAACCTAGCAAATTTTCTAAAGATATGACGTAAAGTCCGCCAACCCGCACTTGGCCAGCGTGGTCTATAGCCTGATCCCCCTCGTATTGAAATTTGAATTGAATTAAAAAGGGTTGAATACCGTAAGGTAACATTATACATAGTTTAATTTATGTAGGGTCACTACAAACTGTACCAAACTTGTCGTCAATTTCGAGGAACTCTAGTTTTTAAGTGATTCTCACTATTTTTCTCTTCGTTCTAACCTTAATCTAACTTTACAAGTTCCTTCACACTCTTCTTCCTTCTATACTCGCTGTTTTACTGTCCAATCTGTCCGTCTGTGGAACTCGTTACCAAATAAAGTAAAACAGGCTGATTCGCTGTCACTATTTAAAAAATTAATAAATGAATATTATCTTAACTTATAAGTGCTAAATGGTGTCATATTTTATTTTATATGTATAATGTTTATATGTGTGTATGTATGTATATATGTATGTATGTATGTATGTATGTATGTGTGTATGTATGTATGTATATATATGGTATGTATATGTATGTATTTATTGTATCTCCTTTAAGATTGTTTGCACCCCTTCCTTCTCTCTTCTTTCTCTCTACCCAAAGGTTGCCTAGCATAGATCGCTCTCTAGCGATAAGGCCGCCTATTGTACTATATTCCTTTAATCTGTTTCAACTATATAATGTTAAATTATGATGTGCAATAAAGAATATTTCATTTCATTTCATTAAATGCAATTTTACGATAAACTTTTTACTGTGATGAATTATTTCCAGCAATTAAATTTTCTTCGTAATAACTACAGTGCGAATACATCCAAGCCTTTGTACTCTCACGTCGCACCATATTCGTTCTCATTAAATTTTGTATTTAAAATGTAAAATAAAATATAGTTAAAACATGTTATTCACACACAAAAATATAATAAGGATTATTTTATTACCTAAATTTTTTATATATTTTTAGACTAGGAGTATGTAAGAACACAATCTTATTAAATTACTCGTGTCTGTCTGTCCATATATCTGAATGCTTCTGAATATTATATAAGATAGAAAATGTGTTTGGTAAATGTGTATTAGGTGAGCCAAGGAAGAATATGGCGCGTTAAATTTCGATCTTACAAATTACGTAGGGGATATAGCGTACAAATGTATGCGCAAATATAAGGCATTTCTTCGCATATTTCGTAGTACAGTAAATCAATACGACCAGGTAGAGATCAAGGCGCAAGATTAATAGCTTTAGTTGGCCTTTTAACGGTGGTTTTAAGAAACCAACTTTATAACAACCTGCCACTGAATATTTCTTTGACAAAAATTCAAAAATCTTTTTGATACAAAACTCAGGTGCGGGATTGATACTGTTAAATTATAATAACTTTTAAATAAAAAATAAACAATTGAGGCTTAAACGCTACATCTCGGTAGAATTTTAGTAAGGAGTTGAGATCTTGAAGATTACAGGTATCGCTGCAGCATCATACCTAGGTTACCATATCATTGAAATGTCATAATATCAACGGGAGTTTTGAATTCATTAGATGTGAAAGTTCTTCATATCCTTTGACCTTTTAAAAAAAAGCAAATAGCTTGCAAACGGCTAAATAGATTTTCTTCATTTATAGCTAAGAATATTCTCGATCAAGTCACCCTTCGAATAAAAAAAACTAAACTAAAATCGGTTCATCTGTTTGCTCGCTACGATGCCACAGACAGACACACAGATACACATCTTAAACTTATAACTTCCCTCTTCTTATATCGGGGGTTAAAAATAACGGTATGTGCAAATCAAAATAAACAAGTCTCATTTTATCCCACAGATGGTATCGAGAGACGTCTGGTGGTGTACTACGGGAGATACGTGAGGGCGAAGGTGGTGGGCGCTACAGTTTGTCCTCAGATTCACTGTCCATCAGACGAGCTGAGCTATCAGATGACGGCAGGTGGGCTTGTAGAGCTGCCAATGCACATGGGCATATAACGCTACGGCTACAACTGTCTCTACGCGCCCATCTAACTGTACACGCCCAACCGCATACACAGGTTAGTACCTTAAACTGATTAAACAATCAGGGTGTGTAGATTTTTAATAAATTTTACGGTCAATATTAAATATAATGCTTTATTAAAAAAACATCTTTTATTATAATATAAACATAACCACCGACCAAATAAAATATAATAAAATAATAAAATATAATATAATAAAATATAAAAATAAAATAACCGACCTAACCGCATAAAACTCCATATTTCATACTTACACTATATGTATGTTTGTACGAGGAATTTCTAATAACGTTTTGCAAAATATTACTCCTTAACTAAGTGAGGTGAAGTGAGGTGTTATGTCATTATCTCAGACTAAGGAATAATATATACAGAGCGTCTTAGAACTAAACATGAAGTCAAGCAATAATTTAAAATAATATGTGTAATATTTTAAAACAGTTAACAAATATTAATAAAATGATCATTACTGTGTTAAGTAAATAAATGTTAATAAATAAAATAGCTAAGGGATTTTATTATAAAATACAAAAAAATATTAAATAAGTTATTTTTCAAGGCGAAAAGAACTAATGCTTAAAAATTTAAAAGAATATAATATAAATTTTATTATTATTATTATTCATATTTCGTTTTCAAGTATTGTCTTTATAAAGAATTCTTTAAAAAAAATAAACGATATGTATGGCGAAATCGACAGTAGTAGCATAAACAGCAAAATACACTACTATTTAAGGCTTTAACATTTTTTGGCGCACTATACGTATATAATTCTTTAGTCTTAAGGTAATTGTAAACTCAATCAAATAAATTAAATTTTTAAATAACTATTTTTATACATAAAAAAACATCATAATCAATGATTAAGGCAGTGGTAGACCAGTGGTAACGCGCTCGCTTGGGAAACAGAGTAAAGCGGGTTCAAATCCCGGGTCTCGCACTCCTGACACTTTCATGTGCGAATCATTTCTAACACTTGCCTCGCGGTGAAGGAAAACATCGTGAGGAAACCTGCATATTTGAGAAAACCTAGCAAGTTTTCGTGAGACATGTGAAGTCCGCCAATTAGCCAGCGTGATCTCCCTCATATTAAAATGAGGCCCGTACCTATCAGTGGGACGTTAAAAAGGGCTGAATACATACATACATATATAGGTACAGTTAATTATAAGTTTTATTAGACATTCAAACCCTTCCATCTTATATGGTTTTTATTTTTCATCAAAACTCGAAACCCCAATAGGGAAAATGGAGTAGTAAAGAAAATACAGGAACTACTATTATTATTGCACTTTAATTGCTATAACAACTGAAAATACTTAAAACGTCTAAAATCCAATTCCAAAAATTTAATCAAAAGTTTTCATCGTTCTGGCTCTGCATAAAAATATCCACAATTTCAACTCATACTGCCAATTTAGTTCAGAAACTTTCGCACTATGGCCTAGTTAATAAGCGAGGAGGTAAAAAGTAAAAAACCGCTTGAATTATTCCAAATAAGTTGCAAAACAAATATGATGCCAGAATAGGTGTTTTTGTTAAGATTCAGCAATCCATACCTGTAACTTTAGCACTCGAGAATGGGACAATATTATAAAATAACTAGCTACTCACCCTCGCTCCGCTCGGGTTCGTCCCTGGGATGGGGTCTGGGAGGACCACCCTTATCCTTATCACTTAGGGGTATGGAAAATAGATAGTAGCCGATTCTCGGACCTACTGAATACGCATATAAAATTTGGTAAAAATCGGTAAAGCCGTTTCGGAGGAGTACGTTAACAAACATTGTGACATGGAAATTTTATATATAAGATAATATTTTTCTTGCAGATGACCTGTTTCTTACAAATAATCTTCAAAAGTGAGTTTATCACTTTATAATTCAAATGAATGTGTAGTGTAAATGCTGAGTGATGACGTTTACATTTTGGTCATAATATAACAATATATCGCGCCACGACCCCATTTGTCCCGTAACCGCCTACCGATTTGCTCGTCCATTATATTATTATAGAAATTATATGTTAGTTTATCATGTTTTAAGAGCCCCCTCCAAAGCGCAATTTAAAATAAATTAAAAGGTCGCTCAAAATTTTTTCAAATTTCCAAAATCATTAAAAATCTTTTTTTTTAATAATTTTTTCTCTTTATTTCACTATTTTCGATTATAAAAATGATTAGGATTCTGAAATTTTCAAGTCGATATTTTAATATTTAAAGATCGTTCAAGATTTTTTTAAGTTTCCAGTAGAGTACCTTAGACATTTTCGAGCGACTTCTGAACATGAATAAAACTCTTATTCAGAAGTTTAATAGACAATCGTCAAAATAGTCTCGATTTTTTGCATCTCTCTAACCTTATTTCTATTCTTTAGTATGTCAACTTCAAGAAAAAAAAATGTCCATAATATTAAAAAAAAAATTAAATGTGGCACTCGGAGACTGCCGCGGTAAAGCTATTGCATAGCATTTTTTATCAACTTATGCAATTATAATTATTTATTTATTTTATTAATGCAGTATTTTTTTCCTTGACTTTCTTCGTTAATAAATGCACTTTGTTTATTCATATTTAAAACACTTTGTACACAAATTATACGAGTGTTGTACATAGATGATAAATACCTATACACCTATATACTTTCTCACAAACAGCTGATTACGGTAGTTTTCCAATACAACCAATGCCACCTAAAGGCGGGTTGCTGAACTAAAGAGACAAGCGTGATATTTCAAAAAGTCATTAAAAGTTCTGGTATTTATCCATAGATGGAAAAACTGAAAAGTATCACCGCTGTGCCGGTCGGAGTGGGGGGTGTGAAATATTTGGATAATTTTAGTAAAAATCCATTTGCTTTCAAATCCCTTTTTATTTCTAAATCAATATTGACAACTATCAAAATATTGACGTGTTCTATATTCGAACACATATATTACACTCCTCCAACACTAATTAAGATGTAAATTAAATACTTAAATAAGGCTACTCCTTATAATTTATAGTTTTTCTACTTGTTCTAATTGGATAACGTCGATTATCCTGAGATTGCGTATTACCGACTGGTTCATGCACATCAGGTGGATCTACGTCAAAAAATGCATCATCGGAAATTTCATTATTTAAGTCCGGTGTCACCTTCGCATCACCAACCTCTTTATCTGTGCCACAGGACGCGGTATCTTTTGTTTCTAAAATATGATTTTCATTTACGTAATCTCCAATGGAACTTATATCGTTATCCGATGATGAACTTCCTTTATATATCCATAATTGGTCGACATGCTTTTTTGTAAAAAGATTTAACTCCGGTATGTAAACTTTAAACATACGAGAACCGATACAACTATTAATAATACCTACTTTCCATGTGCTATATTGCTTATTGCCAATAGAATAATAATGTTTTACAAGTACCTTATCACCAACTACAAATTTTACATTTCTTTTACCTTTAAATTGCTTACTTTAATGCATCTGAGCATTACTAACATTATCTCTAGCAACAGATGACGAAGGAAAACAAACAGGTAGTTTTGTACAATCACGAATTAAATCCAGTCGACAACGTAGAGGTCGTCCAAACATTAATTGAGCAGGCGAAAATCCAGTTGTTAAATTTACAGAATTCCTATAATCGAATAAAAACTTATGCATTTTAATCATTAATTTACTGAAACTCATATCATTTGTTACAATGGCCTTTAAGCCGCTCTTAATTGTTTTGACGCTTGCCTCCGCTTGTCCATTTGACTGGGGGTGGTAAGGAGGACTACTTAAATGCTTAATACCATTTAATCGACAAAAAACCTCAAAATCATTAGAACAAAAATTCGTAGCATTATCAGTTACTAAAGTCCGTACTAATCCAAATCTGCTAAACATTTCACTTATATTACTAATAACTGACTCAGTATCAATCTTTTTCATATAAAAACATTCCAACCACTTAGAAAATGCATCAACTGCGATCAAAAATTGTTTTCCATTAAATAAGAATACATCTAAATGAACACGTTCCCAAGGGCCTTTAGGATAAGGCCAAAATGCAAGTGGCGCATGTGGAGGGTTACTTCTATGCGAGTTGCAAACTTTACAAGAACCAATATTTTCTTCAATATTTCTGTCAATATTTGGCCACCACATACGCGATCTTGCCTCTGACTTTGTTTTAACTACACCAAAGTGTGATCTATGTAGTTCGTCTAAAAGTTTCTGTCGCAAGCTTGTAGGAACTACTACTTTATATCCGCGTAATATACATCCATTTTCAAATGAGAGTTCATTTCTACACAAAAAGAAAGGCTTTAAACTGGGGTCTAATAACTTACGAGGCCATCCTTCATTGATCATTTTAATTACTTTTTGTAAAACCACATCCTGCTTAGTTTCGTTTCTAATATCATTAACAGTAATGGGCGGTAAAACAACTTCACCGATAAAATCTATATATAAGGAATGATCAATACTGACAGATTCATCTGGTATATCTGTAACCGTAGCACGCGACAAAAAATCAGCAATATTATCATTGCTCTTAACATATTCAATATTAAAATTATACGCCGACAAAAATAGAGCATATCTTTGTTATCTGTTTGCTGCTAAAATTGGAACACCTTTTTTATTTCCAAGAATAGCTACAAGAGGTTTATGGTCCGTACGTAAAACAAACGGCTCCGAACGCCCGTATAAATAATGGTTAATTTTTTTAACTGCAAATACAATTGAAGTGGCTTCCTTCTGAATTTGAGCATAATTAATCTCAGCTTTAGTCAAAGAACGTGAAACATATGCTATAACTCGCTCACAACCATTTGGTTGACATTGTGATAGCACTGCTCCTAAGCCAGTGGGACTTGCGTCACAAGTCACTATGGTGGTGGATTTAGGATTATAATGAGCTAACACGCGTTCTGAGGCTAATTCATATTTAATTTTATTGAACGCTTCATTTTGATCTTTACCCCAAACCCATCGTACACCTTTCTTTAGCAGTGAATTAAGAGGGTATAGCACAGAAGAAGTATTTGGCACAAAACGTCGATAGTAATTGACTAAACCTAAAAACGATTTTAGCTCACTTACATTTTTTGGAGCCTCACATTTTAATATAGCCTTGACTTTAGTTTTTGACTTGTGCAACCCATCTTTATCTATAATATAACCAAGGTACTCTATTGAACTCTTGAAAAATTCACATTTCTCTGGTTTTAATCTTAAACCTGCTTCTTGCAATCGATCTAAAACCAATTCTAATCGTTGTAAATGAGCCTCTTTCGTTGCAGCTGTAATTAAAATATCATCTAAATAAATACAAACGCCATCAATATCACCCAATAACTGTTCCATTGTACGTTGAAAAATAAATGGGGCGTTTGCCAAACCAAAAACTAGTCTATTATAACAATACAAACCCCTGTGGGTATTAATACAAGTATACCTTTTTGATTCATCTAACTCAAGTTGTAAGTAAGCTTTTGAGAGATCTAACTTACTAAACTCTAAGCCTCCGTGAAGTTTAGCGAATAAATCTTCAATACGTGGTATTGTAAAGTTGTCTAAATATATGACTTTATTTAATGTGACTGAAAAATCACCGCAAATTCTAACATTGCCATCCGGCCGTAATACCGGAACAATAGGGGTAGCTATATCCGAATGGTCTACTTTCTCAATAATACCTAATTCAAGTAAATTATCTAATTCCTTTTCTATTTTAGGTTTCAATGCTTAAGGTACCGGTCGAGCTTTAAAAAATTTCAGTTCCGCCTCAGGCTTTATTTTTAAAGTTACCTTATATTTGTTAAATCTACCTAATTCTTTACTAAATAACAAAGCATATTTCCCATTAAATAAATTATTTTCAATGCTATTTATATCCTTCTTTTTGCAGTCATGATTACAAAGATGTAGATCGAATAATCTCATGAAATCACGACCTAAAAGAGGCAAGCGCTTTTCATTAGACGTTAAAACATAAAACTTTAGTGGATTAGTACGGCCCTCATATGTTACTTCAGGCAACACTACAAATCCTATTGGGGATATTTTCATTCCCGTATAAAAATTAAAAATTTCATTACACATTTGCAAACGATAACTATTGTTATGACTATTTTTAAATAATTCATTATATATTGCGGTTGGTAAAATAGAGACAGAACTACCGCAATCAATTTCACACAATACTTTTAAGTTGCTTACCCATATATAACATGTAATTGGTTCATCTTTTATACATTTCTGTAAATTAAATAAATTAAAATTATTAACACCATCTCCATCGTCATTAGTACCTAAAAAGTTATTTCTATTGATTTTTATTTGACACATTTTCTTTAAATGTCCTTTCTTATTACAATTCTGACATGTGTAATTTATGAATCTGCAATTTTCTTTTATATGATTTTTATAACCACACACATCACATTGCCGTTGGGTAGCAGTACTATTATCACTATTTCTCGCTTGCCGACGTTGCAAAGCGAAAACTGGCTGACTTTGCATCATAGATTGATCTCGATCATGATGTTGGGTAGACTGTATTGCTTGTCGTGCGCATCGTACGCTTTGGGCTAGCTCTAATGCCTTATCAAAAGTTAACAGTTCTATGCTTTCAGCAAATAATTTTTCTTTCTCTTTTATATTTTCCAATCCTAATACAAATCTGTCACGTAAAGCATTTTCCAATTCTAGTTTGAAACCACAGAATTGCGACAATCTACGTACCCGTGCTGCCCACTCTACTAAATCCTCACCTGGATGTTGTTCCGCCTTATAAAACGTGTATCGTTCGGCAAAGGTACATTTCTTTGCAGAAAAATGATTATTTAATTTTTCTATTAGCTGCTTGAATGGAATTATATCCAAATCGTCCGGAAAAACTAAATCTTTTACGATGCGGTAGGTATTCTCAGCTAGAGATGTCAGCAAAATGGCCCGTCGTCTCACACCAGTTTTGCCAGTCTCATCATGTACATTATTTGCTACACAATATTGTATGAATCGACTTTTAAAAATGCTCCAATCTTGTATATGATGGTCAAAAAAAACATTACCACCAAACGTTGAACCGATATTACGTTCTGCCATTATTTATTCTTTGTTTAGTCACCAAATTATGCTAAACACAATAAATCAATCCTCGTGAATTCGATAATCCTCGTCGCCAATGAAATATTTGGATAATTTTAGTAAAAATCCATTTGCTTTCAAATCCCTTTTTATTTCTAAATCAATATTGACAACTATCAAAATATTGACGTGTTCTATATTCGAACACATATATTACAGGGTGTCAGGTTTTTTTCGTTACGGAATTTCTGGATTCGGTCCCCACGCTCAAGGCCCGCGATAGAAGCTATGCAATAGCTTAAAACATTTCTTTATTTTGGGCCACCCTACAGTATCTATTATGTTACGAATATTTGTGAGTAACTTAAAGACAATATAATAAATATATGTAAAGAACGTTTGATTATCTCCAATACTTAATATTTGAACTGAAACTAATCAAAGGATAAAATTCAATTTGGGACAGGAAAACGTCTATCGGGTCAACAAGTAATGTATACAAAAAAAAATATAAAAAATAAAAATGCTCGATATCTTTTATTATACGTACAGATCAAACAGAAAACGGGACTAAAAGGTTGCTTAATTATTCCAAATAAATAATGAAGCAAACCTGTTATTTGCCTCTCCATTTAACCATGCGGTGTTTGCGGCTGTGATTTTAACGTCAACTCCATCTGAATTCGAGTGACACGATTTTAATTGCCGTCCATCAGTTAATTTCATTTGGATGTACATAAGTATTTAAAAAAGGTTCTTTGATCTATATTTATTTAGTAAAAATATTTTTTTTTAAGCAAAGTAAATGTTGAAAAATGTTTTACCTTAAAATATCTATTTGTAATATTGTAAAGTCAAGATATCAAGAAATGCTAAAAAAAATTAAATACTATAATATCTTTATCCAAAATATTTGTTTACAAATTACAAAAATTTTCTCTCAGTTTTCAAGATGGTTGAAAATTACCCGTTCGAGCCGTTATCAGCAAATCATGAGAAAATTTTGACTTGACCGTAGAATATTTAATACATTAAAATATAATTTGAGTAAGTCGGGAATTTTATATTTTATTGTAGACTATAGCATAAACAAAATCTACATCTTTTCACGGTAAAATGCTAGTTCATTTTAAAATTAGAACTATATAGTCCTTTTTGTATCTGTAAAATCCACTAAGCTTTGGAAGTAGGTTTGGTTTCATGGGGCTTTGGTGATGTAAAAAAATTATAGAAAACATCCGATTTATTCCGAACACTATTCTAAATGATATGATTTTACTTTTTTTATGAACAGTTTCCATATAATAGAAAAGGATTTGTCGAAGAGAAAGTAGAAAAAATAAAATATAAAACTTTTTGGTTAAAAATTAATTATTATTTTTTGTATTATTCCACGAGAAATCTTGCTGACAAAAGGTATTCAAAGCCTTTTTTACTTACATGCTATGTTATTTTAAAATATTATTTAAAATATAGTAGAATTAACACTATAATACATATGTATAATACATTCTTTTTAATTTATACTTTAGCATATACAATCATATAAATAAGAAATAAAATCAGTTCTAAAAATCTTGCACACGTACTAAAACGATCCTCCATCACAGTATAATAGTTGAAAAAGTTTACCAAAACATATTCTAATTTGTTAGTTAAGGAACTGTAGGTAATAAAAACTTTTTAACAAAAAAATAAAAACCGATTCAAACAAAAGCACTAAAAAGTAAAAAATAACTGATTGGTAGTTTTAATTTACTATACATACCTAATCAAATATTTTCGAAGTCGGCGTGCTTTGCTTTGTATGGGCTGGCACCGATTTCGAAAATATTTGATTAGGTATGTATTTAATAGGTAAGCTTTAATTACTTAGCCAAAGCACACCGACTTCGAAAATATTTGATTAGGTATGTATAGTAAATGAAAACTACCAATCAGTTATTTTTTACTTTTTAGTGCTTTTGTTTGAAGTCGGTTTTTATTTTTTTGTTAAAAAGTTTTTATTTTTCCCTTTTTAGTGTAGATAGTAGTAGCATAGTAAGGATTCTAACGTGTTAGGCTTGTCAAATCAAACAAAATAAGCCCAAACTCAAAGTATCTACTATTAGCCGTTGAAGAGTTCCACCTATCCACCTTCTAGCCTTGCCATCAGATCAGGTCAACAACACCGAACCACTGTACTATCAACGGAAATAGAAATACTTGCAAAGTTTCAAGTCAATATGACAATTAGAAGTAGGTTAAATTCATCATTAGTTGTTTTTCCACCCTTAGGGGTGGTTTTTTTTTTTGAAATTTAAATGGAACCAATCTGGAAGTATACCCTTTCAAACAAAATAAAATATCCAAATCGGTTAATAAATGACGGAGTTCTGAGGTAACAAACATAAAAAAAAACATACAGTCGAATTGAGAACCTCCTCCTTTTTGAAGTCGGTTGAAAATGTCAACAGTCCACGTATCCTCCACGTCCACTCTCATATCCGCATTTTAAAGACTCAACAAAAGTAGGTTACTCGCTCAGCAAAATAAACTCGTCGAAGGAAGATGGGGCTGATTGTTTAAGATCGGTCTCCGAATTGTTAGTGGTCCTTGGAAGGAATTGAGAATAATGTTACTTAGGATACCACTTTTGCAAGCACAGGGTTTCGGAGATTGGACCTTTGGGATTGTTAGGGATGCGAGGATGTAAATGTTATTTTTTTGATTATATTCTGAGATTCTCTAAAATGCTGCGATGTAAATGTATTTATTTTTGTATTTCAAATATGATAAAACATATGTACATAATGCTTCTGTGTATTTGTCCATCTACTGTTAGTTTTTTTATATACCCATTAGGTAAAAAATTAACTTTAATATTCTCACTACATAAATATATTAATTGAATAAGAGTTTGGTCTTATTGCATGATCTTATAAATAGTAACTCTATTAGATTAAAAAACATAAGTAAATCCAAAATTTGAAGCTAGTCCAATATGTCTGAAGTATCTACTTGATGTTACTCGTCACGTCTACACTTCCTATTTGAACTACAGATCAATAGACGCAGGTGAATATTTCGTCATCTATTTTCTTTTCTCATTAACATTGAATAAAAGTTCTACGTAATATGGAATAGGTATGCATACTTAAATAAAACTATCTTTTCGGATTATTTCGCGGATTTATTTTGATTTTTAGTTCCCGACGTTTCGAATGCTTTACAGCATCCATGGTCACGGGAGGTATACATGCTTTTTTAAAACAATAATTGGAAAAAAAACTTCCAGCTCCAAAAAATTTTTTAAAATATCATTAATTTTTTTAATTATCATTACTATGATATTTAAAAATTTTTTTTGGAACTGGAAGTTTCTTTAAACGCCCGCTTTTTCACGAGCTTGGAGTGACGTCATAGTATAAAATACACAGAAAAATGACGACTCAATTTGTAGCGACAAAATCGCTAAGCGGTATGACCAATGGCATGCGTTTCAACTATTTTAAATTTCCCACCTGTTTTTGCACTATTTAATAATTATTATCTTAATCAAAAAGAAATTACATTAAAAATATTGATATAGGCTTAATTCAAAAGCAATATAAACATTATGAAAAAAAAATATTTTACATTTTATTTAAATCAACCACATATTTCCTATTGTCGTTGTAGACATTCTATTTTAATAATTTTGCATCTCAATGATGTCATTTAGTAATATAGGCATAACTACCTCAAGAGAAACTCATACCACCCACAATTTTTACTTGTCACACGTGAACAGCCTGTACCCGCTGTGCGCGTATAGGGGGGGTTTACTGGGATTTTTAAATGAAAAATTAAAACTTTGATGACCGAACAGCACGCAGTCTTACGATTTATTGAGAAAATTTAAAATCACCGTCTGTGCTATAATGACAATATATAACGACGCCTGATAGAAAAAAAGAGCATTACGTTGGTTATGTTACTTAATTAACTTAAAATAGCTTAATGGTGCTTCAACATGCCCCCGGCCGTTGAAAGCCTGCCTTTCAACAGGAATCTTCCAGTAAGGGACAAATTCTTGAACAGGCTCTTCGTATGACTCCATTGGCAGTCTTAATATCTGCAACTCTGCTGATATTATCCGTCCCGGGATGAAGAGCAATAATTCGTCCCATCCTCCACTTTAATGGCGGCAGGTTGTCATCTTTGACAACAACAAGTGAGTTGAGTTTCAATGAGTCTTTGGACGTGTACCATTTCACACGTTGCTGCAGCTCGGATACATACTCCTTGCTCCACCTGATCCAAAAATGCTGTCTCATTTGCTCAATTCGCTGGAAACGACTCAGGCGGCTGCTAGAAGGTTCTCGCAGATCCTCGACTGGAAGTGAAGTAAGTGGCCGTCCAATCAAAAAATGTCCAGGAGTCAACGGAAGCACGTCGTCAGGGTCCGTAGATAAGGGCGTAAGTGGCCGCGAATTTTAAATACCTTCTATTTGTACAGAGTACAGAGTTAAGCTCCTCGTACGTGAGATTACAATTTCCCAACACTCTAATTAAATGGTATTTGACCGACTTAACACCTGCCTCCCAAAGTCCACCGAAATGTGGAGCATAGGCAGGAATAAAATGGAACTTAGTTCCATGTTGGGCAACGTCTTCAGCTAAGGAGTCACAGTTAAGTTTTAAAAAATTGGAAATTTCATTGTAGGCTCCTACAAACGACGAACCATTGTCGGAAAAAAGATTAAGCGGTTTTCCCCTTCGAGACATAAACCTGCGTAATGCCTGTAAATAATTACTGCTAGTCAAGTCACCCACCAATTCCAAATGAATGGCCTTCGTAGTAAAGCACACGAATATAACTATATATACCTTTACTATTTTACATCCGCGACCTTGACGACTAGCTGACGAAATGGGTCCTGCATAGTCGACCCCAACGTTTTGAAAAGGAAAGTCAGCTGGTGAAAGCCTGCTCATTGGCAAATTACCCATTTGGGGAACAACTGTCTGTCCTTTCAAACGTTGACATCGAACGCACTGACGGTAGCAAGCCCTAGCTAAATTACGACCGCCTAGCGGCCAATAGGTTTGCCTAATGGTACTTAATAATAGTTGAGGTCCAGCGTGCATTAACTTGATATGCTCATGTCTGAATAAAAGTTTGACAAAATGATTAGTGGACTGTAATAATATAGGGTGTTTTTTCTCGAATGAATAGTCAGAATTATGTAATCTTCCCCCTATACGGATTGTTTTGTTATCATCGAGAAAAACATTAAATTTTAATAATTGATTTTTATATGGTAGTTTTTGTTTATTTATTAATAAATTATATTCGGGAAAAGATTCCTTTTGCGACTGAATTATAATTATGTTTAAAGAGTTTTGTAATTCTTCAGCAGTAAAGTTAGACGTAAATGTAGAATGGGTTTTGCATGTTTTAATAAAACGTAATACATAACAAATACTACGTTGTAACCGCGTAAAATTTGAAAAACGTTCAAAATTAATTAATCCTTTATGTAAATTATGATTAGCGTCACTCGCTACAAGGCAAATATTTGACTTAATTTCAGGTAGGTTCACTGAATCCGTAGGCATGCATGGCAGTCTAGTAATATCCTGTCGTAAAAAGGATGGACCAAACCACCATAAATCCAATGCTTGCATGGCGGAAGGTTCTTCTCCACGAGATATCAAATCCGCGGGATTATCGTCTGTAGGGACATGCCTCCAATTGCTAGAACTGGTTTCTTCTAATATTTCGGAAACACGATTCCGAACAAAAGTATTTAATTTAATTGGTAACATTTTTAACCAGCCCAAAACAATCATAGAATCAGTCCAGAAAACAACATTAGATGCTTGACTCCTGAAGGAACTAACTACCTTTTTATACAAACGTGTACCAAGCACAGCCGCACTAAGCTCAAGTCGTGGGATAGTCACTGGTTTAATGGGAGTGACACGACTTTTTGCCATCAGTAATTGCACAGCAACGTCACCTTCATTATTAATACTGCGAATATACACACAAGCGCCATAGGCTCGCTCTGAAGCGTCGGTAAAGATATGCAATTCGAACTGCTTGTATGATTCACAAACTACACGACGAGGAATGCGTAACTTCTGAAGAGCAGGCAATGCTTTGATCATACCCAACCATGCAGTTCTAATTTCAGGAGGTAATGGGTCATCCCACTTTAAGCCCTCAAGTCAAAGTTTCTGAAGCAGCATCTTCATACGTATGACACACGGGGCTAGAAGCCCTAGAGGATCAAATATACGTGCGATAACAGCTAGCATGCTACGCTTAGTGGCTTCCTTTTGCTCAGGAACACTGATAGGAAAACACAAATCATCAGTGTGTGTCTGCCAACTCAATCCTAATGTTTTATTAATGGCATCACCTTCTTGGTGGAAATCTAAGCACGATTCAGTGGGTTCTGAGATTAAATTAGGTTCATTAGATTTCCACTTTCGTAAAGGCATGCATGCGGAAGCAAGTGCATCAGTTATCTGATGGCGCATTAAATAAGCCTCCTCAAACAGATCAGCACCGGTCAAAAGATCGTCAACATAGAAGTCGTGCAGAATAACTTCTGCGATCTTCTTGTCGTAACATTCTAAACCTATCTGTTTGAGGCACCTAGTCGCGAGAAATGGTGCACTTGCAGTACCATACGTTACTGTGTTTAATTGATACGTCTTAAGTGAGCTGGAGGGTGTACAGACACCTGTCGGTACATTTTCTCCACGTCTGCAGAAAGAACGTACTTATACATCTATACCTAAGTAAGATAGACGTTAAATCATCTTGAACAGTAGGTCCCACCATTTGAATTTTATTTAAGGAAATGCCAGAGGTGGTGGGAGCACTAGCATTAAAAACAACTCTTAATTTTGTAGTACTACTACTTTCACGCAAGACACCATGATGCGGAATGAAATATGACGTTTGGTTTGCATTAATGTGACACTCGGACATGTGACCTAAAGAAATATACTCAGACATAAAATCCTTGTACATTTTGTCGAGTGGAGGTTGCTTTAAATTTCTGCGCTCTAATGACAGAAAACAGCGTTTTGCACGATGAAATGAATCACCAAGGCGACTTAAAGATTCCTTAAGCGGGATTCTAACATTAAAACGGCCGTCTGGCAAACGCGTAGTGTTATTAATAAAGTGTTCTTCGCACATCTTCTCTTCAATTGAATAAGTTGATGACTCATGACAAACTTCTTCAAGCTGCCAAAAACGCGTAAGTTGGTTTTGGATGTCATCTAACTCAAGAGAACTAGAAGAACGTTTATTTTGAAAGTTTGTAAAGTTACATTTTATTGGTGGGAAATGAGATGACAACATATTATAGCCGCCGTTAACTGGGCCACAAACTAGCCAACCAAGTCTAGTTTGTTGTAATGTTGGTTTCCTATCACCTAATATAATTTTATCAGAGCCTAACAAGCTCCAAAATACGTCAGCTCCAATTATAATATCAATGGAAGCTGGCGAGTGAAAGTACGGATCTGCTAACTGTATATTCGAAGGAATATCTATATGTACCTGTCTAGCGGGAACGTTATCGGTAATAGTGGGCAAGACAAAACATATTAAATCATCAACATAAGGTTCGTGTAACGATTCGACGTGAACTCGACACATTTTTCTTACAGGAGATAGTGAATTATTAATTCCTTGAATAGACTTTTTTATATTTAAATATGGTAAATTTAATTTTTTAAATAATCGTTCCGTCATTAGGCAAGACGAACTACCGGAATCAAGAAGGGCGCGTGCGATGTGTTCTTTATTATTTGCATCATAACATTTAATTAACGCAGTCGACAGAAGGACGTCGCTCGAGGTGCTTGTATGCGAGTGCGCCGAGATGTTAGCCGATAGTGCAACATGCGCGTTGTCTCCGTTGTCAGTAGCGATGGAAGATAACTTGTCCTTGGCCTTGCCGATTGTACATTCACCTGATTTGTTTACAACGGGATGGCTTTTATAATCATTATTGTGAATAAGCGTGTGGTGTTTGCGATTGCAAATTTTACAACCTGGTTTTTTGCAAGAATTAGGATAGTGACCATGACGAAAACAATTAAAACAAATCTTGTAATTTTGCAATAATAACATTCTATAGCTAACACTCAGTGCTAAGAACTGTGGACATGAATTTAAGTTATGATCGCCACTACACTTTGGACAAACGTGTGCTAATGAAGAATTTATTTTTTCTGTGGAAACCATAGCCTTAATTTTAGTGTTGGATTTAATATTACTGGAAGAGGGGCGTGATAGTTCAACTGTTTCTAGTACGTCAGCACGGCTACGCAGAAAATCCATGAACTGTTGAAATGAAATTGATTGAGTTTTATCAAAGCGCCCTTTAAACTCCTCCCACTCTCTAAATGTTTTAAAATCTAATTTTTTACTAATGATATATATTAGAAGAGTATCCCAACTGTGAATAGGCTCGCCTAATGAACTTAATGCTCTAATATTTTTGTTTACATTGTCGATTGTGCGTTTCAATGCAATTGAGGATTCCTTCGTAATCGATTCGATATCAAACAACGCCGTGACGTGATTATTAATTAATAAGCGTTTGTTATCGAAACGTTCACAAAGAAGTTCCCACGCAACTGTGTAGTTTCGGGCGGAGAACTCAATTGATTTAATTACGATGGCAGCCGAACCTTCCAATGATGATCGCAAATAATGAAATTTGTTAATTTCGTCCATATCGTCATTATCATGAATAAGACTAGTAAACGTATCGCGAAATTCAAGCCAGTTAACGTAAGATCCTGAGAATTTTGGTAATGAAATGGTAGGTAACTTGACTAGTTGACGCTTTGAACTACTGTGGCTAGATTTTACATCATCCTTTTCTAATTTAGAATAGTTATTTAACATAATTTTTGCCTGAGCGACTAAGTTGTAATACTGAGATTCTACAGTAGTTCTTTCAATAGATTCAACATCAAGATTTTCACATAAACATTCTAATTGTAATTGAATTTCGTTAAACTCATCATATAAATTTTCTAACTTATCGATACGTAACTGTAACTCCATTGCCTGACAAGGGGTTAACTCGGAACCTTTTAAAAGACCTAAATAGGTTGCAAATGCAGTAATTCTTCCCTTATAACTGCCACGTTTCTTTTTAAGATCTTTTATGTCGGTCATTTTGGAAGGCAGGTGTCGTCAACCTGGAATTTTACAACAGAACGCTAAATAATGTAACAATCTTTATAACAATATTACTATGACAATGAGCATTAATCACTAAATAAATATAATTTAACTTGACTTTTAAAAGCACTGCGCTTATAATTTTGCTGTTGTATGATAGACTTAAGACTATATTTAAATGACTTATTTTACAATTCTAACTATCTACAATGATAACTACTTACAATGCTAATAATTTTAAGGTTTAACATTAAATATTGTATTAAATCTGAATAGTTAACTAATGTAATATTAATATTACTGTACTGTCACAATGAAGTACTGATTAACTATATTATACAATTATTATAAAATCAACCTAATGCAATGTAAATAACTAATTAATACTTTTAAATTGTAGTAGTTTTAAATAAATAAGAATAACTTGTAAATATTACATTAAAACATATTGTACTAACCTTATACAGTCTTCATATTGGTCATTAAGTTTTTACCTAGAATATTACCTGAGTGTTGGGTGAAATAAAATTTATTTAACGCTTAAAAACAATTTGTTTTATTAAATTAAATCACTTTAAAGTCCAAGCCACTTTTCTTCATCCAAAACGTGTAGGTTGAATCACTTCTTTTGGACACGTTGCTCAGTTTTATAATTTTATAAAATTCCAGATAATATTCTTCAAATCCCTATATTTCCAAAGAACATTATAATAACCCGGTTCGTAAGGACCATGTGCGCGTATAGGGGGGGTTTACTGGGATTTTTAAATGAAAAATTAAAACTTTGATGACCGAACAGCACGCAGTCTTACGATTTATTGAGAAAATTTAAAATCACCGTCTGTGCTATAATGACAATATATAACGACGCCTGATAGAAAAAAGAGCATTACGTTGGTTATGTTACTTAATTAACTTAAAATAGCTTAATGGTGCTTCAACACCCGCCACTATCAGTTATTGCTGACACTGCAGTTGAAAGAGAATTCTTTCAACTCAACGTACAGTCGATATCTCTATACAAATATAGCTTTACTGTAAAATTAATATGCTTTTTGAGATACTGTATTAGAGAAAGACGTTAGAGCTATTTAATTAAAGTAGATAAATATTTAAATATTTAAATAGTGTTAATTTAGTGAACCTATTTTTGCAAATAGTAAAGTGTGTGTAGCGTAAACTTTATTTTTTACGTAATTCGATCGCGGACGAAGGCGCGGGTTCTGCTAGTCTATTCAGATAAATAAAATTGAAGTGTCTGCTTGTAATGTCAAAATAACAGGTTTTTAATAAATGCATATGGAATTATATACGGTAGGTATTTATAAGAAAAACACAATTTTTAAAAATTTTGTCTGTCTGTTTGTTCCGGCTAATCTCCGACACGGCTGGCCGATTTTGACGGGACTTTCACTGGCAAGTAGTTGATGTTATAAGGAGTAACTTAGGCTACTTTTATTTCAGTAAAAGAATTAGAGTTCCGCTCAAAAAATGTACCTCGCTAGTTTTAAATAAAACTATCTTTTCGATTTTTTTTCTCAGATTTATTTAGATTTTTTATTCCCGATGTTTCGAATGCTTTACAGCAATCATGATCACAGCAGAGACTATATATATATATTGAAGTCATTTAAAAAATTGGACCGATAAAACCGATGTGGTCAAAAAATATTTAAGGTCAAAATATCATTCTTTTACATTTTTTTGGTAAACGGTAAGTGTTACCATAATTAAGTATACGAGTAAATTAAAAATTTTAAAAAACTCACGAAGGAAAATTGTGACATGAAAAAAACTTGAAATAAAAAATTTCAATAACCCACGACATTTCGCCGTCCATTCAGCCATCGTGCGTAACCTGTGTTGTAGACTATATATTAAGTAGCATGTGCCAGTTGCTTCACTGTTAGTTAATGTGTATTCTAGTAGCCCTGTTCAAAATACATTGTCCGATGACCAGAGGGTGCTGAAAATAAAGAAAGTAATTATTACATTATATAAAGTTTAAAAATAGAAAAAAAATATCCCTAGAATGGGGATTGTACTTCATTACAAACAGATTATTTTAAGTATAATATTTGTGTGACGATACACATGTCCAATAACTTTATCTGGGCATTCATGAATCATCTCGTCAGTTGGGACTTATAATTTTTATATGTGAAGATCAAGATATATGTTTATCTAGCAACTCAACATCGTTCCGCTCGGGTTCGTCCCTAGGTACGTTTTAAAGGTATTTTTTATAGATTTTTCATAGATGAGATATTTTCTCGCAGTAAAAAGTATTCATTATGCGAAATATGTTGGGATATTAACACGACCACTGGCACAGCAAGTAGGGTGTCACTACAAACTGAGGCAAACGTGTCGTCATGTTGACCCAAATTACCAGCTAGCATCACACAAATTTCATCAAAACCTGTCCCGTGGTTTTCTCATGATGCTTTTCCAGACAGACAGATAGACGAAAAATCTAAAAACTATAGATTCGGCCTCTGTATCGATAATAATGACTATTTCAATAAGATTTTCCAAAATATATTTAATGTACAGATTCGACTCAGAATTTTACCTATGTACGAGTATAATAGGCAGATGAACTGTGTTTAACTAGGAACACTCTCTGATAATTTTTAATAGCTAGTTTAATAAAACACATACACAGAAATAATGAGCTATTTAAGGCACTCTTTACGTTGTTCTATAAGCTTTAAAGAACAGGTAATAAATTAAAAAAAAATACTAACATTCAATATATTTCACTGTTGATAATTTTCGCTGTTGGTATACGAGTATTACATTTGTAATTAACTTTTTTTGTAATATGCACGTCTGTAATATCCGGGAGAATTGCGGCGATAATTTTCTGGATGAGGATGTTCCAGTGCGAACATGCTGCCCAGTGCAGCGAGGATCGTTGCGAATATTAACATCAACTTGCTTGAATACATTTTGGAGTTTAGCTGTAATTTCAAAATTAAACTGGTTGGGCTTTATAATATTTTGTTTAGATAACTTACTCTATTTATACCAATAACACAATAGCCATTTATCAAATGCGTAACATTGCGTAAAATTGAAAATTTGTATTTGCACGGTATTATGTGTTTAAAGTGATTAAGTTTTGATACACAAAATATGTATGGAATAAATATTTTTGCAAGACTAAATTTTCTTATTTTTTTATTGTTATTGTAATTTTCTCAAATAATATAGAATAAGGTTTTATTCTTTCTTATTACTGACGGCAAAGAGAATTAAACGAAGTTCTGCTTTTTGATACTACATGAAATGTGTATGTTTATTACTCCTTCACACCAAATCAGCTGCTCAGATTTGAATGAAATTGGTTACATAATGCCTTCTGACCGATTTTGGTCACGGCGGCCTGTCTCAGTGAGAATAGCTAGATGCGCAGGAGATATGGTGCTGACACAAGTGCACTCTCTATTCCTTTTACTCTCAGTGTGATGGAACCATACTTCGACACGATCGGTGAGAGTTAAAGCGCAGGACCGACGGCTCAACGTGCTCTCCGAGGCACTGGGGTGAGTGAGACACCGCCAACTTCCCAAGGCTGAGCTGTTACTGAGAATTTCTTGGCAGAAAGCTGAGTTACTAAACTAGTCCCGACCCGAGACTCGAACCCAGGACCACCGGATCAGCTGCCATAGATGCTAGCCACTAGTCAGCGAGTCAGTTATTACATGGATTACATAGATAGACTACGTACTATATACCTGAAGTATACATAGATTACTTATAGACAGCTAATGGCGCATCCAAGCGAAGGAGGGGTAAGGCACTAATTAAAATATGTATAATTGAATTTTAATTTTTCACACACAACAAGAACTAAGGTCTCGAAACGAGTTACTGCACTCTCACTCAAAAGTAGGTCAGAAGACGCATACATTGCAAATGGTAGCCAGTCATTTCAATGAAGATAAATGTACCAGAACTTTTAAAGTCCATTTTGGTAATCAAATTATATAGTATGAGATACCTATTATCGGTGAAATGTATAACCATTATAGCCGATAATGGTATATTAATGCAAATATCACGGTTTAATGCGAAGCACGTAACGGTTCCAGCGCCTACAATAATATGTACATGCCATATCAGAATTTTGGTTGACGCCTGAAATTGTTGACCAACTCACAAAATGGCGTGCCAGAATATTAAGCATGTTGCTAGTTTGATGCGTTCATATAGTAAATATTTTGATGTGAAAATATTAAGAAGTCGAGCTTAGAGTATATTAAGACAGTATATGTATGTATTCAGCCCTTTTTAACGTCCCACTGTTGGGCACGGGCCTCCCTTCAGGACGAGGGGAATCAGACCATAGTCCACCACGCTGACCAAGTCACCATTTTAGAATGTGCAAAAGCAAATCTGCCTATGCGCTACACCAACAAACTATCTGTATTAATTCGAACAGTCAAGCACTACTAACGTTAGACTCAAACATAGTCTCATATAAGCAAGTAGAGGAGTGCATGGATCAATTAAACTTTCTAAGACATAAAAATAGAGTAGTTTAGTCTTCAGCAGGGACTAGGGAACCCTTATCTGTCATAAGGGTCGTATCTTAAAACTACAAATAAGTTTTGGACGGAATCAACAGTAGCTGATCACTCCAAGTTTCCTACGAGTCTAGGCCTACGACAAATCTATAATAACCTTGTTGTAGGACTAAAAAGGAAAACCTAACGCATGCCTATAAGAAAAACGACAGAAGCTTTATGTAAGGTTTTATTATTAGTCTACACTGATCGAAAATCGGAGTGAGAATGAATATCATATTCACATATCTGCTGCCATTATCGAGTCGGTTCTATCGTAATTACCCTCACTCCGTCACAAAAACAATATAGTGTCCATATTGATTATCTATTAAAAGTAAAGTCAATAAAGCAACTTATATTAACTGAAATGTTCATACTTAGCATAAATAATTATATGAATATTAATAATTAAGAATACTTAATAATCTAACAATAATTAATTATCTAACATTCATATCTGCTGCCATCATCGAGTCGGTTCTATCGTAATTACCCTCACCTTGTCACAAAAACAATATATCGTCCATATTGATTATCCATTAAAAGTAAAGTCAATACAACAACTCATATTAACTGAAATGTTCATACTCAGCATAAATAATTATATGAATATTAATAAATAACAATACGTAATAATCTAACAATAATTAATTATCTAACATGCCTAAAGCAAATATTCAATCTAAGGCTAAGGGCTATTACTTTTAGTAGTGGTAGTAGTAGTTATAATTTTCCATGCTATACTACACCATACAACCTTCATACATCGATTAGATCATAATTTTGGCTTGATTGTTCTTAAACTTTTGAGATTCACCAAAATCCCAACTACTTTAGAAATGAAAACTACTTTTATAACCTTAACGAAAGTTGTATAAACAAAATTTAATGCCAAAATTCTAGCTTTTTTATTCACAAGTTTATTCAATGAAATAATTAAAAAAATAGAACAACAGTGTAATAGAGAAAAAAGTTCGAAACGTCACCTGACACGTTAAATTATTTGGCTAACCCTGTAACCTGTGTCCAGGCTCACAATTAGCTTGTTTATTTAGGCACAGTGCCATTCGCTTTGTTCTCTCTATTCGGACCTGAATACGAAAAAAACGTGCTTTCAAAATAATGTTTGGACAGGTCTATAACATATGAAAAGTATCTAAAATATACTTCAGTAATCCTTTTTATGATTTCATCAAGATATTTTTAAGCACCATTTTTGCTGTCATCTATCTAATATTATAAAGAAGAAAATTTTGTTTTTTGTTTGTTTGTATCGAATAGGCACCGAAACTATTGAACTGATTTAGATAAAATTTAGTAAAACGATAGGTTAAGGCTCTGGGAAAGACAGGATAGTTTTTATCCCAAAAATCATCCCTTAAGGGGGTGAAAATAGGGGTGAAAGATTATATGAGGAAACAAACTAGTGATGAACCCGAGCGAAGCGAGGCTGAGTTGCTAGTATTTATATATAAGCCTTTATATTTAACACCTCTAGGTAAATTTCTAAGAAATTAATTACATTTCTAAGAAATCTATTGTTAATTGACACGCCGGCGTGTCCGCGCTCGTAGAGGGATTAATTGAATTTAGTGATAATCCTTATAATTAAGTTGTAATTTAACAGTAAAAATAAATCCAAGATCGATCTGGTTCTTAGGAAACATCTACCTGTCTAGATAGATCTCTGTCTGTGACTAAAATCTCTAAGACAAAACATATTAATTACTGCTAATTACCACGCTATCACAAAACGATTTTATTCGTGCTAATTGATATTATATTATAAAACAAAACTAGAAGTTTTGTGATAGATCAATGTGCACGGATTAAAAACCATCGATGTGAATAACAATGATGACATTTATAACCTTAAAGTGCACCCCAATACATTTCTAAATAGTAATTTCATCTAAACTAATCTTATATATCTATAATACTTGTCATCCGCCCATCTTAAGCCAATCGTCCATATTTGGACATTTCTTAAAGTGCGCTACTAAGTCTAATCTTAATTGATAAAACTGCAAATTTAAGTAAATCTGTAAATTTCTTTCACAGATAGTAAACAGCGGTGGTACAGCTATTATAAACTGTACCTGGGCTGGATGGCCTTCCCCTAGACTTGAGTGGCTTCACAATGGTATACCAGTGTCAGGGGTGACTGGTGGCAGACATCGCGTGCAAAGTAACGGGGAACAACTAGTTATAACATCTGTACACCGCTCAGATAAGGGAGTCTACCAATGTATTGCAAGGAACGAGCGAGATTCTGCTCAGGCTAGCGCAGAAATTAGACTAGGAGGTCAGTGACGATTTTACTTTTTTGTATATATATACTTATCAAGTATAATACATAATGCTACACAATATAATTACATAACCAATATAAATATTTATCTCGACCAGATTTGAATTTATAATAAGGGTTCGGTAAACATACTCCAAATAGCTAAAAGAAATCGATTGAAAGTTGAGTTTCAATTACGTATGTCAAGTAGCACTTAGGTAAATATATAATTTAAATTGCTCCATTTCGTTGTAATCACTCAAGTATGTACAATACGTATTGCTTTCATGTTACTTGTTCAGTATTTTCTGATGATAACAAAATAACTGGAAATAGCACTAACAGTTTTTAATTCATTTTTTAATGGTTCTTTTAGATACAGCACCAGAGCTCCAATATACGTTTATCGAGCAAGTACTTCGTCCGGGACAAGTAGTCACGCTCAAGTGCTCGTCAGTCGGCTCTCCACCCCCTCACTTCACGTGGCTGCTCGATGGGCAGCCTGTTAATACTATGGCCAGGCATAGGTAAGAGAAAAATTGACTCTTTGAGATAATTGAATTCTATTGCAAATATTATTATAGTATTATTCTAGCGACTTACCCTCGCATTGCTCGGATTCGTCCTTAGTTATATTTTAACTTTTTTGAGCGTAACCTTAATTCCATTTCTAAAATAATAGTAGCCTAAGTTACTACTTATAATGTCAGCTATCTGCCAATGAAAGTCCCGTCAAAATTAGTCGAGCCGTTTCGGAGATTAGCCGGAACAAACAGACAGACAAACAGAATATAAAAAAATGTACAAAATTTAATATGCATTTATTTAAAAGCTGTTATTTGGATATTACAAACATACTTCAATTTTATTAAATTTTTCGAAGCGATTCAATAGATTCAGAGATTATGTCCTTTATTATAGTAGTTTATTTTTCCTCTTTAATATATAGTCCAAGGTACTGACTTAAAAGTTACCTTATTATCTTGATGTATATCTTTTGATATATTCACAGATCAATTTTAGAAATATTATACTCGTAGATAGGCTAAATAGTGACTTTATCGGTCAAAGTTAGATCTATGATTTGCCAGTTTGAAATCTGATTACTGCAATGTAGGCGTTATCAGATTCAAGAGATGAATATGATGATGTTCTCCTAGCCGATTCCGGCTACGGCGGCCAATCTCAATGAGATTAGCCAACTGCGCAGGAGATATTATAGTGCACAAGTGTACGCGCAGACACAGGTGCACTCTCTATTCCTATCACTCTCTTACTCCGGTGGGACGACCACTCGACACGACCGGTGAGAGTTAAGGCGCAGGACCGACGGCTTTACGTGCCTTGGAAGGCACGTGGGTGAAACACCGCCAACTTCCCAACTCCGGGCGATTACTGAGACTTACTATACAGAAAGACTCAATAACTAAACTTGGCCCGATCCGGGACTCGAACCCAGGACCTCCGGGTGTACAGCCAGTAGCCAGAGGCAGTTAGAGATGAATATACTAAATACCCGAATAATATTATTTTGTCTTTTCCACAATTTTTACAATCTCATAAAGGCTTAAATATGTTTATTAATTTAATTTTTTCCATCAATTTTCTATTTCATTATAGCATTAAACTACCAAAATTTTTGCACTTAAGTCCCGTAGTTTTAATTGGACGTGGTTGAATCACCAAGTTATGTCACTAAGCCATTAACAGTACTTCTTGTACTGCATTATAAATATGAAAAGACCTACTACTAACATTACTAAATATTAAGATTCAAAGATATCAAGATCAAAAGATATCAAGATTCTATCTCTTTATATTTATAGTTTATACTGAGAAAAGTTTTAAATTATTCAATCCTAAAGTTTGAGTTACATTTTGAAAACGTGTCGAGAACACTGTAAATGCCGCGGGTGCTTTGGACATGGCTGAGACGTTTGTTTTATATAAGAATGAAATTCAATTTTAAATTTAATTTACTTATTTGTTGAAGCAAAATAATAAACTCCCTAAGTTTAAAAACGTTAATCTTCCCGCAGTGTGAGAGGCGACTCGCTCTCGGTCCGCTCGGGGGCAGACAGACAAACAAAAAATTCTAAAAAATATAGATTCGGCCTCTGTATCCATAATAATGAGTATTTTAATAAGATCTTCCAAAAAATATTTAATGTACAGATTCGAATCAGTTAGAATTTTATTATATTAGTAGCGGCTCACCCTCGCTTCGCTCGGGTTCGCCTCTAAAAAACACTAATAGAGATCTATTTATTCCCACGGGAACCATTCATTTTTCCCGGATGAAAAGTAACCTGTTGTTTGACCGCCATTATAACGTATCAGAATGTAAAATTTTACTAAATTAGGTGCATAAGTTGTATAAGTTATTATAGTTTTTTAACTATCACACGGGAACTATTTAATTTTCCGGGATAAAAAGTATCTAAGATGTTGCCAGGGGATATAAGGTACCACCATGCAAAATTTCATTTAAATCGGTTTAATAGGTTCGGAGATTAGCCCGTACAAACAGAAAAACAGACAGAGAAACAAAAAATTAAAAAAAAACTGGATTTGTCCTATTTGTCTTCTTACACCCCCCTGACTCGGTTTTTAGCATGTTTTTGCTATGTATAAACATTCGACCTCTACTGTTTTATTATAGTATAGATGTATCTATAGATTAACAAGGGCTCGTCTAGAGGTCAATTTCGACCATATTTTTTTTCTTTTCTTTAGTGGCTTAGAGTTACGTTACTATAATCATTATTAAATAAATAAATAATAAATAAATATGTTGGGATATTAACACACAGCGCCATCTAGTTCCATGGTAAGCTACGAGGCTTGTGTTATGGGTACCAGATAGTTGACACACTACACATATATAACTTTAAATACATACATAATATTATAAATATAAACACCCATGACTGGAGTACAAACATTCATGCTCATCACACGAATGAATGCCCCCAGCGGGACTCGAACCCACGACCGCTGGCACAGCAAACTGAGCCAAACGTGTCGTCATAATTATTAATAAAACATTATTAAAACATATATGTATGAATAAAATTCACCTATCTATATAAAAATACTGTTTTTAACTTTTTTTTTATTAATAATAACACTAAAGCTCATCAATAGCTATTAAATAAAAAAATCTGTTGTTAAATAGAGGAGAAAAATATACCATAATATTTTTTCTTTGCCTTTATATAAATAATAAACTAATAATAATCGCAAGTTATCAAAGAATTTATTTTCAGATACAGCATAGAACAATTTGCCACTAAGAATAACGAAGTTGTAAGCTACTTAAATATAAGTGCGGTCCGGTCTGAGGACGGCGGCCTCTACACCTGTAGGGCGGCCAACTCTCTAGGAGTCATCGAGCACACGTCCCGACTTAACATATACGGTAAGTAGCAGATTTTTTGATATTAAAGCATTAGTACTAATTACTAATTCTTTAATATCAAAAAATAACTATAATTGAAGAAAAATAATCAAAACTCGACACCCCATGCATTAAAATCAGAAGCGTAGTTTCGAGAATATGCGTAACATACGTAAATACAGACATACATACATATGTATATATGTACATACATAGACTGATAAACACATAACGCTATTCTTAAGCTTTGTAGTCGGGTAAGAAAGTGACAGGGCTTTATTAGGTATATCAAAATTATGATAGTGTAGGCACCATGACTGTACAATATGGCGTGAGGTTAATATATCCTGTACGCCAGATTGCGGATTCTGGTCTTCTCCAATGGCACATATAAATACATATATAGTATTAAAGTTGGAAGAAATAATATAATACAGTAGGGCTAGCTTTATAATTTTAAAATATAATCCAACATTTTGTGTTAAAGGCTAATAATATATTACACATAATACACAATCGCTAATTAAATGGTCGTCATTTGACCTTCCCTTTATTACACAAACTCTAATTGAACAGCATAAAAGCTTTGAGGTTCGTCCTTTGAATTGCGAAAAAGCTCCGAGTTTATGCGAACATAAACATGTATTTGTCATTTCAATGTATTGAAAATGAATTTATATTAATACCACGCTTAGCTTCACTGGTTCCTCGGTAAATGTCTAGCCCACGAGTAAATCTATACTAATATTATAAACGTGAAAGTTTATGTAATCTTTTACATAAAATGTTCGAATGTTGTTCTCTCCTAGCCGATTTCAGCAACGGCGGCCAATCTCATTGAGATTAGCCAACTGCGCAGGAAATATTATAGTGCTCAAGTGTACGCGTAGACACAAGTGTACTCTCTGTTCCTGTCACTCTCATACTCTGGTGGGACGACCACTCGACACGACCGGTGAGAGTTAAGGCGCAGGACCGACGGCTTTACGTGCTCTCCGAGGCACGGGGGTGAAACACCGCCAACTTCCCAACTCCGGGCTGTTACTGAGACTTACTATACAGAAAGACTCAATAACTAAACTTAGCCCGACCCGGGACTCGAACCCAGGACCTCCGGGTGTGCAGCCGCACATGCTAACCACTACACCACCGAAACAGTTTAAAACTACATAAAATATTAAATTAATAAATCTTTAACATTGTTATTTTCTGCAGGACCGCCGTACGTACGATCGATCGGGCCAATTAGAGCTGTGGCTGGGAGAGAATTGATACTGTATTGCCCCTATTCCGGATATCCTATCAGGTAAAATAATTTACGTATTTTTTTTTTATTTGTAAAAAGCACACTTACAACATACATATGAAACATATTCAATTTAATTAATGTAATAATAATATATCTTATATGCATGTACAATTATAAGTGTACATAGCATTTAAATATTCATGTATTAAAAGTACAAAAATTAAAAAAATAATAATTATTATTATAGATAAATGTCATAATAATATTGAAAACAAACAAACAAAATTAAACCAATTTACGTATTAATGGTAATGAAAATACCAACATTAAGAATATAAGGGTAGTGCGATATTTTCATATTAACTTCGTTTGAAATGGCATTAATTAATTAATAATATCATAAATGTGAAGGTAAGAGGAATAAATAAACTGAAGTTCATATAAAGCTTTCACTTCAAAGACTGGCAAATAAAACATAACGTACCATGTTTATAATTCATTAAATATAGCTAATAATAGGTTTGTACAAATTAAATTTAATAGTGTGTAGTAGTAGACGACACGTTTGGCTCCGTTTGTAGTGATCCTACTTGTTGCGCCAGCGGTCGCGGGTTCGATTTCCGCTGGGGGCATTCATTTGCGTGATGAGCACGAATGTTTGTACTCCAGTCATGGATGTTTATATTTATAATATGTATGTATTTAAAGTTATATATGTGTAGTGTATCAACTATCTGGTATCTATAACACAAGCCTCGTAGCTTACCATGGAACTAGATGGTGTTGTGTGTTAGTGTCCCAACATATATTTATTTAGTGTATCTGGAAAATGTGTTTTGTAAAGATATCTCAAAGCCATTAATAGAAGCACGGCTGCTATCAAATAAAAGAAGCTCCGTCTGCAGCGGTAAAGCGACATGCTTTTGGTTCTGACGTTGTTAAATGAAAGTTAAATGTACAATAATATTGTGAAAGCTGGATGAATTAATGAAATAGAAACGCGATCTATTTATAAACTTATCGCTGCTAATTAATTTAAAACAAATAGCGAGTTAATCTCGCTTCCCTGGGATACGATCCTGGTACATAAAAGTAGCTTATATGTTCCAGATTCATAGTCTACCTTAGTACAAAAATTTACCCAAAACGATTTAGCCATTTCAGCATGAAGAAGATATAGATATATACAGACATACACATATAAACTTCCGCATTAATAACTGTAGTCCGAGGCAGTGCAAATATTAATCTATATACATAAAAGGACTTAATAAGATTGATTCATCCACGGATCAAGCAGAACTAAAAAAATTACAGCCTATTCGTATAATGACATATTTATTTTTATTATATATATATATATATATATATATATATATATATATATATATATATATCCAGTAAATACAATTATTTTAAAATTAAACCCCAAACAATAAAATGGGATAAATATTACATAGGAAATAGTATTTTTCTGACATAGTATTAAAAGAACCTGTCTCTCAAAACTAGAGCACACCTATTAGTATTAAAGCATATAATATATAATGCATTGAATGATTTAATAGGCAATTAATGGTCTCATAAACATAAAACTCTCCATAAAAAAGTAGAAAAAAATACAAAAACTAATATCATAATATAATCGTAAAAACTAAAATGGTTCTTGTAAACAACTTTAGCCGTAAGATGTTCATTTTAGAGATAACCTTCAAGTAATAAACAAAGTCGCAAACTCGACTGCTTTATTACATTATTCGTCAGTCGACAGTAGTCGCTGTCTCCAGACATTCTGACGCTGTTCCAATAAACGATAAAAGATTTTACAAGAACAAAATTTATTTGATATCGCCCAAACTCACCAGAGTAATTATGGGTATTACGCCTTATCGCTAAGATTCGGGTCGTTCCAATACATTCGGATAACTCGGAATTATGCTTAGATAAAAAATATTATATCCTTGTCTCAGATTTATGGTTGAGTTGCTCTTTGATTTTACAATTTATGGGTTAAATGAGAATTTCCTATTTTACGAGTATATTATATCGTAATCGATAAAAAAATTGAATGGATCACTTTATATGTCCGTCTGTCTGTCCGAATATTAAAAACGGTTTTTTTTTCTGAAAAGAGTACTATAGCGAACGTATTAAGCTGTATTCTATGTTAATCGTAAACAGTATGGTCTCTAAACGGTGTCAAAAATTTTAAACTACTAAGTCATTTTTATGAGAAGATACGGCTATTTGCATTACATATGGAAACTCGTAAACACACTCATCCATACCAACAGAATAGTTCCCGTTGACTTAGAATTAAAAAAAATGACATGAGGCAAGGCACAGTACTTACCAGAAAATCAAACCGATTTTTTTCATTTTGTAATTACAAATGTCATTTAATGATATATTTTTTTTCATTACTAAGTTTCAAGTAGGTATATAAATATCAGAGTATGAGTTTACTCGCATTTGACCGCTTTTTTGACGTTTTTAATACGTTTTTTAGAATTAACATATTATACTTTACATTAATTCCAATTAGTATTCGAGTTGGTTCTACGAAATGATCGTTTTAAAAATTTTAAATAGCAAAAAAAATAATTGAAAGGACATAAAATTAAAACGTCTAATGGATGCTAAAGAACTCCTGTGAAGTGTTTTTGATACGATTTTGCTTTGAATTTAGAAGTTGCTTAAGCACACTTAGAGTTTGAATTAATTACAATAATAGATACGAAAAAAAAACGTCAGAAATCCTATTTACTTGTACCTACTTTCGGTACAGTCACGAACATAAATGTATTACCATGGCTAAGTGGAGTTCGGGAATGACATCTGATTTCATAATTCTATTTCTGAGAACTATTACTACTAGTTTTGTTAACGCGCGATCTAACAATATATGATTCCAGATCGGCTTCAAATACGTATATTTGTCACCATTATAATAATTCGTACACAATAATATTATATTGTGGTAATATAAGGAAATCTTAATAAATTTTCAAACATACTAGCTCTGTCCGTTGGGAACGGGACGGCAACCAGCTGGAATGGGAAGGTGCATCAGGAAGCACAGGTACAGGCACTGGCACAAGTACTGGCGTGGGGGTTAGTGGAGCATTGCGCTTGGCAAGAGTGGAGGCGGGCAGCGCAGGCGCATACACTTGCAGCGCTGTTGGTCCTCATGGGGAGATAGCGCGCAGGGAGCTGCAACTCATAGTCAGCAGTAAGTATGATTTGTGACAAATTAAAATATTGTTTTAAGCATTTAAAGAAATCACTCATTTTGTTTTAAGGAAGATGTTTCAACTATTAATATACAACACATAAATATTGGTTTCTTCACTTGACTTCTAATAAAATAATATAAATTCTTTACTCAGATCCACCAGAAATTGAGCCATTCTCATTCTCTGCTAACCTTCAAGAAGGCAAACGAGCACAAGTGAGTTGCAGCGTGGCCTCAGGAGATATGCCAGTGCGTTTCGCTTGGCTTAAAGATGGCGCGCCCATACCGGCCGATCTGCAGGTAAGGGTTAATTGCTACTAAAATAAAATATAAAATCCATATGGTTATTACCTGTTCGGTTAAGATTTATGACCTTTTTTTAACTTATATAAAGATACAAAGATATTATAATGGAAGGTAAACTTTAGTTGGAAATACTTATGTTGGATGATACACGTCACATTTAAGAAACATATAAGTCAAATTCAATAAGATAAAGTTAGAAGAGACACTTACGATAAGTTTTACACCTTCTTTGTTCCAAACAAAACTATCTGAATCCAATATTAAAATAGCATTAAATAAATAACGCAAACATGGAATATGTTTGAAAGAGTAAACTTTGATGACGAGACTGAAAACGACGCTAATCGGTAGGTGGAAGAGCGAGGGGCAGATTTTTTCAGCAATCTCGTATTCAAGGAGGTATCAGCCCGCCACAGCGGCTCGTACACCTGTGTCGCATCAAACAACGCCGCCAGAGTTAACTATACAGCAGAACTCGTGGTCAAAGGTAACAGGCCACTAGTATGCTTGCACCGAGCACTCGTGCACTTGCACCCACCACGTCATAACGCACGCTTCGCACTGTCTTGGGACACCACGTATTATAGGCACTCGACCAGAATTGTATTATAATATTAAATATTGACTCAAATATAATTAATTTTATAATGACTTTTGAACTAACTTTATGTTAACTTTTGATCTGCTTCATTTCAACTGTTCTCCGTTTTTTGTTTTGCGTCGTTGGATTACAGATGGCTAACAGGAAAGGGTAATTTTCTTATAAATTTTATTAACGGCTTAATTGAAACATTCCTATAATTAATAAAAAATAATTAGGTATTGTCAATGATAACTGACCTAGGTAGTACAATAAAATGTCTAAAGTATAAAATAGAAAAATCTAGAAACTATTGAATGTTATATTAGAAAATAAATATTCTCGATGTTATATAAATTGAATTTTAGATCAATGCAGCTGGATCATGTAAGTATGTAAGTGGTTTATCAACTTTCGTGTTCTTTTTTGTATATTACGCACAATTTATTGTATTGTCGACAATAGTTTAGCACATGTGAAAGTGTATAAAAGCACGCAATAAAAATCTTATTTAATAGCAAAATTATTTCTATCAAATACTAAGAATTACGATACCGATTAATTATTTTATCTATAGTGTTTTAGACCAATAATGAGCCGACTAAACGTTTCAATAGATTAAATTATATTTTAATTATATAAATTTTGTTTTTTATACTATTTATTTATTATTATATATTATATAAGATAGTAAACAACACAGTAAATTCAATAAGCTATAGTAATTAATCGTTATTTTCTGGCAAAAGATCAGGTTACAAAAATATAGATCGTACTAGGAAAACCTGTATTACGAGCACCGTATCTCCCTCTAGATTTACAATATAAATACCAATAGTTGACAGTTACTAAAGTTATATAATATAGCTTTCATAATTATTTATACTTAAGAACAAAAATTAAAATATTTAACTTTCCAAATAAAGAATCCAATTTACGAATGTTAATACAAGTGAACTCTTGCATGCTGCAGTTTCGCCAAAATGGATAAGGGAGCCTACAGACGTGGCAGTACTTGCTGGCGAGCCCGTAGCGCTACACTGCCACACCACGGGCTCGCCCTCCCCGCATACCACGTGGCTAAAACAACGTGGTTAGTCTATCTATAACAATATCTATTTAATTTTATAGTATTTACGGTTTCTATTTTGAGGATATTTTTTCTTGACTAAGTACTAGTTTTGTAAGCTTTTTAAATAAAACTATCTTTTCTATCTTACTAAACTATAATAATGACTTTTCAGACGTCTAAAACCTTATCTCTCCTATGACGATGCTCGCTGTAAAGCATCCAAAAAAATCTGAAACGATATACTTTTTTTTAATGTCAAATATTGTAAATTTTTAAATATTGTAATTAAACGGAATTAATGAAACTAAGAAATAATATCGTAAATCTAGTAGTATTATAAAATTAAATCTTTAATTGTTTTCAGCTGGCTCAGCATCAGATTTCGTCCCTTTGGTAAATTTAGGAGGCAGATTTCAATTTGTACCAAACGGCACACTGTCAATCGAAGCTGCCTTGCCATACGACGAAGGCTACTACATGTGTAAAGCTGAAAACGGTGTCGGAACTCCTCTTTCTAAGACTATTTTTGTAGCTATTAATGGTGAGTTATTTATTTTTATTGCTTTAATATTATTGTGTATTGAATTAATTACATTTTATATTGTCATTTTTTTAATTAAATACGAACCAAGGCTCAGTATGGACTCAAGGGTAAATTTTAAAAATATAATGTGTAACTTTTAGTTTAAGTGTCGTTCATGTCCATAAGTTTTTATCTACTAATCATAATATATAAATAATATATAACTAAAGAGTGTTGATTGATTTTTGTAATTTGTGTGTTCGCGAAAAATTCTTTTCCATTATGTTATCTAATTATTGAGGAAGATTACCTATTATATTAGATATCCTCCATCACCTCAAGACTTATAAATCGAGTAATTATGTGATAATACTGACAATCGACTTATGTGTTAATAGTGACTTACCATCACATCGCTCGGACGCAGCCCTAAGTTCCTAACTCTGATGATGATGATGTTCTCCTAGCCGATTCCGGCTACGGCGGCCAATCTCATTGAGATTAGCCAACTGCGCAGGAGATATTATAGTGCTCAAGTGTACGCGCAGACACAACGTGCACTCTCTATTCCTACCACTCTCATACTCCGGTGGGACGACCACTCGACACGACCGGTGAGAGTTAAGGCGCAGGACCGACGGCTTTACGTGCACTCCGAGGCACGGGGGTGAAACACCGCCAACTTCCCAACTTCGGGCTGTTACTGAGACTTACTATACAGAAAACTCAATAACTAAACTTGGCCCGACCCGGGACTCGAACCCAGGACCTCCGGGTGTGCAGCCGTACATGCTAGTCACTACACTACCGAGACAGTGACTAGTTCCTAACTCTACCCTATGTGCTACAAGGTCATAATCTATCTGTAAGCTAATTTTTTTTAAATCCATCCAGCCATTTTAGCGTGAAAGAGACTCTTCACGCTAAAACTCTCAAAGAGTACACACACATAAACTGTCACATTTATAATAATAGTCCAGAAATAGCTACCTTACATACGTTACACCTGAAGAAGCAATGCTACGCAAATAGAGACGAGACAAAAGCTAGTATGGGAATATTTTTTTATTACAGAGCCAGCACGTTTCGAAGTGACATCTCATAACGTGTCAGCTCGTCGCGACGCGGGCGCGACACTGGCGTGCGAGGCGCGGGGAGACGCACCGCTGAGATTGACGTGGTCCAGGGATGGGGCTCCGCTTGATCTTTCTACCTATAGGTTAGTTTGTCATATCTTTTATATATTTTATTTTAAATTTTATTTTTTTATAGAGATAGTTGTAACGGGCTTAAGATCCGATGCATATCACGTTTTATAAACACACCGACAACTCTCATATTATCATAAACTTACGTCTTTTGCACAAAATTTGCATTGAAAAATTTAAAAGTATATATATTAGTCTGCTTGCATTCGTATTTTTTCAATAACGTTCATAGCGCGTCAAACGAACGTCGACAGCGTTTTAAAAACTCGTCGTGTGAATGGACCCTAAAGTTGCTATGACATTAGGTCTTATTTAATGTTTATATTTACATACGTATAAATGTGAGAAGTAACTATACATAATATAGATATCTGTCTGTTGTCAGGTTAAGTATTTCCGAAGCAAAGACTGACAGCGGGCTGCGCTCGCAACTGTACATCAGTCGCAGCGAGCGCCGCGACTCCGGCGTGTACAAGTGTCAAGCTGTCAACGCGTACGGACACAGCGACCATTATATATATTTATCCGTCCAAGGTAATAAATGAGAGAAATAGAGTGTTGGTGTTTTGGCATTTTTGTTACCACTTTGATTTTTATTCGACTATATCGATACTAATATTATAAATGTGAAAGTGTGTTTGTTTGTCTTTCTTTCACGTCGAAACGGAGTGACAGATTGGCGTTATTACTTGTGTGGAGATAGTTGAAAGGCTGGAGACTGACGTAGGTTACGTTCATTCGCGGGAGATTACTTAATTCTCACGGGAAAACACGTTATAATACAATTCAAAAAAAAAAATTTATCAGAATTACTTGAAAGTTGGTATACTCGTATATGCTCTAAGGGAGTAAAATAGGGAATGAAAATTTGTATGAAACTACCTTTCTAGGGATTTTTTTGTAGTTTTAGCGCGAGCGGAGCCGCGGGTTCTGCTAGTACCTACATATTTCTATCCATTTAACTATATCTTCTTGGTACTTACTCAAAATGACTAATTGATTTGGGTAATCCCAAGAAATAAATCGTTTGCTAAAAATACAATAATTAATTTTTAAGTGATTTTAATGTAGGCATATATATCTTATCAAAGAAAAAGTATTTAATCTATATAGTAAGTACTAGCGTTTGCAGTAAATTTTTCAATAAACAAGTATCCCACAAAAACTTTTTAACCAGGAATAAAAGTGGGCTATATTTACAGAAAAACCGGAAACACCCCAATCGTTATCCGTCACGGAGATCCAGTCGCGGGCAGTGCGGCTGTCCTGGAGCGTGCGCTTCGACGGGAACAGCCCGCTGCTCGGCTACACGCTGCAGCACACCGCGCTGTCGGCGCAGGGCGCGCTGCGCGTCACGCGCTGGGACGCGGCGGAGACGCTAAATGTTTCGCTGCATGGTGCTCATTCGCATTCGCACGTTACGTAAGTTTAATTTTGTCTAATCACTTACTCTCGCTTCTCTCGGATGCATCCTTTGGGTACTTAATAGTTTAGTAGCATTACAGGTACATTGTATATTGGTGTACTACATTTAATCCAAATCCGTGAGCTGTTTCAGCGTTCAAGAGTAACAAACAGACACTCATACAATTTTTTACATACACTCATACATTTTTTTACATATAAATTGTAGCCCGAAAATCAGCAACTATTATACCACTAGTTTCATAGCTTTTCTATTTGTTGTTTCACCTGTGGAAAAGTTTTTTTTTTTAATTTTTCCAAAGTTATAAGCAGGGAATGTACAATACTGCTGAGACCAAAACTAAAGTGCTATCAAAATAACATTATGTTATATTATAACGATATTGTAATATTATTCTTTCAGCATAAAATTAATTTTTGGGGCATTATTTTGACTCCAATAAATAAATTATCTTCAACTAATGTTAAGTATAGAGTAATAGGACATTTTAATTCATCAAATATTTTATAATATACTATTTAACAATTGATTAAATATTGCAAAATGTAAACGTTGTATTTTAACTTCATTTAGTGTATTTTTAACAACTTTTCTTAATGGTTTCTTCCAGGCTAACAAAGAAAGGTGACATCCACTACGAGGCGTTACTAAATAATTTGCGTCCACACACGGCGTACATGATCCGCCTGGCGGCGATCAACCAAATAGATTCTAGTGATTTTACCGAGCCTGTAGTTGTGAAAACTCAAGAAGAGGGTAAGATTATTTTTATTATATGAAGATCTACATTTTTTACATTTATTGGTCTATAAAAACCAGCTACATAAGGTATGCTGATCAGTTCTCCACTTAAGAATAATTCTATGACATAAGTCGTCCTAGTGTGGGAGGTTTCGTTGGGTTTTAGTGGGTAGTACTCGCTTTTCTAACTGGTGAGTCCCACATAACCTATATAGCCACAGGTGGTTTGCGTAAATGCATTTCCTAACATAAAAAGGTGCTTCTTTAGGTAACAGTAACCTATGTCGTACTCCAGGTCATGTATATATATATAGGTACATGTGTATCATCCGAACCTGCCCAACCACTTCAGTGTAACGCAGAAACAAGCACATAGACAAAAAACACACAGAGTACCAGGAGCAACCCACGCGGTACATCGCCCACCGAAATGGGCCACCTTCCAATGTGTCTCTTAGCTTGGCTTCATCCGGCTGTATTGCGGGGCACTAATTATCCCCTCAACAAGTTGAATAGACATGGGGGATGTGCACAATCCTCATTCAACATCAAAATAGCTAATACTTACTGTCCAACGTCTCCAGCGCCATCAGAAGCCCCAAACAGCGTGTCGGTGTCGGCGGGCGCGGCGGGCGAGCTGCTGGTGGCGTGGCGGCCGCCGCCGCGCGACGCCTGGCACGGGGAGCTGCTCGGCTACTCCGTCTCCTGCGCGGAGCTCGGCCCTGATGCTGCACCGCTACCCAATGCTACTAGGTAAGGATTGGTAAAGCTTTAAGCTTTTGTTGCTTGGAGGAGTTGGAGCTTTGTTGACTCCATCACTCTATACCGTTTATATTGCTTGGCTGTCAGGTTTTTTGTCTTTGAAGTCGGAAAAAATACAGAGGTTTGTGCGTGCGCTACCCGATTTGTAAACATAAAAATTGTATATGTGAAATATCTACAATTCTAATAGCTCTAATAAAGTCATTGACTTCAACTTTAGGGGAAAATGAGAAAAATGTAATAAACCACGGCATGCGCACAAAGATGTCTAGGTTGCGAGTCGAGTTATAAAAAGCAGAAATAATAATTTGTTGTTTATGACTTATGACTCGAATTATACGAACATTTATTATTTTTCATTTTAGAACTCTAACAGTGAATGGTTGGTCTGCAACAGAACTCACTTTATCGGCTTTAAAAAAGTTCACACGCTATGAAGTTCGCGTCCGCGCCTTCAACGGCGTCGCGGCCGGACCTCCCTCGCCCGCCGTCACTGCCACTACTTTAGAAGGAGGTATACAAATTTAATCTCGCATATCTTATATACATTTATTTTGTGTATCTCTGAAACGGTTCTATCGATTTGGATCTGTATTTAGAGGTTTTTGTTTTTTTAAGTTTATCAATTCTTTCTTTATATTTTTCGGATTTTAAGATCGGTGGCCCTGGTAGTTTTATTTATTGAAATAAATTTTAACAATCAAATGTACTAATCAACAAATTGAAAAAAAAAACAGTTTTATCAGTCCATACCAGTCTCAAAAAAGGTATGTATTTGAAAAAAGAACTAATGAGTTACTTACTACTTTACGCAATAAATAATATTTTTTTGGTCTCAATATTTTGAAATTCTACATTATCTATTATAAATCTATTATTCTTCTTCAATATCTATATATTGTTGAATAATATCTTATCTATATCTATTCCCTCAGACTAGAAAGAGAAAAAACGACTACTTAGATATACACGAATAGTTGAAATCGTTGGCGATGCGAACAATACTGAAAAATAACTAATAAAACTATTTTTATACATTTTTCAGTGCCGGAAGCCGCCCCCACGCGCGTGTCCTGCGCCGCCCTGTCGTCGTCCAGTATGAAGGTGTCGTGGTCGCCGCCGCCGCAGGCTCTGCGCGCCGGACTCATACAAGGATACAAAGTTATATACGCGCCTATATCGACTGATCATGGTAAATGTTCTACATATGTTTGACTGTCACAAGCCAAGTTTTACCATACCCTTTTACCATACGCCTTGGAGGACACTGTCGGTAGTAGTAGGTATACTCGTTAACTCATACGTACACTCACGCACAGTTCATATTATGTCGTACTTATGGAATAGAATATTGTATAATGTGATTAGTAGTAATATCATTTTAATTCATGTATTGCTACCAAAAATTTGTATTCGGTGTAAATTACGTCTTTATTTCGACGACACGTTTAGCCCACTTTGTAATGACCTTACTTGCTGTGCCAGCAATCGCGGGATCGAGTCCCGCTGGGGGCATTCATTTGTGTGATGAGAACGAATGTTTGTACTCCAGTCATGGGTGTTTATATTTATAATATGTATGTATTTAAAGTTATATTTGTGTAGTGTCTAATATGTAGTATCCATAACCTAGGTTTTGTAGCTCACCATGGAATTAGATGATGCTGTATGTTAATGTCTTAACATATTTATATTATATTACTACAAATTGAGTCAAACGTGTTGTGTTCCATTATTTATTTCTTCATTTGTCGTATAACAGCAGAAGGTGCGGAACTGAAGCGTGTTACAACAACAGAGACGTACCTGCACGCGCTGCACAAGTACAGCAACTACTCGGTGCAGGTCGCCGCGTACACCGCCGCGGGGGACGGCAAGCGCAGCGCGCCCGTCTACTGCATGACCGAGGAGGATGGTGGGACTGATTTCTTATATATTTTTTACTAGCTATCGCCTGAGGTTTCATTGTACTAATGAAATAATGATATAAACTTTGATCAGCATTTTTTTGACATCTGTGCTTTTATTTTGTATAAATGTATGTCTATTAAGTACGGGCCAACCAGAGTTTATTCGTTTTTTTGAAAATAGTGGTTGCATCCACTAACTTTAAAATTATTTTTCTGCATATTTATAGTATTTGATAATAATTGTCCTAAGCTTATTTTCAATTAGCTACATAATAAAGGTACACAAGTCAACAAAACCGCCAGAGCAGCATTCCATATGGAAACAAAGTGAAACCATTTACTGAATCGGTTGAAACGGAACTTATATATTAAGTCGTCTATATTTTCTTTTAATTTAGTAACAGGTTGTACTATACAATATTCTAAACTAAAATTTAACGTTTGCTACAGTACCATCAGCTCCTGAGAAAATCAAAGCATTGCCATATTCAAGCGACTCGGTGCTCGTAAGCTGGCTGCCTCCCGTACATCCCAATGGCATCATATCTCACTACACTGTCTACTACAGGGAAGCTGGGCGGTGAGTTATTATACATATATTTATATACGATACTATTTATTGTTCCAGAATCAACTCATGCATGCGTAGGTTAAATTTCGGTCAAATGTTTTTATTCTACGACTAAGCCTTAATTTTTTGGATCTATAATATCTGGATGTCTGAATGCACAGAATTATAGAAAATAATCAATATTTTTTGTCTTTACTTTTTTCTTATTTTAGACATATATTACTTCATGAAGTATACCTCAGTAACTTACCATACTTGTACTTGGCCTTTACTATCATATTTATGAGGGCATCTTATATTACTGAAGGTATAAGTTTAATTTAATCTAAGAATTATAAAATCTGAGACGCTTGAATAAAATCTTTAGTTGAATTGTTTTCGGGACAGGTTAGGTAAGCACTCGAGCTTCACGGTGTCAGCTGATAAGAGCCAAGAGTCGGAATTAATGTTTCAAGTCAGAAATCTGATGGAGAACCAACTGTATGAGTTCTGGGCGTCAGCCACTACCGGGTCGGGGGAAGGGGAGTCTACTCTAGTGGTGGGGCAAGGACCAAGCTCCAGAAGTACGTATTTTAATACTTATTGAATTCTTTTAATTTTTTAAATAAAAATTTTAAAATAAGAAATTCTGCGAATAAAACATGTAAAAAAGCATCAAATTAACTAACGGTATATCTGGTTATTTATTGTTATTTTTAATTGTTATTTTATTGTGCCTAATATTGTTACAAAAACCATGGTCATAATATAATGTAACATAGACTAAACTTTATATGAGTGAAGAAGAAATACTTGAATGAAACCTCTAAATTTTTTTTCATTTCAGATTCATTCATTCATCATTAGATTTAATCAAAATACAAAACCTAAAATAAAGAGATTAATGTACAGTTTTTACACTTTTATATACTTCTTTATTATATAAAAGTGAAAATAATTTATATCTTTTTGTAAGTAACCACATAAACAAATCAAAACTGTCTTAGTTCCAGTGCGGATAGCCTCATTCGGCGGCACCATCCGCGTGGGCGTCGGCCGCGGCGCGCTGCTCTCGTGCAGCGCCGTGGGGCTGCCGACGCCGCGCACGCGCTGGGCGCACGCCAGGGCTCCCGTCACACACCACAGGTTCTACCAGGTCACGAGGAACGGACATTTACATATACGAGGTACGGTTTAGAATATTATTAGATAATTGGAATGCTTCCATAAATAAGAGCTTTTAATAATAAATGAAGTTTTGACAATAATCATCTTTTATACGACACTTTCACCCAATTTTACATTTTAAATTTAAATTAAATGTCAGTGTAGTCAGTCCGTGAGGAATCTACCACCGGCTCGGAAAGCAGTTTTGCTGAAAAGAGCCTGTAAGAAACTCAACGGTTACTCTTTTAAAATAATATTTGTTTACAATATTGTAGTACAATAGTTATCTACTTATCCTACGTGAGCGCCAACCAGAAATTAGTTCCACACATTTTCAGCTACAAAATCGGAACAAATTAAAGCTATAAATAATTATGTTGTGTAATCTGTACAAAGTAAAATAATTTTGGACTACTATTATAGTTGCGAAAATTTGTATATGTCATAGGTATATATGTCGTTTGTTATTCCATCATGCTAAAACAACTGGAGGGATTTCGATGAAATTTAATATAGGAATAGACTGTGACCTGAAATAACACATAGGCTGTATAGCACTAAAAGTCGCCTACGCGAAGGCAAGTAGCTAGTTTTGCAATAAACATCTATTCTGTTGATCTTTTCTATTTCATTACAGAAGTTAATGAACAATCATCAGGCAATTTCACGTGTACAGCCACAAATAGTATCGGGGAAGACTCTATAGTGTACACCGTCCGAGCGGTGCTGCCGCCGGGCGCGCCCGCCCTGTCGCTGCAGTACACGACCGCCACTAGCATTAAGCTGCACTGGAGAATGCCAGATTCTGATCAACCGGTTTTAGGTGATTTCATATATAATACATATATTTGCAAATTTTGCAAATTTTGATTCTAAGGTATTTAGGGTAGATTAGATTATGACACTCGTCTTTGCTTCAAATTCGTTTTGTGAAAGATGCAGCAAAGAAGGTTCTAGCGAAAAGAATCACCTAATTTCGTGTTTTTATTGTAACTTGCTCATGAAATCAAAATCATACTCTATACATCATCATACATCTCATCATACTTATAGTTAAAAAAATATTATTTCCACACCTGTACGAGTATATCTTCCACCAAGTTTCTCTAAATGTTTTTACAAATTCAGAACCTTCTCAATTTTATTGTAAGTTACCTATTATAAAAATATCTACAGGTTACATACTGCACTACAAGCAAGCATCTGAAACGGAATGGCTGACCGTAGAGCTTTCTCCGGAGCAGACATCCTATACAATGGACATGCTCAAATGTGGCACCACTTACAACGCCAAGATTCAAGCTCAGAACAAAATATCTTTAGGACCACCCAGTGAAGTCCTTACCGCTACTACAAGAGGAGGCCGTAAGTTTATTATTATCCGTCCAACAATAAATACTATCATTATTATAAAATTTGATTGTTTATTTTCATGTAATTGGATATCTAAATATTTGCCACGGTTATAATGTAATATACTCATGAGAGTAATTAATAAAACTATATAATAATATATAATGAAAATTCTGTCCTATTGCTGGACCCAGACTGCCCCTCAATGGTAGTGAGAGCAAGCCATAGAAAACCATGGTGCTCAAACCATGTCTATTAAAAACTAGTTAGGTATCCTCAAATATGTAGGTTTCCTCACGATATTTTCCTTCATCGTCTTTTATTTAAGGCCACATGAAATCTCAGAGATGTGGTTTTAACTAGGTTCACTTAATTCTATAAGTGCGTTCGTTACCATTTCGCTGCCACTGTTGAGATATATATATTTTTTTATTTTTATATCGATAGTTTGTGACGGTTGTCTTTGAATTATTCGAAGGTCCAAAAGCACCCAAGCCAGAAGAACACGTACACACAAACGCCACTGCCATTAAAATCAACTTGTACGCGTGGCGGGACGGGGGCTGCCCCATATTGGGTTTCCGCATTGCCTACCGACGCGCAGGAGATGATCATTGGATACAGGTTTATATCGTAATTTGTATTTATATAATTTTTACTACTTCAATTTATGAAAAAAAAAGATAATATTTAATCGGTAATTATATATATTTAAACATATAATGTTATAAAATATATTTAATTCAAAAAATATAGTCCTTAAAAAAATATCTATAAATATTTATGTATGTTTAATGTATTTTAAATGGCACTTGTATTTCAGTTGAAGTATTTAAATGTACCTTTCAATTAGTTAGTATCTTAGCATTGAAGATTCTTAAAATGTGTAAAATATTATATAAAAAAGCTACAGACAGACTTCATTTGCTCTCAGTTTATTTAACCTGATCTCCACAGTTTCTTTAAAAAGATCTCAAGACATGCATTCATATGAACTAGTAGTATAAGACATGAATGTACATGATGTTCATTAAAAATAGTAGCAATTTAATATTGTATTTTTTAATGAATGGATATGTTTTAATTAATTCGTTGAAGGCCGGGTCAGGCCTGAGCGCGGCGCGGCACACGGTGGGCGCGCTGTCGCCGGGCGCGTGGTACGAGCTCGCGGTGGAGGCGTGGAGCGACGCGGGCGTGGAGCGGGTCACCTTACTCGCAGACACTCATACTTTGGCTGGAGGTAATATTTATTACCTACTCATTTATTTCAGTTATGAAAAATTAAAAATTTGTTTATTTTCTATTATTCTGCAAGTACCATTAGAAGCCTTTATTTATAGCGTCGAGAAATGCATTTACGCATAACACCTGCATACATACAGGTGGTTATGTGGGTTTCACCGGTTACTAAAGCCAGTACTACACAGTAAAACCGAACGGAAGTTCCCTCGTCTCAATGGGTAGTCACAGGATCACTTACCTACGCACTCAATCACGACGCCCAACAGCTGGTATACGGAAACAGACCACAACAACCAAATATTGCTTCCACGATCCACTCTGCTACCGAAGAAATACCTGAAGCGACCCGCATGGTACATCGTCCACTGAGGTGGGTCGCCTCCAGTGTGTCTCTTGCCTTCGTACTCGGCTGGGTAGCTGGGTGCTTATGACAAAGAATTGCATTTTTAAACTACTAATGGGATGATAACATGAATTGTCTCGTGCGCTTAATGATTAAATGTTTAAGATATACCTAATATAATGAGGTAAATTAACGTCCATATTGTCTAAAAACTAACATATTGTGCATCATGCCTACGGTCCGCAGGGCGCATCCCGCCGCTGCGGGTGTCGCCGCCGGCGGCGGGCGGCGCGCGCGCGGGCGGGCGCGCGGCGCTGGTGTGGGGCGCCGCCAGCGCGCTCGTGGTGGTGGCGGCGCTCGCGGCGCTGCTGTGTCTGCTGCACGCGAAGCGGAAGTGAGTCAAATCAAATATTCTTTATTACACACCAAAAAAAAATACGTGACATATATATGTAGGTACATATACAGGTAGACATATATAGGTAGATTGTTTCCCATACAAGCTTTCATCCCCCATTTTTACCGCCTTAAGGGATGATTTTCGAGATAAAAAGTATACTATGTCCTTCCCAGGGTCTCAACCTATCTTCTTACCAAATTTTATCTAAATCGGTTTAGTAGATCCAGAGATTACCCCCTACAACGTCACAAATTCACAAACTCACAATTCACAAATTTTACCTCTTTATAATATTATTAGTATCAGTATAGATATATTAAAAAAGAAATAGCGTAACAGGCGGCCTTATCGCTAAGTAAGCGGAAATAAGTCCTGATATCTTTACTTGTACTAAACGATATGATTTATTGGCAGAGCATGTCTGATTTATGTTTATTTATGTGGTCCTTAATTGACCAAAGCAGTGGTAATATTAAAACTTTATTGGATACTATTTCCTATTCATTAATGATAAAACATATAACCACGATAAGGACCATCATGGTTATCTGATATAGAAAAATATTGTCATAAATAGGTAGGTATAAATACAATTTAATTTTTCACTATCTAAACAAATCTGTTTAATGTTTTGTATTGAGGACAGAAAATGTATGTATGTATGTATTATTAATATTAAATTAATCATAATAAAAAAGAATAAAATACCTTGTAGAGAAATCAAACCCGTAATCATTAACATTAACATCGCTAATATTCTGACTGAATTATACTAATAGACTAATAGGTAGTCTATTAATATGCATACTAATATCTAATTTATTTACAACTTAATTTTGTATTTCAGATTTTTCTGCTTTTCAAATGATCATTATTTGCGTGATAACAGAAAACTAAGTGAGAGTAACGAGGCTGAACGGGAGAAACTTCGAGAAGGACACAAGTTATATTCATCGTCGTCTATAAACGGCAACGAGAAGTCAAATGATGATTCATCAGGTAATAAAACAACAAATATTAAATTAAGTTCACTACCAGTGAATTGGACCCAAGCTACCTATATACATAAGAGGGCTTAGATCGGAGCGATGTAGATCTTTACATATAAAAAAATCTAGCTAATACCTATATTTTCTACTAGCAACATGTACTGGGTTTTGCTTTTATTATATTTTTTTGTTGTAATACATCAGCTCCCGTAACGTAACTAATAACCATATTTAATATTTCCTATGCAAACTTTGCTGATCCTTTTCATTATCAATACCTAGTGATGACTGATGCGTCGAAAAAGATCCTAAAAACTGTTGACTCGACTTTTATTAAAATTTATGATTTTACAAGATCTTTTGTCTAACTTTGAACATGCCCATCTAAACCTTTTTAGTTTTAGTTGTATAATTCAGTTTAAATTAATTAGTACTATATATTATATTATTAATATTTAAATAATGTTCTACTTTTAAAATCTAAATTATAAAACCTAAGTATATATAATATGAGTATACCTATTATTCACAGCTGAACTATACGAGATCAGTCCATACGCGACGTTCGGCGGCGGCGCGGCGGCGCACTCGCTACAGTTCCGCACGCTGGCGCGGCGCGACGACGACGCCGCGCCGCCGCACCGCCGGCGGCGGCGCGCCTGCGACCACTACCGATACGGTAAGTCTTGAAAATGATCATGATCTACTTTGAAACATATAAAGTTAGGTATATTACATGCAATACTGCATACAATACTAACCAATCACATTTCCACTTGTCTTACGGTGAAGGAAAACATCGTGAGGAAACCTGCATGCCTAGGCAATATGTGAAGTCCGCCAGCCCGATTTGGCCAAAGTGGTGTACTATGGCCTGATGGCCCCCTCGTATTGAAGGGAAGTCGGTGCCCAGATGTGGCACGTAAAAAAAGGGCTAAATACATACATTAATCCCTTTTTAAGGCGTATTATTTATAAGATAAACAGAATTCGGATCGAACGGATGTCAAACGCGCGTCAACAGCGCTTAAAATGTAGATATTTGTATGCTCTAAAGTAGAGATCCCCATCTCTTGTTTTAATTTTGAATTACAACGAAACTAAAATATTAAATAACATTACAGACGAGTCCAGCCTATCGAAGTGCTCGACGGTGGAGGCGCGGCACCGCCTGCGCGCGCCGCCCGCGCCCGCGCCCGCGCCGCACGCCGCGCCCGCGCACTGGCGCGAGCGCTCCGACTCCGACGACTACAGCGATAGTGCAGCCAACACTACCACTAAAGGTTATACTTCATGCCATATAAAATTCACTTAATTTGTCAGATTAAGGCGAACATTCAATATTTTAAACAAAACTGTTTTTATTTACGGTTTTATTTTGACGTTTCGGATGCTGCTCAGTTAGTAACCATGATTGCTGTAAAGTGTGTGAAATGCTGGAAAATTTCGAAAAAAAAAATTATTTTATATATTGAAAAAAAAAAGTTTTTTTTTGTAGAAACGGAAATAATTTATTTATTGATTTTGATATTAAGAGTCTGTTTTTAGAATCGGATTTAACTTGTCCTTTACCAGGTTCAGGCGGGTCGGGAGGCGGCAGTGCGTACGGCAGCGGACGGCGCACCGCCAGCAGGTAGACCAGGTACCTCCCCCCACGCCCACACCCGCCCACACCCGCACCCCTCGCCACCTACCATCGCTCAATGTATGTGCTTAAACCTTACTTAACTACAATACATATATATAGATGCTTCGCAACTTTATTTAATTATTTGTTAAGTAGATAATGATTTTTTTTATTTTCGTTTTATGCCAATGTCAGAACAAACTAAGTACTGGTCAAGTTAAACAAAATAATTATAATATATAAATATGCCCATTATTTATTAAGATATTGGTGGTTTTGCTTTTTTTATTTATTTTTTAGTATCAGAAGTTAGCTACGCATGTTTTATACCTAATTTTTATTGTTATAAACTTTCCTATATTGTTATTATCTATTCTACTATATTGTTATCATTTAAATAGTGAATTGTTAATTTTTAGGTTTCTCCGAATCTATTAGACTAGTATGAAATAATGAATAAACACTAGGAATAGAAATAAACTTATAATATATTGTTTTTCATGACTGAATGTCCAGGCGAGGTCATTTTATATTATAACAGTACTCAGTACTGTAGTGACATGGATAACTACTACTTAAGGATTTAATAATTCATTACAGTAATATTATTATTATATTAAATGTAACAATGTAATAGGCATAAGTTTTTTTATTACGTATATCTACATAAAGAATCCCTTGCGGCTCGGTCCGTGTGTTTATCAATTTAGATTCAAGCAATTACCATGTTCATCAGGAACTCTCGCTTTATATAAGAGCATGGAAACAGGGAAGTAAGACCCATGATACTGTAACAAACATTATATAACTTAATTTCTGATTCTTCTGACGCTCCCATGCTTCCCACAGATCACATAAGTACAGTTTTTAAGTTTTTTTTGTATCTTTTATACAATTTAGACTCTGTTACAACATTATTTGCAAGTACGACGCTCATTATTATATAATTTAATAATATACTTGCTAATTGATAGCATATTTTTAATTAAAAGTCAATTAATTATTATTTTTTTAAATTAAGACGATTTGTAAATATTTTTTTTTTAACAAATATGTTTTTTAACCTATGGATGTTTCGTTTATAGTGGAGGTCAAAATGGGAGCGACGGGCTCTCCGGGTGCTTTGCGCCGGTACCTCCCGATATATCTTCGTTAATAGATAAGTAAGTTAAATTTAGATTTTGTATTAAGTACAAATATTATAGAAATACAAACTTATCTATCTCTTGTCAATTTAAAAAAGATGGTGAAAGTACAAGTTATGGGAATCTGGAAATAATTCTGTATTTTAGAGACAAAAGCAAAAAATATTGACTAGGTATATATCAAAATCATAAATGCGCTAAATTAAACTGATTATAATATTTAATGTATTAGTTAGTATACGATTCCTTTAATACGTGTAAAATCAGGCCATATTCCACCACGCTGGCTAAGTGCGAGTTGGCCGTTCGAAAACTTGCTAGGTTCTCTCAGACATACAGGTTTCCTCACGATGTTTTCCTTCACCGTAAGAATAGTGGTAATCATGTTGGAAATGATTCGCTCATGAAAATATCAGAGGTGCAAGACCCGAGGTTTGAACCCGCTTCACTCGGATTCCCAAGCGAGCGTGTACCACTGGCATACCGCTGCCTTCAAATTAGTTAGCATTCTATTATAAATAATTATTTTTATTATTCCAGATACCAACAAAGAAAAGAACAAGAGCGTCGGGAATGCACGATCCACGTCTAACATTCCAAGGTCCACAGTAGATTTTATATTTAGTACGCTAACAAATTATGATGAATGACGAAGCCGTTCACTTTACCTGTACTAGATAGGGTTTTGATGATAAGCTTTTTGCGTACAAAAAACATTAAAATATTTTGAAAAATTTTTACTATGCTAATTATGTTTAAGCGCTGAATTACTTATTTAGCATTATTTTGACTCGTATTTTTTTGGAATCAGGTTTTTATAAAATACGCTTTTTAATGGTTAGCATAAATGAAAATTCAATTTTTTATTCTTAATTTTACATTTTACACACAAATTGATTGTAATTTGTGATAACGCGACGGCTGTCAGGCAATTTAATAAACCTAAGTCACGGCAACTTTTGTTATGAAATGGACTTAGCAAGGCTTAAAAGAGGCGATTGATTTACATGATTAAAAATCGATTTTGAAACACTCCGATAGTTTATCCGTAGACATAGAGAATGGACTGTGACTTTATCAACCGTCGCCGAAAAATGGCGGACACGTGCGACAGAGACAAAACGAACATGCGGCCAGAAGTCTTCTGTATTCATTGAAATACGATTTATGAACATGGATAGTTGTAATCATTTGACATAATATATATAATAACATTATAATAATTTTCAACAATAATATATATTTTTTACTTTCCATTCATAACTTCAAATTGGAATAAACAGATGGATAGATATTGGGCGCACGTTCGCTTTCTCTCTTTCTAGAGAGTGGTCAATTTCATGACAGTATTGCTCAGTCTATTCTCTACCTGTATGCGTTGATCAGACAAGGTGACCAACAAGTTATCCACTGCATTTTTAAATAATATGTAAGTAATCGAAATAATTTCGTAATCGATTTTTATAATTCCCTCGACAATCGCTCGCCTCTTAACATTGTGATTTTGTCGTTCACGCGACCCCATAGCTAAGTGTTAATATTTGTTATTTATAGAGAGTATTTACTTATATAATGTGATTTGTTTAAACGCTGTTGAAGACAGTTAGGTTCTAATACAAATAATTCAATGTAAATATTAGTTTTAAGTAGACTGTGTTTTCTGAGGACGATCGCGTCATTAAATGGCACTAATGTACTGCTAAAAAAATAAAGTCTTATTAATAAACGTCATAGTACATGAAAATATATAATGTCTTAACTAGCGCCATCTTTAGTCAACTTACCGAACGTGTACCTAATATAAAAGATCATGAAATTGGATAGATTAATAAATTATTTAAACATTATTTATAACCACCGTTACTCAAATATTCGTTTATTAATAAGACGGAAATGTATAAGTTACGTTTAATATGCTAATAGTATTGTTAGCACTGCAAATTATTAGCATTTTGCGTGTATATTTAGACGGACATGTTCATCGAGGGGTCAAGTAATCTAATATTTGTGTTCTCTCAATCAGCTCAGTTAGTTAATAAAATATAAAAAAAAAAATTGGAATTGTTTAATATTTATAATCACAGTGAATGTAGAATTGTATGAAATTTTCTGTGTGTATAATATTTAAAGTAAATGAAGTATTTATTTTTATTTATTACACTGGCTATTGAGCAACTCAGAGAACTGATTGTATTATTTACAAGTGCACACTTCTTCTTTTTTTGATATTTGGTTACAGTTAAAAATTAAGTCTTCATTCTTAGTCACACTTAATTATGAAACTCTTTACTGCCTTTTAAGTTTGCGTGACAAAAGGTTGTAAATAAAATTTAAATTTCACCGCTTCTGTTTTGTTTTTTTCAATTCTTTGTTTTTAAATACTCAAGGACTAAGTTAAAAATATAAAATTTACCTTTTTTATGCACACGATTAATAAATTAGTTGTAATTATTACTAAGAATAATAAAATAATATATTATTATGTCACTCGGCAAAACTCTTTATTGGTAAACCGTAAAAATTTAAAAGGCGCGAAAATACCAGATTTTTGTGTCAAAACTCAAAATATATTAGGATGAAAATAGCGATATAAGGTTTCATACAGACTATGTGTTCGATATTTGACTTCACGTCAGTTGTAAATTTCATTTTGTCCACTTAAATCCAAAAACAATAATTTATTCATTTTAATAACTTCTTTTAATTTTTGTAATCAATATATTGATTAGTTTGATTTTTTTAATCATAATTGATTTTTTTTTTTAATATTGATTTACTGTGCTTTAGTTGATTAGCCGAGTGACGGGTTTAAGTAAGATTAAATTAAAACGGCTGTTCCAAACCGCAAAAGATACATATCATTATAATAGACTGCTAATTTAAGCGATTCGTAATTCTTTTACTGTATTGTTGATAGTTGATTAGCTTTTAATTATACACTATTGTATAAAAATCTTTCTATATACATGTTGTGTAATAAAGTTATTAATTTAATATTAGTACGAGGGATGGAAATAAAATTGTGTGTCGTAAGCGTGTTATTTGTTATTTTTCTCTTTCCACCTATCTGCTATAGGTACATAAATTGAACATATTACAGTAGGTATACACATATAAAAGAAAATGTTTATTTGTCCATATAGCTACTTTTTTTGTTATTTTATAACCGCCAAACCAACGACAACACCAGACTGAGTTTGCATTATAAATAGTGATATATGTACCTAGTTAAAGTATGAACACATAATAAAGTAATTAGAAATGTTTCTAGTAAGTACTGCAAACTGCAATTCTTAGATTCAAAAACATCCCCAAACGAAATTATCACCGCCAATAGGAAAATAATTGCATAAAATTTTAATGATATGCAAAATCTACGATAGTGATGTCTTAGATCTGATCTGATCTTAGATATTAAGTCAGCATTGAAAATATGTTATCTTTAGGGAAATCTAATAGTCAGGATAATATATTATAATAAACTTTTTCTATTAAAGTTTTCTCATTATATAAAGGTTTACACGGCCTTCAGAACAACTGAAGTTTTAAGTTTTTGCTACTATAACGTTCTTTTATCCTAGTTGAACTAATCATGATGACCATAGAGTTCCATTTTCTATGTGTACCTACTGTAAAAATAATCGAATAAAGATACTCTGATGTAGATGTACAATGTACATACGTATTATACAATATAACAATAGTAGTAAATTCATTTATCATTGAACCCCTAAACATGATGTTTACCGAACTAATAAAAAAGGGCAAGAAACATCATATTATTAATTATTTACATTAAAAGCCATATTATCAACTAGTCTCTTGACCTCGCTTCGCTCGGGTGCGTCCCTAAGTAGACAGATTTTGCTGATAATTTCATGGTTTTTATTTTTTTTCGCGGCACCCTAGGTCCCCAATTCTTTTTCTAAAATAAAAGTAGCCTAAGTTACTCCTTAAATATCAGCTATCAACCAGTCCTGTCAAAATTGATCCAGCCGTTTAGGAAATTAGCCGGAATAATCAGACAGACAGATAAAAATTATAAAAATTGATTTTTCTTAAATGTGCCGTCTAAATGGTGATGTGCGTTTTGTAAAAAGCTGTTATTTTGACATTACAAACATAGTTTTTTTTAATACCCAACATTCAATTCAGGACAAATACATGAACGCGCAACATAAGACGTCATAATATCGTCTTTAAAAATAGCAGTTCAACGAATTATTTTAAATATTACGTCGTACATAATTTTACTCATGTGTAGAACTGCCTAAGGTTGTAAATAAGCGACGAATCGAAATTCAATATTTCGATTGGCAATGCAAAGATTCTAACTAGCGCCTTAAGTGTCAAAATTGTGAAGCTGTCTAAGAACGACACTTTGACAGTTTTCAGTACAATTTACGTCGCAGAAAAAAATATTTATTAAATATAAATCAGATTTATGTTGTTAATCGATGAAGTCATGGCATGATGATGACTGCTGTTATCAGTTATATTATTGTTCTCAAATCCATCCTCAACTTCAATTTTTTTTTGTGCTAGTGGTACTTCTTTATCAGAGCTTCTTTTAGAAATATTCTGAGACGGTACGACATTAGGAAACAACTTCTGTCTTTTAGAATCTGGAACAATAAACATAGTCTCGTTATCTTATGAGAAACTCGCCTTAGCCTAATCTAAATAAATAACTTATAAAATACATGTGAATATGATATATTATGTAGAATAATATAATTGAATCACAATTTTACTTACTGTTTGGAAAATAGTTTGAAGCTTGAAAATGATGAGAATAAACTCTCATTGCTGGTGAAATCGGCTTGCCTATTCTTAAAGCAGTCTCCCATTTTTCCTTATAATTTTGTCTTTTGGAAACAAATGAAAACTTATTCCCGAATCACCGTAAGTACTACATTGAGGAACGCAAAAATATTTCGCATTTCTGCTTTTATTAGCAACAGATTTCTGTATGTAATTGTTATCCATCTGATTAGTGATTATGTTTAAGCTTAATCTCAACCTTTAAAACAAAGTGTCGTTCTTAGACAACTTCTAAATTTCGCCGCTAGAGGCGCGCGGATATTCTTTGCATCGCCAATAGACATCAAATCAAAAAAATATTTTTCAAGGATAAATTCAATATGCATGTATTCAATGTAGCCATACAATAATATCCAAGTGAATCACCGACCAAGACACTTGCAGTTAAAGCCTGCACTTGAAAAGATTTCATCGCTAGCTAGATGGATAGCTGCATTCGTGTGCGCTGAGCTTTAATGTATCACAAAATATTATCCACTGGCAACATTTAACTCTAGTACATATTCTACTGTTGTCGTGATTGAATGTCTTTCAATATTTAATTTTAACTAAATATTAACACAATAAAACTTTTAAAATCATTGTTATAAATAATAAAGGTATCCAAGAAAACCTAAAATATAATAATTACTTATTCAACAAGAGCCATTGTATGAAATAGTAGATTATAGTAATTCATGTATTGTTTTGGTTCCATTCAAGTATATTGATTTATTGTAAGCCAGTGACCTGTTTTTCGTATTTGTTATGTTAATCTCGTAAATAATTAATAGTAAGAGGTCAGTGGACGAGTACTTAGTGATGTGTTCTGTACTGATCTAAATCAGTTTAGATATTAATTAAGCCAAAGAATGAACTCCAGTTATGAAATATGCTGTGTTAATTATTAGATAAAATCGGTTATTTCATATTCGTAATGGTTTATTATCCACAATGATGACACCGATCGAGGAGAAGAGAGATGAAAAGGTATTTCTTACTTCTATTCACTGTATACAATAATTAATACATGGTATATTTAAATTTAGAAATTGTTTCTACTGGTTTTAATTAATTATTTATATTAATTTGGTCTATACATGTATTTAAGTATTTATTGGTCTGGAACTTTTCTGTTTTTTTAAGATAAGTCTTCAAATATTAATTATAAAAAAAGATATTCTTTACTCCCTGCTGAGTATCAATAATTTTTGGTTTCTGAGAATTTAAGTTTATTTTTTTATAAATTTAAATTATACTCAATACTTTCATTTAAATTAAATCAAGTTTTAATAGAAGCAAATAATTATTATTGTTTTATTATATTGTCTCAATCAATTTTAAAAATAGAATATGTTAATATTCAAATAATAATGTTAAATCTTTTTTGTAAAGATAAAATATTTTAATTTAAATAATTTAAAATAAACTAAGTATTATATTGAAAAAAAAAATAGTGTTATATAATTTATTACAGAGATAATAATTATTTAATTATTTAGAAATATCAATTCATATTTACTGGTGACTTTCAATACTTGGGACAATTTAAATCTCAAGAACATTAACTCAAAGCCAAAATTCTGAAACAATTTTAAAAAAAAAAATTAAGTTATTATTTTCCTTATTATATTTAGCATTGATATAAAGTAATATATAATTGTTTTGATTATTCAAAAAAAGTAGATAAATTCACTGCATTAACAGCACTTCTTCCTTGGCAATGGCCTTTCTATTCTTGAAACTAATTTTCCTTTGGTGCATTAAATCTCAAAGAAAGAAAGTAACTCACTATGAGTTTAAATTTGACCCATTGCACCAGAAGTCCATCAGAGATATAATAATAATGTGCTCTTGACTGATTTCATCCATGGTGGTAAATCTTAATGCGACTTGCCACCTTCACTTTAATACCACCCAAATGTGTAGGTCAATATGGGAACTCTATATTACTTTTATTCTCAAAATGCAGTAAGGAAATGTTTCTCATAACTAATGAGAGATCAGGCATAAGACTAAGATGTTACTGAGAATTTCTTGGCAGATAAATACAATAGTTATACTTGCCTTAACCGAGGACTTGTAACCCAGGAGATCTGGATCTAAATATTTACTACCATTTGCAAGTTGTAGCATGGTGTTGGTTTGCTCTTCCCCAATGTGTGTTCATCTTGTCATGGTGGGAGGCTAACAAGCGTCAGGCAAGCCAGCCGGGTGCGAAGCCAAGAGACACAAAGGGACGTGGCCCACCAAGGTGGATGGTGTATCATGCGGGTTGCTCCCAGTAGACTGTGTGAGCAACCCTTTAGTGCTTGGTCTGCTCTGGCAGACCTGCCGTCGGGGTGTCGAGTTTGAGTGTGTAAGGGACGTCCATTAAGACGGAAGAGGATCTGTTGGGTATTAACTGGCTTCTCTATCTAGCCAGTGAATCCCACATAACAAGCTGTTTGTTTGTATGTAGTTGGTATGCGTAAATGCAGTTCCCAATATTTAAAAAAAGGTGTTTCTTTGCTCTTACAATATATGTAGAGAATATTATTACACTGCTTATTATATTCATATCTAAGATTTTATTTTATTACTTTATTTTACTCATTTATTTATTTTAGGGAAACAAATGGAACAATATTACATAAATCATAATAGGACAACACCAATGAAGTGTCCACATATTAAAAACTTGTGTGAATCATTGAAAGACATGGGAAATCCTGCAACTTTCTTTTTGACACTGTGGACTACTCTCCTTGCGTTTCGGGGAGGCTTGTGCTGTGTTTAGGTTGATAAAATGAAGTTTATTTTTATTTTTACATTTAAAAAATCTAAATGTGCAGTGTAAAATATGTCAGTATTTACCTAAGAAACACAGATAAGTGGTGTCTCCAGAATATTTTTTATCTAATGCTACTCGCATTTACATGATGGGCTAATGTTCTCATTAGTTATCTTTGTACGTTGGACAGTTAGGAGATTATGTCATCTTCATCTTATAAGATTTGTTACATAACTGTAAAAAATAAAAATGATGTTGTGTTTAAACCACAACAATTTTATAAACTTATCTAACTTAAACTTTTTGACTATAATCTTAATCTTGAAATAATTAAAAAAAGGAGTTGTATGTACGACTTACATATGCTTCGGGTTTGTCCCTAGACAAAAAATTCTATCCTACGGGAACTGGATATTTTTCCGGGATAAAAAGTAACCTATGTGCTATTTCGGACTATAATCTATCTCTGTGCCAAATTTCACCCAGATCCCGTTCAGTCATTCTGGTGTAAAAGAGTAACAAACATCCATTCTCACAAAATTTCACATCTATACCTATTATAAAGATGCAGAGTTTGTTTGTTTGTTTGTTTGTTCGCTCGCTAATCTTAGGAACTACTGATCCGATTTTAAAAAAAACTTTTTGCATTAGATAGCCCGTTTATTGAGCAAAGCTTTACAGGCTATATATTATCATCATGCTACTACCTAAGGGAGCGGAGCAGTAATCGTAAATGTCAACAAATCGGGCAGACTTCCAAACATTGTTGTAAAACTGATGTTTATATCGGAAGTTTAACGCGGGCGAAGCCGCGGGTACTCCTAGTTTATAATGTTAGTATGGAAAGTAATTGGTACAAAAAATATTAGTCTCTTTGTAAGTATTAGGTACTTAATAAAACGAATGCATTTTTTTATGTTGAATTTTCGAAAGGTTTTAATGAGATTTCTCTCCTTTTTTACTGAAACGAAGATCTTTACAATTGATGATGAATCTCATATGAAAATTGTTTCGTAATGAAGTTCTTAATAACAAACTTTTGGTTGTTAAGCTTTGTAGTCCTTTTCATAGAACTAAACAATTATACTTGTTTTGTATAATAAAAGTTAAATGATAATGGACATAAAGCATTTAGGTATTTTATGCATTTCTTTGAGAAGCTTTTTAAAAGATAATTTAGAACTATTATCTATACCTACATATAATAAAAGTGTAACTAATCGCTGTCTGTACATGGAAGATATTTAAGAAAAATTGGGGGTTTTCATTTACGCAATAGAACCCAAAACGATAATTTTTAGAATTTTTGTCTGTTTGTCGATTCTCAGAAACAGCTTAACCGATTTGGATGCGGTTTTCACTAATATATTGTGGTAAGTTTCACTTAATTGTGTTTCACAAAATAAGAATTGAAGAATCCCTAAAAACTTTTAGAGCAATTTATAACTGACCCTTTTTTTTTTGTTTTCGCTGGGGAAACCCATCATGGGGGCCCTGCCGCCGTCATGGGCAGGGTACTGTAAGACTCCTACTCACTAAAACCCACAGCGGAACCCTTCGCCGCAGTGCAATGGGGCGTGCAGGATCGCTTTCGCACTCACTGCAACACCCCTGCGGACGGTCTGCAATAAATTTTATATATTTGGACTTCTTATTGCCTCCCGTATCCAAAAATACCACCCACTCCTCCAGGGGCCGCGTCCCATATACTAAACTGCAGCCGGATACTTTTTATTCCAGAAATCACCCCCTTGGGGATGAAAGTTTGTATTGGGAATACCCATACAACCCATAAAACCTATATGCCAGCGTCAGCCAAATTTTAGATAGGTCGTAGATCCCACTTCTGAAAAACTGGTATAAAATAACAATGCTATATGATAGCTTTATGGAGAAGCCTCCATAGATAGCTTAAGTAAATATTTTTGTTTTTCTTCCCGTGAAAAATTCGTTAAAGTCGAACGACTTTTTCTTTTCTCTGATGAAAATGAGCTTTTGCCTTTTTTGCTTAAATTTTCTATACGCTACATTTTTTTCTAACAGACTTCATGGGATTTCTATCTAAATTTTATTAATAATAATGCCCTCCGACCGATTTCGGCCGGGGCGGCTAATCTCATTGAGAGATATTATAGTGTAGCACGTGTTCGCGCAGACACAAGTGCACTCTCTATTCTTGTCACTCTCATACTCCGGTGGTACGACACCAGACACGACTGGTGAGACTTAAGGCGCAGGACCGAAGGATTTACGTGCTCTCCGAGGCACGGGGGAGAAACACCGCCGACTTCCCAACTCCGGGCTGTTACTGAACGTTTTTTGACAGAAATACTCAATAAATGAGCTTGGCCCGACCCGGGACTCGAACCCGATAGACCACCGGAGTAAAATGTATTCTAATATTATTTAAAAGCTCAGATTCTTTATATGGTGCAAAAATGCACATATTATTAACACTTCTTACAGCGTCACATGATGCTAGTTCCACTACCGCGCTTGCCCTATACTTTCATTCATAATACTGAATACTTTCTGTACCGTCTGTATAGACAGTCTACATTTCATTTATAGAAAGGAGTTTTGTAAGTAGATATCATTGACACCTGTTGTCGTCGCCATTCATTTCGCTGTGCTATTGTTTGCGACGCTCTGGTTATTGAAACAACAGTTTATTATGCTGTTATATCTAATGGAATATTCTCTTCAATCTTCGTTTATGGTTCGTAGCGCTTGAAAAATATATGATTAAATTAGAACAATGGTCATAAATTAACATGTTATTTAATCTAAATCCTAATTTTCAAAGCAAATAATAGTAGATAAATTAAAAATGGAACTATAAGATAAATAATAATATAATTTATTTTTAGTTAATGAAATTTATATCAGGTTAAGAAGAAATGCGCACGCGTCTTAAACGTAATTTCACCCATATCATAATCATAATTTCCTACCATGATTTTAGAATGTATGAACCACCTTCCAGATCCGCACAGGGATGGTGCAAGTGTCGGACGGCAAGTCGCGGCCGCGGCCCGCGCGCCTCGTGCTCACGATGGAGGCGGTGACAGTGCAGCGTGAAGTGATCGTCCCTGCACAACCGCCTAGGGACAAAAATGTGCCACACGCTAGGGTAAGTTACCATTAATTTTCAATTTTCTGTGGCTTATAGGCGTGCCATTTGGGCAGAATGAAGAAGGCACGGTTAAGTTACCGTCTCCCGTATATGTAACTATGTGTCTGACAGTAGACTATGTATTCCATCGTCATGTCATCTGTGGACTAAATTTTGTTTTAATATGTCCAACCGTAACAAATATACAAACATACAAACTCTCATTACACGCACGTACATTACATTTATATCAGATTTTTTGTCTTGAGAGTAATGAAAAAAGTCATATTTGGATTTGTGGAAGCAGCTTTGTTTTTACTTATATTGAGTTAGCAACTTTCGCGTTTTTGGTCGTATGGTAAAGAGAAGAACTTGTTACAGGAACGTATGGTTCAAATAACTCGGCAGAAGGTCGGTGGACTGGGGCTTAGTATAAAGGGTGGAGCAGAACATAAGCTGCCAATACTGATATCCAAAATTTATAAGGATCAGGCCGCCGACCAGACGGGACAACTTTTTGTTGGAGATGCCGTCATCAAAGGTATTTTTATGTTTATGTAATTTGTAGATTGTTGTGACATTTTGATACTTTTTATCGTGATTTAGGAAGCAGAAAGAGAGAAAAGGGTAATATTATGTAATTATGTACATCCTAATAATTTTGGCTTCTTTTTTGAAAAAAATGTTAGAATAAGGCCGTTATCGTACATTTGATAAAAATTTATTCATATTAGGGTGTCATGGCCCCTAACCCTAAGTTACAAAAAACAAGAAAGTATCCGCCACTCGGCATGGTAAATTATTTTTATTGACAGATTCATTTGTATAAATTTTCGTTTCAATTCTAAATCTTAATCTTCCTCAATTTCGCTCATCTTTTATTTTTTATGTTCTTATGGTATAGCCTGTTAATATTTTTTTTGTATAATAATAATTATAACAAAAGCATTTATTCGTTGACCATTTGTACAGTTTTGACTTTGTGATACTTGAAACATAACAACATTTAAAATCTAATTTTGAAATAAAATATTCAACAACCAGTTTGTTGGTCAGGTTGTCTTTTGACGTAGGCTTCCCCCATTTTCTTCCATTCATCTCCGTTCCGAGCTAACTTTCTCCATCCTTTTGGTAAGTTATCTTCCCATCTTTTAATTTGACGTCCGTTTAGCCTTTTCCTACACTTAAAACTTTTACGTACTTTTAAAACATAGTTCACCTTTGTTCTGATGATGATGATGATGATTTTTTTGTATAGTAGCAACTAGGTATATAACATTTTTTTTGATAGCAACAATATTTATTTAAATTTTATTATAATGATAGCTGTAAGTGGTATTTTTTTTTAATTTAGCTTTTACATACTCACGCACATTAAGTACAAAGATATATTATCCTTAAAACCGTCTCCAGCCCGAAGCTATGAGCGCGTTTCAATTAAGTTCGCAATCACCAGACAATTGCTATCTCTCTGCCTATGAAACCGCATAGCATTAAGAGCTTAAGCTACATACATAAATTTCTGCGTCTAGTGTTACGAATGAAATGAAACTTGGTTAGATGTTTTAATCAGACTCTAAGTAATGCAATAAAGAAACATCTGTAGAGATCAGCCAATATTAATCATTATTCATGCAAGTATAAGTTAACATGTAAAATATAATATACTATCGACGCGTCCCTAGCTACGTATAAACGCTTAGTATAGATTTCTCAGAGATGAGATATTTTATTTCCAGCAGTAAAAAGTATCCTGTATGTTGACCTCTATAACCAGCTATCGTCATACCACATCAAAATCTGTCCAATGGTTTTTCTCATGATGCGTTCCCAGACATACAGACAGACAGACAAAAGTTCTAAAAACTATAGATTCGCCCTCTGTATCGATAACAATGACTATTTAAATAAGATTTTTTTTAATATTTAATTTACAGGTTCGACTCGGTAAGAATTTTCTTTAGAAATCTCATAGTCAAAATTAATCATTATTCATGCAAATATGTAAGGTTTAAAGGACACACCCTTGCTTCGCTCGCGTTTATCTTGTGGTAAAGAGAGACATATTTACGTCAATTTTGAGCCCTCCGACTATCTCTTTACAGAAATTCCCTGTGTTTGAGGTTTGTTATAAACCCTGTTTTCCGTTGTAAAAGTAGCTTATGTTACTCTCCAACCCTCCAATTATTTCCATACAAAAATCACATTGTTTCTTTTTGAAAAATATTATTCTTGGCTTCAAAACGTGTCAGTTGAGCACAGATTACTTCGCCAATATCACGTAGAATGGAGAAGAATTGAAAATAAAATTAAATATTCAAACTCCACCTTAATCATTTTTCCTTAGTACCTAATGTTGTAAATTCTAGAGTATAACATTTGCAGGTTGGTCTCAGTTTCACGTATCTCCCATACCATATACTTAATTACATAGTCAGGCCGAAGAGTGAAGCTATTTATGTCACGTTAATGATATTATTCATAAACCTACTTTACGTCTCTTTAATCTTGAATTGTTTTGTCTTTATCTATAATTTAGTCGTTTGTGTTTGCTAGAACGAGACAAAACATGCTTTAACTATTATATATATATATATATTATATATATATATATATTTATATATATATATATATTATATATATATATATATATATATATATATATAAACCTCATTTTAAAAACTACAAAATTTTAGCATTTTCTTTGTTAACTACGCCACTAAGTGTAGCAGCAAGTGACTGACAGTCAATTGAGCACAATTATGATTTAAATAGTGGTCTTAATAACATTCATAGCAGCTACACTGTTAAAGAGATTAAATATTCATCACCCTCAGCTCTGAATGCATATTCAAAATATGGAAGAAGTCAGTGGCTAAATGATTTACAAAACTAACAAGTGCTCTTTTTATTATTGCTATTACAATATTTTGTGTATGTTTCGGATATAAATCGATAGGTTTTTTAAGATATGCATGTTTCTTTATTAGTCCAGTCAAAATAGACTAAATTATGATCCAAGTTTGCATTAATTCCCAACAAGCTGGATTTTTGTGTGGGCCTTGAATACGTCATTACAAATGATATGTCAAAAGTCCCCATCGATCCCGCTTGTGCGTTGTTTTTTATTCGAGGTCAAAGATCACAAATTTGCGTTTTTTGCGTATATCTCTGAAACAACGAGAGTTATCGAAAAATGGTTCGAACAAAGTTTGTAGATCGTAAAATTGTCTACAAAAAATATCTCAACACTTTTCTTCTACAAAGCATTGCTTTCGAGATATCGTGATTTTAGTCCGCAGGAAAATCGTATTTTCTACTATATGCACACATTTCCGCACCACAGCAGTGGGACTGTATAAACTTTCACATTTATAAAGTAATATATAGGGGTAATTTTAAATGTTTTATTTCGTTATATACTAAAGAATATAATCGATACAATAAACTTGAGGCACACCTAATAAGGTGACATACGGCTTATAATTGAATGGAAAGGCTAAAGCCCTACATGGTGCTATTACTCACTATTTGTATAAAAACGCTGTAAATATCATTAAGTAGCTTAGCATGAAAACATCGCAAATATCATTAAATGGAGCGAATTAAATGTATTGAATACCCGGAACCTGCACTTGTAGGGTTCCACATAATATATTCTATGAATCTGCCTCGGTGGTGTAGTGGCTAGCATGTACGGCTGCACACCCGGAGGTCCTGGGTTCGAGTCCCGGGTCGGGCCAAGTTTAGTTATTGAGTCTTTCTGTATAGTAAGTCTCAGTAACAGCCCGGAGTTGGGAAGTTGGCGGTGTTTCACCCCCGTGCCTCGGAGAGCATGTAAAGCCGTCGGTCCTGCGCCTTAACTCTCACCGGTCGTGTCGAGTGGTCGTCCCACCAGAGTATGAGAGTGATAGGAATAGAGAGTGCACTTGTGTCTGCGCGTACACTTGAGCACTATAATATCTCCTGCGCAGTTGGCTAATCTCAATGAGATTGGCCGCCGTAGCCGGAATCGGCTAGGAGAACATCATCATCATCATCATCATTCTATGAATCTATATAGGTGATGGTAGAAATTACATGATCTCGAAAAAGTTTAGTGACCCAACTCATTACCTCAGACTAATGAATAATTTATATGTACAGAGTGTCACAGAAGTAAATTTGAACGCCACACAATATTATTTTAAAATTTACAGAATTCAAATATTAATAGATTACCTATTCGATACTTTGATGAAAATATAAGAATACCTAACGGATTTTATTATAATAAGGAAAAGAAAAATATATAAGGTATATTACTATCTCTCTTTCAAAGAGATGAGACTAAATCAACGACTAATATATAAAATTCACTCATTCTTTGAAGAAAGTATACGATCTCTCTGGCACAATCAAGAATTTGTAGCATAAACAGCAAAATCACGCTAATATTTATGAAATGGACATTTTTGTCGGAGGCCTCCGTCTATATAATACTATAGTTTGAAATTATTTTACTAATATTATAAATGTGAAAATTTAGATGTTTGGATGGCTGTTTGTTAGTCAATCACGACAGAACGGCTGAAAGGATCTGGATGAAATTTGACACAGAGATAGATTATAGTCTGGAATAACACATAGGCTACTTTATATGTCGAAAAAAAAAATGTTTTTGTCTTTCTACAGGCGAAACCGATTGAAGCGATGGTGAGCCCCTAGTATAGAATATGCACTAAACCGATGACATAGAATACCCACTAAATGAACGCAAAATTACAAACCTTTTATCCTAGTGCCTGTCTACTAAGTACTGACTTTTGCGTACTATGTTTTTTTTAAATCATCTGCGCGTGAAGTTCTTTTGATGATCACCGCTTTGTAGTGCGATGGAAATGAGATGTCAACCGGATGACGAGATCTGAAGATTTATCTTCAAATGCCCCTTCTCTGGGCTCCTTTATAAAAGGAGGTTTTTGTTTAATGATTTAACAGAGTTGGTAGATACATATGTATGTAGTGAATTACATTAATATTATTATACTAGCATTGCCCGCGGCTCCGCCCGGTTTTAGGTGACCAAAAACCAAATTCTTAGGTTTTACATATAAGTATACTTTTACATTGCAGTATTTGTATTTTTTCTCAGAAATGAGATATTTTCCCGCGTCAAAAAGTATCCTATATGTTGACCCGGATAACCAGCTATCACCATACCAAATTTCATCAAAATCCCTCCAGTGGTTTTCTCGTGATGCGGTAACATTTCGAATTTCACTTAAATACGTTAGGTCCTAGATTAATGTTTATTTCTAGATTAACACGTGCTTTTAATACTTTTTTTAGATTTACTCGAATACTTGATATTTTATATGAAACTATCTTTCCGGATTTTGTCGCGGTTTTATTTTGTGTTTTATGTCCTTCCCAGAGTTTTAAAGTTTCTTCTTACCAAATTTTATCTAAATCGGTTCAGTTGTTTCGGAGCTTATTCGATACAAACAAACAAGAAAATCTTTCCCCTTTATGATATTAGTATAGACGGTATGATCATTAAAAATAATAATGGTTGCTAAACGAAAATTAAAAAATAATATAATATTCAATTATACAATTTATTAAATTATTAAAATGTTTTTACTACGGTGCCATGTCTATTTTTTTTTCACTACGTAATTATGGAGATGTCTATAACGGAAAACTTTAGTCTTCCGTGACCATGATTGTTTTAAAGCATTCGAATCGTCGGGAACCAAATATCAAAATAATTCCGCGACACAATCTGAAAGGATAGTTTCATTTAAAACATACTTTTAATTTCTGACTAAACATTTAAAAGAGCCAAAGTTATAGGTTGAGCTTCTCTTCATACAAACGAAGTTCATGTTCATATTGTTCAGGTAGTTTTAGACTATAGAAAACCGAGGTTGTGTGCCGAAACTAGTTATTTATTAATGTGAGGCTTCTATTTTGACCCAAATATCTGTTAAATTATATTCACATTAAAATTACAGTGTGCTTCAAAGCTTTTAAACATCGTCATATTATGGTGAAAGGATTGTTATTATCAAAATACTATGGAAAATGAATGTTGGAAAGGTTTTTCGAATCTCGTCAAGTAAATGAAACGTATTATTTTTGTTTTAGTGCTAAGTATGCTTTATTTACTCGTAGACATAATTTTTGTTATTCGAGTGTATAAAAAGAATTTGTAGGGAAACTAAAGAATCACCCTCGTTTCGCTCGGGTTCGTCCCTAGTTTTAACGTTTAGCTCAGATATGTCATAAATGGCAAATGTCATAAATCAAATGGCAGTAAATAGTATACTATATGTTGACCCGGATAACCAGCTATCATACCAAATTTCATCAAAATCTGTCCAGTGGTTTTTTCGTGATACCGTCACAGACAGATTGACAAAATTCAAAAACCTATACATTCGGCCTCTGTATCGATAATAATTTCTATTTCCAAAAAAATATTTAATGTACAGATTTGGTTTCGTTAGAATTTTATTATGTATACGATGACCATCTCTATATGACTGGGCGTCAATACGCATGAAAATAAGATAGAATCATAAAACTAAGAATGATAATGCTAGGACGGTATAGACGCCTCTAGAAAAACAAAAAGAAGAAGTTTAAAGTTAAATTAAGACTAACTTTGATGTATCATGGGCTCATTTTTTATAAAAGAAAATGTTCTTTACTAGCGGCTCACCGTCACTTCGCCTTGGTTCGCCTCAAAAAAAAAACAAAAACATATCTATTCCACGGGAACCGTACATTTTTGCGGGATTAAAAGTAGCCTACATATTTGTTATACTGATGTAGGTATAGCTATATTATTGTAAAGTTTCATTAAAATTCATTCAGTAGTTTTTGCGTGAAAGAGTAACAAACATTCAAACATCCATACATACTCAAAAACTTTTGCATTTATAATATTAGTAGGATAATCGTCGACGAAGATATTGAATAGCTTACTCAAAAAGTAAGCTATTCAAGAAGCTTAAACGCGTTATTTCTTTTATATACTAACTAGCTGACCCGACAGACGTTGTCCTGTCTACACGTCTTTAATTTGAAAATTTCAAACTTTTTTTAATAAGCTAAAACATTCTGGACCATTTTGATGAAAATTATTATTCAAATTGTGAATCTAAACCATTCTCAGATCCCCTTGAACACACACAAAAAATTTCATCAAAATCGGTCCAGTCGTTTGAGAGAAGTTCAGTGACATACACACTCACAGAAGAATTATATATATAAAGATTTACACTCGCTTGACCACGTACTTAGCGGTTTCAAAATGTATTTCTCCTGCTATTGAAATTTTCATGCGCACTGTCTGTGGTGGATTACTACTTGCTAATACGATAAAGAAAATTCTTGTATATTTATAAAATTTCGTGTATCTAGGAAATGGCTCCAACGATTTGGATCCAATATTTCTGTGGTGTCAAGGTAAAAGGGGATGAGTCATAAAAATTGAAAAATGAGTTATTGATATGATCATTTATTTTAATAAATAATGATTAAAAATATGATTTATAATTATTGAGATTAGGTTAATAAACAAGACTTCTGACGAAAAGTTTATTTAAATTCACACTTGCACAGTAAGTAGACGCTAGACGCTTGCTTTACAAAAACGGAAGAAGGAAGTAAAATAGTGACGCCATCAGGTGTTACAATATAAAAAATAAACAGGCAAACACTTATTTCATACAGCCAACTAATAAAATAAAATTTAATCCAATAATAATTACCATAAAAAGGCACCACTTTAAAATGAAAAAAAAAATCACAAACTTGTTATAAACAACCTTTTCTTTTCTTTTCTTTTGTTAAAATACATTTATGTTTTGAAATGAATAAGCGTTTAAATTTTTCGCCTCTGATGAAAAGTTGTATTTATTGACTCATCCCCTTCTACCTCGACACCACACAGATTTAGATAAGGTTTTTCCTTTTATACTCGCTTTTTCCTGTCTTTTTTTTTGAAGAAAAAAAACAACGCAATTTTTATATCTTTTCCGAAAATTCCGCCAGGTACTTTTTTATATATAAGAAAACTTTCATTTTTCAGTCAACGGAGAGTATATAACAGCGTGCAAGCACGACGACGCTGTTAACATACTTCGGAATGCAGGGGATATAGTCGTGTTGACGGTGAAACACTATCGCGCCGCCACACCATTCTTACAGAAACAAGGTAGATGTTAGCCTTATTTAATTATTTTTCTTTGTCTTGTGGTTTTCAGGCGTGCCATTTGGGTACAGGTTACTTCGCTAATATCCTATACTAGCATTGCCCGCGGCTCCGCCCGCGTTCAGATGACCAAAAACTAGACTCTTAGGTTTTACATATTATTAGTATACTCTTACATTGTAGTTTTTGTATTTTTTCTCAGAAATGAGACATTTTCCCGCGGTAACAAGTATCCTATATGTTGACCCGGATCACCAGCTATCACCATACCAGCTAACATCAAAATCCCTCCAGTAGTTTTTCTGTGATGCGGTAACAGACAGACAGACAAAAGTTCTCAAAACTATAGATTCGGCCCCTGTATCGATAATAATGTTTATTTTAATAAGATTTTCCAAAAAATATTTAATGTACAGATTCGGCTTAGTTACAATTTTATTATATATATATACAAAATATAAAGATAAAAAAAAGTTTCTTTAGCATTAGACATTTATACCTTCATTTTTTTTAATGAAATTGATTTTTCACAATGTTTTCTTGACATATGAAATGTTAGCTTTGATATGCTACATATGTTAGATGTGACTACCTCGGTGGTCTAGTAGCTTGCATGTATGGTTGCACATCCGGAGATTTTGGGTTCGAGTGCCGGGTTGAGCCAAGTTCAGTTCGATGGCTGGCAAGTCTCTATAAGATTGGCCGTCGTGGCCGAAATCGGTCAGAAAGACATTATATATTACTATATATATATATATATATATATATATATATATATATATGTGTACATTGTACATAGATGTTGTACAGTTTGATTAGAACATAATAGAAATAAACAATGTTCTTCCAGCGGACGGCGCGTCCGACACCGACAGCAGTACGGGCGACGAGCATCCCTCGCTGCATAACAAAGTGGACGCCAACTGCAACGAGCGCTCTACTGAAACCAATGGCGGGTGGCAGGTAACGGTTCGACGTTACAGAGTTATTTATTGATGTCAATAGACCTCTTTAAACCATACATTCCCAAATCCCTAATCAAATCAAAATATTTTATTCAGCATTAAATTATTACAATTTTTTACTGAACGCCATGACTACCTATGTCCAGTTTTATGCTTTGGTTAAGGATAATGACGACGAATACTGTATATGCTTTTTCTTTTTGTAACGATGTTCCTTTACGCTGCTTCCGGTAGAAGATGACAGGTAGAAATCGTCACGTAACGAAAAAAGGTTACGGAACGGAAAAGGTTTAATATGCGTTTTTTAAATAAAACTATCTTTTCAGAATCAGAATTTATCAGAAGTACTGTTATTATTGCGATCCACACAGTATGAACTAACTACATCTACTGGTCAGTATTCTGTAACAAGTATTTATATGTGTTTGAGACGTCTATAACCTCAGTCTCTCCCGTGACCATGGTTGTCGTAAAGCATTCGAAACGTCGGGAACCAAAAATCCAAATAAAACCGCGAAATAATCCGAAAAGATGGTTTTATTTAAAACGTCAAATATTCGCGTAAATCTAAGAAAGTATTAGGGTTATGTATGCTTTATTATTTATTTACCAAGAGCATCCTATGTGACGTCATCACAAGTACCAGGCGAGCATAAGTGCTAAGGAGGTCGTATGCACTCTTTGACGGGTTCCTACGTATAATAAGCACTCCTTGAGATTCATGGTCTCCTAGTGCTCGTGACAAAAGTACCAGGCGATCATAAGTGTTGAGGAGTGTATGTATGAACGCAGCACGTTGCTCGGTGTTTATGCAACCCTGGTATTCATGACAATGTATGGGCGGAAAGCGACACTGACCGGTTTTTTATACTATTGTAGGAGTGCGTGGAAAAAAAAAATTATAATAATGCATTAAGAAAAAGGAAGCGTTATGCTGTGATTAATATCTATTAATGAATTAGAGAATTTGTGTTACACAAATATAAAATGTAAAAAAAAAATATTATAAAAAAAATTATTTATTTAATATTGCACTATTTATAAAACCATATATATATATATATATATCTTTTTGCATGTTTCGATAAAGAAATTAAAAGAAACGATTGTAATGTCATATTTATTAAGGAAATAAAGAGGCTTTATCTATTCATCTATATTATACAGATAAATAAAGTTGAGTGTCCGTTTGTAATGTCGAATAAACAGCGATTTACTAAATGCATGTGAAATTATATAAGTTACTTATAAGAAAAACACATATTTTTTTGTTCCGGATGATCTCTGAAACGTTTGAATTGATTTTGTCGGGACTTTCACTGGAAGATAGCTGAGGTTATAGGGAGTAACATATAATAATTGTAATTAGAGTGCGTGGGGCGAGGAGGAGAGCCGGCCGGGCAGCGCGGCGGGCGCCGGCTCGCGCCCGCCCTCCGCGGCCTCCGACCGCCTGCCCGCCGCGCGCGAGTGGGTCGACGTCGTCTCAGGTATGATGTGTACATGGATATACGCTACCAAATTGTCGTACCAAAATGTTCGGAAGATCATAAAAAGTCTTTATAAAAATATTTTTTGTAAATTAAATAATACAAATAATTGACAATTAAATCTTTCCACCCCAAATGAAAAAATCCAAAGACTAAGTATAAAAACGTATGTCCTATGAAATATAAAAACCTATGGCTATTTAATCTTTTTCTCCACTCAGTATTTCGTATGTTTTAAATATGTACGTATATTATCATTATTTTAATTTTTACTTCAGCGCTAACAATTTCTAATTAAAATGCATAGAAATTGTACTGAATTCATATTTGTTAGAACTCCGTACTGGAAGGGTGCCAACAGGACCCTATTACTTAGCTTCCATTGTCCGTCCTTCTGTTTGTCAGCGGACTGTACCACATGAACCGTAATAGGTAGAGTTGACATTTTTACAGCGTATTTATTTCTATTGCCGTTATAACAAATAATAGAAAACCAAGATGGCGTTTCAAAATGGCCGACATGCAAATTAAAAATAAATTTGATTATGCTGGTATTGGTCAGCGCGTTTAGTCGCATGAACAATATTGTGTTATATATTATACGATGGTACTGGAACCTTTCGTTTTTGAGTCCGACTCGCGCTTGACCGATTTTTCTCTTTGCAGTACCTTTAATGATGGCGTACGTCACGCGCTACGTGTTCGGGACGGACAAGCTGAGGCCCGGCGCTTTTGAAGTAAGTGGAAACTAAGTATTATAATAGTAAATGAGCAATTTTTGTATAATATATATATATAAATTTATTTCGTATATCTGGGTACTGATGTAACCGTTTGGTTTAAATTTAGGTTTTGCTTTTCAAGTATGTAGGGTTGTCTGAAAAAAAAATCAATTTTTATACAAAGAGAAAAAGGTTGAGCGAATCTCTAAAACATAGTTGTTTACATATTTAGTAAATCGAGAAATATTGACTAGTTTTAAATGAAATTTTGTATATAAAGCTTAAGTTGTTAAAACATAGACGTATCGATATACAAACCTTTATTACGAGGTGATGAAACACCACCAACTTCCCAACTCTGGTCTAGTACAAAGAATATTTTAACATAAAAACTCAATAATTTAACTCGATTGGACCAGGGACTCGAACCTACGATCTCTAGGTTTACGGCCTATTAGCTACTAGACCACTACACCGCATAATATTAATTTCCTGAAAAGCCGAGCCAAATAAGATATTATAGAGCGCGTATACGTGCTGCACTATAATATCTCCTGCGCATCTGGCCAGAATTAGTGAGACTGGCCAAACACACAAACACACACACACACAGACACGCACAGACACACACAGACACACACAGACAGACACAGTACAGTACGCGTGGCGCTGGTGCCGCAGGTGCGCGGCGCGCGGCCGCACGTCACGTCGGGCGTCATCCACGTGGACGAGCCCGCCGCGCTCTCGCACTGGCTCAAGGGCATCGCCGACAACATCGCCGGCCTCACCAACCTGCAGGTCATTCTAACATATCCTTATATTACATCTTGTTTGAATTGTTCAATACTTAAATAGTAATCTTTTACGATTCTCATGTTATGTTTTATGTATTTTTTTTAAAACGGCTTATATATTTTTTTTCGGTTCAAATATATTTCTATACTAGCGACTCACCCTCGCTCCGCTCGGGTTCGTCCCTACTTATGTTTTAACGTTTAGTATAGGTTTATCAGATTTGAAATATTTTGTCGCAGTAAAAAGTATCCTATATGTCGACGCGGATAACCAGCTATTATCATACCAAATTTCATCGAAATCCGTCCAATACTTTTCTCGTGGTGCGTTCTGTTACGAGTGTCTGGATAAATATGTTTTAAAAAAAAAGGAAATTGAAATAAAAAATAAAATTAGAATTTAAATGGAAAGAGACAGCCGACTGGCGTGGATGTAGGATGGATGGAGACTGAGTGGATTGCCGGGCGACTGGATTACTAATGATAGAATATGCTGAGTAGTTAGAAAAAAGCTATGTAAGCTCAAAGGGGTGCATAGCCTATGTATAACACCTCCCTGGGGTGGACTAAACTTCGGGGTTAAAATTTCGAAGTTTAGGAAAACAACGTATTTAATCTTATATGTTTCTTCTAATGTTAGGACTGGGAATATTTTCCGGATTTATCTGACGTTTATGAATTTTAATAGGTATGATAGGATCTGGATTTGGTGTTTGACTTTCGGGTGGTTCTACTGGGGTTGATTGGAAAAACTTAGGAAAGTGACAGGACAGGCGGCGGTGCAATTTAATATAAATAAACAACTTAATTACACAGTAAATAAAAATAATACATGCTATTAAGATTAATATAATGGAGTAATGAGCCTCATATTTAATTATATTATGTTGGTTTATAATTTTATTGGCTTCATCCGATATGGACTTTAACTTAGATTTTGTTTCCATGGTGAAAATGCCTAAATCAAAATTTTGAAGTTTTATACGAGGTTCATTACTTATCTCTTTTTTAAACTTATCTAAACTACAGCAGGAATCATTTATTATATTAAAATCAGAGTGGGATACAGAGATATTAATCTTAATACTATTTAATTTAGGAATTAATTTGGTACTCTTACAATATGCATTACAATTATTAAGGCTTTTTACAATTCCGGTTCCAATAATATTTATTTCTAGATTTCTTTGAGTGGGACATTCAATATATAGTTTATTGCTTACAGATTGTACATAAATCCATTTATTATTGGAAAGTGGTTTCCATATATCTATATTTCCGTAAATAAAATCCGTTTGGCACTGCACTGGTAAAACACTAATAACTTTTGACATTAGCTCACTTTCACAACTGGGATTTGCACTAGTAGAAAATACGCTCATAATGTCACAGATGTAGTCGCGAGGGCTTATCGCTTTGCATTCTTTTAGTGAGTCAAGATTACAATATTCTAATTTATCTTTGGTCATTGCGATGTACTTACTGCTAGGAATTATAAAACTAAACGATTTTGGTTTAGCACTATTATGAGGAGTCGGCAATGCAATATTATGAAATAAATGATATACTTTGGGAGACACTAACGGTATACTTAGTATAAAAACTATCTTATTATTTAAACTATAACAAACTATTCTAGATACATTCATCAATATATGAATATTACTTAATTCTAGGCTTACAGGTAATTTTACATTTTCAGGTAAGTATCTATAGTTATCGACAAGCTCTTGGTATAACTGTGTGGGTGGTATTATAGCAGGGTGAAGGATGTTTTGACTACTAAACATGATAGCATTTATTATGTCTTCTAATTGGAAAGATAAAGTGAGTATGGAGGTTTCTAGAGTGTTTAAGATTGAGTTAATGTTTGATTTCGTATTTAAATCATTAGAAATAATTGATAAATTTTTTAAAATTAACGAGAGTTTGTCAATAGCTTCATTAAGCCTGTCTTCATTAAATTTTATTTTATTTATGGTATTATTAATTTTTGACAAAGTAAAGGTTGTTATTAAAATATTTTCCTTCATTAATGAACCCAGACTTTTCTCATTCATTTGGATACTTCGTATAGCGTTGTCATATCTGACAGCATCGTCTTCGTCTAGAGTCCCAAAGATTGTTTTTGAAAGTGTGCCTATACCACCTAGCCATGCCCCACGCTTAAATCTGTTATTATTTAATAAATGAGCAATGGAAGAATATTCGGAAACTATATCGTTTATCTAACTGTGAGTGGTTCTAAAACGTTATGACACTCTAAGTTACTTGCGGTTTCAATTTGGATTTGACTGCATAAAAAACGAACTGTACCTAATATAGAATTAATGTTTTGAATATGAGGTTCAATGTGTGAGATATCAAATGGGATAACTACGTTTAAGTAACCAATATTAATTTTAAGTTCACCAATTGGATCAAAGTAGATACCAGACCTCGAGTTGATTGGTTGGACATATTCTTGGTGACCTTTGGCCAGTATGCTGTAAATAAAATATAGAGATGGAATTACTCCTAGAAATTTATATTCCTTGATATACTATAAAATATACTATAAAATGTAAAGGAAAAAATTAATGTAAATACGAGTATAGTAAAAATCTATTCTAAGAAGAAGAATGCACTTCCTGTACTTCTACATGTTTGACTTCGTCATAGTGGTGTTTCACATGACGTCTATTTATAAGTAATGATAATGTATGATTACCATGTATTTTAACGACCTTGTATGGACCTTTCCATACAGGAGATAAGGCTTTGCGTAATCTTAGATGATTTTTTAACAGGACGTAATCTCCTACCTTATACTCAACAGGACGAGTGCGTTTATCATAATAAGTTTTAGAATTTGCTTTTGACTTATGAATGTATTCTAAAGCTTTATCGCGGGCGTGTTTCATACGATGTTGTAATCGTCTTACATATTCGGGATAGGTAGTATCAGAAGAATTGTAAATTGAATTTGGAATGTGAGGTTTGTGACCAAATACTAATTCGTATGGAGTATAGTGCGTGGTTGAATGTACAGCGGTATTATATGCTAACATGGAAGTATATACATATTGAGGCCAATTATCTTGATTTTCGTTTACATAAGATTTAAGGTATTCTTTAAGGGTTGAATGTGATCTTTCTAAAGCACCTTGCGTTTGCGGATGGTAGGGTGATGACCAGAGTTGTTTAATTTTAAAAACCTCGCATGTTTTCTTAAAAAGTTCAGCTGTGAAATTGGTGCCTTGATCAGTGAGTATATGCTTAGGGATTCCGAATAAGGATATGAAATGAAGAAGACAGTCGCTTGCTTCTTCAGCCGTGTTACAGCGAATAGGATATGCTATCGAGTACTTTGTTAAATCGTCCTGCATAGTTAATATGTACTTAAGCTTCGCTGTGCCAGACTCAGGCAGAGGGCCCACAATATCAAGGGCTACTCTCTCGAATGGGGATGTAGACGTGGATGTTATTACCATTGGGGCTCTATTAATTTTACGTAAGGCTTTATTTGTCTGGCAGGATGAACAATTCTTGACATATTTTTCGATGTCGCTTGACATGTTTTTCCAATAAAATTTCTCTTTGATACGACTGAGCATTCTTGATGACCCTAAATGCCCTGCGATAGGGATGTCATGATTTTCTTTAAGGATTTTAGGGATTTCGCTAAGTGAAGGATATATAATATTATTATGATAAATGTGGATACTTATCCTAGTTCCATCAAACAAATAAGCTATCATATTATATATTTTAACAAACGAGTGTCTATCGAAAGGGTTTTTAAAATCAGATGTACCAATCTCGTTTATTGTTGGATAAGACATGATTATTTCATCACGTGCATATTTTAGGGATTTAAATATATCGGGATACGAGTGATTATCAAAATGATGCACTTTCGTGAATAAGAAAAGATAAGTTTTATTGTCTATTGTAAGAGGTAAAAATGTATGTAAACTTCTTTCTAATCTCAAAAACTCATCACGTTCGGGGTTTGGACAATTACTAATTACTTCTTGGACATAGGGCATAGATTCGTCCAAGTCCAATGAGGTTGGTATTATTACCAATTTCTGTATTCCTTTCAGTAAATTTTCATTATGTTCTGTAATGGATGTATCATATAATTTTGCAGGTGATTTTACAAATTTGTTATAGGTTTCGTCGGATAATAATGTACTTTCAGGAACTGAATGAGGAGTTTCTGGACTTGGGTAAGTTGATACAGGTAAGGTTTCAGGATTTTGCCAACTAGTCGAAGGTTGCGGTTCTGGTTCTGTTTGAGAGTAAGGTTCATCAGGTATCGCTAAGGTATCTATGGGAACAGAAGGGGAATTTAGAGGGTTAGAATGAACAATTTCATCATCTGTAGAATTAGAATGCCTTCCTAGTAATTCATCGAGGATTTCTTGAGGAATTTCAGTCATTGGTGATTCGGGTTGAGGCTCAGCAACGGGATCAGTTGCATTAATAGGGTAAAGGTTAAGGTTATCATTGTTTGTAGGATATACATGATTCACAGGATATCTAGAAAGAGCGTCTGCAGCAGAGTTCAACTTGCCCTTGCGGTATATGATTTCGTATTCGTATTCTTCTAGTTTTAACCTCCAGCGTTGAAGCTTACTACTGGGATCTTTATGATTAAATAGCCATTTTAGCGGTCTATGATCGGTTACAATTTGAAATTTGTGGCCATAAAGGTAAGGACGGAACGTTTTGCAACCATAGAGAATAGCCAACAACTCTTTTTCAGTTGTATTGTAATTGGATTCGCTCTTATTAAGTGTACGTGATGCGAAGGCTACGGGTTGATCTTTACCAATAGGTCCTCTAGATAGTACAGCACCTACAGCATAATTTGAGGCATCACAAGTGAGGATGAAGGACTTGGTGAAATCAGGATATATAAGCAACGGAGCAGTTGTTAATTTATGTTTCAATGTGTCAAAGGCTAGTTGTTGTTGATTTTCCCATTTAAAGGGTACATCCTTTTTCAGGAGAGAGGTAAGAGTTTTAGCTGTTTTGGAGAAGTCAGGAATGAAACGACGGTAATAGGAAACTATGCCGAGGAAAGATTTGATATCTTTGGGGGATTTGGGAATTGGAAATTCGGTAACAGCTTTAATTTTACTGGGATTTGGTTTAACACCATGTTCAGTAATCACATGACCTAGATAACAGACTTCACGACGTAGAAATTCACACTTATCTGGCTGTAGTTTTAAGTTAAAATCTCGGATTCTTTGGAAAATTAATTTTAAATTTGTCATATGAGTTCGAAGGTCATATGCGTAGCAAACTATGTCATCCAAATATACAAAACATCGGATGCCTTGGAGCCCGGTTAAGGCAGAATTCATTAACCTCTGAAAGGTAGAGGGAGCATTTTTAAGCCCAAATGGCATTCTTAAGAATTGGAAATGGCCTTCTGGGACGTTAAAGGCTGTTTTAACCTTGTCATCTTCATTTAAAAGGATCTGGTGGAACCCGGATGCTAGATCTAATGTAGAGAAGTATTTACTATTTCCAAGCTGATCAAGAATCTCTGTGATCTGTGGTATGGGGTAAGTGTCTCCGATAGTAACGTCATTAAGTTTTCTATAATCGATCACGACTCGCCATTTTTGCGTGTTGGATGCGTCAAGTTTTTTAGGAACAACCCATATGGGTGAAGACCAGGGTGAATCAGAGGGTTCAATAATGTTTTGTTCTAGCATCTTATTAATTTGATTACGAACTTCTGTTTTTGTGAACTTCTGGGAATCGATAAGATTTAGTATGAATGGGTGTATCGGTATTAGTTTTGATTTCATGTTTCAGGGCACTTGTATAGGTAAGGTTTTCTCCGGGGAGATGGAAAATATCGGAGAATTCAGAACAAAGTTCTAGAAGAGCTTCTTTTTCTTCATCATTTAGGTGATCAACACGAACCTGTTTGAGCACTTCTCTGGTCCGTGTAAAACTGCTGCTGTGACTTATATGATTTATGACTTCAGTTGATTGTTCCTTATATTCCGGGATATCGATTGGGATTAATTCAAGGCTAAGATCAGATTTTAGGGTTACAGGATTTTCAGAAGTATTTACTACGGATATATTTACTCTATTATTTTCTTTAACACGCACTAAGCAATTTGCAATCAATAGTGTTTCAGAAATTTTTTGATCAAGGACTAATCCTTCTTTGATTTCAGGATTTCTAACAGAGGATTCAATGACAGTTTCAGTTCTCGCGGGTATTAGATATGCAGGTTCATGAAAATACAGTTTTAAAGCTGATTTACCAAAATGTAGTGAATTATTAGTATAATCTATATTACAGCTATGGGCGTTAAGCATGTCAGAACCTATGATACCGTCGTAAGGCAGATGAATTTTATCGATGACGTGAAATTTATGAAATATACTGGATTCAGGTAGACGTAATTTTAGCTGAAAATGTCCTCGAGTTTGAATGGATTCATCGGATGAATCAACACCTTTTAACTGAATTGTTTCTTTTACAAGTTGAGGATGTTTTTTAATACAGGAGTGTTTCAGTAGGCTTACAGAGGAACCTGAGTCTACGAGTAAGGATAATGGGATATCTGATACTGGAGATTTAATGAGAACATGAGGTAATAGCATTTTTGCAGGATTATTGGTAATTTCAAATACATTGGATTTAGGAAACTTTGAATGATTCACATTCTGTGAGGATATGGAAGATTTTGGAAGACCAACATCATTATGTTGCTTTATGGATACAGTGGGATTTGGCAGACCAACACCTTTGTGTTGTTTCACGGATACAGTGGATTTTGGCAGATCAACACCTTTGTGTTGTTGCACGGATACAGTGGATTTTGGCAGATCAACACCTCTGTGTTGTTGCACGGATACAGTGGACTTTGGCAGACCAACGGCTCTACGTTGCTGCACGGATACAGTGGATTTTGGCAGATCAACACCTCTGTGTTGTTGCACGGATACAGTGGACTTTGGCAGACCATTAGCTCTGCGTTGCTGTACGGATACAGTGGATTTTGGCAGACCATCATGTAGCGATGGTTGCAATTGTTTTGCCATATTGGTCTTATAATTTCCATATAGCGAAGTTAATTTGGATTTAGAAATTAAGCTTGTGGTGTCGGTTTTAATATTATTTGGTCCCGTACGACACCGGGACGAGACAGTTATTCGTTTTTTGATTGATCGTCTACAGTATCATAGCCTTCTTCTTCATGTGAGTCATCTGGATATTCGTCATTAGGGGTGTTAGAAGCAAAATGGACACGTTGAGGTAACCTGGACTGATTTTGATCAAATTTAAAACGATTATTGTTATATTCTCGTTTACGACATTGTTCCAGGGTATGTCCCGGTGATTTGCAATATCTGCAAATTGTTGCAGGGGAGTTATTTGTATTAGAAGGTCGATTGAAATAGAAATTTGACTTAGGCTTTATCTGATTAGAGTTCGATGTAAGTGGTTGATTGCGAGAATTGAAAAGAGAAGTGAAATTTGGCCTTGAAGTATTAGATCGTCCTTGACGTGTGGTGGACGAACTTTGTTTAAATAGGAATTGTTGAATCTTTTCTTCTGAGATCGCGATGTTGACGGCTTCATTGAGTGTTTTTGGTGATTTACATCTGACTATATTTGATAAACGGGGTATCAAACCCATTTTAAAATGATGGAGGGCTAATTCTTCCATGGCTGCTGTACGTCCTATCATTTCTCTACTTTTATGGCCATGTGAAATAGAAATTTCTGTGAGCAGTTGAGATAAACATGTTTCAATTCTAAGAGCATACTGGCTCACAGGTTCGTTAATTTGTTGTTTACATTCTTGTAGGTCTGTAAGTAAGTGGGTGTAATGTTTCCTTTCGCTAAATTGTGTTTTTAAGAACTCTTTAAGCTGCGGCCAATTGGTAAACTCTTTTACAGAGCACGCGGTTTGTGCCTTGCCTTGTAATTGGCACAATATATATTTAAATAAAATATCCTTTTGTGGTTCTGTGGCTAGGTCGTAGGCATTATTACAGTTGACTAAAAATGAGTTAAGTGATTCCCTACAACCATCATATGGCTTTATAAATTTAAGTAGAGTGGATAAATCTAACTCAATTTTATTCGCCACTGCTAATTTCTTTTTTGAAATTGATCTAGTAGTAGGTCCAGAAAGAGGAGGACAAAGGCCATCGTCCTCTGTGTCAGTGACGGCAATTTCTGGTCTTTCGAATTTTGGACTTTGGGCTCTACTCTCAGACATTTTAAAGATAAAATAATTTTTTAGGCAGATTATACAATTATAAATTTACAATAAAATTAAATGTTCACAATAGAAAATTAAATCAAAATAAAACAGTAATTAAAAGTTTAATACTCGCAATGACCAAATGCAAAACATCACTTACTTGAATACAGACAAAGCGATAACGACGGGTAACATTCCTTCGAAGGTATGTCGAGACGTAGATAACCGTTGCGGATTGAATTTCACTTATGATACTCGAAGCTCCTTGTGGATCGTTGGCTGTATTGATCAGCTTTCAACGTAATCGTTGGGTGGTCGTGTCTGGTCACAACACAGGGCTATATGTGACAGTGGATATGATCTGATGGCGAAGAAGAAGGACTCTGCCTAGAGCATGAGCAGAATGCAGCAGTGAAGTTTTGAAGACACTGTATGGGCCGTGGTTAGATCTAGGGTGCACTAACACTTATACACTTTGTACTTTTATTTTTCTTTATTTCACATATTATTATTTTATGTTTTTGCACAAAGATATTAACACTTTTACACACGCGTCGAATTCGCGTAAACTAGGAGACGGTACCGGGGACTTTTAAAATCCCTTATCGCTGCCACCAAAAATGTTACGAGTGTCTGGATAAATATGTTTTTTAAAAAAAGGAAATTGAAATAAAAAATAAAATTAGAATTTAAATGGAAAGAGACAGCCGACTGGCGTGGATGTAGGATGGATGGAGACTGAGTGGATTGACGGGCGACTGGATTACTAATGATAGAATGTGCTGAGTAGTTAGAAAAAAGCTATGTAAGCTCAAAGGGGTGCATAGCCTATGTATAACAGTTCCCAAACAGACAGACAAAAGTCTTAAAAACTATAGATTCGGTCTCTGTATCGATAATAATGACTATTTTAATAAGATTTTCCAAATAATATTCAATGTACAGGAACGACTCAGTTCAAATTTTATTATATGTATAGGTTTACCTATAGATACTCATCTCTCTATGTGTTCGATACTTTATAAAGGTTGTGAATGAATGAATATGGTATATGCTATTTGTTTAGTCTCATTAAAGATATTGTCAAGACAACACGTATTATCAATGTTCACCCGCTGCATCGTACAATATTGAACCGTAACGCACAAAACATGGTCCTTCGAGCCGGATGGATCAGTGAAGCGGTGAAGTGACTCGAGCGTTTGAATACAATAGACTACGTATAAAAAACTTGTTTGCGATAAATCAGTGAAGTTATGTTGCATGCGTTTAATTTAAAAACATTATAATTATTGGTGAAAACATTGTGGTGGACATTAATTAAGGTTATTAGTGCAATTCACGGTTAAAACATAACCGTTTAAGTTGATTATAGACGATTTAAATATTATAATTGAACTACAGTTATTGTTTAGTGGTTAAAATAGAACTTATTAAGTGTGATTTAAAAGACCAGTTGAACAATATTTTTGTTTAAAAATAATACTTTTTATACGTTGTTGCAAGAAAAGTAAACAATTAACATTTATTATATTATATGTAAATCAATAGTGAACATTTGTTACGTTTGCGGTTTGTTAAATAAACTAAAAGTTATTCAATTTACAAAATGGCTCCACCTACTCCACAACAATCTCAATATTTGACTACATTAGAAGACATAGCCAACATGATACAAAAGGCGCAAATTAATATGAAGAAATGCCCTAAACAACGGTTAACAGAAGGTTATATTAAAGGAAGATTGAAAACAGTTGAAGATTATTGGACTATGTTTAAACAAACACACAATGAACTTTTGAAGTGTACACCACAAGAACATCGCGGAGTTTTGCCATATTTTCTTAATGAACAATACTTTACATGTGAGGAAATGTTTCTCTGTTTACAAGGAGATATGATGGATCAGCTTTTAAGTTTAGAATCGAAAAGGACGACCGAGGTAAATAATATGTCAGCGTCGTTACTAAGCGGGCAAGGGTCGTTCGCTAAGCTATGAAGATTGGCCTACGTATAAAGATTTATTCATGGCACTTGTTCACAATACTAATATAAGCAATGTTCAAAAGCTACATTATTTAAAAACGAGCGTATCGGGAGAAGCAGAGAGATTATTAAAGCATATACCTATTACGGATGACAATTATACACCAGCCTGGGAATTACTATCTAATCGGTTTGGTAATACACGAGCTATGGTAAATTCATTAATGAAAAGATTATTCAGCCAAAAGAAATTAACTACTCAATCAGCTAATCAAATAAAGTCATTGCTCGACACTACAACAGAATGTATAAATAGCCTTAATAATATGAAGGTTTGCACTGATTATTGGGATCCCATACTAATATATCTCGTTGGACAAAGATTAGACGCCGAGTCACTTAAGGATTGGGAGGAGAGTGTTTATAAGGAGAATAAGGAGGATCTACCTACTTGGAATGAGTTAAAGCGCTTTCTTGAATCCAAATTTAGGACACTTGAATTAGTTAACCCAACAACCACTTATAATACCCGAGAAAAGCCTCAAGAGCACAAAACTTTTTACATCAACTCGAAGGCAGTGAATGCACAGCCTTCCTGTAGTTATTGCAAACAAGAACATTATATATTCAACTGTAAAGATTTTATAAATCAATCAATAGGAGAAAGATATGATTTTATCAAAAATAAAAGCTTATGTTTTAATTGCTTGGCCCCAAACCATCTTGTGTTCAAGTGTGGACGCAAGACTTCGTGTAAGATATGTGGCAAAAAGCATCACTCCTTATTGCACAGAGACTCAGAGAGAACCAAACAAAAAGATGAATTAAAACAACCGATAGATACGAGGGTAACTGTAACACACATTTTAGGAGATAAACAACCTGATCAAATGGTATTATTGGCAACAGCACTGGTAGACGTAAGCACAAGTGAAGGACAAACACACGTCTTCCGGGCGCTCATTGATCAGGGCTCAGAGGCATCGTTCGTCACTGCGAGAGTAGTGGAGTTACTGGGTTTGAAAAAATTCAGAATCAGCGGCGTTGTTTCTGGAGTAGGTGACAACTCAATAAATGTAAGTTATACAACACAGTTACAAATAATTTCTAGATGTGAACAGTTTTCATTAAAGGTAAATGCTTTTATTCTTAAATCATTAACTAGTATGCTACCTTCTAAAAATATAAATCTTAATTATCACAATTGGTCTCAACTTGGTAATATTAAGCTAGCCGATCCAACTTTTGCCTCATCTGGTAGGATAGACATTTTACTGGGTGCTGACGTATTTGGTAAAATAATAGACGTAGGGTTGATAAAGGGGCCAGGTGAAGTAGTTGCACAATATACACGATTAGGTTGGATTTTATCAGGCCGATTAGGTGATTCAAATACACAACATGTAAAGAGTTTGCATGTATTAAGACAAGTCGAGGAAGACAATAATCTTTTAAAGAGATTTTGGGAAGTAGAAACAAATTTATACAAAAAAAGAAAAATTCTAACTAAGGAAGAGGAACGGTGTGAAGAGAATTACAAGAATACAACGAAAAGAGACGAAACTGGAAACTACATTGTACACTTACCTTTAAAGCAAAGCATCGAAGACACGGTAAAGCTGTGTGGAAACACAAAGGATCCAGCAGTACATAGATTTAAACAATTAGAAAAGAAGTTTCAGAAACACCCTAAGTTTAAAGAAGAATATAAGAAAGTTATACACGAGTACAAGGAATTAGGACACATGAAAAAATCAGAAACAACAGATGATATGACCGCCGTATATCTCGCTCATCACGCTGTAATACGGGAAGAAAAAGACACAACAAAGGTTCGTGTGGTATTTGATGCTTCGGCAAAAGGGTCTGGAGGATTTTCTTTAAATGATACCATGATGGTGGGACCCGTACTGCAACCGGACCTGCGAAGTTTAATTACAACGTGGCGAATACACAAAGTTTGCGTGATAAGTGATATCGAGAAAATGTATCGAATGATCAAACTAACAGATGAACACACTAAATTACAACGAATACTATGGCGGGATAATCCTGATGAAAAGCTGGAAAGTTATGACTTAACAACTGTTACCTTTGGCACGGCAGCAGCTCCTTACCTCGCGATAAGAACCTTAAACCAAGTAGCTGATGACGAAGCAAATGAATATCCTGATATTGTACCTGAAATAAAAGGGTCATTTTATGTTGATGATTACATGTCAGGAAGTGATAATGTAGAAAAAACTAAGAAGCTATGTAATGATATTAAAACTGTACTAAAACAGGGAGGATTTAAAATGCAAAAATGGTCTAGCAATTCTGAAGAGTTGTTACAGTTTATACAAGGGGATAAAAATATAAAAGATACATTTGAAATTAAACTAGATAAAGTTATTAAGATTCTAGGTCTTACATGGGATAGAAAGGATGATACATTTAAAGTATCAGTAAACTTACTTGAATTAACATATCCTATAACAAAAAGGTCCATTCTTTCTGACGTTGCTCGTCTCTTCGACCCCTTTGACTGGCTATCTCCTTTAGTAATCGTACCAAAAATTCTAATTCAAAAACTCTGGCTTAGCAACCTTGGGTGGGATGACGAGCTACCTGTTGAATTAGTGGAAGAATGGAAGAATTATAGAGATGACTTACCTGAATTGAAGACTATAGAAATACCACGATGGTTCCACACAAGCGGTGGCACTAAAGAAATGCAAATCCATGGCTTCGCAGATGCTTCAGTGACATCTTACGCTGCAGTCACTTACCTGAGAGTTGTTGACGAAGAAGATAATGTCCACATCACATTGCTTGCATCTCGTACAAGAGTAGCTCCTTTAAAACAACTCACTATACCAAAACTTGAGCTGTGTGCAGCGGCATTACTTTCTGAGCTTATAGAGGAAATATCTGGTTTGCTTAAGATTCCCATTGAACAGATTTTTGCTTACACTGATTCGATGGTGGTTTTGTCATGGCTTCAGTCGCAACCACATCGTTGGCGTACATTTGTTGGCAATAGAGTGGCTGATATATTAAGAGTTTTTGATAATAGTAGATGGAGTCACATCAAGTCAGAGGAAAATCCTGCAGACATTGCTACAAGAGGTGTTAAGGCTAGTGATTTAAAGGATAAAAGGTTGTGGTGGAATGGGCCAGAGTGGTTAAATCACAGATATATAGAACGATCAAAGGTTGAAATTCCTGGAACTGATTTAGAAAAGAAAAATTTTAACACATATTTACTTGAAGAAGAAACACCGATATGGGAAAGATTTTCTAGTTTATCTAAAATGAAAAGAGTATTGGCATATTGCAGAAGATTTTTAAATGCAAAGGATAAAAGAAACATTGAGAAAAGGTTGACGATAGATGAAATGGAAATTATTTTAAAGAATTGTATAAAATATTATCAAAGGAAAGCATACGAAAAGGATATAGAGGACATTAATAAAGAAGGCAAGGTAAAGAAAAGAAGTTCCCTTGTAACACTTTCTCCTTTCTTGGATAAGAACGAGATGATAAGAGTTGGGGGACGATTGCAAAATGCAAACATTACTGAGTCATCAAGACATCCAATTATAATACCGCCAAAGGTTCATGTTGCCAAACTATTAGTCAAGGAGGCGCACATTAAGACTCTCCATGGTGGTATTCAGTTGATGATGGCATATATTCGAAGTAAATACTGGATTATCAACTTAAAAAATGAAGTTAAAAAATGTATAAGAACGTGTAAGGTTTGTATAGTCGACAAAGCAAAAATCTCAACGCAGAAAATGGGATAACTTCCTTTCGTAAGAGTTAATGAGCATCGAGCCTTTTTAAACACGGGCGTTGACTATGCTGGTCCTATATACATTAGGACATCCAAGGGGCGTGGTCACCATGCAACAAAGGCATATATCTGTTTGTTTGTATGGCGACTCGCTCTATTCATTTAGAAGCTGTAACGGATCTCACAGCACAAGCTTTCATTGCATCATTTCGCAGATTTGTTGCTAGGAGAAGACCTTGTCTACATTTATGGAGTGACAATGGGACTAACTTTATCGGTGCCGCTAAAGAGCTTAAAATACTTTTCGAAAAGGGCAAAGCCAACATCACAGAGGAAATTGCAGAATTATTGGCCAATGATGGGACGACGTGGCACTTTATCCCTCCGAGAATGCCGAATTATGGCGGTTTATGGGAGGCAGGCATACAATCAGTTAAGAGACATTTAGTACGAGTGAACAAATCTACAAAATTGACTTATGAAGAGATGGCTACACTATTGGCGCAGATAGAAGCATGCTTAAATTCGCGTCCATTGTGTCAACTTGATGATACTGTCGAAACGCTAAATCCACTTACACCAGGGCACTTTCTGATAGGAGAACCCTTAATCACTGTGCCTGATGTAAATTATGAATTGAGGAACATTAATCTACTCAGCAGATGGCAGATGATACAAAGGATGACACAAGATTTTTGGCGTCGATGGAGGTTAGAATACTTGAACACTATGCAGCAACGCTATAAATGGCAAACTGAGATACCGTCACCGAATATCGGAGACATTGTTATTATTAAAGAAGACGATTTGCCACCAGCTAAATGGTTATTAGGACGTGTAAAAGATGTGCACCCAGGATCAGACAGTTTAGTTCGCGTTGTATCCGTCCAGTGTAAAGGCAATAATATTTTGAAGAGACCTCTATCCAAACTTTATAATTCTTCCTAAAGAAATAAAAGACCAAACTTAACTAAAGATGAATTCTAACTTAATTTAATAATTTGAAATCTAAAATATCTAAAGGCATTATTATGATGAATTTAGTTCACGCGAATGTCAATCACGACAATAAATTTATATTTTATTAATGTTCTATTTAAAAAAAAAATGTATTTTCGCTACTACAGTTCAATAATGTAATTTATTTAGCTAATGTAGTTTGTAATGATCTTTTTACATGTATAAGATTTCGAAATTTAGAGATTCAGTTATGCAATGTTGTTGTAATTCATTGGAAATATCTATATACAGTCCACTAGTTAAAATGTTGATTCATTGAATAAAATGTTGATGAAAATGTAAATCGTTGTATACGCTTTGGTGGGCGGAATGTTCGATACTTTATAAAGGTTGTGAATGAATGAATATGGTATATGCTATTTGTTTAGTCTCATTAAAGATATTGTCAAGACAACACGTATTATCAATGTTCACCCGCTGCATCGTACAATATTGAACCGTAACGCACAAAACACTATGATTATTTTCTCAATCATTATTTTTTCGTTTCCCTTCATTTTACCAAATCGTTTAAAATCAAAATATATACAGATATACTTTAATCGGAAACTCTCAGATGTATTTTTATATTAACTTTACATATATTATATGGAATAAATATTCTCATATAGTACCCAATGAGAGATTTAATGATTGTAAGTGTGTACATGACGTCCGCAGATGAAGCTGCTGAACCGGCACCTGGCGGGCGGCGAGCGCATCGAGTACATGGGCTGGGTGGCGGAGGGCGAGGCGGCGGCGGCGGCGCACGCCTACCGCCCGCGCTTCCTCGTGCTCAAGGGCACCGACGTCATGCTCTTCGACGTGCCGCCCGTGAGTCGCGCGATATACACCTAGGGCTGACTAAACGTTAAACAATCATTCTTATCAGTCCGTTGGAGATTGGTATATAGCGCATGAAACATCGCGAGAAGCGTGTGATCGTTGGTATCCGCCAATATTCGAAGTAATGCTATAGCTATTATTAAAACTTGACAATTCTCGTACAGTGGCATACAGTTCATTATTAAGCTTACGACTCACATACACTTACCTACACTCTTCGATCGACGATACTACTAGGTATCGTGTCGATGTAAGAAATCCGTCTCGGTAAATATAAGCTCACTTTGCAAGTGAGCTTATATTTCGATTAGTTCTATTGAAACACTGCCAGCGTAAACACGTTCACAATCCCGCAGTATGTGTTTAAGAGTTACAAAAATAATGCACGAAGAAGAAATTTTTCAGACTGATATCTTATTTTCGGTAAATATATGTAGATTAGGAAATAATATAAAAATGATATTTGAACAATTTTAAATTCGCTAAGAACGTTGGCTCAGGTTGACCAAATACATTGGCGTAAATTCTAAGAAACTAAGAAACAGAAACAAAACAACAATCCAGCTCACAAAACGACAACGGGAAAGAGTGCTTTGAGGTTTTTGATATAAGGTTGATTTTACAATAAAGATTATAAAACTTAGGAAATGATCGGAAGTGAATGATGATAATGTGAATATTTGTGACTTTATTACAAGGTGCCATGGTGTTCATTAGGTTGAAAATAAAACTATTATAAGACTTTGTTTTGGTTCCATAGTATACAAACGTAGCTGTATAAGTACATATTCGCGCGGACAAGATTTAGCTTTGATTTTGTATGTGACATGCTATCTGGTAATATTGTTGATCGAAGCCTACACTTACAAATGACTAAACAACATTGTACTTTTCGTACAGTGGCTTACAATTTACGAGTACATATGTATATGAGCTAACAACTACTGTATCGATATTCATAGGGTTTTCACAAATACAAAAGAGGGATTACTTAAAAGAGTTTGTTTAAGCTGCATAATTTATAAATATGTACGATGGTAATTGATAGGAAAAAATAATATTTTCGAGAAATTTCCTTAATAATAACAATCTTTAAAAGAAGAAAAAATAAATTTACAACGAATTCTATTGATGTAATTTCGTCATATTCAATTTTAAACGTGTTCGTATATGATGTGTTCGCAGACGAACAGCGCGGAGCTGGCCAAGTGCCCGGAGACGCTGAAGGTGTACCAGACCATGTTCCGCACGGTGAAGGAGAGCGAGACCGTGGACTGGCGCCAGCACTGCTTCCTGGTGCAGAGCTCGGCCGCGCTCGGCGCCGCCGCCGCGCCGCCGCGCTACTTCAGCGCCGACACGCGCCACGCGCTGCTGCGCCTCGAGGCCGCCTGGACCGCCAGCGTCGTCAACTCCGTCGTGCGCCTCGGGGTGCGTCGCCGACACCCGCCGACACCGACACGCCGACACCCGCCGACACGCCCGACACTCGCCGACACCGACACCCACCGACACACGCATGCCGCGCTGATGCGCGCCGATACAACCAACGCTGTCGCCATAATACTTATTTATTTAAACCACCAATACTTGTAGTAGTTTACTGTAGAGATTTTCTCTTCTATTTCAAAAACGAAGCTTTATTTAAGATTTATTTACATATTTTGATGAAATACATCATCCATACTGCTGATAGGATTTAGCAAAGTTTTATGACAGCCGCTTGACATCAACCCTCCTTAGGAATGCTATTGTTATATGTATCTCGAATCTTCATTATTTTCCATTTCAGTCATTGTAGTGTACAAGGGAATTTATTTAAACTTCAAAGCACAGTAATTAACTTTATTGATTTATTCAACACTATAACACAAATTCACATATGACACGCCTATTTTCTTTCACAGTCACAAATCACTTTATTTAGAAATTACTTACAATATAATCCACACGATACACAGCATAGTTCCTAAACTTATCACTGACTTTTACCAAATGAGAAACCAAGATGAACTACTCAATTTTAATTCGATCACTACTTTTTATAATTTTTTTCCCCACCCGCCTAGGCTTTGTACACGCCAGTATGACGTTTGTGTGTCGTCGACGGCTCGTATTCATTTCCCGTATGCGATATGTAAATATATGTGTATGTAGTATAAGGTCCCTTACGTCCCTAATAAAACTTCGAGATATTTCTTGCTTATATTCTTATATTCAGTACTTTTATAATGTTCAGTGAGTTACACAATTTATATATTATAATCATAATTTTCAGTATTACAAACAATTCGTGCCTAGTCACTCCATGGTGGTACCGACATCTCTGTGCAAAAGCGCGGGAAAAGAAATGAATATCCGCGCCCTTTTTTATTTTTTTTTATAACACATTCCTATCGGCCAAGGTCACATAAGTAATGCCTTATACATAAATCATTACAAATTAATTAAATATATCATTTTCTATTAAAACAATATATAAAACCATCCCGCCCGCAGAAGAAGACGTTCACGGTGGTGCACGCGGGGCGCGCCGCCGGCCTCACGCTGGACTGGGCCGCCGGCTTCTCGCTCAGCGAGGGCACGCCGGGCGCGCCGCCCGTGTGGGCCTACAGGTCGGCGGCTTTATTATATGCTTACACTAGTGTGCCGGCGTGGCACATCGAAATGTTACTGTGTCTTATATATAAATATCTCGTATCACGGTGTTTGTATTCGCACTCGCCCTCTCACTCGTAAAACGGCCCGACCGATTTTAATGATTTTTTTGTATATTTGGTAGGTATGAGTATAGGTCGTAAAGTATTTTTCACCCTCCTACCCCCCATTTTTTATTTGCGATTTTAGTATTTTTTTGTTTTTTTTTTGTTTTGACGAACTTTCACGTTCATAATAATAATATTAGTAGGTTAACAGGTACAATATAAAAATCCAAAATTTTGACGGAATACTATCAAATCCAAAGGTTGTAAAAATAATAATTTTCATGGAAACTTGGCGAAAAAATTATAAGAATGAAATAAAAAAAAATAGGAGAAATACATAACTTACAAAGAAATGTTATAATATTCAAAATAAATATATAATATAATAGTCTGTCTAGTACATAGTAGATCAAATGATTATCCAAATTTGACAACTTTAATCATATGTTATCTCTGATAATAGTTTTATTTCCATAATATATATATTTTTTTAATTTTCAGGTTTTCACAATTAAGAGGTTCGAGCGACGATGGGAAGTCAAAATTGAAATTACATTTCCAAGACAGTGAGACTAAAGTTATTGAAACTAAGGTAATATTTTATTTTAGCTGTTTTATTTTGTTCGATTTTAACTTATTTCTTAGTTCTAATAATTATATGAATTTTAAAATATATGAAATCCAGACAGTAATACAATAATTTGGCATCATTGAGCTGATCTGATGTTGGAACCAGGAGGTGGATATTGAAATTTTTTAGTCGCTATTTAAAACCTTTAAGTTTGGACCGCATTGATCTCTTTCGACGAACCCCATACAATAAACTTGGTCAAAAACGTTCTCTATATTTAAATTCTATATATATTTTATTCAGCATTAAATTATTACAATATTTTTTACTGAACGTCATGAGTCTACTACCAAATATATAATTCCAGCTCATTAAATAACCGCATTTTGTAAGAAATTTTTTACACACTTAGTAAATTTTAATTTCGCAATACGCTATTGAGGAAGAGCATTACGTTATTAGTTTAAATATAAGTGATGTTTTAAACAAAACTATCTTTCGAATTTTTCGCGGTTTTATTTGGATTTTTGGTTCCCGACGTTTCGAATGCTTTACAGTAATCATGGTCACGGGAGAGAACATGACCATGGTTTCAAAAAAGTGAACTGGTTCCCATCGGCTTACCTTTATAGCTTAGCTTTATACCTTTATAGTTCCTTATATATACATTAGCGCCACTAATGTGTCATATGTATGTATAAATAAATAAATAATTTTTTTTTGGGAAATTGAACTTGTGTTGTGGATACCAGATAGTTGATATACATACATATATAACTTTAAATACATACATATTATAAATGTAACCACCAACACTGAAGTATAAACATTCGTGCTCATCACACAAATGAATGCCCCCAGCGGGGCTCGAACATGCGACCGCCGACACAGCAAGTAGGGCACTACAAACTGAGTTGTCAAAAATGTACGTATGTAACAGGAGCTGGAGTGCCAGATCCTGCAGAGCCTGCTGTTCTGCATGCACGCCTTCCTCACGGCCAAGGTGGCGGCCGTCGACCCCGCCTTCCTCGCCTCCATCCACCACTCCGCCTGAGCCGCGCGCCCGCAGCTGGCGCGGGCCTGCCTTCAATACGAGGGGCGAGCCACGGTCCGCCGCGCTGGACGAGTGCGGGCGGACTGAGCATGTCCCTCGTTGAAACCTTTTAGTTGAAATTTTTTGGTTTCTGCCATGTAGTGAAAGTTTCATCGAAGGGCTATTCGTTAGGCAAAAGAATTAATTTTGATTAAATTTTGATCATTATCAAGTATACAGGGTGGAAAAAATGAACGGGACATGAAAGAAAAGTATCTTAAATATTGAATATATTAAGTTTAAATCAAAGGCTTTATTTATTTTTAAAATATTAATAGCTACATTTAAATATTTTTAAAAAACCATACCTGAGCAAGTAATCGAACCAAGTTAAAATGTAAAAAAGTACAATATTACTATTTTATCGAAGAAATCGATATAATATCTTAATAATAGCATTTTTCAAACAAACTTTGTATCATACAAAAATAATCGTGTATCCTGCTCAGCCCAACCATCCGTTTTTAGACACTTAGCTGCTCCCTTGTTTGAAGTTATTCTTTAATAGGTCTTTGTTGTGAGAAATTGTCCATCGAGAATTCTTGCTTATTCTAATCGGTTTATTAGAGTTGGAACACTTTCTCCTCAGTTTTGTGTGCACCAGTCTTCAGATCCCGTTAAATCAGCCATGTTTGGTTAATTTATTCTGGTTATTTTGACTACGGGATGGAGAATATATTTGTTATTTATTTATTTAGGGATGTTAAACGTGGAGATCTTACAAAAATAAAGGAAACCTTCTTGTGAAACTTGATATCTTCAATATTTAGCTACTTTTCGCCACCTCTTGATAATTTATTCCACCCTGTATACGTATATGAGCTTAGGATATAGTAATTATAGCAAGATACAGTAAACAATTAATATTTAAGTTAATTTTATAAAGATCAATATAAATTTGTTATTTGGTGCCGCTGAATATGAGATGATGCTTATTATTATTAAAATTATCTTTGAACAAACGTGTACTGTATTGTTTTATATACTTATATTTTGAGTTAATATATGAATTATTTTAAATTTCGACTTTAAAACCTGTTATTAGAGGCTATTTTCGTTTGTATATTTCTTTTACAGTACTTGAATTTTGTATGTAATATTTGATACCAACTTGATTTTATAGTATTATTAATATACTCGTTTAGTTTGAATTAGTTTTAACTATAGATTATATATAATTAAGTTAGAAACTTGTCTAATTGAATCGAATAATTTGTTTGAATATATGATTTAAGGCTTTTCTAAATTATCGTTTTAAAAACACGAATTTTAAAATATATAAGGCCTAAAATTTGACTAAAACAGCGAATATTATAAGACTAAATCTTATGAATCTCCATTTTCTTCCAATTATTGTATTCTAATTTATAATATAATATGCACCTTCTATTCTACTGATATCTTTTTAACCTATCAAATAACGTGTAATTTTGATAAAGTTTCAATTAAATTATCAATCAATACAATGTAAAAAACTTTTTTTGTTCAATGGGGGGTTTCACGCAAAATATCGTTCAGATGGCGCCACCATCGTATGATGTCGCGAAAATAATGTTTTTTTTAATGTTTTTTTTATTTATTATTTGGGCTTTTAATCGAAGAAAATCATGATATAAGTAAAAATATTTCGTCGAATGTCGTTTTGGCTATTTTTACTAAAAGTAAAAGTTTTACATTTCTTTAAAAATGGCAAGTCCACAGACAGAATTTTGGAATTATTGCTATAGTCCAGTCAATATTAAAGAAAACGGTGAAATCTACATAAAATAAAGTAATTTTGCGAATAACCGCGAAAAACCACCAAAGTTAACGAAGTTAGTGCGTTTCGAGCGCCATATCTCGAGAAATATTAATTTTAGAAAAAAGTTGTAAATAAAAACGATAGGAAATTTAATTTAAAAGAGGAAAGAATCTTATAGTTTTTTTTACGTACGACAAGCGATTCTGGAGATATTGACTAAAACGAGTTTTCGCGATAGTAGCGCCAGCTGCTCTCTACCCCTGAAACTTGCCTTTAGACTTCGAACCTGTCCCTTTATCGGATGGCAATATCGCAGAAATTGCTTTATTATATGTAGATGGATTCACCTATTGACTGGAATACTACGATCATAGCCACATCACGTGACATTAAAATACACACAATAATTACACTACAGGACTTACACGCGCGAACTCGTTAGTGGCTATACCTCGGGCGAATCAACATGACACCTGGCTCGAATTACGTTTGTGCAATGTACAGTATGCAAAAAAAATTTGTTTCTATTTCACTTTCTCGTACATTTTTTTTTAACTCATGCATGCGTATTAAGTTGCATATATGTATCGTTTAGGTACTAACTTGTAGTTGTCATTCGATTTATATGGAAATAAAACAAAAATAAATAGTTATTCGTATTTTTGTATTGGATTTATTTATTTACTTTAATTAAAACGTTATATTTTTACTATTACACACATTCACTTTCACTTTCACTTTCTGAAAAGCTTTCTTCTCCAAGAGAAATAATAAATTCTCTTTCATGCATTTCCTAGAGTCTGTCATTTGCCCAATATTTATTTTTTATTATTTTAGCGACGACGGTTTATGGGGTAGCGTCGAGTTCTAGCGAGGTGTTACGTTAATTCGCTCGGCTTATATATACCTTATCCCTGACGTTTCGCCCGGTCGCGCCGGCCGCGGCGCGGGGAGACTTCAGTCTGTCCCGTAGTGTAATTATAGTATAATTATGGAACGCCAAAATTTTAAAAGTTTTATTAAAGTACATAATGTTATCTTATAAAGGAAAATATCGTTTACTGACATACCAAAGATTTTTAAAGTCAAAAAAAATTCAAATTGAACGTAATCAATGAATATGTTCAGTCATTCAACATTCGAATTGTATGATATTTAGATATCTCGCCTAATTTACCTTTGTTACATAGAGGCTGTATTATGACTGATTTAAAATAAGGAGGCTTGCTTTAAAATAGGGTTTAAATTTTATTTGTATGAAAAATAATTTCATCTCACGTCAATCATCTGCCTTAATTACGTACTAGGCCTGCGAGGAACAACATTGTAATATAGTTTGTGGCATTTTATAATTCTAAAATACTAAAAATGAATCACAAAAAATATATACCTCAACTAGTTGATTTTCTACGACTCTTATAAATAATTGAACGGTAAAAATATATGGCGATAATAGGTACTCGTATATCTCGAATATGTGACCTAAGATGAAAAATAACGTACTCGGTTCGATGTTTTATCGTGAAAAAAGCTGATCCTACCGTTATCTAGTACAAATATCACTAAATTTGATTGTAATCTTTGACTTAGTACAAAAATGCAATAGAAAAAAGTTTCTCAAATATATTTTTTACTGAATTTCCCAATTTTCCTGTGTATTATTTACGTTCTTTTAAAGTAATTTTGAACATATTAACATATTTCAAACAACATACTAGAAGTACGATTATGTTGTGCGATTCAGGAGTCGAGTTAAAACTACAGAATACTATTACTGATTTAAAATGCTCACAATATTTATAATGTATAGTTCACAATGTCTTCTTTGCAGGCTTAAATTTTTCTCAGAATCTTTCACGAAATTAAAACAAAATAATAATTTAATCTAGGATTTATATTAGTAAAATCTACTGTTCAATTAAACTTTGAAAGAAATAACCTTACAATTGTAATAAATCGAACATAATAAGGATATTCCATATCCATCCATTTTTTAGTTATTTTTTTTATTTATATCAGTATTTCACAGCCAAATACATTATTTTAAATAGAAAATAACCTTGAAAGTACGTAGAGAACTTTGCGCTTTTATCATATCATTAAAGTTAAGTAGAGTATATATTTAAAATCTTAATATCGCTTAACTAATAAAACTGATAATGAACAAAAATTATTAGAAGAAGAAAGGAAAATTTTAATTTTTCCATATTATAATAGTTTATAATTTTACCTCAATATAAAGTAGAATTCATTCTACTCTATAATATTTTATAAGATCTAGAATATTTTATAAGATTAATCTTGTAAAATATTCTAGAAAAGAAGATTCATTTTTTTTTATTTATATTTGAAGCATATTTACCATATAAGTAGCAAATTAAACGAATATTTTATTAGAGTCGTTTTAAAAATATATCATTTCTAATATATTAAACCAAAAACGTGTACCTATGAAATTAAATACGAAAAACATGAATGTGACGTCATCAGTTTTTTTAGTTAAGCGGTTATATTTATAATATTTCAAGGAAAAATCAGAATTTACTTTGTTAAATAAAAATTTATATTCTATAATTATATATAATCTGCCTGATGCAAAATGGCTAGTGTTCTTATAAACAAAATGCTATAGTTGTAGATAATATGTTTCTTTAAATATTTGTAATTGTTATAGTATATTCAATTGGGTGTTAGATAAACAAAATATAAAAAAAAACAATCGACAAATACTAAAGAACTGGCTGAGTGGAAAAATGGCGGATAAATGTCGATTATTAAAAAAAATTACAGCGTAAAATATTTGAGTTATTGTGTATTTTGGTAGTATTAAAATTATTTTATTTGAATGGTTCCACGTCTTGAGCCACATTATATATTTAGATTCTTGAGCCACATTATATATATAAAAGTACATGTTTATTTTTGTTTAATATAATAAATATTTTAGCCTTTCTCAAAAATGACATCTTATAGGGTTTCTTTTATTTATTTGCCTTCCGCCCACTTGAATATACTAGGTATATCCTTGTGAATACGATTACATGAAATTTTAAAGAAAAAAACCTTTTTAATGGTCAATACCTGCTTGTTGTTTTATAGAAAATTTTGAAGAATTTAGAAATTATTGAAAAGGGGTTAGTCTGAATAGAAAAGATTCTTCATAGAAAAATTATCAAATATTAAATAGAATATGAGTATCATCTATGGAATTGCGATGAAATAAAAATGTTATGAATAAAAAAAAAAAATATTACACAAATGGCCAAACATTTATGTGTAATATTTTTTCTTAATATTTTAACTGAACACTGGTTCAGTGCTATAGATATATAGCTATAGATTATCAATATGACATGACTACAATTTCCAAGGCGGAGGCATAAATGGTAATGAATCACATTAGTCGATGTTCATGTAATCGAAGTCACAAACAATGACTAATTAGATAGTATTTTATTTATAATTATATTTCAAAATCTACGGTGCAAAATTATTTCATAGATCTTATCTTAAAATTGTAGTTAACGGTTTAAAAGTTGTTATTTCTACTTTTATTTTTATTAGCTTTATATTAAATGTGAGCGATTATGAAGGAAAGTAATGAAATGAAACAAGATAATAAAATCTGCTTTAAAATTATACAATTATTATGAAATTTCAACATCAGAATCATCATATTTCATAATCATAATCAAATATTCGTTTTAAAATCATCCTAGTTCATAATCGCCACTTTTGGAGGCGTAATGTTCTCCATGTTAAATTTTAACTGGAAATAAATATTTAGAATATTATAAAAACGAAAAAAAAAAATATTTATGATTATATTATCGATTTTTTATATCTGAAGGGGAATTTTTTTTTTAAATGTTAGTGTTTTATAATTAAGTTTCCTTTAATTTAATATATGAATAATTTAATAGTTATATAAAATATTATTTTCTTTAATTGCTTAGAATAGATAAGTCAATTTAAAAGGAATGTTTAGATTTTTTTCCATAACAAATTAGTTACCTCAAACGTAATAACAATTCGTCCCCGTCATAGACATACTAGTGTAACACGGTATATATTAGATCTCCAATATTTCATTATTTTATAAAATATAATGCTTCATCTCTAAACTTGGCCTTATTAATAACACAACGAAGGCGTAGTTAAATTTGAGTTTTAGTTAACTAACTGATTAAATAAACATGCTTTCGAGTAAACAAAAATTAATAATAAATAAAAAAACGAATAAATGACTTTAGTTTGAGATAGCCACAAACAGTCAGACGTCAAACTAATCGGTTTTGTGGCGGGTAGAAAAAGTACACCATACAGTGACTGACACCTCTTATTTTATTAATAAGGTCATAATTCAGTGTGAATATCATGAATTTTCAATAATTTTCTATATCAAATACTCTTCTATTAATAGCTATATCTAGCTTAATGGTGTTGATCATAGACGGTTTTACATATTTTTTTTTTACTTTTACAAAGGCCCCTATGCACTGCCAAATAAATTCAAATGCATATCAGTATATTTACATTTTGGAGATGTTATATCTTAATATAATTTCAAATGTCTTTCTGATATTTTTTAATTTTACAATGTCCTTTTTAAATTTTACGCTGAACTCTATGTATATATAGATAAAAATATCGTGTGTACGTTCAGAGAAATCTTTAACTCATGATACTTTGGAAATCTACCTACCTATTTTATATAAGCGATATTCATTTTAATTTGATAGTCCATTGTTCCCGGCTCTGAAATTAGTTCTAAACGGGAAGTGGGTTCAAACCCCAGATTTCGAACTTTCGAGACTTCATAAGCGAATCTCATCTTCAACATGTTTACCACTAGTTAATACGGTAATAAAAAAATCACAAGGAAAGCCTGTCAAGTGTGTCTCAGCAAAGTAGTATAAGTCAAGAAGACTAAATTATTATTTATTTATGTTCATTTTAGCCTCTCCTTAATTAAATCGTCTATGATCTAGATCTGTAACTGTCATTGCATTTATTATACTTAAGCATTAAAAAAAAGTTTTACTAAATTCGTCTTTTGCGTGATGTGAGTAGGATAGCTGAGTTTGCTACATTCCGTGCCCGATTCCGTTAAAATGCCGAGATAAGTCTCTTATGTAAAGAATCCGTTTGTAAAGTGAATCATTTAGACTAGTAGATTTTTGAAGCCTAATGGGCTGGAAATCTTGAGATTCATCTAAGTCTATATAGTATACGGAGCCGTACAAAGCGTGGGTCATTATTAAATGGTCTTAGGCACATTGAACTGTAAATCCAACATGAATAGCTATAAAGTTGTGTAAAGTGACAATATTATCTCACTTAGTATTGATATATTCGAGCTGTATTCAGTATTAATCATTGTAAACAACGATCGATGTACATTAGTGTAGAGTTCGTAATGTTAAATGTGAATTTGTTCCCAATTAGAAAATGTTACAATGTTAAATCAATCAACGATTGTAGGTTAAAAATACTGGTAAATTTAAATGAGATACTGCGCGATCCTTTCGTATGTCACTCAGAATGCATTGCAATGTAATTTTTTTATTCAGAGTATGTGAAATTTTATGATATATGTACAGTTAGTAAAATGCTTCCGATCTAAGAAAATATTTTAGAGGAACTATTGATGTTTATAAAAGTTACTGACAGACAGACAATTTTAACAGAATATAACACGCTTGAATATCGTCCTTTTTTTGTAAGGTCGCGTAGTAAATTCCGTGAAGCATAACAAAACGATTTATATATTGTGGCCTTTAACGGAATTTAGGGCCAATGTGTTAGTCAATTTAGAGAATACTCAAGACTGAACTAGAAAGTGAATTGGTTTTAACTTAACGACAATTTGTTTACTCATTTGTTTGTGTCACACCATTTGATATTACAATCTCATTTTTGTAATGCGTACAATTTTATCTGAAATTAACAAAAATCTGCTATTTCCGCCTGGTAACATCCGCCAGAATCAATTTTGAAAATTATCACTTTCTATAATATAATTGGAATTTCTCAATTTTCTCATAGTCAATTATAAATGCTGCATTGGCTTGTACAAACTATTATACGTAAACTTAAGAACAACTGTCAGAATCGTAAGGTTTTCTTTCTAGAATCATCTTTTATTGAACATGTATCTTTTATTTTAGTATGAACTTGGAAATTGATGTATCTAATTGATTTAGAATCTCTAAAGTGCTATGGGTTAAAATAAAAGGGTAACTAGTAAGTTTTTTGTAATTTTGTTATTGGAAAATGTCTCTACATGTCTCTTCTATGAATTTTTAATTAAAAAGGGACCACTGTAGTAGTTGTTTCAATATAATCTCAACTAAAATTCTTTTAAATTCGGTCTTGTTTTCAATTATTGATATTTATTTTTATCAAAATAGATACATCAGTTTTCAAATGTTGGTATTGTTTAGTCAATTGTTTTGTAATATTGTGTGAAAGTGAACTTGTAAAGCAAAATTGTACTTCTCTATTTGCTAGTGGTTAACGCCTAGTTATGACTTGTTGATTATGTAAAATGTATCCATTAGTAAAATTTTAATCCGAGTTACGTGTTTTATTTTATCTTTAGTGATTGCGATAACCTCAATCTATGATAATTTTTAATTTAAAAAGTTTTTATAGACTAAGTATGTTGAACCGGTTTTAATAGAACTCTAAAAGAGTTTTTCTACTTTAAACTCATTATACCTTAACATTATTTTGGTAAAACTTATTACAATTATGTAGAATACTTTATTCAAACTTTCATAAAAATAAAAACAAATCTAAACGGCTTTCGTGTATGTGTCAAAGTGCCACTTCATTTTTGGTACGGAGATTATGGTATTAACAGATACATAGACAAAAAAATAATTAAGTTTGGGATTTGGTATCCTAAAATAATATTTTAATCTTATCAGAATACAGTAGCACTACATAATAGTTTCTTTTTTTTTTCAATATAAGTTTTACCCACATTTGAAGTTTTATGTAAGAATATTCTAAAAGGAAACGCAACTAAATATGCATCTCCACAATGATGTACTCAAAATATTATGATTTTGAAATATTTTGAAGGATTTTTTATTATATTTTACTTTAACCAAATTAAAACATATTAGGTGTAAAATAAAACATCACCAATTATTGTTATATTTAATTCAAGCTTGTGGAACGAAGTGGAGCTACACAATCTATAAAGCGAGCGGCGGCTAACATCAATACATTTACACTATGCACTTCAAATAAACGCTAAGTCCGGAACGCCCACAGTATAAAAATATATTTTAGTCATAAATCATAGAGTATTTTCCACTTTGTCACGCATTACATATCTCATAGAAAAATGAAAATAGCAGCAACATTGGGACTTTGAATTTTTTTTTTGGCGGACTCCGTCTGTGTGAAAGCTTAAATGCTTGATTCTAAAATATTTACGATATAAATATGACAAAATTTTATTAACTCATTGTCTAATCTTGTACAGTAATAATTTAAAATAATAATAATAATGGGTAGTATTTTGTAATAATAACTTGAAAGTTTATTTATTTGGTACTATTGGAACTTAAAATTAATTAATATAGGGCACGTGACAAAGTGTAAAAATTTTGAAATCCAGAATGAAATGTAAATATATTTGTTTGAACAAACTACATAAGTAATTGAATAATTGGATATAGTATGATATGTTACGTAGAATTTTAAAATTTCATATTTTTAATTCAGAAGAAAAGTGGCATAAGTCAATTTTTACTAAAAATATTCGTTATTATTTTTTGTGAGACGATAGCATTCTATAAATTTAATTTTATTAAAAAAATAATGAATATAGTAGTTTTGTTACAAGAACGACCGAATTTGAAATATGTCACTTTTCTTGTAAATCACAATTTATTTCACTTAGCTAATATCACCATATCAAGTTTTTTTTAAATTATTATTGTTATTCAATTATTTTCTTTATATCTACTGGTATAAATGGCAATTTATAATACAAAATTAACAACAAAATCATTCTTATTTCAGAAAAATTAAAATTATTCATGTGCCAAAAATATTATCGACAGGTGCTATTATCTAAGTGCACGTAAAATAGGTATAGAAATTATTTTTCCTTAAACTAAATTATAGATCTCTTTATATATAATTATTTATCTATATTATAATACGAAACCATAAAGCCGATAGCAAATAGCCATTTTAATTTATTTGAATATAAACGATTATTACACAAAAGTGTAGAACATAGATTCTGGTTACACGAAGTTTTAGAGACAGTTCAACCGCCATCATCTTCGGAGTTATATAATATAAAATTTATTTTAATATATATATATATATATATATATATATATATATATATTAAAATAAATTATATATATATATATATATATATATATATATATAAAGTGCAAATCGATCATATATTTAGTTATTTGAATAGAAAACACTCGATCAATATAATGTTCTGAGAGTACCTACCTATAGTTTTGACGGCGGTTATAAAGCACTACAACATTTAACATCAATACATAAATAGAAAATTCTCAACAGAACGTTAAAGTAGACTTCATACTTTGTGCGTCTCTATTACAGGCTACGTTACAGTAAAGTTAGAGCCGAAGCAGTAAAAACGATTATATTATTTATATTTATATATATTTTATACTTTGCAATTTTATTTAAAAATAATAATTTCTCTTCACATAAGCTTTACTTCACGAGGTAGATATTTCTAAAACGTCACTTTTGATTTTAGTTCAAACGTTATAATTTATAGTTTTATCAAACAATCTGTTTCAACTACTTCGGCTTCTATCGATTAATGCTATTCTACGTTTTGCTCTCAAGCCTTAGACGATGAAAAAATACAAATTTTTCAAATCTACATGTAAAGAAAGGAAGGTAGGTATATTTATTATTATTATAAAATATTATAATTATTGTCTTTATTATTGTTTTGTCACTTTATTGTCTATGGTATATTGACACCAGGCTTTTTAAAGGAAAATATATATTTTTTTCAATATAAAACCTATTTTTTTTTAATATTTTGAATTTATGCTTACAATTTTAATGTAATTTTATGTACATATGATATTTGATTACATAAAGTGACATCTAACAATGAAACATCGAGGCCTGCAGCGATGGCGACGTCAAGCTACGAGTATGTAATACTAAACACTTAAAACACAACCTTTATTTTATAATATGATTTTATCGTATTATCGTCATCAACTCCCAAATAAATTGTGGATCGATGGAAATAGATATTTTTGTAGTAGGTATATATTCTATTTTATAAAAATATTTTAATTTCTTTACCATAAAATGTTTTTAGAGTTTCTTTTATTATTTAACCGTTCATAAAAAACAAATAAAAAAACAATAAAACTCTTTGACTTACGCACGACAAATGTCTTTCTAAAAGTAAACATACTATTTTTATAATTTAATGACTTGGAAGTATAACTTAAAAAATACTAGTTGCCTAATAAATTCCTTTAATATTTAAGTAAATGGATTAAGGTAGTTATTTTAAAATATATATATATATATATATATAAAATAAGTCATAATATATAGCACTTGGAGTCCGAAAAACATTTTATATTAATAAAATAATTTATTTTAAATATAAAAAATATATATTTATTTATTATTATGAATTTTTATAATATATTTAACAGTGAAGGGACTAAACAACGATTTTACTTATTGTACAATAATCAAAACTGGCTTAGTTTATTTATTTTTTGCTTAACTTTTCATTGATTCGTAGCCATTACGTAGCTCACTGAAGTGAGCTACGAAATGGCTACGAATCTTGATAGAATGAATGGCTACGAAGCTAGATGAATCTAATTTAAAAAAAAATTTAATAATAACTGTTCTATGTTGTATGTACGTAGTTAGATCTACATAGTTGACGTAGACTTTCCGAGCCCACAAACTGAAGCCCTACCAAGAAATTCATTAGTAAACCTGGTATATACTGATATATTTTTAATAAATATAATCTCCGATATTATAAATACAGGCTTTACGATTATTCTTATGTAGAAATAAAATCTAGAAATGGTCAAACGTGAATGCGACAACGTCAAAGCTTGTTTTACCTGATTTTTAATAGTAAATCTAAGAAATTTTAATTATACGTTATCTCCATCGATCCACATTCATTACAATACAATCTGTAACGAAATAAAAATCTTAACGCCTCTAGCTAAGTGTTTAAGAATCTTATAGTATAAAACATTTATTCTATGCAACTTGATATATAAATTTAGTTTTAGTATCGAGCCATCGGCTCTGGGATGAACACATTACCGACTACATACTGAGTTCAACAGCAACTATCACACATTATGCTACGTACAGTTTCGTATATTTATATTACAATACTACCAAGTATAAACATTTAGAGCCGAACATTTCTCATGTTCCATATAAAGCCAAATACCAATGCATTTCGTGTTATTTATAAAATTTATGTAACTCAGTGTTTTCACACCACTGTATCTAAAACAAAGCGACTAACGATATCTAAGACGAAGAAGGTACGTAACTAAGTGTACAGTTTGAAAAATATGTCGCTGAAATCTTCCAAGATCAATAAGTTCGTTTTGAATTAGAATATTAAAAGAAATATAATAATTAACAAAATTAACTCAATTTGAATGTGAAACTGTAGAAAAACGCTAAAGCTGATCTAGTGCCTAGACCTAGACCTACCTAAGTCTATATCTATCTTATGGAAACAGTAATATATATCGTATAAATTATAAAAATTAATTCCCTATATTTTCATTCATAAGTAAGTTTATTTTACTAAATACTAAAGTATTTACGACTAGAAATGATCATTGAAGTAAATTTTCTAAAAGAAATAATATATTTTTACCATCTACATTTATTGTCTCTAAAGTTCGCACTCTACAATGCAGATTTTTAATCAACCAAAGCTCATTCAATTTTTCTATCTAGGTTGAGAGCTGTTGAACTTCTTATTGAAATTTTTTATATGTATAGATTTGAATTTTTTTTAATAGTATGAGCTATTGAGAGCATCTTACGAAGAGATTATCTCAAACTATAAAGTGGTTTATAAATTTATATGTATGTATGTATGTATATTGTATATAAATCAATTTTCGTTTATTATGCCATTACGTAAAAACTATTGAACGTACGAGTATAAGACCAAACGACACGATATTTTTTTTATTTACTTTTATATTATTTTTCCGGCTAATAAAAACAGAAGACGTAATTTTTTTATTAATTTGTTTTTATTTAACCTAAATATTTATTTATTAAGCGAAAAACCTAAATAGCATTAAGGTCTTTGACCTAAAGAGACCTAAAGAAACATTTACGTACTCCCAGCAAAGATTGTGACGGCTAATATGTATGTAATGTAATAAATAACACCTACACACACATATATATATATATATATATATATATATATATATATATATATATATATATATATATATAAGAATATTTGCATTTAAAAACCTTTACTTTTTTCTACAATTTAGTTTTTATATACGTTTTCAATCTGATCGATTTTCATTCAAGTTTTATGTCGATTAAAAACCTGCAGTGTAATGTCACACTTACATTTCATATAAATAGGGTTTTACATTAAATGCTATATTATATATTTAATGCTAATAGAAAGCTCGAGTAAAGAAGGGGACTCATAAGAAGTCGACAACCTTTGTGGTACGATTAGCAACACAGTTTTTATCAAAAGGCATACAATTTAACTCTACATATTGTTTCATATATTTCTCAAAATGTTAAAATTTAAAATCAAATCCCATATTACTGACAAAATATAACAATTTTAAAATTTACATGAAAAATAGTTTTTAAATAAAAACGTATATTGATCATAATCATTATTGAAAATTTGAGGCAAATAAATATGAATAGAATTTACCTATCTATATAAAAAAACTGTTTTAAAAAAATTTATTGGTAACACTAAAACTCGTCAATAGCACCTAAACAAAAATAAAATAATATCGGCCGACAGAGTCTATTGATATATATGTCTGAGGAGTATTTATTTATCTTTTCTGCTAGAATATAAAACCTTGTTATTGTATAAAGGCAGTATTGTTTAAAGTAATTTAAAATTAAGATTCAAGAATATATATATATATATATATATATATATATATATATATATATATATATATATATATATATATATATATATATATATATATATTTATATATATATAGTAGTAGTCGAGACGCCATCATGACATTCGTTGGAGATTTATGGGTAGGTAATATTGGTTCATTACGTAGGATCATTGGAATATTGTGTGATGAAGTCAAATGAACAGTGTCGAAAACCCGCTGCTCAATTTAACTATTAGAATGACCGTTTCAAGCTTGTAACATTATATTGAATACTTTATTATTTTTGCTCTGATATCGCCAACAAGATTAGTAACCACCAATGAAGTCAGCAGAATATGGATAACACGACATGAAATTAAATGCTTTCAATTAGAAATATATTTAGACTACTAAAATACTAAATGTACTTAGAAGAAATGTACTTCATACTTAAATATATAATATCTATATAATATAATACACGAATCTATGATAGCAACTTTGAGCATAGTTTTCGCTATTTTTCTATACTTAGTGTTTGAAACATTTATACAGTAGAATACTAAATAGAAATCATTTCCAATTGAATATATAAAATATACAATAAACAGGACACACGCCGTAAGTACATGTTATATATGAAATAATAACTTTAAAATAAAATTCATTTACAAAGAACAGAAATCGTTTACAGATTAAATATACATACACCTACTTAGGTATATTCCATCTACGAGTACTTACACTTACTGACTATTAAAGCTATGTTTCTAATTTCCACATAGACTGTGTTTATTGTCTTAGAACATCTAATTTACGATTAAACTTAAAAAAAAAGACATTTTATATACGTATTCTATAAAACTATATCAATATCAAAAGGTGTTTCAGCGTTTGAAGAACTGCTATTTTTTTATAAAAGACTTTCGTTCCATATTATTGTCGAAAAGAAGAGGGTTCCCTTCTGGATGATAATCTTACTAGTACTAGGTAGAGTTCAGCCAACACACTAGTGACCACCAACTTTGGCCAACTCAGCTAGTTTTTAACGTATAGGCGAAAGTGCCCATCCAAATGAAAACTTTATATATTCTATAAAAGCACTTCTCACTAAAGCTACAACACCAAACATCAAACAAATACACATCGAACTATCGACTAGGGATGAAAGGAAAGATAATAAACCAAGAGGTGTCATATAAAAAGTCCTATAGTTTACGCTAAAGCTTGGTAACCCTACTCGTAAGCAAAACTCTGTATACGTAACACTATGACGTTATAGACCCCGAGAAAAAGTGTCGAGAAACGTGAAATAAACGTACATACATAGGTATAAAAAATGTTTGACGTCGGGATACTTCCCGTCCCGCATTACATTCCATAGTATCACAGCATCAAATAATTTACTCAACACGCCATAAGAGCGACATGTAAAAATATTCAGCCATTTTAGTACCGCATATAAATAAGTCCTAAGTCATTTTATTGTCATAGCCTATAATTTTTCTTTTAATCTATAAGTATTTATTGTCACGTATTTTCTTTTATTGTCCGAACGCGTCACTGCGATGTAGACGTAACCACTCGTAGTAATTGACATTATAAAGTTTTTTGTTATAACCGACTTCAGTTTCGAAACATGTGTAAAAATCTCTTAAAATGTATGTAAAAATATTATTTAAATACAATTTAATAACACAATCCCAATAGTCTTACTCTACTATTGAAGTACCATGAAATAATCCAAAGCTGTTCATCTTCCGATTTGTTTACGATTATTTTAAATATACAAAATTAATTTAAAAAGAACTACCTATATATATTTTTGCCCAAAAATCAATAACTATTTGTTGAAGTCGGTTAAATAAATATCTATAAGATCTACACTATTATTTAGGCCTAACTTTAACTGTCAAATATTATATATATATGTGTGAAAGGAACTGATTCGTATAAATAAGGCAAAGTGGTGACCTATACATCGTTGCCAGTGTTACGCTGTGGTAATACCACTAAGTGGTAGGGCTGTTCTCAGTCTTCAGAGCGAGCGTAATCGTCGTTATATGTCGCAATTTGGTGTAGAATCCAGGGAACATATCTTGGGACGTAAGCGTATACCCCTGGGAGGCGAGGGTGAGCGCACTTTATGCCCCAGGACACAATCCCGCCGACGTACCAGCGTTGAGGATCATCTGGGTCTTTGCATAGCAGTGGACCGCCCGAGTCACCCTGTAATAAATGAAACAAAATTGAAATGAATGTGTTAACCGCAGTGACACTTCACAACACGTCTTTGCAAATTGTAATGTGCCAGTGTGCGTTAGGAAATGACGCTCAAACAGGGTCAATTTTTTTGGTGGTCAGTTCTAAAATTAGCTTTCTGCGATTATCAAAATACTAATGATTTCTCCGATGAAGAATATCGCTATACATTATACGGTTTAAGTTGAAATTTATCATAAGCAAAGCAAAGATAAACAAACTTACGAGTAAAGTATGCTAATAGTAACCAATATAATGTAGGTCAGTAGAAATTCTTTAGTAACATAAAAAAAAATAAACGAATAAAACATATCTATAAACAAATCTATTTTCCATGACAATATTCAATACGTCTAAATAACACTACTATTTTCTCGACGATTGTTATTTATACTTCTGCGTATCAATAAAGTTTTTAAAAAACAAACAAGAATTGAATGAACGGCTTGCTGTTCAAATAACAGCAGCTATATTAAACGTATTCTATTGACATAACGGTTCTGTTTGATATAAAACCTAGTCTTAAAAACAATTTATCATCTATATATATATATATATATATATATATATATATATATATATATATATATATATATATATATAATAAAATTTTAACTGAGTCGAATCTGTACATTGAATATTTTTTGGAAAATCTTATTGAAATAGTCATTATAATCGATACGGAGGCCGAATCTATAGTTTTTAGAATTTCTGTTTGTCTGTCTGAAAACGCATCACGAGAAACCACTTTCTTCCTTTTCTTCCTTCACTTGGACAGATTTTGATGAAATTTGGTATGATTACAGCTGGTTATGCGGATCAACATATAGGAAGAATACTTTTTATTGCGGGAAAACATCTCATCTGTGAGAAATCTATACTGAACGTTAAAACGTAACTAGGGACGAACCCGAGCGGAGCGAGGGTGAGTCGCTTGTTTCTTATATTTGTTTGAAAACTACAGTGAATTGTTAACAATATGTGGTCGCAACGATGTATATCATAAGAGGCAATATACTTGTAAGTTAAAGATGGTCTACAATGTCCGGATATACGAGTGCATACAATAGGTATTAGTGGCAAGGAAAAGAAATAAAAAAGATTTCTCTTGCAGAATTAATCACTGACTGCTGCGTCGCACGTGTATTTTTATTCAGTTCAAACCGATTCTCATAACTCATTTTATAAATGAGCGTATTATAAATGAGTTAAAGAGCTTATAAAAGTTATATTTTTGAATCTTGGAAAAAAGCTCAGATGAAGACAATAATTGGAATCCGTCCAGTCATTTCCATTCAACGATTTAAATTAAAATTAAGAAATGCACAATTATGTAAAGCGACTGCGTTTACTAGAATTTTTTACTATTCATAATTTCTTTAGCTTACTGCATCTTAGCATATAATCTACAATAGTTGATGAATGCACTCCATCTATCCCATCCGGTATCCTATGATATAACTCAGAATTTTGACCATTTTTAATACGATAAGAAATATAAATAATATCCATGTTTATTTAAAATTTCGTGTACAAGTTTTTACAAACTCAAGAGTTTTTCATGGGAACACCCATGCAGCCTACCTCGGACTTCCTTTGTTAATAGTAAGGTAATTCAGCACAATTAACTTTGAGTAGTTCTCGCCAACATAAGTTACTCTTGTCAGGGTTTAAAATTTCTTATATTCACTAAGCTTCTAAGAAATGTCAGTTTTGAAATATTAACACGATCTTCTGATAAAACCTAATCAATCTCCAGAACAGCATAAGACTATAATTATAATAGCTAAAATTGATTAATTTATATTTCGTTTTGTTCTTTATAGGTGTTGTTAAGTCAGTATCGGTGTGACATTGAAATATGCGAACAATGGATACAGAAGACACCATTTGCATTTACATTTGTATTTTGTTGGTTTCTATTTAAATGAAGGACTTAACTCGTCTTTTAATTTATTACTGTAGTTTGATCAAAGCTTAATAATGCTATTTTAATGCTAAAATATATTTTGTTAATTGTGAAGGCTTATAATACTTTGATTAGGTATTTGAATTACATTTTGCAAGTTAGCCAGACCGGTATTGGAGCTCTGAACGAGAACCGGTATTATTTGCTAATTATCACTTGGAAATGGTCCCAAAAAGTAGATATTAAATCAGGTATATTTAATAGCAAAATTAAATTCCTTTATTTTTTACTTTCTAGAAGAGTAAAAATTATTTTAAACAAAACTATCTTTTCGGATTATTTTGATCTTTGGTTTCCGACCAACGACAACGGTCGGGAACTAAAAATCAAAATAAATCCGCGAAATATTCCGAAAAGACAGTGTTATATGATTATGATAGCTGACTTCTTATATTATTTCGATCCTGATTTGAAACGAACTTAAATGTTCAAATGTTCTGGAAATCATCGGATACAAATGCAAATTTTTTCAAACGATTAATATGAGGCAGCTATTTCAAATTTACCCACAGCTATTTAAGAATGGTTGAGCCAATTTACATAGAACTTTTATTGGCTCTTACAGAATTTCAATATCAGTGACTTGGCTACTTTTCCTCATAATTGATAGGCTTATATATTACTTATTATAGGATTTAATCGGCATTAAATGAACGAAGTTCCAACATGGAAGCTAAACACGAAAGTGAAGACACAGCCAAGATGCAGTTTAGCATAAACGTAAAAATAATTTCATTTAAAAGTATAATACATATATATTTTTATATTTATTTATTATTTTTTTCATCATTTTTCATTACCTGACATGCATCTTTTCCGCCTTCAGGGTAACCCGCGCAGATCATGCCTTCGGTAACGTTTAGGTCACGGTGTTCTAGCCACTGGTTGCACAGGTCTCTGTTCAAAACCGGCACTTCTACTTCATTGACTGCTGGCTCGTATTCTGACACTACAAGAAATTAGTAAAGAAATAAAAATTGGTCAAGTGCGAGTCGGAATAGCGTGAAAGAGGAATGCATATATTTAGGAACTTTCCTGTGGAGTCATGATTATGTATCGCTGGTTCAGTGGCAGCATATCTTAAGGTTCTGTGTTCGAGTTTAGCGCTGTGCCAAGATAGTCGAAGTAGCGGCCCAGAGTTTGGAAGTAGTCTTTACATACTATCGACTTTTATTTCCGAGTAAAAATAATAATTAAATAGGTAAGAAAAATAGAATAAAAAAATAAAATAGATACAATTTCTACGAAATGTCCGCAATGATTTCTAGAAAATCCAAAGTAAAAAATACGTTGTGTCAGGAAACACGTCGCTCGAATGCATTTCCTTTAGTGAGGCATTGAACTAACTGCGAGTCGACTCGAATGTAGAGTTACTAGAGAAAAATGTTCGTTCACGTAAATCTAACATACATTAGTATTTTAAACATTGAAAAGTTCACGTTACGTGATTTTCTTTATTTATTCTGCTTTAGAGTTTGTTTGTATTCGACATAGTTTTTTTTAAATAGTATACATAATGAATATATTTTATATGGTATATATTAAACTAATGGAAACGGATTATGTTTTAAACAAGCATAGAAATATAAATTAACTAGTACCAAGTATAAAGTAAGGGTTGTTATAATATATACATACTGTCTTTGTCATCTCGTTTCCCCCATCCAATGACCGTGCAGAGGGTGCCGGGCGCCAGGGCGCGCTGCGCCGGCGGCAAGCATACTGGCGATAACTGCTCGTGATACCGCACTCGTACTGCCAGCTGGTAACGAAATATATATGTTAAACTAGCGACTTTACCTTGCTTCCTGCTTTGTGCCTAGCAGGATTCTGTGTTACCATAGTTCGTAGTTCATCTGTGTACTCATATTTGGACAGAATAATTTTTTAACGTCCCGCTGCTGGGCACAGGCCTCCTATGATTACAAGGATACCAGACCATAGTCCACCACGCTGGTCAAGTTCGGGTCAATTATTCATGTTGGAAATGATTCGCACATGAGAATATCAGTGGTGTGAGTGCTGTTTCAGGGTGAAAAAATAACAAACATACACACACACACTAATACAACCTTTCGCATTTATAATAAGAGGTATCCCGATTGTAATCTCATAGTACCTACCTATGTTTGAATACAAACAGACAGACAAATAATCAAATAACTAATGAGCTATATCTCAATCCATACATCTTCCAAGTAAAATGGAATTTATTTAAATGGAAATTAATATGCAATTTTGATTGCGTTATAATTTTCTGGGAGGTTATCATAAATGTCATGTTCTTTAAAGAGCATCGCGCGCGTTACAAGACGCGACACGTAGGGCGTGGCGTCACACTGACAAATGACTGGCAACTAATTAATTAATATAAGACCCATTTGTCTCTCTTGTTTTAAGCGTCATAAAGAAACATATTGAAATAAACATTAAAAGGTAAATATAAAAACGTGCAAGTTATTTAGTAAAGTCTACGAAAAATGTAAGGATTTTAATTAGGTATAGGTTCCGTACCCGTAGGGTGCTAACGGAACCCTATTACTAAGCCTCCGTGGTTCGTCCTTTTGTTTGTATCTTATGAACCGTAATAGGTAGAGAGTTGAAATTTTTACAGTGTGTACTTCTATTGTCGCTATAAAAAATATAAAAAAACCAAGATGACGAATTTCATAATGGCTGCCATGTAAATTTAAAAAAATCAACTAGTACATGTACGATGGTACAGAACCCTTCGTGAGCGTGTACGACTCGCACTTGACCAGTTTTGGTTTTTTATCTAAATACATACATTATGAAGTATTCTTTTTTTTCAAACAGTGATGATAAGTGGTCACCACTGACTTTGAATGAAACTACGACAAGAGTTGCTAGTCTGTTGCGAACTTTATATTGCGGTAATGGAATCTTTTAAAAGATAAATATAACACATAAAATAAACATAAATATAAATATGTTGGGGCATTAACACACAGCACCATCTAGTTCCATGGTAAGCTACAAGACTTGTATTATGGATACCAGATAGTTGATATACTACGAATATATAACTTTAAATACATACATATTATAAATATATACACAAATGAATGTCCCCAGCGGAACTCGAGCCCACGACCGCTGGCACAGCAAGTAAACTCTCTACAAATTGAGCCAAAGGTGCATCAGCCAAACAAAAAAAAACATAGTGTTTAAACAATCCATAATAATTTACATTCTACTAAAAACCTTATTTATGATAACTCAACAATAAGCTATGGAATTTAGTTAGAGTTATGATAATGAGAAGAAATATTTATAAGGAAAATAATTAATTAGAGTATTATGTTCTAATTTATTATATTCTATAGTAGTAGATCTTGGTTAAGAAGAGTGACTTATGGAGATTCGCCAACACGCGCAGTATATGCACAGTTCTGGCTAAATTCAATCACCGAACACTCATTTTCAGCCATTTCACCATGAAGAAGTAATAAACATACACACACATACACACACATACAAAGTTTCGCATTTATAAAAATACTTCACTACTCGAAAAGCCGATAACGTTTCTAAATATAAAGCTTAGTTATTTTCAAGAAACAATAAGTTTAAAGTAATAACTAACAAGCTGTTTATATAAAACAGCATTTACCTGGAACAGGGCGATGTCGTTGTCATGAGCGACGCCCACGTTGTACAGCGGATGTGCCACCACGCGTCGGACTTTCACTTTCTGCCCGTAGTAGGCGTGCGAGCGTCGTCGAGTGATGCCCAGCTGGATTGTCCAACCATTCACATCGGAATGACTGGCAAAGATATTAATATAGATAATTTTTAGTTTTATAGACTTAGATTTTTGCGATCTAACCAGATTACAATATGTACTATCGAGTACTAGTCTCAAGTCTAGCAGATAAAAACGCTCTGACCAGAAAAGCCAGGACCATAAGCTTAAAGAGAAATAATTTGGGCACGAGGGAAGCCTAAGAAGGTAGGTTATTTTATTATATTATTAATAAAATACAAGTTGCAAATATGTCTTAATAATAGCCTAAATTTTATGAGGGTAAAACTAGTATAAATAAGTGTCCATTACATACAATTAACCCGCGAATTTTGGCATAGTATGAACTAAGAATTTGGTATAGTATTGGCAAGTATCTGATTTACCTGGGGCAAACTTCGAATAAGGCTTAAATTAGGTTTTAGGAAAAACATTTATATATATGTTTCACATATTTTTGCCTTAATCTGAATTATATATATATATACATATTCAGTTAATAGAATAAATAAAATAACCCAGTTTATTTAGTTTATGCACATTATTATTATTTAATAAGAATTAAAAACTTAAAGAGGCGATCATAAATTCATACTAAACTCACTTGCCAACACAATGAGAGGCAGTCAGTACCCACTGGTCAGCGACCAGGACTCCAGCGCAGTAGAACACCTCCTCAGGTCCACCCAGGATCGCCGCCAGGAACGGCCAATCCCCAGGAGACGCCTCCACCCCACCCACTATGCGCTTTCTTGCTGCACCTATTACTCGACGCTTTCCGCATTCTATGGAGAAAATATACAATGTAAAATCTGACAAAAGTATATCAAAGTCATGGACTGTTTAAATTATAATCGTGATAAGATTTGGAAACACATCTTCATCAGCCATAACAAAAGAGTTATTTTATAACAGCGGCTCACCCTCGCTTCGGTTGGGTTTGTCCCTAGATACATTTTAAGGGTTAGATAGATGTCTCCGAGATGAAATATTTTCCCGCAGTAAAAAATATCCTACATGTTGACCCGGATAATCACCTGTCATCATATTAAATTTCATCAAAATCTGTCCAGTGTTTTTCTCGTGATGTGGGAACGCATGACACGACAGACAGACAAAAATTCTAAAAACTATAAATTTGGCCTCTGTCCCGATACTAATGACTACTTCAATAAGATTTTTCAAAAAATATTTAATGTACAGATTCGATTCAGTTAAAATTTTATTATATGTATAGATTTTGCTTACATAACCTCATTAAAAGTACTCAAACGCAACAAAAACAAAGGTTTATTAAAACTAGATAAAGAATTAGATTGTCCAAAAGAATTATGTCAGTGGTCGGATTACAATAACCATCGTTGATAAATCAGCACTTTTTGAGGGTGGAAATTAAAATCATCAAGTAATAACTTCTTTGTTCATCGTACCTTGACGGCTAGCGGTTTCTAAATGGAATTTTAAGCAAAACCCTTTTTGGGATAGGGTAAACAAATATTCTGTGGTGTAATTTAGATGCTGTAGCGATTCTAAAGGTTAAAATATTTTATTTAGATTAAATTCGTTTTTTTTTAATTTATTTTAATTTGTTTTAAAATATTTTTATTTGTTTAATTGTTTTTAGGGGTATTTTATTTAACAAACGCTAGAATTTTATATTTATGTACCACAAATATTTATGGAGGATAGGATGTTTCATTGATTTTGCTTCTGTTTTATGCAATTTTCAACTAAAACCATCTTCAGCAAGTTAAATTTTGGGTAACACCAATGTAATTTTCATTAAATTTAATTAATGTAATATCCAAATTAAATTACTGGAATTGAGGTATTTTAAAAATATTTGTATACACATAAATTCTTCCACCTGTTTTTACCTCTATGAACGAGATTTCGAAAATAAAACAAAGTACTTACACAAAAATTTCTTCAAAGTTTGCATATCTACAGTTTTATCTCGAGTGATACAGAACAGTATAAAAACTTATGAACCCAACGGTAACCTAGGTTTCACTCTAGGTCTAATCTATCTACGTAGGAGTATATCAGGTTAAGTCTATCTGCGTATTAAATTTCAATAAACAAACAAACACAATTCACATAATATACTGATTAAACTTTAGTAAGAATAAATTGTTAGTAACATTTTATTACTTGTACCACAACGCCGGCACCTGACACGCCGCCATTACAGAAACATAATTAAAGTTTTTGCAATCCCAGCGTTTAAAGAATTAAGAAAAACAGATAATGTCGAGGAAAGTCAGCGTAAATCAAGCTACAAGTGGTCCGCGGCTTTGCGTTCAGGATAATTTATTACAACTATTATAGTAATAACTAGCGACTCACCGTCGCTCCGCTCGGGTTCGCCCCTAGGTATGTTTAACGGTTAGTATAGATTTCTCAGAGATGAGATATTTTTCCGCAGTAAAAAGTATCACATATGTTGACTCAGATAACCAGCTATCATCATACTAAATTTCGTCAAAATCTGTCCAGTGGTTTTCTCGTGATGTGTTACCAGACAGATAAAAATTCTAAAAACTATAGATTTGGCCTCTGTATCAATAATAATGACTATTTTAATAAGATTTTCCCAAAAATATTTAATGTACAGATTCGATTCAGTTAGAATATTATTATATGTATAGGTTTTAACAAGCCTTTAATAAAGTTTAGAAATAGTCTCTGTGTGCTTAAAATGACATTTCTAATTTCCATTTCCAATATACGATGATTTCGAATAATATAAAATTTAAACTTGGAGCAAACATACATATAGATTTCAACCATTTAATAAAAGAACTGTCCAAAATTCCGAATCTAATTTTTTAAAATGTTAATCTTAAAGGTTTTCAATAATTACTAAACAAAAAAAAAGAAAATCGGTTGACAAACAGAAAACAAAAAGATACTATTTTATATATATTTTATATATGTGTATATCTATCACGTGAACAAGATAATAATGCTAAGCAAGTGCTAGCCATTCCCATTAGTCGTCCCGAATTGGTTAAACTGTAATTACGATGAACCGCACGACTCAGGTGGTCAACCGACTCGTTAATTAGTCTAGAAGACCAGATACTAATAGATAATTCTATATAAGAGATGATATATCCGTAATAATATTATGATGTGAAAGTGTGTTTGTTTGTTTGTTTGTTTGTCCCTCTTTCACGTCGAAAGGGAAGACGGATTGGCGTGATTTTTTGTGTGGAAATAGTTTTTGGCTGGAGAGTGACATAGGCTACTTTTTTCCGCGGGAGATTATCTCATTCCCACGGGAAAACATGTCATCATACAATCCAAAAAAATATTTATGATTAGAATTACTTGAAACTTGGTATTAGTGCTCTTCAAGAAAATTAATTAAATACGTGTTTTAGTGTTTTTCAAAATGTATCCTATAAGGGGATAAAATAGGCAATAAAAGATTGTATGAAATTACCTTTTTAGGTATTTTATTGTAGTTTTAGTGCGAGCGAAGCCGCGGGTCAGCAGTAGTTTATAAATAATGTCTATCATTTCAAAATATTAACTTGGTAAGTAGCGAAATCTCATATGGTTGAATAATCGATAACAAGGTCAACAAAATCCTTTGAAAACCATGGAATAATGGGATTCTTGCGAATTTGATTATAAATTAGCATAAAATGATTTTTGCTTAGGAAAACTGCTATTAATTAGTACAAAATCCATCTAAGATGTTTATTGGTTGCTTTTTAATACGATACGGGATCATACAGTTCAAGAATAATATTATACAGTCTGGTAAGAAGAATATACCTAACGAGATATTTTTCTAAGCAAAAATTGAGAATTTTCTTCTTTGCTTTACGCTCATATCACAAAGGTCTGTAACAAATCAATATAAATTGTTAGATAATATTTATATTTTTAAGCCAATAATGTTCTGCCATCGCCAAAAGACTTTAAACTAAAGATATAGATGAGCCATTGCACTAGCAGCATTTTTTAAAACTTCCACATAACATATGCCTTGCACTTTTGCTAAATCTTTTTCAACGTTGCACAAAGCTTTGTGGGAAGTTCTAATCCGCTTGATGTATCCAGAGCTTCGGAATGCATTCAACTATGTGGGAATATAAGATAACAATGGTCAGGCTTCAGGTGGACAGTGAAGTATAGCACTGAGGACGCTGACATTACATTTTTGCTAAGCCCTACCACGTGTTTTATACGATACGATACGATGTGATCGGAAAAATTTATCAAACGTAATATTATGTTTATAGCAGTGGTAGCCCAGTGGTAACGCGCTCGCTTGGGAAACCGAGTAAAGCGGGTTCAAATCCCAGGTGTTGCACCTCTGATAATTTTTATGTGCGAATCATTTCCAACATGATTAGGAAAACATCATCATAGTTTTAAGGAAAACATCGAGAGGAAATCTCTAAAAGAACCTAGAAAGTTTTCGAAAGCCATAATCATGAAATCCGCCAATCTGCCTTTGGCCAGCGTAGTGGACTATGGTTCATAAAGTGGACTATGGTAAAGGGAGGCCCGTGTCCTGCTGCTGCTAGTGCCAGTAAATAAATAAATAAAATTTCTTGAATAAAAATGTCATGTATCTATTATAATTCGACTCGAGTACACAGGCCTCGTGATCAGCAGCTATATTATACAGTATACGCTAACCACTAAACCAACGGGGCAGTTCTTGATGACACGTTTGGCTCAGTTTGTAGTGACCGTACTTGCTGTACGAGTACCAGCAGTCGCGGGTTTGAATCCCGCTAGGAGCATTCATTTGTGTGATGAGCACGAATGTTTGTACTCTAGTCATGGGTGTTTATATTTATATTATGTATGTATATAAAGTTATATATGTATAGTGTACTATCTCGTATCAATAACACAAGACAGCATACCATGGAATTGGATAGTGCTGTGTGTTAATACCAATATAAAAAAAAGTTAAAATAATAAATAAAATATTTCTCAATATTGACATTAAAATCACAAAAGTTCAACGTTCAAACGAATCAATCAAATGAGATCTTGACGTTGGAAACGCTGAAAATATAAAACGATCATGATACACAAAACGAAATTATACTTGAGACAAGTTTAAAGAAATTAAATTATAAACTTCCAGCTTGAAGTATAAATGAAGAAGACCTTTAAATTACTTTCGACAAATCATAATTGTTTAGATTTAACTTTATTGTTATCATTTCATTTGATAACATTTATAAAGCGAGCTTTTTTGTGAGATATCATGTCTTTGTATAAAATTTTGAATAAAGCAGCTAATTAATAATATTTTATATATAATTTTTCTATTACTACTATACTACTCTAGGTATTAGTAAAAAAATGTCATGTCTTTCCACACCAAAGGTCACAGGTTCAACCGAGCGTGAAGAATGTTTATTTTTTAATGCAATAGTAAGAAATAGCATCTTTGTTGCATGATAGAAGAAAAGTATGAAAATTATATTACGTTAGCGACTTACACTCGCTTCGCTCATTTTTTTTGGGCGGAACCCTAATTCTTTTTCTAAATTGAAATTAGCCTAAGTTACTTCTTATAGCATCAGCTATCTGCCAGTGAAAGTCTCGTCAAAATCAGTCCAGCCGTTTCAGGGTAAGCCGGAACAATCAGACAGAGAGACAGACAAACATTTTAAAAATTGTGTTTTTCTTATAAGTACCATATATTATACATGCATTTAGTAGAAAGCTCATTTAGACATTACAAACAAACACATCAATTTTATTTATCTGTGTAGAAGATTATATCAATATTAGATAGGTTTGCGGTACCTATCGTTTACAACATTCAATATAAAAAAATCTATAATAATGTTATGGAAACTAAAACCGTAAAACTAGATAACGGCAAATAAAATATCGTGAGTGCTAAACAAGTCGATGGTAACGACTCGCAACGTATTCGGGCTTAGCAATTTATGCCCTGTCACCAGTTAACCCTCGCAAGAATTTAATAAAATTATAATATATTAATCACTCAAATACTGGACATTATTTTGATGTGAACTTTGCAGAAAATTCTAAGATTTACGTTAAGTTATTGAGAAGCATTGTGCTGTAATGTTTCTTAGAGAAGGGTTCGGGGAAAGTTTAACCTTAATCCTAACAGTGCTTTACGAATAATATTTATTTCCTATTAGTTCAGAAACTTAAATAAAAATAAATTTTCAGATAGAAAAAGTGACTTTTGTTGGTCCAGGTTGATTTATTATTTTTACCTATATTGGACTAGCTTGAGTGAATTTACTAGTTTTACTCCACTCTGAACGTACTGTAAAACTGAAATCTTTACATTTTATTGTTAAGCTGAAGAGTTGGTTTTGAATGCGCTTATCTCATTTTATAACTTGTTTTCCCGAGGAAAATTATAGGCTAATTAACAAAACGCTGATCCTCAGGCGCAGATCAATTATAACTTCAGAAACCATGCGAGTGAAGTCGTGAACAAACCCTTGTATTTATATAAAACATTCTTCTTTTCCCGATTATCCGTTAACGTTTAATACTTTCAAGCTTAAAATATATAAGCTATAAGTAATTAAATTTCTATTTACAGGATGACGCGCCAGAATTATAGGTAAAAATTATCCGCTTTCAAGCAAAATCCTCGAGTGCTGCTCGTTGAGACCTGTTAACAACTTTTTTAATGGAAACAATAATTAACAAGTTGTTAACCACGAAATTTAGAGTTTTATTAGAATCTACTAAGTATTTAACTCGCTTCCAAAGTATAAAATTACGTAAAGTTCAAATTCAGAAGAGAAATGTTGTGTTCTCTTGAGCTCGTTAAACCAAATTTACAATTTGTATAAAAACTAAAAGACATTTTTTGTTATTATACAAATCTATACATATAATAAAACTGTAGAGGTCGAATGTCTGTGCATAGAAAAAAATGCTAAAATCGAATCAGGGGATGTAAGAAGATAAATAGAACAAATCCAGAATTTTTTGTTTGTTTGTCTTATGTACAGGCTAATCTCCGAAACAGTTGAACTGATATAAATGCAATTTTGCATAGTACCTTATATCCCAGGGCAATATTTTAGATACTTTTTATCACGGAAAATCAAAAGTTCCCGAAGGATAATTAAAAAACTGTAGTAAAAGTATATAGATTGGATTTTAATGAAACTTTTACAATAATATAGTTCATACAGAAGAAAATCAAATAGGCTACTTTTTATCTCGGTAAAATGTACAATTACCGTGGAGATAGATTTGTTTTTTTTGTCTAACGGTGAAACCGAGCGAAGCGAGGGTGAGCCGTTAATATATATATATATATATATATATATATATATATATATATATATATATATATATATACTATGTTTTGAAAGATGTTAAAAGGATTGAGTTATTATTATATATATATATATATATTATATATATATATATATATATATATATATAATATATATATATATATATATATAATAATAACTCAATCCTTTTAACATCTTTCAAAACATAGTAACGCCGATCCAAATCCCAGTTCTAGCCTCCTGAGATTTTCATGTGTATAGCTCATTTTGAACATCATTTTCACTAGCTAACATTATGAAGGAAAACATGAGGAAATCTGCATGTTTCAGAGAAATTCTCTGAAATCCGGCCAATAAATAAAAAATATGGCCAAAAACTAAACCCTAATAGGTACTAATAACTATTAATAGCAGTAATTAATACCTGTTAGGCCTAAAAGGCTCTTTATGCGTCTTAATCCATTACATACAAAGCTTCTGTTTTTTGTTAATGAAATCAGTGCTAAAATGTACATAGATTATAAACTATATCCCTCTTCAACCACTCTGTATATTGTCCATGCCATTATTTATGTGTGTAATTCATAAATCTAATTCTAACTACCCTTTGACAGAAAACCCTTGAATAAAGCGTTCTAATTAGACATTCCACTCAAACTTTTAGTATCACTTAAATTTCGAAAAGGTCATAACGTTAAGTAACTTCATACCAAAAGATACCTTGTTACTATGAAATAGATTAGATTTTGGTGTAACACCCCAATTTCCATTACCTGTAATGGTAGCTATAAGATTGTATTCTATCGCATCGGTCATACAACTCGTATATATTTGACGAGCTCGAATAAAAATAATATCGCAAGTTTCTTATAAACTTTATTTATCTGAGCGTATTTAACGAATGTGATTTCTTTAATATGAAAAATATTATTATATACTAGCGACTCACCCTCGCTCCGCTCGATTTCTCAGAGATTAGATATTTTCCCGCTGTAAAAATATCCTATACGTCGACCCGGATAACCAGCTATCATCATACCAATTTTCATCAAAATCTATCCAGTGGTTTTCTCATGACGCATTCCCAGACAGACAGAAATACAGACAAAAATTCAAAAAACTATAGATTCAGCTTCTGTATCTACCGTACAATAATGACTATTTCAATAAGATTTTATAAAAAATATTTAGTATACAGATTCGATTTAGAATTTTATTATACATGTGTATGTATGAGATATTTTATTTTTGCTTTGGCAGGAGACGAACGAACGTTTTTAACCCCCGACGCAAAAAGAGGGGTGTTATAAGTTTGACGTCGATGTCTGTCTGTGTGTATATGTGTCTGTCTGTGGCATCCTAGCTCTTAAGCAGATGAACCGATTTCGTTGCGGTTTTTTTCATTTGAAAGCCAGTTTCCTTACGGTGGCTTCTAGCTATGTTTGGTTAATATTGGTCTAAGAGTATCAGATTTTTTTCAAAATGATGTAAGGCATTTTGGCGTATGATTACTCGATTAAGTTTTGTAATTACTATTACATACTTAATATTATAAATATGAAAGTGTCTGTCTGTGATCTTTTCAAATCACTGAAGATTTCGATAAATTTTTGCAAGGACTTTGAAGTCTACCTTTGAGATGAGGGCTAAAAGTAGTAAATTAAATAAATCCACTAATTCTTGATGTGACGACACGTTTGGCTCTGTTTGTAGTGACCCCACATGCTATACCAGCGGTCGCGGGTTCGAGTCCCGCTGGGGGCATTCTTTTGTGTGAAGACCACGAATGTTTGTACTTCAGTCATGGGTGTTTATATATTTATTATGTATGTATTTAAAATTTTATATCTGTAGTGTATGGTATCCATTACACAAGCCTCGTAGCTTACCATGGAACTAAATGGTGCTATGGGTTAATATCTCAACATATCATTTATTATTGTCATAACTACTTGTACGTGATTTTTTAATTAAAATTTATTATATACAAAATTATTAAACATTTTTTGGGGTTTGTATTTGAGATAAAATAGACAAAATTTTCAAGGAGCACTGATTATATTATAATGAAGTTTTTGCATCCCGTAAATAGTCTAAATGAAAAAACACTGTAAAGGAAAGCTAATTTTCAATTTAATAGAGTTTCAAAGCTCCAAAGTCGAGTACATTCAGAGTTACAGTCTAAACTCCCTTTTTATGGGCACCCGAAAGGCGAGGATCACGTGCACAGTAAACATTATAATTGAAAAAGGCACACTGACTTTAAAATTACTTTAAACGTAATTATTCCACCCTTATGCTAATATTTTTTTAAATATACATTACTAAATGACGACACGTTTGGCTCAGTTTGTAGTGACCCTACTTTCTGTGCCAGCGGTCGCGGGTTCGAGTCCCACTGAGGGCATTCATTTGTGTGATGAGCATGAATGTTTGTACTTCAGTCATGGGTGTTTATATTTATAATATGTATGTATTTAAAGCTATATATGTGTAGTGTATCAATTATCTGGTATCCATAACACAAGCCTCGTAGCTTAACATGGAACTAGATGGTGTTGTGTGTTAATGTCCCAACATATAAAAAAAAAAGCTGGATGTGAAGTCCGCCAACCCGCACTTGGCCAGCGTGGTGGACTATGGCCTGCCCCTCGTATTGAAGGGAGGCCCACCCCCAGCAGTGGGACGTTGAAAAAAGGGGCTGAATATAAACTTGAGGTGTCCATGCAATAAAAAAAATTTGAAAAATATTGTTACAATTGACAAAAAAATATCATAACATACACCTAACGAATAATATACTCTTATATATAAATATATTTTTTATATATAAATATATTTTTGAAATTGGTAAAACATAATAGATACAACGCTAAAATGGCAGGTAGTTAGTAAATTGAAATATTGTGAAATTGAAATAGTCTAAAAATAGGCTTCAGATCAAACGTCTCTAAATATATCAATTGATCATTTTTTTTTCATTTCGCCGTAATCCGATTATAAGTTGAAAGGTATTTTATGTAGTGATTGTATTTAGGTACCAAGGTTTCGTTCTACGAATTTTCTTTCTACAGCATCAAACATGTCTTCTTAGAACTTATCATGAAGCAAATTCTGAAAATTATAATTTTTGTGCCATTACTATACTGTTTTAATAACTTGGAAGATAATACTTTCTTAGATTTACGCGAATATTTGACATTTTAAATAAAACTATCTTTTCGGATTTTGTCGCGGATTTATTTGCATTTTTGTTTCCCGACGTTTCGAATGCTTTACGGCAACCATGGTCACGGCAGAGACTGAGGTGTTACATGTCTTGGAGGTATAGTTGTTACAGACATAGACGTCGGGAAACAAAAATGCAAATAAATCCGCGACAAAATCCGAAAAGATAGTTTTATTTAAAATGTCAAATATTCGCGTAAATCTAAGAAAGTATTATGTGAACCAGTTCGGACTGGAAATCGCAAACCAAATACGCCGGTTAGAAGATCTGAAGACAAAGCGCGCAAGATTATTAACATCTTTAACATTCTTGAAGAGATGTCGGGATCATCGTCTCATTCCTACGTGTGTGAAAATATCATCTAAAAAGAACATACGGGGAAGCGCCAAGATCGTTAACAAGGCAAGTTTTAAGTTGTTACGGACGGTGATTCGTCAAACCCGCCGTGATCTACGCAGTAACGACCGGTACGTAGAACAAACGTCCCTTAATATAAAGACAGTATTGACACCAAGTGATTTCAATGATTGCATTAAAACTTTATATAAGCGCGAAACATCTAAATTTAACCAATGCAAAAACAAACATATATTAAAATATCAAAAATTAGTCGAAAAATATAACATCAAAAAGAAAACCAAATACAATAACGGAACGCGCCCGTCTACCACAGTTTCAAATTCGTGCGTATGTCAAGCAGTTGTCAATCTGTCAAAACAAACATTGGACGAATCTACTATTCAAGTACTAAGTAAAGGCTTAAATTTTGCTGTTGCGCCGACACACATCCCTTATGAGAACATTATTTGTGCAGTTGAAGATGCCCTGGCCAAAAATACTATGAAATCTGAGGATATGGAGGCCATACGTCAAGATGTTTCATCTTTGTTACGTCGTAGCTCAAGGCCCAAACCTAATCTCAACAAACAACAGTATTTAGCGTTGAAGAACTTACGCAGCAGGTCAGACATTATCATACTACGCGCAGACAAGGAAAAAGCCACCGTCGTGATGGATACATCAGATTACAATGACAAAATTAAACAACTTTTGTCGGATGAAAGTACATATAAAAAGGTCAAAACAGACCCAACCACCACTGTTTTAAATAATACAAAAAAGTTAATTAAGAAACACTCCGACGCATTGAATCTTGATGTTAAAAACCTTATTCCATCTTGTGCAAAGCCGCCTAAACTTTATGGTGTTTCAAAGATACACAAGCCCAACGCTCCGCTACGTCCAATTGTAAGTCAAATTGACACACCAACTTATAAATTGGCCCAACTAGTAGCGAAAGTACTCTCAACACTCAGAGGACAAACATCAGCGTTCACAAAGGACTCTTACCATTTTGTTAATGAGATAAAACACCTACAACTCATGGACAATGAAACGATGGTTAGTTTTGACGTACAGTCTCTATTTACCAGCCTACCAGTAGAGGACTGTGTCAAAATAGTATCAAGGAAGCTACTGGACAATAACATGCAAGAAGAATACACTGAACTTTTGAAACACTGCCTTACATCTGGCTATCTATTGTGGAATGATGAATTCTACAAGCAAGTGGATGGAGTGGCCATGGGATCGCCAGTCTCTCCCGTTGTAGCTGACATCTTCATGGAGGCCTTCGAGGAGACTGCCCTAAGAACATCACCTGTGACCCCTCGTTTCTACAAGCGGTATGTAGATGACACTTTCACAATATTACCATCTGATAAAATCTCTGTATTCTTAGAACATCTTAACTCCATAAACCCTAAAATACAATTTACAATGGAACTGGAGTCTAATAATTCTTTAGCTTTCTTAGATGTATTAGCTATGCGTAAACCAGATAACACCCTGAGTCATACAGTGTATCGAAAAAAGACCCATACAGATAGGTACTTGAATGGTGAATCTCACCACCACCCTTCACAGTTAGCTACCGTGGGAAAATCTTTGTTTCAGAGGGCGCGCGGGATCTGTGACGAGCAACACCTGGCCGGAGAACTGCAACATGTCAAGCAAGTTCTGCGAGACAGCAAGCTGCAAGTGCCGCGCCTACGTCACAGGGACCGATTGAAACCAGCCACAGTCGAGCGCGTCCCTGCAGTCTTACCTTACATGAGAGGCGTCACAGACAAGATTGGCTACATTCTAAAGCGAGCTTCAATTAAAACTTACTTCAAGCCGCCAAAGAAAATTAGTCAGTTCTTACCACCTGTCAAGTGCCACATCCCTCTACAAGATGCAGGAGTTTACAAGCTTGATTGTGATTGTGGACTCTCTTACATCGGACAAACAAAGCGATCCATTAGAACCCGGGTCAAAGAACACATAGCTGATGTGAAGCACCGTCGCAATACAACATCTGCTGTCTGCAAACATAGCCAGGACCGCCCAAGCCATTACATTCGCTTTGATAGACCTCAAATCCTGGCGAAAGAAAACCGATATTGCCCTAGAATGATTCGAGAAGCCATAGAAATTAAAAAACATCCTAATTTCAACAGGGAAGATGGCTGGGTACTACCATCGTCATGGGATCCTGTTATTAATATAATAAAATCAAATAATAAATATAAACATAACAGACAGGTAGATGTAGTAAGTTCTTACTGTGTAGATCAAAATGACAGCATATCAGATTAATATTTTTCATTTCTCAATTGTAAAAGAATATAGTAATAGTGTTGCTTAGTAAGTTGTTTTTAAATAATAGCAAACTAAATTAAAATAATTATCCTTAATTAACTTTAACTTTTTAAATTACACATAGAACAATTATATGGCTTAAATAATTAACACTATATTTTATATTTTTCTTTATGGTTATAAATATAATAATGGCAACACTAAATATAGATTACTAATTAATATTTTAAAATTGTAATAATTATAAAAATAATAGCAAAAATTAAATAAATAATATTCCATATTCAATTATAATTAAAATTATAAAAATGTTTAAAGTTAAAAAATATTGTAATGTAATTGGTGCAATTTTCATTTTGTTAATTGTGGGTAGGCTGTCTGTAACAACTATACCTCCAAGACATGTAACACCTCAGTCTTTCCCGTGACCATGGATGCTGTAAAGCATTCGAAACGTCGGGAAACAAAAATGCAAATAAATCCGCGACAAAATCCGAAAAAAAAGTTTTATTTAAAACTTGGAAGATATGTACTCATTTTCTATATAATTATATAAAAATCAAATGCCGTTCGTTAGTCAGGCTAAAATTAAAAAACAACTGGGCCTATTTGTTTTGTTGGGGGTGTGTGGTGGGTTAAGCATAAAATAAAATTAAAGCAAAAAAAAAAAACAGCTGGAAAATCGAAAAGTTCAGAACAGTTTATTTACCGTTAAAACACACATAATAATGTATATAACATTTTCCTATGGAAAAAAATATAGGAGGACTTCACTTACATTTAATTAATCAGAATAATGTTTGACTCAATTAAAGACGAAGTACTCAATAGAACTAAAAAGAACCTTAGATGAGTGAAAACTATATATTATATAGGTATATTAGAAACATCATACACTATTCAATTCTTTCTACTGCAAGTTCAAAAAATAAATTTCTCGGAACTTCCAATGAATAAACAAATAACTTCTCTTTAATGATACAAAGAAAATTCTTTGAAAAAAGCTTAGTCTATATATATAATAAAATTGTAACTGAGCCGAATCTGTACATTAAATATTTTTTGGAAAATCTTATTGAAATAGACATTATTATCGATATAGAGAGCGAATCTATAATTTTTAGAATTTTTGTCTGTCTGTCTGTCTGTCTGTTACCGCATCACGGAAAAACCATGCAGGGATTTTGATAAAATTTGGTATGATAATAGCTGGTTATCCGGGTATATAGGATACTTTTTACCGCGGGAAAATATCTCATTTCTGAGAAAAAATACAAAAACTGTAATGTAAGAGTATACTAATATCTAAAACCTAAGAATTTGGTTTTTGGTCATCTGAACGCGGGCGGAGCCGCGGGCAATGCTAGTTAGATATCATTGGGTTTGTAAATCGTTTAAATGTCACCTATTGAAAGACTTATATTCTTACGTTACTTAGAAAATTTTAAAAACCACCGACGCAAGGCTAAATAAAGAGCCATCAAAGATTCAGGTCTGGTTAAGAGATTACTTCGTCGTATTTTTCTTGCGTCGTCGACCGACAAACTAATGTGAAAGGTTTTATTTTATCGCAACTTACGAATAAATTTTCCAGATTATGGAATGGATTCGGAAATGTTTTTTCTAAAAATTCCTGTAATTTGAAGGAGGTTGGACTTTAAGTGTTTTAGTGCGAGTATTATATAGAGTTAGATCTAGTCTGTGGCTTTTTAATAAGGTTTCAATAGAAAATGAATATACATAATATATAATACTAGCGAGTGTAGCGACTCACTCTTGCCTCGCTCGGGTTCGTCCCTAGGTACTACGTTTTAACGGTTAGTATGGAATAGATAGACTATACGTTATACATAGGTTCGATGAGTTGTTGTGGGTTGTATTATAACGTGTTTTCCCGTGGGAATGAAATAATCTCCCGCGGTAAAAAGTAGTATATGTCACTCTCCAGCCCTCCAACTATCTCCTTATAAAAAAATCATGTCATACCGTCACTCTGTTTCGACGTGAAAGAAGGAAAAACCAACAAACACACTTTCACATTTATAATATTAAAGTATGTATATATGGCAATGTATTATTTTTATACTATGGCCATGACCTTGCCCTCTCCGGCTTTAGTATCTAATTCCCACGGGAAAACACGTTATAATACAACCCAAAAAATATGTATTATCAGAATTTCTTGAAACTAGCTGCTTATTAATGCTCTTCAATAAAATTAATTAAATACGTATTTTAGTACTTTTCGAAATTCATTTTATAAGGGGGTAAAATAGGGGATGAAAGTTTGTATGAAACTACCTTTTTAGATATTTTATGTAGTTTTAGCGCGAGCGAAGTCGCCCGCGGGTATAAATAAAACTAACTATTCTGATTTTTGCGCGGGGTTAGTTACAGACAGTAACTACCCGCAAAATTGTACAATAATTGTTTAAAACATCGTTATCGCCCTAAAATAGTTCGCGAGGCTATCGAAATTAAAAACATCCAAAACAAATCAAATATTCTCATTAATATAAGAAAGCCTGTGAGATATTAAATAACTAAAATAATACAAAATATAATGAAAATTTCATAAGCGTAATATTTCAACATCAATAAAAAGCTAATAATTTTACAACCTTATAATTTTAAAATATAATAATTTATTACCGTCTAATTAATTTCATTAACCGTAAGAACTCTTAAAAATGATTGAAATGAATATTCATTTATTAATTTCTCAATAAACTTAATTAATTACGGATCTTATTACATTTTTTACATTTCTTGTCGAAATGTTGCCAACTTTCGTAATAAGTCAAATCACAGTTGAAGGAAACTTGTATAATTTATCACGATTGAAATGCCGAGTTACTATTGATTTTACCCAGAATACTGTTTAATTAGTGATTTAGAACTATTTTTTCGTTGCAGTGGTAACACTGTGATTGGAAAACCAATATTGAGATGCGCAAAATTCATTTTCAACATGATTACCATTTGCTAATATAGCATAGGAAAACTTCGTGAGGAAAGCAGCACTTCTAATCAGGGCTGGGGGGTGATAGGGAGTCTAAATATACAAAAATATTTTGAGGAAATGAAGGAGTAAAAGTTACAATATACATATAGGTACAATCCTATATTATGCCATTTGCTGTCATTTTGATACTTGTGATTCCAACAACATTCATGCCAGTTTTCATTTTTATATTTATTTTAATGGTTTTACTTTAAATTTTGGAACAAAATACCATCACGTATAATTAATTAAATAATAAACAAATATTCCGCACAAAACGTATGTTTTGACCATCATTGATAGATTTACTTATTACTTATTTTTTCAGTTGATTTGATACAAAATATTATATCAAATTAACTGAAAAAACTCTTAGAGTTCAGACAAACGAATTGATAACAGAAGTATAATAAGGTTTCAGCCGTCAAATGCCTAAAAAATACAAGTAATCAATCTTTTCATCAGTCATCTTCTAACGTACGGTCGTAATTAATACTATATTCACATACTAGCGATAATAGATAGCGGTATGTATATAACTTCCCTATTTGAATCGGATATTATTAAATTTTTCATTGGTTTTAATTTTTTTCGTGGGACACAATTTTTTTTTCTAATATAAAAGTAGCCTAAGTTACTCCTAATTACATCAGCTATCTGCCAGTGAAAGTTCCGTCAAAATCGATCCAGCCATTTCAGAGATTAGCCGGAACAAACAGACAGACAGACAATAATTTAAAAAAAAATTGTTTTGATTAGGTATATGTACCGTGTATACATCCATATTCAATTAGTAAAAGTCTGTTATTTTGACAGTACAAACAGACACTTCAATTTTATTTATCTGTATAGATAAAATATTCACATCGTAAATGGGAAAATAATACGCTATCACGACTCACCAAATCTTTATAAGACTTAAACAATACGTTATAATTAATTCCGGTTTCCAAAGAAAACAACTCAACAAAAATGAAAATATCTGAACAACGTGTGCAATGAACAAAATGTGCGAGCACTACTTTATTTTGCAGGTTGTTTTGCAGGCTGATACACTGTTTTTGTTTAAAATGAATGATTGAATTTGGAAATATTTTTATCACAATAAGTTTATTTTTAGAGTTAAAAGTGACATTTATATAAAAAAATTATAGAAAAGTTTAAAACATAATTGTTGAACATACCTTCAAAGTACATAATATCTTAGGCATTGATCAAAAAAGTACTAGATATAAAATCAGCGACAAAAAATGTCCTCACTAAATGAGCGCTCATTTCAACATTTGAGCGCGCTTTTAATTTAAAAAAAATGTGAAAACATTATATTAGGAAATATACTAAATAATCGATATTCATATTCAATAGCCCCAAGATTTTAGGGACGCACTTGTACTATAATTTCATGAAAGTAGTATGACTTCAATACAAATATATACACAAATCCATCTCAAATAAAACAAAATAAAAATAACAACAAAATATAAAAATGCTCAAAAAAAGGCACGGACCATGAACGAATCAGCCATCGTTCATGGCACGGACGTATGTGTGTTGGTTTTGGACTTACTCAAATAAAATATATATATATATATATATATATATATATATAACATATATATATATATATATATATATATATAGTTTTATAACAGATATTACTGTTTAACTGTAATCAATGAACTAACAATTAAAAGAAATAACAATTATGCCTAAAGCCATGCAGTGATAGTGCCATTAATTAATTTTACATCAATCTTAATTTTGCAATATAGCAAAAAAAATCTATGAAGAATAATCGAACAAATTAAATTTGACGAGGCCGCATAACGCGCTCGTTTTAGATATAAACCTTTATAGTCCCAAACGTTTATTAGATTTATGTCCTCTGATATTTTCAATCCCAAGATACTTAGAAGTCGACAGCTTTATGGTGAAGTGGTTCTGTATAACTATACTAAGCATCACGGGTTCAAATTCTGCTCAGGATAAATATTCGTATTGGGTATATAATTATTTCTAGCGGTTCAATCTTACGTCCGTCGTATGGACTTGTTTTCAAGTTTCAAAATGTATTTTTCACCTTGTCCAGAGGGTAAAATTCGACTGAATGGGTTACATAAATGTTTCTATGCGCCTTACCTCAGGTGCCTTATAAATTGAACACCTTTAGTCTTAATTATTATTTTATACTAGCATTGCCCGGCTCCGCCCGCGTTCAGATGACAAAAAACCAAATTCTTAGGTTTTACATATTACTATACTCTTACAATGCAGTTTTTGTATTTTTCTCAGAAATGAGACATTTTCCCGCGGTAAAAAGTATCCTATATGTTGACCCGGATAACCAGCCATCACTATACCAAATTTCATCAAAATCCCTCCAGTAATTTTTCTGTGATGCGGTAACAGACAGACAGACAGACAGACAGACTGAGAGACAAAAATTCTAAAAAACCATAGATTCGGCCTCCGTATCAACAATAATGTCTATTTCAATAAGATTTTCCAAAAAATATCTAATGTACAGATTCGGCTTAGTTACAACTTCATTATACTCGTATGTATACTCGTAGATTCGCGTCTTACTCTCGCGTTGCTAGCTGACTAGTAGTCTATGTGTTACTCCAGGTCAATATCCTTGTCGTGGTGAGGGGAGAGTATATACTTTATATTATAAACAGGAAAAAAAATTTTGTTTGTTTTTTTGTATCGAATAAGCTCCGAAACTACTGAACCGATTTAGATGTTTGGTTAGAAGATAATTTGAGACTCTGGGAAGGACATAGCTCTGTTTTCATTTCAGAAATTTTCCCTTAAGGAGGTGAAAATCGAGATGAAAGTTTGTATGGGTTAGCAACCTATTGCATTTAACGTCCCACTGCAGAGCACGGGCCTCCCTTCAATACGACGGGGATCAGGCCATAGTCCACCACGCTGGCCAAGTGCGGGTTGGCGGACTTCACATGTCTTTTGAAAACTTGCTAGGTTCTCTCAGACATGCAGGTTTCCTCACGATGTTTTCCTTCACCGTTAAGACAAGTGGTAATCATGTTGGAAATGATTCGCACATGAAAATATCAGAGGTGCGAGACCCGGGATTTGAACTCGCTTCACTCGGTTTCCCAAGCGAGCGCGTTACCTCTGGGCTACCACTGCCTTTTTGCAACCTATTAAATATTGATAATATAATATTTATTTTTATAAGTATAGATATAAACATATTCGTAGGGTTGACAACTGTCAAAAACTTTTAACTACTTTCTAAACTCTGTCTGGCGCAGTGTGAAGAGTAAAGTGGAAAATCACCAGACATATGTATTTTATTCATGAATAAATGCCGAACGTGGCTTCACGCATGTTCTTACATCTCAGAGAAAATTTAAATAACATTTATATTAAAAAGTCCCACTAAGTCGTTTCGAATATAAGCCGGTTTTATAATAATATGAGCTTAATAAAGTAGATTTTGGATTTATTCAAGCAACAATACAAGCGACATATCCTCGTTTTGCTGTAGATGCGTAACAGTGCTTACGTGCTATTCTGTCTTAATCTATTTGTATAGTAAATTTCATCAAAATTTGTCCAGCCGTGCAGGAGTAACAAACATTCACACATACATACTTTGACATCTATAATATAAAAATGAATCGCTGAATGTGTTGCTAAGCGCAAATCTCGAGAGCAGCTGAACCGATTTTGCTAATTCTTTTTTTAGAATATTCCTTGAAGTACGAGAATGGTTCTTACAGAGAGAAAAATTTAAAAAATTGCCTGAAAAAGACTAAAAACAACACTTTTCTATAATCCCATGAAAAAGATTCGTAATAACACTTAAAAATAAATTTGAACTTTAATACCATAAAGTTTAAGTGTTAGTGGAGAGGTTCCGGGATGGTAAAACAATTGAGTGACGTTAGTATCGTATAAATATTAATGTCAATATTTGTCAATAATATTAACAAAAAAAAAAAATTATATGGCTAACGCTGGCTAATAACTATTTATATCTATTTAAAACGTACCTGAGAACCCGAACGAAGTGAGGGTGAGCCGCTAGTTTATAATAATTTGATAATGTTATGAAATATTTCTTTAAAATCAAATTTTCTGATAGCATGATATTTCTTATTACGATGATATCAAACTACAGAATGCCCTACGTGAATATACTGAATAGTGTAAGTATTTATAGTACACAATCCAAGTCAGCTTGGTATGACGGCAACAATGCTAGATGCATTCCTCTGGATGGCTAACCGATAGCTATGAAAGGGCAGCGAGGCAGACACTGATGTTACGAACAAACAATAACGCTCATTATGCACTAAACAGCCTCTGGCTCAATAGCGTTTACAATATACATAGTATTATCACAGTATAAAAATCCATAGACAATTGCCTATTGCTTAAAAAAAACGTGTGTGTATTTATGTACGCACGTAATAAGTTATACTTCTTTGGCGTAACATAACAAAAATAGCTAAATATATCAAGCCGTATGTCACAAATCTCTGTTAGCAGTTAACTTCATCATGTCGCTTTCAGCTAATTTTATCATGTCGTTTTTTGGCTGTCGGTGTGCGCGCGCATCTTCAAAACTTCACTCTACCGCTAATGAAAGTCGTATTAAAATCGGTTAAGCCATTCCAAAGGTTACTCTAGACAAACAGACAGACAGACAAAAATTTAAAAAAAGGTTGTTGAGGTACTGGTATCACATAAATAGCTAAATTGCTATGTGTTAGAGGAAACATTTTTTTGAAATTACAGACAGACACTTCCAATTTTATTTATTTTTACTATAGATTGTACAGATGTACATTTAATTAAATTTACAAGTAGAACAAAATTTATTCCACGCAGAATGTGCAGAATGTTGAAATGTTCAATACAAATATTATATTTTAGTATAGCTAAGGTATGTATGTACATATTATGTGACATTAGGCATCACCTTCATGCAATTGCCAATTTAGATTTAATAACGTATTTAGATTCTCTACGATGTTCTCTTTCATTAAAAATTCTTTCTCTCCCTTCTCCATACCTTTTCTACACACGTACATTTCTCTAACAGGTCAGGCCAATGACCTGTGATTTTTTAATAAAAACTGAGAGTGCGGGATGTTTGTAAATTATGTAAGCTCTGTTTATACGTAGTTTTAGTTAAAATTGTGCACATTCTTTTCGTTTTATTGCGGTCGGGAAAATGTTGAAGTTAGTAGAAGTGGCTCGCTTTTGATAAAGAAAATAACTTCGTGTTATGGCGATTATAAAAATTAGTACCTGCTGTAAAAGAATATTGTGTTTCTTGTTAATTGTAATATTTAATACCACTGGCAGCTAGTATGTATGGCTGTAGATCATGATGTCCTGGGTTCGAATCCCAGCACGAGTCAAAGTAGTAGAACAAGACTGACAATATTATTATAATGTAAAACGGGATATTTATGTATAGCATTTACTTTTTGGATTTCCCGATATTTCGGTACTATTACAAAGCACCATGGTTACGGGTATATGGGTGTCACGTATGTATGTATGTATATTCAGTACCAGCTCTGGTAGGGAAGTTCGCGATATGCACGTGTTTCTAAAAATGCGTACAGTTAGAAATTAGCTAGTTAGCTCCAGTCGTGTACATTTGTTGTCCCACCGGAATATGTATGGGAGTTCTAAAGAAAAGAATTTACAATTGATCAGGAGGACATTAATATATAACAGATCATCTTCTGTATTTCTATAGACATATTAATATGTATGAACATATGAAGGCAGTGGTAACCTAATGGTAAGGGGCTCGCTTGGGACACCAAGTAAAGCGGGTTCAAGACCCGGGTCTCGAACCTCTGATATTTTCATTTGCGAATCATTTCCAACATGATTACCACTTGCTTTACGGTGAAGGAAAACATTGCGAGGAAATCTGCATGTCTGAGAGAACCTAGCATGTTTTCGAAAGACATGTGAAATCCGCCACGCCGCACTTGGCCAGCATGGTGGACTATGGCCTGATCCACCACATATTGAAGGGAGGCCCGTGCTCAGCACTGGCTCAGCAGTGAAAGGGCTGAATACAATTTATCATATATACAAATATCGCCCAAGCCCTAGTTTCTCGAGCGTCCTTTCATAAAATTTGCAAAAAGTTTCTACTAAACTATAACCGTTTCATCTAATAGGCTAAAAATTCACAGCACTCTTATAAAATAATGGAAACAAATGATTCAACCCCTCAATGGGTCACAGTCCATTATGCTAAACAAATGCGGGACGGCTTCACTGTCTTTCGAACTAGTTAAGTTCTCTCAGACATGCAGGATTTCGCACAATATTTTCTTTCACCTTAGCAGTAATCACAAATGAAATAGGCATGTGAAAATATTAGAGAAATGATCAGAAAGTTATAGTTAATGGAAATGCGAAAACACAAAAGGTGCCAACATCTATACCAATGTTCATACTAATCCTACTAATCTATACATATAATAAAATTGTAACTAAGCCGAATCTGTCCATTTAATATTTTTTGGAAAATCTTATTGAAATAGACATTAATATCGATACAGAGGCCGAATCTATAGTTTTTAGAATTTTTGACTGTTTGTCTGTCTGTAACCGCATCACGGAATAACCACTGGAGGAATTTTGATTAAATTTGGTATGACGATAGCTGGTTATCCGGGTCAACATATAGGATACTTTTTATTGCGGGAAAATATCTCATCTCTGAGAAATCTAATACTAAACGTTAAAATGTAAAGAGTTGCTAGTCTAAACTAATATCCGTATTAAAATTATAAATGTGAAAGTTTGTGAGTTGTTGTTTGTTAGTCTTTCACGCCAGAACGGCTGAACGGATCTGGATTAAATTTGACACAGAGATATATTTATCGAAGCAGCATTAATTTTCACTATTATTTTCCATTATTTTATCATGACTTATACAGTGGGCGTTATATGGGAAGTGTTGGTTCAAATGAAAGTCGATGCAATCACAGTTGTATTTCAAATTAACAATAATCACTTTGTACATAGTTAAACAGCACTTCACTACACAGCCATATACCACTTCACTATTACCACGTATAGACAATACGGAACGCAAGACAGTTTCTACTAGTGTTCACTGTGCGACCGACCAAGCGTAACTCAGACGACCCCGGTCGAGTGTCACAACGTAGACTCTGTCGAGCCCAAAAAGGTGGCGCTCGCGTTCCGATTAGTTGTGATTATGACTCGTCTCCGACACGGCCATCCTGCATGCACACGCCCTCGTGTGTTAGCCGTGTGTTAGCCTGCAACCAAATAATCAACGAAAATACTTGCTCGACTCGGTCAATCCTGACCAGATAAATCTTAACTTTGAATCTAAATCATCTTTATTCTAACGAAATTTAGCTTTAACGCTAACACCTTTGTTTTTTTTTTAAACTCCAAGTCACTATTTATCTCTAATCTAACTAATATCGTCAGTCATCCAGAGCCATGTACCAACATCATTCAACACTTTAGCAATCAAACTAATTTTCAAATTTACTAGCACCTCTGTAAACCACTCTTAGGCCACGGCTTTACAAGCCAACCAGCAATTACAATTGCTCCACAATCCAGGTGCATCCACTACGGGATCACCGTATGTATCATCCTCTCGATGACTACACACTATGGTCATAACAGACCCCGACCTCCGCCAGAACTAAACGCACATCACACACCCACGGTCTATAAAGTTTGAGCTTCCTCAAAAGACCGACTTTTACCAGGCTAGGACTACGTAATAGTTACTAGTACGGTCGACACTACTACGGCCGTCAGAATGCTTACATCGGTTTCCATCGACTTCATTAAAACATTTGCTTGGCATGATGATCATTATTTACATCAACCTCTATTGGTACATGACCTACTAGAATTTTTGTGTAAAGAATTTATAGCCGTCATGTTAATAGGAAACCTTCCAATATCTCATGTTCTATCATGATACTAGTTTGTAACGAATAATTAGGCAAACATAAAATTTCAAAAGATTTCAAGAGAATGACCGTTAATCGTTACAAAACAAATTTTACTCTGTGCGTAATATTCTATTTTGATCAATACTAGAAATTGCAAGGACAAAATCGTTAACCACACAATTTGAATGCTAAATGTTATCTTACTAACGACTATTCAGCACCATGATTATAACAAAAGCAATACAGATTACCTCTATGCCATTGAGCATTCGAAGATGGTTGTACAACACATACATCCACGCGTCGTTCCGTTCGTGTTGCACCCATATTGCTGCCGTCCACTTGACTGGCACTACTTATGCACCGGAGCGTGATGTGACCAGGCTTGCCACATTTGAAGCACATCAGAGATTTCACTGCAGGCTGCAATGCCGTTGCTCTCATCGAAGGTCGTTCCACACTGTCATTTACCTTGCTTCTACACTCTGACCGCTTAAGACTCACTTTTCTGCATTTGCGTTTCAAATCTAAGAATGCGTGCAATCCCTGCTGCAGTCGATCTCGCGAAGCAATTTTCGTAGTAAAGGCCAATCGTTGTAATTTCGAATTAAACTGACATAAGTGAGCAAGGACAGTCGCAATTGCTATCTGATTCTTGCTAGCGTCTTTCCAACGATTAGTCAGTGACGTCATCAGGCGATTTGCGTACGTAACGAGTTTCTTTTTTCATTTCGTTTGTCACTGTTAAAATTAATTAGTATACCAGCCAATGTCTCGGTGGAAATAAATCTCGCCTTGAAAATCACCTTGAACTCTTCCTATGTTATTCTCTGGTATACAAATTGTGATAGCCACGTCGACCCTTATCCTTTTAATTCCTTACTGATTGTTAAAATAAGCTAGCCGCCGTATGGAGGGTATTCGACAAAACACAAATCTACAGTCCCAAATCAAGATCTTGCGTCCGTATCCATATTGTCAGGGTCGAACTCGCGTAACTTGACGTTCTTCTTCATCCGAGGCATTTGCATGGCCTCGATAAGAGATCACATACTGACATTTTGTTGTTCAAACATAGCACGTCATTGTTCACTCAGAGTTAGTTCTTTTTGCAATTGAACCAACATTGATCCCGCTTCTGATATCGAAGCAGCATTAATTTTCACTATTATTTTCCATTATTTTATCATGACTTATACAGTGGGCGTTATATGGGAAGTGTTGGTTCAAATGAAAGTCGATGCAATCACAGTTGTATTTCAAATTAACAATAATCACTTTGTACATAGTTAAACAGCACTTCACTACACAGCCATATACCACTTCACTATTACCACGTATAGACAATACGGAACGCAAGACAGTTTCTACTAGTGTTCACTGTGCGACCGACCAAGCGTAACTCAGACGAGCCCGGTCGAGTGTCACAACGTAGACTCTGTCGAGCCCAAAAAGGTGGCGCTCGCGTTCCGATTAGTTGTGATTATGACTCGTCTCCGACATATTATAGTCTGAAATAGCACATAGGTTACTTTTTATACCGTAAAATGTACGTTTCCCGTGGGATAGATTTGTTTTGTCTAGGGACGCACCTAAAGCGACATGAGGATGAGCCGCTAGTTAACAATAATTCAATTAACAAAACGCGAAAGTTTGTATGTGTTTGTTCTTATAACTCCTTCACGCTGAAACGACTAGACGGATTTGGATGAAATTTGGTAAACAGATAGACTGGAGTACCACAAAGGTTACGAGGCACCTAGCGAAGCGAGGGTAGGCCGATAGTACGATGAATATAAATTTAAATTCTAAATATTTTATTCAGTATCAAATTCTTACAATTTTTTACTGAACGTCATGAGTCTACTACCAGTTCGGAAAGAAGAAGCTTCAGACCTGAGAGGAACTAACGAAAGAAAGTCAGCGGGACAATATTATTTCGTTATCTTTTTTGTTAGTTAAATTATAATTTACAATATTAATATAAAGTAGTGTGTATGTAGTAGTATGTACATGTATTAGGTATATAATATGTATAATGTTTTATTATATGTATATATATTTATTTAAGTATTTATATTTGAGTAACTGCACTTTAGCCTACTTTTTAATACTATCTCTCCAACTCACTTAGGTTGACTGGAAGAGATCTCTTCTAGAGATAAGTCCACCTTTGCTAACTAATTTTATTGTTTGTTACTCTCTGTATTTTACATATAAGTGCAATAAAGAATAGTATATATAAAGTTGAAGTAGCCTGGAGGCGATCACTTCATTCCCAAGGCTGCCATCTTCATTAATTGTATAATTTTCTTAATTATTAATTATATAATAGCCTTTAGCACACAAACGTATAAAAAATTAAAGCTATAATATTGTTAAAGTTAATCCAATACACATGGAACAGCTTACTCGTGCTCATGGAAGCAGGTTAATTGAAATGGGTTTGTGATTAAAGTATAATATTCATTGATTAATTGCTATTTGTTAATGTTTCGAATGCCGATGTCGATGATGTAGGCACAAATGTGTATACTTTTTATACTTTTTTTTTGTAAATAAGAACTCCTTTGATAGCCATTTACATGTATATATTACTAGCGACTCACTCTCGCTCCGCTCGGGTTCGTCCCTGGGGTGGGGTCTGGGAGGACCACCCTTATCCTTATCACTTAGGGGTATGAAAAATAGATAGTTGCCGATTTTCAGACCTACTGAATACGCATATAAAATTTGGTAAAAATCGGTAAAGCCGTTTCGGAGGAGTACGGTAACTAACATTGTGACATGGAAATTTTATATATAAGATTGTCCATCATTTGGAAGTTTGAACCTAAGAAGTTTTCCAGGAGTTTTGAAAGTTGGTTATTTTATAGATGTAGATGGGTTCTTTCCGGATTCTGATAAACAAACGCACCACCTCCTCTATCTAACATGGTGGTGTGGAAATGAGTATTTTAGACAAAACGCGTGTTAAGTCGACTTTGCAGCGCTCGTACGCTAAAACTTATATTTAAAATAATATTAAAAACTAATTCCTATAAACTTATGACAAGTATTAAAGTATTTTTTTAATAATTTATAAATGTGGGTCTTAAATATTAATGCTGCAAAACTAACAAAATGTATCTTTATATATATAATTCTTCTGTGAGTGTGTATGTCACTGAACTTCTCTCAAACGACTGGACCGATTTTGATGAAATTTTTTGTGTGTGTTCAAGGGGATCTGGGAATGGTTTAGATTCACAATTTTGTCCGCTGGACAATGTTTTTTTAATTAATTTTTAATTTATTAGTAGTTGTTGATTTTGGAATGTTTTACATTGGATCCGACAGACGGCGCTACCATCGCAGTGTCAAATTTTAAATAATATTCGAATTTTAATTTTAGTCTGTCCCGACAGTTAGCGCTGCGATCAAATTAAAAAAAGTTTTGTTGTCATTGTAGACAGGACAACGTCTGTCGGGTCCGCTAGTGTAAATATATAAAAAAAATGTCAAATTCAAGTTTCCTTTACAATGTAAGTTCTGTTAATTTAATCTTAATATTCAGTATTATGGAATTTAGATTTAAGTGTAGCTACGTTTTCCCAGCCTTTTCAGTTCACTCACGTACTATCCAAGATACTACGGTGCAGTGCCTTGAGGCTTATTTAATTTAAAACTAGTTAAATCACGTTTATAGAAATATAAGAAGGTTTAAATTATCATGTCTCTGTACTTATTAAGTAAAGTTACTTAGTAATATTTAATTTTATTTTGTACGTTCTATGCAGTCTTTATAAATACTATGTAATATTATAAATATAATAAAATAATCCATACTAGGTAATATTATCAATGTGAAAGTTTGTGAGGATGGATGGATGTTTGTTACTCTTTCACGCCAGAACGGCTAAACGGATCTGGATGCAATTTGGCACAGAGATAGTTTATAGTCTGGAATAGCACATAGATAACGTTTTATACCGGAAAAATGTACGGTACCCGTGGGATAGATTTGTTTTTGTCTACGGACGAATCCAAAGCGATGCGATGCGATGATCTTTGACTACGTGAAAAATTGCGATTAAACAATAAGCGTGGTTTTTAAAAGGATAGTTTTTTGCCTTAATTTCAATATTTTAAATGAGAGAATCATTTTTTTAAGATAATTCAGTAGAAAAACGAAAATAAGTGCTACTGTCCGAAACTAACTAACTGTAAATAAAAAAAAATTACAAAAGAAACCCGATTGCGTAAGAACATGTTGATGAAGGAACATAGTATCATGCAGTCGGACATACATACACGTAGTCTAACTACGTAACTCAGATACTTGTATCTATAAAACATGTGTGAAATTGAAAACAGTTTATCATAAAGAGTCGTTAAAGCTAAACCCCAGTGCAACAGCGGCTTGGTCTACGTTATTAGCGCTCCACTCGACCGCGACCGATGCGGCTTTCTGGTACCGTCTGTCTCATTACATTTACAAGTAATTTACATAATATGTACACAAATATATCAATATATTTTTGTATTGCTTATCAAGACAGATTATATATAAATACGTTTTAACGTTTAGTATAGATTTCTCAGAGATAAGATATTTTTCCCGCTATAAAACGTATCCTATAGGTATGTTGAGCCCGATAACCAGCTATCGTCATACCAAAGTTCATCAAAATCTGTCCAGTGGTTTTTTCGTAATGTGTGTCCCAGATAGACAGTCATACAGACAGACACAAAAAATAACTGAAAACTATAGGCCTCTGTATCGAAAATATCCAAAAAATATTTAATGTTCAGATTCCACTCAGAATTTTATTATATGTATAGTTATAGACAGACATCTATATTTTTGTTTCTTAACCCGCTTATAATAATTCCACTTGTAACAATTTTTTTTTTTCAAAATAATAAAAACTCTGTCAAATTTATGTTATTTAAAAAAGGAATCCCTTTTTGACATAAGTAACTTCTGCTTAAATATTTTACCTGTCAGTAAAGATTCTGTTAATATCAGTAAAGCAGTCTATCTAGTAGAAATCCGTTTCAATTTCTGGAATAAAAAACTACTCTTCGTTTTCAGCCAGTAAAATACTAAATTAAATTGATTTAGCCAATTCACACGTCGCGTGGGTATAAATATTTTCAAACCGCCGCGCCGGTGCAAAAATATGGGTGGGTAAAAACTTTAACGTCTGTCTGTGTGTCCGGCTGTTTCTGGCATCGTAGATTCCTTCATATGTATGGGATGGACTGATATAGAGATATTTTTTTATATATAAAACTAGTTTAACTAAGTTGGTTCTTATCTATGTTTTAATGAAAATAAAGCTGTTCAAAAACAACGATATCGTGTGAGTGAATGTGAGGAATTTTATTGAGTAGATAATTAATATTGGAATATATTGTATTTACGTATTTATCCACAAGAGCTTAGGAACGTATTTGTGAAGTCAACGACTTTTCAAATAATATGTAACACCTTGGCTTGATGGATTAGGAGAGTCAGTACATTTTCCAACTCTTTGAAAAAAGTTCATTTGGTCTCATCGTGTTTAGGTTTATTCATCATCAGGTTGATACCTTATGGTCAATTTATAAATTTTATTGTAATTTTATATGAAAAAAATAAATAAATATAAAATAATCTCTTTTAACCGATAAAAAAATGTGGTAGTTCGAAAGCTAAAATGAAGTAGCCATTAATGTTTTACAGAATTTATTGTCTTATAAAAGATATAGATTATAAATATTTTCTTAGTAGGTTTTTAAACACGTCGACCGTGACCGCAATGGCTTAGGCGGGCGTCGCTAATGACGATACGAGATTAAGCCACCGCTGCATGTAATTGTACTATGGAAACCACTTTAAAAGCTAGGGGATTTAAGTACATCCTACTTTATTAGACGGAAAGTCACTTATAAATAATTTCAATTATATATTTTATGAAGAAGAGAACCTAGCAAATTTTCGAAAGACATGTGAAGTCCGCCTGCCCTTGGCTAGAGTGGTGGACTGTGGCCTGATCCTCCTCGTATTGAAGGTAGGTCCGTGCCCAAGAGTGAGACGTTAAAAAGGGCTGAATACCACACGCTCGGGTACAAGCAACGTGTTCAAGGGGCCAAGGCGCAAGATTGAAGTTTTACTTTTTTTTTATATTTTTTCAAGGCTTTAGTTGTTTTTTTTGTTACTAAGCCAAATTAAAAAGAAAATTGTACTCTTGGTTTAAAACTCCGAGCGAAGCTCGGTCGCCCAGTTACTTAACATATGATAGCCAAAGTTTTTTTTCTTTTTGTTTGAAAGCGCTAATGTTTGGTAATATCATATCTTCCATAAAAACAACGCGAGCGAAGCCACAGGCGAAGTATAAATCGTGATAACATAATTTAAGAAATAACGAAACAAAGTATTATTTCCCCTTTTTACTTCAAGAGATAATGAAATACATAAATAAATATGCAAATAAGCGATTCTAGAGAGCGCCATGACTTATTCATGATCGTCCTTTGTGGGGACGTTCTTTGAAGGTTTCTTTCTACGAATTATAAAGATTAAAGTTTTAAACCCCTTAATATTTGATTTGAAATAATAATTGTCATTAAATATTATTTTATTAATTATTAAATTTATTCAATAAATGCTTAATAATATTTTTTAATTGAAAATCAATCTTCAAATATTTATTTAAAAAAAAACTACCACAGTGGTAGTAGTTAAAGAAAATGAGATATGTATGTAGTTGGTACAGATAGCCTATCCCGAAATAGACAAAAAAATATAATGCTTTTGAGACATCTAAAACCTTAGTCTCTCCCGTGACCATCATTGCTGTAAAGCAATCGAAACGTCGGGAACCAAAAATCAAAATAAAAACGCGAAAAAATCCGAAAAATTGTTTTATTTAAAATCTCAAATATTCACGTAAATCTAAGAAAGTAAATTTTTTACATCTTATAGATATTACGTTTCCAACTATGTAAGAATCTGTTTTTATATGTTTAAAAGAAAACTCAACACATTTTGCATTAGCTTTTAAGTGTTTGCTTCGGTCTGATGCACCTTTGTGTGAGCATATCGGAAAATCCTTTAGCATTCATAACAATATTTGCACTTCTTTGAATACGTCACTTCAAACATACGAAGCAACATAAAATACTAAGAAATAATATTTTTTCAACAAATCCCGCGCGTTATTAAACGGTAGAGTATGATGTTTGGTGATTAGTATCGAATTAGAAGAAAAAATAGAAATTGGTATTAATATGACATCTCTCACGACAGATTGGTATATTACTTACTTTGACATTTAAATAAAAAAAATATTCATTACGTAAGGATTTTGTATTGTCTAGATCTTTAGCTACCTTCACCTATAGTATAGTTAGTGTTTTAGTACTGTTGGAATGAGACCATAATCAAGAGTTCTTAAATAAATAATATGATGTATTTTATGGCCATTCCAATAACGTACAAATGTAGGTAATTTGTACTTAAAATATACAACTTAAAAGCTTCATAGTATTATAAATGAGGTTTTGCACTTACCATAGTTATTACAAACGAGATGAACCCTCGTGGTGTCGTGTCTACAATCCCTTAGTTCCCGCAGGAGCCCCCCCTCACTCCTCTGGAAGGCTCGATATGACTGCGCCACGCCATGAACATGTTGTATCTGCGGCGCGGACATCACGTGACCTCTCCCTGCGCGTGCGCCTGCGCCACCCACTACTGCACTTCTGTTCACCCATCTAAGTTAAGACAGAAATCAGATTATCTTTATTTTAATATTATAAAGAGAAAAGATTTTTTGTTTTTTTGTTTTTTTGTACTGAATAAGTTCCGAAACGACTGAATCGATTTGGATGATATTTGATAATAAGATAGTTTGAGACCCTGGAAAAGACAAAGGATAGTTTTTATCCCCGAAATCATTCCTTAAGGGGCTGAAAATGGAGATAAAAGTTTGTATGGGGAAACAACCTAGGGACGAAACCGAGCGAAAGGAGGGTGAGTCTCTAATACTTTATATTTCAGATGATATTAAGTAAAAATAGTTTTATATTGATGTGATAAATTTGATACTCCACTCTTTGGCCACATATATGTATGAGATAATGTAACGTGGAAATAAACATTTGAAGTTATACATATATCTTTCTTATCAACCGACTTCAAAAAGGAGGAGGTTCTCAATACGACTGTTTTTTTTTAATGTTTGTTACCTCAGAACTTCGTCATTTATTAACCAATTTGGACAATTTTTGTTTTGTTTGAAAGGGTATACTTCCAGATTGGTCCCATTTAAATTTCAAAAGAAAATACCACCCCTAAGGGTGGAAAAATTGCTAGTAATGAATTTAACCTACTTCTAATTGTCATATTGACTTGAAACTTTGCAAATGTTTCTATTTCCGTTGATAGTACAGTGGTTCGGTATTGTTGACCTGATCTGATGGTAAGGCCAGAAGGTGGATAGGTGGAGCTCTTCAACGGCTAATAGTAGATACTTTGAATTTGGGCTTATTTTGTTTGATTTGACAAGCCTAACACGTTAGAATTCTTACTTTGCTACTACTATCTACACTAAAAAGGGAAAAATAAAAACTTTTTAACAAAAAAATAAAAACCGACTTCAAAGAAAAGCACTAAAAAGTAAAAAATAACTGATTGGTAGTTTTCATTTACTATACATACCTAATCAAATATTTTCGAAGTCGGTGTGCTTTGGCTAAGTAATTAAAGCCTACCTATTAAATACATACCTAATCAAATATTTTCGAAATCGGTGCCAGCCCATACAAAGCAAAGCACACCGACTTCGAAAATATTTGATTAGGTATGTATAGTAAATGAAAAGTACCAATCAGTTATTTTTTACTTTTTAGTGCTTTTCTTTGAAGTCGGTTTTTATTTTTTTGTTAAAAAGTTTTTATTTAATAACCAGTTTCAAACTGTCATCTTATTAAACCTTTTATACCTATTTGTATGTTACGTAATATCATCGCCAAAAAATGTATGTATTTTTTATGATTCTTTTTTTTTATATTTATATACAGGACATACATAATATGTATGTGTGTATGTATGTTAAGAGGATCAGCCATAGGAATTATAAGAAGAAGTCGATGTAATTTAACAGTTAAAAAGTAATTATGTAAACAAAAATTAAATAGTACTACACCACACAAGTGAAGATGGCTGTTAAAGCTCTTAGAGATACAAATACAATATACTTACGAGTATCCAAGCATTGAACAGAGCTTTGCTGCAGTAGAGTCGTCTAAAGTAGTAATGCAAGCTGGGAACCACGATTGATTGGCCGCGCGATACACCTGCAGTTCTCCACGGCCAACGTCACCGTTGGCTTCACTCAGTCGTACTGTCGGAAATACGGAAATTCAAAAGTTTGGGGGCTTCTAAATATTTTGCCTGCTTACTGTATAATTTATTAAAAATGGAATTACTACAACAATCGCTTTTAGTATAGAATGGGTTTTTCTGTAAATAAGAGAAAATATATGAAGCAATTTCTCATCTCGATGTTCATAACGTAAAGATGGTGGATGAAGGCTACTTGGTGATTGATAAAGTATTACATCTAGAAGAATCTATAACTTACAGCAGTTTCTTTCATCCTGTCCCCATGGACAGTCTATCTTGCCGTCACACAAGTGAGCTTGAGAGATACATCGTTGGTTACCACAATGCACGTCCCCACTTCGTTTGCAAACCCGGCAGTTGAGTTCGTCCGAGCGGTCCGCGCAGTCCACGTGTCCGTCGCATCTCCAGTCGTGTGGTATACAACGGTTCATGTCACATTGGAAGCCCGTTGGACACACTATTAGTAAAAAATGGGAAAATATTTTAACTCGTGACATTAGGGTTCTATTTTGATTTAAGGATGAATTTCTCGAATCATTTGGTACATCACTGCATTGAATTTCACTATCTATCAATCAATACTTAAAACTGGTGAATTTAAGTAAAATTCTGGGGAGAACTTTATAAATGTATGTTCAAATTCACACATGGTACATCTATAGTTAGAGGTGGCGGTGTCATATGAATGACCAGATGTATAAAAGTCCACAAAAGCAATAAGACACCAGACTCGTTGATCCGTATTTCCTTCCGAGGCGTGGAAGTAGCATCACTCTAATTTACTTCTCTGAGAATGTATTTATTATTTTTACAATTCCAATCTATAGAGGTAAGTTATATAAGTGAGAAATATATAAGTACTTAAAGTACAAATTACCTATATTAACATTTACCGAAAAATTACTAAGCAAACTTTATAGGGAACGTAAAAAGGCATATTAGCTTAATTTCTAACAAATGGAACTTACTTGGCTTGGCAGCTCTGAAGCGTGCTTCCTTCACTTCACGGTTTCCGAGACAGACATCAGTGTCGGTGGACTCGGGGAAAATTTCACATTGCAAGTAATCCGGCATCGACAGACCGAATACCTCCAAGAAGAAACCGCAGCGTCTCATTGTTTCTATGAAATATATATTATTTAGGACTGATATTCGAATCATCAGAAATTTATGTGTCTGGCATGAAACTAATATTTTAATAGCTTTTAACATATACTAAATAGCCTATAATATTAAAAATAACTCTTAATTTTTTTATAATTCCACTGAATTTAGCTATAATATAGATTTAATATAGATGTGTATACGAATGTGAAAAAAAAACTAAGTAGTAAGTATATTTATAATAATAACGATGTTAAGTCTTACAAATAAAGTAAGAAAATCTGCTATTATCTAGCCCAGTTATTATTATTATGTTTGTGTGGTTAAATTGATTTTCTCCTGGTGGCAAAAGTTTAAAACCGACTTGAAAAGCTTCGACAATATCTCAAAAGTCAAACGATAAGTATTACAATCTTGAACAGCCATTATACTTTTCAATGCTATTTTTATTGAAATCTTAAAACAACTCGCATGAAACTTGATTTTTATTAGTCTTTGTAGCTTTTACGTAAAAAAGTGAGTCAGAGTAATTAAAGTGTTTATAGGAGTCAACTTAAATTAACTAATAAATAGTTATTTATAAATAAATAAATAAATATTAATATGTTGGGACGTTAACACACAGCACCATCTAGTTCTATAGTGAGCTACGAGGCTTGTGTTATGAATACCAGATAGTTGATACACTACACATATATAGCTTTAAATACATACATATTATAAATATAAACACCCATGACTGGAATACAAATATTCTTGCCCATCACACAAATGAATGCCCCCAGCGGGACTCGAACCCGCGACCGTCGGCACAGAAAATAGGCTCGCTAGAAACTAAGCCAAACGTGTCGTCAATTTATTTTATTATTTATTATAATTTTAAATTTCCAACACAAATATTTTTAGAAGTATTTTAATATAATTCTTCAACTACCTTCAATCCTCTTCAGTTATCGAACAATAAGTAATTATATAAAATTTCTATTTAAATTCTATTGAAATCAAGGTACAATTTACTTAAAACTTTGTATAATCATACTATAGGGAAGTAGGTAATATTAATATGTTTATAGTAAAATTACTAAATGCTTACCCTGGCATAGACTTCTGCAGGGTCTCACCATGTGGCCCAGTGGACCACACTTGGGTACAAATAATGAACATAGGAACAAAGCTGTCAACTCGTAGCAGCGAACGTCTACGACAGCATCGTAGATCTCTAAATCCTGTTGACAACATTTTTAAGTTTTACAATGAGACATTCATCTCTATTATTAATTATATGTAGAATCAGTAGCAGTCATTGGTAATAGGCATGTCTAATGAAGCGGATTTGAACACAGATCCCTTGCCTCAATGATTTTCATGTACTTATCATTCGAACCACGATAACTCCTAACTTAGCCTTCCCTTCGAATTTCGATTTGAATCGACTGAATCTGTCATTGAATTAAAAAATGATATATGCTGAGCTTAAATACGGCTAAAATATAATAATAATAAAAATATAACACATTATGGCATTTCTTGTTAACTATAACGGGTTGTGATAAATAATCACGAGTGCAACGATACAACGACGTTTTATGGACGACTCTTTCGCATACTAAAAGCTTACCGTCTTTATATTTAACACATATAATAATATTATTAATATTCATTTCTGGCTCTGCAAATTAATTTGCAGAACACAGGCTACTGGTGCCATCGTAACGTGATGTAATATAGCCGTATCTTACACGTAATATATCACAGAACGGGAAATTAATTTACGTAATGAGGCAAGGAACGGATTGTGTTAACGGGATGGTATCCGGTTAACGATTGTTGTTTGCATTTGTTCAATAACAATATATTCAGTGTCTATAATATATTTAGTAAGGTTTTCAGTATAAAATAAATTCATAGTGTTTAGTTTATAATGTTGGTGGTAGACATGACGTTTAGAACGTATTAAAAGTGCTTATGATAGAGCTACCTAGCAATATCAGACGTATAAATATGTATGTGCAATACAAAAGTATTAATTGTAATAAAGTTTGTGTATTATTGTAATTAAGTTTGTGTATTAGCGGACCCAGTAGGCAGCTGGGGTAGTCCTGTCATAAACCTCGTTTGACCGGTAACGGAGTATGGCTAAGAACCATCCAGTTAACCCTGGGTAATCCAAGCTTGGACTTATCAGTACACATAAAATATTATCAAAATTGGTCAAGCTATTTAGGAGAAGAAGAATTACGAACACACGCACACCGGATTTTTATATATAAAGTAAAGAAATCATGTGCTGTACCGTTATCAAAATTAAATGAAATCGAAAATAAAGTTTGTAACTTAGCATTGAGATAATGTTTAAAAAAGAAATCAAATCCGCATATATTTTAATTTAAAATTTCTACAATATTAAGTTACAATGCTTTTCCTTGTAGATGTCGATTGATTAATATAGAGCTTTTTAACATATAAGCTTCCATAAGCTTTAATTTTTTTTAAAGTTAGTTGTAATTATTTGGTTTTTAAAATAACAGAATTGAGAATACGTATGTTTTTGTATTTCGGAGAAATTCAGATACCCTATCTCTCTACCTTACAAAACACTGCCGCACTGTACAAAGTCGCCATTTCAACCTGTCTAGTTAGTCGCTTAGTTCTTTCAAACTTTCATTCAGCAATAAATTGAGTTGTACTTTTTCCATCATTTGGAGAATTACTTCTGGAAGTTTTGTATATTTATGTTATTTTGACCTACACATATTAGAAATAATAATCAAATTAGAGTCGAATTTGTACCAGAAGGGTTCCGGACCATCGTACATGTACTTTTTATTAATATGACTTTAATTCTATACATATAATAATGTAATATATTACCTTTGATGATCGATTAGGAACGCTAAAAATATGTTTCTTGTATTTTTATTAATTTTTATTATTTGTTGTTATAGCAGCAATAGAAATACATACTATGTGAAAATTTCAACTTTGTAACTATTACGGTTCATGAGTTACAACCCTCTGACAGACGGACGGACGGACAGCGGAGGCATAGTAAACCCCTAAAAAGTAGTTATGGTCTTATTCAAGTGCAGAATCACTATTATATTTAATTAAAATAAAACACAATACTATATACAACAAAATAATTAATCAAACAGAAAATGTCCTATAGAGAACAATTGTCGTCTCCAACTTCATTAAGCAAATTAATTTCCTATGACATGAGTACAAATAAGCCTTTGTTACTGCGAACGTTAGCATCGAGATGCGATCGTCTTTGTGCCTCGACACTGACATATACGAGTACAACCGTAGCACCTTAATTATCGCAATATTGAAAACTTACACGCCATTAAGTTCGAATCGTTACGCTTTTTATGAGTTTTCCGATTGATGTAAAGCTCATAGTTCAAATGATTTTATTCATTACCATTCAAACTTTTTCGTTACGTGACGCTGTGTACGTGATGGTAATTTATTTGCGTGTCACTATGGGGAATATATGGACAAATATAAAAATATAAATAATATTCCTTATATTTTGGTAATAATGATAATAATTTTTTTTTTGCAAAAGTATTGCTCGTAAATAAATTTAATATGTGGCTGTGATTTAAAAATAAATATAAAAATACAAATATCAATACAGTTTATAATTGGTCAAGTAGCTAGCCATGTACAGCTGTCAATCGTGCGGATTTCCGGGTCCAATATATTATTACTGAAGTTTTCTGTCAAAATTATTAGTAGCATACAATAAAAGATGCTCTTTGAATCATCTTAGAACATTTTCATTTTTTTATTTGTAAATCTTTACTGGCTACCTATAATGGCTCATCGGCCTTTCAAACAGACAGAGAGGCAAATGAACGTAAACCGTAGGCTTTCTAATAGTAATAGCACAGTATACGTAAAGTTGAAGTAAACCAATATTTTTGCCTTATCAATAGATTGAAAAATAACTTGAAAAATTACAAAGTTTTACAATTACTTAATTAATCATTAGCAGACATAAGTACGAGTATAATACGCAGTGTACGCACTTGCCTAGGAATCCTAATGAAGCGGGTTCAAATCCCGAGTCTCGCACGTCTGGTAGTCTTATTTGGAGTTCATTTTCAATATGTTTACCACTTGCCTTACGCTAAAGGAAAATATTATGAGAAAGCCTGCATGTCTGAGAGAATCTAGCAAGTTTTTGAAAGACATGTAAAATCCTCCAACCCGCACTTGGCTAACGTGGTGGACTATGGCTTGAACCCTCCCCCCCAACGTGCGTTCACCTTGTCGTGGTGGGGGGGCTCAGTAGTGCCCGGCAATCCAACCGGGCGCGAAGCTAAGAAACGCACAGGGAGGTTGCCCACTTCGGTGGGCGGTGGGAGGTGGCCCTTTTTGGAGGGCGGTGTACCATGGCGGTTGCTCCTGGTACTTCTCTGATAGCAGAGTGGACTTTGGAGCAACCCCATGGTCGTTGTGGTCTGCCTCGGCAGACCTGCCGTCGGGGCGTCGTAGTTGAATGCGTAAGCGATCCTGCGACGCCCCATTAAGACGGGGGAAGGCTTTGTTGGGTTTTAGTGGGTAGTACTGGCTGTATTACGCCAGTGAGTCCCACACGTCGTGCGTAAATGCATTTCCCAACGTTAAAAAAAAAAATGGCTTGAACCCTACCCTTGACCCGTTTTGAAAGGAAGCTCATGCCCAGCAGTGGGACGTTAAAATGTGCTGAATACATTACATACGTATACAACCATAAGAATATCTTATCTATATCTATACATATAATAAAACTGTAGAGGTCGAATGTCTGTACATAGAAAAAATGCTAAAAATCGAATCAGGGGATGTAAGAAGGGAAATAAAACAAATCCAGTTTTTTTTTAATTTTTTGTTTCTCTGTCTGTCTGTTTGTCTCTTAGTATGGGCTAATCTCAGAAACTGTTGAACCGATTTAAATGAAATTTTGCATGGTGATACCTTATATCCCCGGTCAAAACTTTAGATACTTTTCATCCCGGAAAATTAAAGAGTTCCCGTAGGATAAAAATCTATAGTAACTTATTCAGATGAGTACATTAAAACTACTGATTGGATTTTAATGAAACTTTACAATAATATAGTTCATACATCAGAATAACAAATAAGCTACTTTTTATCCTGGAAAAATATACGGTTCCCATGGGATAGATGTGTTTTTGTTTGTTTAGAGGCGAACCCGAGCGAAGCGAGGGTGAACCGCTAGTTAATTAATAAATTAAGATATAATACATAGAAATTGATAGAAAATGCAGCGTCTCCGGCAAATCAATTAGGCAGTAGTCAACAAATATAATCCCACAACGCGATGTGAGGTCACGATCTCTGTCTAACGACGCCATTAGATATAATTGTTTTAGGTTCATTAGTTGTGTTTTGTGTAAAATTATATGTAAATTTATCATAATTTAAAGTATAATTTTAATAAACTTATACATATGAATATTAATGTATTAAAACCTTAATCTAGAATTTTGATCGACTTTATAAAAGAAATATTCAATTTAATCCATTCTTAGATTAAGGCGAATATTTGATTATTTTTTTTTATGTGACCGTGACCATGATTACTGTAAAGCATTCGAAACTTGGGGAACCAATAATCCAAATAAATTCGCAAAAGAAATCGAAAAGCTATTTTTTTTAATATTCAATTTAAGTTCATTTTTTTCTTTTTAAGTGTATGTTTCATGATTTTTTTTAAATAAGATACATTCTAATTCTCGCTTTTATTTGAAAAAAAAAAAAAAAACATAAGACAAATTAGTTAAATCTTCTCAGAGCTTTAAAGTTCTCCTTTCGAACTGGTAATCTGTAAGTCACTGTGAGTAAGAAACTCTTTCATATTTTATTTTACTTTATCTTTATTGTATTTATGAAAATGATATGTGAAAATCTATTTTTACGTGATAATATTGTGATAGTGATAATAAATTACCATGACGTGTCTTTCGCGTTTTGACAATTCATCAATATGTTACGTTCAACATGAAATATTTTATAATATTTATCATTTACTAGCATTGCCCGCGGTTCCACCCGCGTTCAGATGACAAAAAACCAAAGTCTTAGGTTTTACATATTAGTATACTCTTACATTGCAGTTTTTGTATTTTTTATCAAAAATGAGATATTTTTCCGCGGTAAAAAGTATTCTATATGTTGACCCGGATAACCAGCTATTATTATACCAAATTTCATTAAAATCTGTCCAGTGGTTTTGTCGTGATGCGGTAACAGACAGACAACAGACAAAAATTCTAAAAACTATAGATTTGGACTCTGTATCGATAATAATGTCTATTTTAATTAGATTTTCCAAAAAATATTTAATGTACAGATTCGACTTAGTTACAATTTTATTATATGTATAGATGTACTCCCTAGGTATATTTTGTATAGGTAAAAATAGTTATTGTGCCTTAGGAGATACACACATGCTGTCGTGGTTATTTTCATCATTTGAATTTTGCGTAATTTTAAATATTTTGAATTTTCGTGCTGGAACCCTAAATATGTCCGGAGTAAAATATATCCTATATGTAGCCCTACAAACTCCCCTAGTCGTGCATCCAGTTAATTTATATCATCATAATAAATATAAGTTTGAATTGAAGTTTTATATTTAATATAGGTATATATGTTAGTTTTAAGGTATACATGTTATGGGCCTCTGTTTCCATATTTAACATCCTTTTGTGAATATTGCCTGAAATAAATGATTAATAAAGAAAATAAGCAAAGCTGCGGGCAAAATTTCGTATAAAATGAATGCAATGCACGAAGCCGATAAAGCACTGAATATATTTTTAAACTCTTACAATTTATTTTGCAAATTGCAGTTTATTTAAGTTTGTGAACGCGGTGAACGTGAAAACACCGAAACGTGTTTCATGAATCTCCCTGAGTATTAACACCTGCTCCATTTCACTATGTCCATATACTACCAAATAGTGCTCTTTACAGAACGTTACAAGTTTTCCTAAAAACATGTTATTAATTAATGAACATAAATAAAAATAATAGGTTTTAGAAGAACCTCTATACAAATAAATAAACCTGAAGTTTCTAATGTCACAATAACAGCTTCTTACTAAATACATATGGAAATGGAAATATACGGTACTTAAAAGGAAAAATTAAATTTAAAAAATTTTGCGTGTCTGGTTGCCTATGTTTGTTCTGGCTGAAACGGCTGGTCTGATTTTGACGGGATTTTCACTTACAGATAGCTGATATTATAAGGTGTAACTTAGGCTACTTTATTTTTTTTTAATTAGACTGCTGAGCAAAAAATAAAATTCATGAAATTGTGAATAAAATCTGTTGTAATAATTGTAACCGAAAGAACCCGAGCGAAGTGAAGGTAAGTTACTAGTATATTAATATGTCTTTAGATAATTTTTGTAATAGTGTCGTATTCAAGTAGGTAAAAGTAGTAGATAATTCAAAAGTGCTTGTAATAAGTCTAATATGAATAAAGTTTATTTCATTTCAGTAAAAACACTTTCTGTCCCATAAATTGTATCTATGGAAAAACTAAAGTCGATCTGTTATCCCATTATTCCATGAAAGATGGGCATCGGACCGACAAACAAACATGTAGAGTGTCAAAATAATAGTAAAAACTATTAAGTTTGAATAATATAATAAAGAGGTAATAAAAATGCTTAAAATTTTAAATATCTAGTGACCCATTAACGTCCCGAGATGCCTTTTGTATTAATAACATTACTAAAAGGGGATCTAAGGGATGACATTCTTCAAATTAATTTAAAATATCGTCATACCGGAAGCTTATTTTAGCAAAATTCTTATAAATTATATTTTCGTACTATTTTCACACATAAGTAAAAACCGTATGAAAATCGGTAGAATAGTTTCTAAAGTTTTTCTGAGTTCGAAGAAACACATATTCAGCGCGATACGTGACTTGAATTTATAATATCTAATGTATAAAATTCTCGTGTCACAGTGTTTGTAACAAAACTCCTGCAAAACGGCTCGACCGATCCTTATTAAATTTTGTGTGTATATTCAGTAGGTCTGAGAATAGGACGTAAACTATTTTTGATACCCCAAAGTGATAAGGGTGGTCCACCCTATGGGACGAACCCGAGCGGAGCGAGGGTGAGTCGCTAATTATGTAGTAAGATTTTGTCAAAAATTACTTAAAAAACCGAAAATTTTGCCAAATCTTACCTGCTGGGCATCCCTTTGTCCGAAATGTCCAATGTAGTTCGGAAACACAGTAAAGTTATATGAGATGCGGTGTTGCTGGCAGAAGGTGACAATAACCGGTAGACACACGCCTGGTGCTGGGTTCCTAGCGCCGGGAGGCTCAGTTGGAACTGGCCATGTTACTACAGCTGATCGATTCACCACTTGTGACACGTACTGTGAACAAAAATCAAATTCAAAGTCGTTAATTTATCTGTAATTTATAAAAACATTTACTTAGCAACTCTTGCACCAAAATTCTTAAGTATTTACAACAAATAAACAAACAGTATGAGTGTATTGCATACATTTGCAGCAAATATGCTATTTAAGATACTCAAATCAAATAAAGTATTTGATGTAAGTGGGTATTATCGTTCCTTAAAATCTCTACAAACCGTTTGAAAAATGCCTTATTTCTGAAAAAAACTCAAGAAGACTTATAACAACCTGTTTATATTATGGAGTACACAAAAGGTTTCTTGGATTTAAAAACGTGACGCTGGGTTCTTTTTAAAAGAGTCTACCAACGAATTAACTCAAAAAGTAAGCTTAAAACGTCCTATTAGTCGATTATTTTAGAAAAATGTATGGTTCTTTTAGGATATTTATAAAATAAATAATAGATAAATATGTTGCGACATTAACACGCAGCGGGACTCGAGCCCGCGATTGCTGGCAAGTAGGGTAGCACTACAAACTGAGACAAACGTGTCGTCAAAATATTTATAGGGTACAAACTTTAAATAATAGGCACAATCTTAGAGAAACAGGTTTATTGAAGTTATTAGCAGAGGAAAAGCTGTGACGCAAATCTAGTTTGTCACGAACGGATTCCTAAGACAAAGTCATTAACGAGGCAAACAATAAAGATATGGAATGAATGGCACACCAATTTCCACCGCATTGTCTTAACGGGTATTAATAGTACCAACTTTAATGCATAGAATTGCAGGAATTATCGAACTCGGAATGGTATTGATAACTTTGCTATATACAATTACTAGCGGAACCCACGACTTCGCTCGCGCTGAAACAACAAAAAATACTCTAAAAAGGTAGGTATCACACAACGTGGTAAAAAGTAACCTATGTCACTCTCCAGCTCTCCAACTATCATTATACAAAAAACCACGCCAATCCTGAAGAATTTTGACTCTGTTTTGATGTGAAAGAAGAACAAACAAACAAACACACTTTCATATTCATAATATTAGTATAAATACGAGTAATATGGCATCTTAAATTTTAATTGTTAAATTATGTACCAAGGAATACATATATAGTTAATTATTTCGTTCTAGTATGATATTTAAGTTGTTTTATTGTTAACTATGTGGGAACTTTTAATATTTTGGGGTAATAGTCGCTGTCTGCGACTGTCTGTTTCTCCGTGTACTTTTTCTAAATGGATTTTGATACAATTTTGACTGATAGAAAAAGCGATAAACGAGGAAGGTTTGAGTATATAATTTATAAATATTTTGTACAAAATGACTGTAAATGGTGTTTTGTCAAAAAATCGGTTTTCATATGACTATGAGCTCATATTAAACTAGTTTTTAGCTTCTTTCTAACGCTTTCTAAACCTTCAGATCAAAATAATGTGAAATGAAAATTGTACACAAAAAAGGGTTAAAAGACAAGTCTGCAAAAGTATATATCTACATCCTAAGATACGTTCATAATAACTATTTTTATCTAAATAAAACGTACATAGAGACGCAAGCGAAAGTCGCTAGTACAATATAAATCAAATTGTAAAACTCATGCCGATTACTTGCTGTGCCAGCAAACCTGACCCTACTTGCAGTGCCAGCGGTCGCAGGTTTGAGTCCCGCTGGGGACATTCATTTGTGCCATGAGCACGAATGTTTGTACTGCAGTCATGGGTGTTTATATTTATAATATGTATGTATTTAAAGTTCTATATGTGTAGTGTATCAACTATCTGGTATCCATAACACAAGCCTCGTAGCTTACCATGGAATTAGATGGTGCTGTGTGTTAATGTCCCAACATATTTATTTATTTATCAAGTATCAATAATCACTTTAGTCACAACAAACTGAGCCAAACGTGTCGTAAAAGTCTATATAAATAAGATTTTTTTATGATTAAGTTTATCTCGACACCGACGTCTAAAAGTAGTCTTGAAAGAGTACAACATACGTATTAGAATGGGAGTAACAAATGCTACTTTTTACGTTAGGAAAATATTTGGTTTCCGCAACGAAATTTATAATAACATACGATACGTTTATATTTTTATTTTCTACGAGTAATTATAACTTTGCTAACATTTCGGATACAATTTCGGAGACTCAAAGGATCTCCGAGTGTAGAGGATGGATGTTTAAGGAAAAAAAAAAGCGTACAAAAAGTTCTGTATATGTTTATAATAACAAAACTCGCTATGTGGGTGTTTTATGTATATGTAATACTATAGTATATGTAAGTTAACAAGAGTTTTGCTTTGCTCTATTTCCTTTCATTTGATAGTAAAGACTGTAAAATCTTAATTGGCTGCTTCGGTCCTTCTCCTATTGATAGAGCCTGCTATTTTGAAAATAATCTTTTGATAAAAGTTTCAAGGTACTTTTGATCAAGAGAGTGAGTGAGAATTTGTATTGGATACTAGCGGCTTACGCTTGCTTCGCTCGCGTTTTAAATATAAATATTTATTGTGAGTGTTCCTTAGGAGACTCATGCCTTGTAGGCCTTTTTAAGTTAAATCTTAACTTGTTTAGCCAGCGTTAGCCGTGTAAATTTCTAAGGATGCCTCGAAACAGTTATTGTGTTTTACCATGGGAATGAAAGATTTTCCAGTAGTAAAAGATATCCTAAATTTACCTGAGTAACCGGTAAATTACCTGAGTAACCTGTCAGGTACTTTTTGCGTAAAACGCGCACACACGAACAGACATACAGAAAAGCAGTCAATTTTTATAATAAATATTGTTTTGTGGTTTATATTCTGTACACAATATGTTACAATCATCGTTTTTAAAAAATATTTCATGTACAGATTTCGCTAAGTTACTGTTTTATTATATATATATATATATATATATATATATATATATATAGATATATATATATATATATAGATATTGATAGATAGCTTATATTATGAGCTAAAACATAATACATAGTATTTTTATCAATGCACCTACCACGCAAATGGAGCCCTAAGAAAATATAGGACGGATAGATAATAAAACGTTTAACAAGGATTCATAAAGAGCAAGAGAGAGAGAGAGAAAGAGAGATTAATATTGACGTGTTACGTTATATTAATATTAGGTTGAAAATTTACATTTTACTAACATTCCCCGGATGAGATTGCGTCCAAAAATGTGTGACACGCCGTAATCAAAGTCACCTTTGTCCGCTAAAATACACAGAAAATTCATATTTTATGGTAATTTTGAAATACCTTATATTAAATGATGAATATTTTACGTAATTTTCTTTGTATAAAGTAGTGTAAGATAAGTTATAGTATAATTAAAATATAGAATTCTGGGAGATATCTCTCTTTCTCTCTTTATAATGCTCCGCTACTGGTTACTGCTACTGTTAAAATTGCGATGGGGTTCAGACAGAAAGAAGGCAAGTAATAATGTTAATCCCTCCACGTCCGCGGACACGCCGGCGTTACAGTTAACACACACACAATAGATTTCTTAGAAATTTAATTAATTTCTTAGGTATTTCCTGGAGATGTAAAATGTTTCGCACATAAAAATTTTGCTATCCGAAATCTCGGAGCTATGTACATTTATTTTAATTTTTTTTCTACTAATATTATAAATTTGAAAATTTGTGAGGATGGAGTGATGGATGTTTGTTACTATTTCGTGTAAAAACTACTGAACGGATTTTGATGAAACTTTACAGTCATATAGCTTATACATCAGAGTAACACACCTATACCTATATTGTGTATATATTTATTGCAGTTGTATGTATGGTACCTTTGGACTCAAAACGACTGGAGCGATTTTAATGAAATTTTCAAGCAATCTTCAGAATTTCAAACCTAGCGGGGATACTGTGAAGTTTGGGTGCGATCGGATCAACAGACATTTTTTTGGCCTTTTGGTACGTAAACGTACGAGTCGCTAGTAGGCTATGGTTTTTAAACATATAGTAATACTTAATCGAATAAAACGTGCGAAGCCGCGAGAAAACACTAATTACAGTAATACAACAAATTTAGGTGTTCTTTAAATTAAACTAACAAAAATCTATGAAACATAATCACCGGAAATAGCTTAAATAACAGAATCCCTTTAACTAACAATTATTATTTATAAAAACATTAACAAAGAAAATAAAACAATTGTTAAACCTTTGTTATGACGAACTAACCACAAAAATACAGAAAGAGTCGTGCCTAATTTCCACTCTCAAAACATTCGTCAAAGCCGTTGAGAATAACAGACTATTAGTAGCTTTCCTTTGTGAAACTTGTCCAAGCAAACAACAACAGGTAAAACATTTAAATTACAACCAACAAATTGAATCAGTGAGCTTTAAACGTGAACTTTTTAAGTTCTTAAATAAAAGCTCAGTCCAAATGAGTCAGATTTGTCAAAGAGATTTTGTTTACCGTCACCTCATCCAATTTTATATTCTATAAATTTGCTTTTTTTAATTTGTAACGTCTAGGAGTTAAAATAATAAAAAAAAGGTTTTTAGTAATGTTTTCGAAATAACATATTATGCAATGTTTTAAGACATATGAAATTATTACGGATTGACTGTTCTTTGGACTTTAATAGGTACAACAGGTAAGAAACGATTTTAAAATGTCCTTTGAATTTCAAATTGTATAATTTTAAACTACGTGTCTAAACTATATTTTCCTAAAAAAACACGTAGAGTAAAAAACTAATCAAATGAGCATCTTTAAAAAAAGGTTTTGAAGTGTTCCACTATTTGCTAGCTCTATAGAATAATAAAATTATAGTATTGCCATCATATTAAAATTATCGGATTTCACATGCTTTATAAAATTTCAAACTTCGATGTGTGGAGGAAGAGAGCCAAAATCGAAATTCATGATTTTACCACGTGACTTAAGAAAAATAATCAGTTTTTTGTTACTTCAGGGTAGATTAAGTATATATCTATATTAGAAATAATGACCAATGCATATCGTAGTAGCATACAAACATCCCTCCCTAATTATTATTGTTACATAACTAACAAAAGCTTATTCTACAAGGAATGCTTTTTGTAACCAGCATCGCAACTCGAAGTAGACCCTAGCGAGTACTCTTTCAAAGGCGACACTCCGAAATAATTATTTCAATATTATTCGGCTTTATGCTACTCAAATTAAAAACTTATTGTTCTCCATAGCTGTAGAAAAAACGTGAAACAAGAATGATGGGCGCACGTTTAAACCTTACTTGGCTTCTATTTTTTACCTGTTTTTATACCTTTGTAAATTGTGATTATAGCGGCTTCAAAACAACAATTCACTCATTTTGTTTGGGAAATATTGAATAAAGAAATGTTAATTAACTAATTATGTACATGTAATTAAATTATATGTGAACTCGTTGTCATGAATTTATTATTTGACTAGTGACTTACTCTCGCTTCGCTCGTGTTCGTATATACATATATGTACAATATACATACATAGGTATAGAAAAGTAGGTAAGTATTATAAAAAATATCATCCCTTATAATAAATATATATCGCTTACTTGAGAAATTATTGATTCCTATTCAATTTTCCACCCCCCTTTTCACTCCCTTATATATGATATATTTTCCGGGATGAAAACCCTCCTATGTCATTCCCAAAGTCTTAAGCTATTTCCATACCAAATTCTATATTATAAATCGGTTCAGCGGATTAAGTGAAAAGGTGACGGACAGACAGACAGACAGACAGACAGTTACTTTCGAATTTAATATTAGTATGGATATATAAAGCTGGCTGGCTTTTTTGTGGTGCTGGTATATCATCATCGGCTTGGGCTGGACGTTGATAAGTTAGTCAGTGAGTCGAGACATTGCCTATAAAGGTATACTCGTATAAAAAAAAATAGTTAATGCGAGTGTACACTTAGGAGTTAGACATACACTATTGCAGATCTTTCTACAGACCTTTACGTTTTAGCATTTTTCGAAATTCATCATAGAAGGGGGTAAAATAGGGGATGAAATTTAATATAAAACTACCTTAGAGAACTAGTTTTAGTGCAAGCGAAGCCGCGAGTTCTTCTAGTATATATTAGATAAAACTAAACATAAATACTATTGTTTTATGGGATTTTTGTAAGAAAGAACATTTTCAAAGCTACATTAATATCCTCATAGCCGTTCTTGAACACTAACATAATATATATGTACTAGCTGACCCGACAGACGTTGTCCTGTCTACACGTCTTTAATTTGAAAATTTCAAACTTTTTTTAATAAGCTAAAACATTCTGGACCAAATTATACGAAAGTATTATCAAATTATAATAATAAAATTATAATTAATAATATTGTTCTAAATAATAAATATTCAACAAAAGGGTCATTAAAGCAAAGTTTATAAAACAAATAATCTTTTCGCCAACTTTCCGAACAAAAACAACTTTGTTCGTTAGAGTTCTTGAGGTGCTGGTATTTAATTAGTATTAGGCCGTAATTGTTTCCATTATATTGAGTTTTTGTTAATGAATGAGGTGAGAAATGTCCTAAGAGCTTGAACAATATATTTAGAATTGACATAAACCGTTCTTAGGTGTACTTTCTTATTCGACATTATATATATATATATATATATATATATATATATATATATATATATATATATATATATATATATATATTCCTATTTGCATCTGAAAAGATAGCTTTATCTCAAAGTTGGCATATGCATTGAAAAATAAAGTTACTTAGAAGAAATATTATTTTATCTTTGTTAAAACACTAGCGACTTACCCTCGCTTCGCTCGGGTTCGACCCTAGATTGATTACCCATACAAACTTGCATCCCCATTTTCACCCCTTTTAGGGATGATTTCCGGGATAAAAAGTATCCTATGTTCTTTCCAGGGACTCAAACTATCTTCTAACCAAATTTCATCTAAATCGGTTCAATAGATCCAGAGATTACCCCCTACAACGTTAAGAACTCACAAACTCACAGTTCACAAACTTTACCTCTTTATAATATTAGTATAGATCACGCTATAAACTTTACCAACATACTAACGTATCATATATTATACAAGTAGCATATCTAGGGACGAACCCAAACGGAGCGAGGGTGAGTCACTGGTCTATATTACTATAATTTTAACTTATTAATTGCTTAAACATACCTTTTGTTACTTGAATTTAATGTTTTTGTATTAAATTGTGATCATTTACATGAAAAAAAACAACTTTTCAGAAAAATAACTATTTTTAGTGTAATTTTTGAGCTAAAAAGTCAAATATGTACTTCTGACTCCTAGTTATTTCATATTTACTCTCACTTCTAACTTTGATACAGCTTAGTTTAGGAAAGTTAAGAAGTTTATCTTACCTGTACAGCGGGATTAGCCCTGAAGTAGGCGAACAAGGCGCCGGTGATAGCAAGTAACGCCACTGCGTTGAGCGCCAGCTGCATGAGGCGGAACTTATGTGCAGAACTGTCGGTACTCGTGCCTCGCATATCTCGTAACATCTGGGAAAATATTATCTTGTTAAAAATGAATATTAAAACTATACTAAATATTGTGTAAGTGGAAATAATTTGGTTGGTTGGTTCATTTTGAATGTGGACCTTACAGATCTGGTGTTACCTCAAAAGAAAACAAAGAGCAAAAAGGGGATGTGGGTATATGGTTTTTTACATTCAATAAAACATAATTCAGCCCCCAATAACGAAAAATTTGACGATTTCATTTCAAATGTAGACAAAAACCAGTTTTTTATTAATTGACTAACTTGATATACTTACACATTTTACTTTTATTAGTATATATACTATTCTTTATTGCACTTATATGTAAAATACAGAGAGTAACAAACAATAAAATTAGTTAGCAAAGGTGGTATTAGTTAGGTTAGGTTAGGTTAGTAGTGATAATTAGGATTCCATTTGCCTACTAAGTCGATTATTGTGATACAATTTTTTCAAAAAATATTTTATACCCTGAAATCTAAGTAGAGAATGCAAGGATAACTTCATTATATCTACTCTATATAATGAAATATGTTCATTAAAACAAATATTGCTACAATTGTGCTCTAAATCAACAAACCTTGCTTCAAAATTCCTGAATACCATCTACAAAGCATCTTCATTTTAATATTCACTGAATACAACATTAAATTATATCTTATAGTAGGTACCCAAATAGCTTTTCTTAATATACTACAAACTTCCTGTCTAAATAAATTATATAGCACTAGCGTCTAGCCTTCGCTTCGCTCTGGCAGGGACGAACCTCTGGTAGGGTATGTTTTAATGGTTAGTATGGAGCACATAAACTATTATATATACGTAGGTATGATGAGTTTTGAGTTGTATTATATCATGTTTTCGCGTGGGAATAAGATAATTTTCCGCGGTAAAAAGTAGCCTGTATGTTGTCTGTCATGTCACTCTCCACTCTTCAGTCCTCCAACTATCTTCACAAAAAAAAAATCACGCCAATCCGTCACTCTGTTTCGATTGAAAGAAGGATAAACAAACAAACAAACAAACAAACAAACAAACACACTTTCATATTTATAATATTAGTACAGACTAAGTATAGAAACAAAAGTACTATGCAGATATTTACTCAGCTTTATAGAAAATTTCAATTTATTTATTAAACTCAGATTTGTATTTTCAATTTAACTAGAAGATTTAGATGAAAGGTTTATTTTCATTCAGAGCTCAACTGCAGAATATGATCTTCGTTTTATATAAGCGCGAGGGGCTCAAGCTGTATATTTATTTGAATTTAATAAGCTAATTTGTATAGAATGCGTACTTATATCTATCTCGTTATTTCTTCCTATTTGTTAGTCTCGCTAAAACTCATAAACGGCTGGACCGATTTGAATAATTATTTTTTTGTTTTGTTGGGGGTATGTCAGGGGTGGTATAGGTATAAAAAATTTGGGAAAACACATAGAAACAGCTGGAAAATTGGAAAGTCTAGAAGATGGCGAATTTCAAAAAAGCTGCCATAGAAATAAAAAAAAACGATTATGGTGCGGTACCCGTGTGCGCGTCCGATTCGCACTTTACCGATTTTATATTTTTATCTATTCTAGTAACAGTTCCAACCCGATGAGAAGTACTCGAGTAAATTAGAAACACCTTTCACTGAAACTGTGTGTGAAAATCTGCTTGCATTCGCTCAATCGACGATCTGATACTTCACTTCGAATTAAGTCCATTTAGTTCGGACACTAGTGACTTGTAACTAAATTTGAGCAATCCCAGCTCTATTTTGTTCGATTTTAGACGTATATTCAGTGAATTTGTGAGAGAAATTTATCATGTAGATATGCATCGTTGTACGTATTATCTAAATACAATTGAACTGTACCTGCGTCGCTCAGGTAACTAAGGAACTTTTATTTTCCGTACCATTGAGGTATTTTTCATAAAATTGTATACCAAAAACCTATGGCATTTCTAAGCTATATACTAAAAAGGCCGTTGTTTCATCGTTCCGTTGAAGAAAAAGTCTATTAATTTTTTTTCACATTTCTTTTCTTTTATAACAGTAAGGATTTCGTACCTTAGAGGAGTACCAAGATAAAGAACAATTGTAAATATAGTATAAATTTCATATCCTAAAACATTTAAATTATAATTATGGTTTGAACACAGATGAAGGTACTTGAAATGCTGCATCACCTAATTTTTAGTCGTTTTTTAAATCTATTTGTTAACCAACATTTGTTTGCACCAATTAATTGCACCTATAATATCCATATATTAAGGTAAAAGTCTCTTTTTTGGATTATAAGACGTTGAAGTAGCTTAAACTTTTGACTTGTGACTGGTCATTTTCATAATTAAAATCGTCAATAGCAGAAAGAAAATGCTACACACAGTGCCGTAGATTAGAAAAGTGTCGAATTTCTCTTTCTGGAAGTATGAGACTGAGGGAATAGAGAGTTTTGCAGTATTAGCGCACATAATGGTGCGTTACAAAATCTTAGAATATATTATTATAGCTAGGTATTAAGAAGTTTCATATTTTAAATAAAACTATCTTTTCGGATTTTGTCGCGGATTTATTTGCATTTTTGTTTCCCGACGTTTCGAATGCTTTACAGCATCCATATGATAAAAATTAAATGTTGTATAAAAATGTTTTAAGTTAAAAAATATTGTAATGTAATTGGTGCAATTTTCATTTTGTTAATTGTGGGTAGGCTGTCTGTAACAACTATACCTTCAAGACATGTAACACCTCAGTCTCTCCCGTGACCATGGCTGCTGTAAAGCATTCGAAACGTCGGGAAACAAAAATGCAAATAAATCCGCGACAAAATCCGAAAAGATATTTTTATTTAAAATGTCAAATATTCGCGTAAATCTAAGAGTATTAAGTTTCATATTGGCTAAAATATCGCGCAGCCTAAAAACACTCAAATTTAAAGAATGTATCAGGGGATTGAAGCTTTTTTACCCTGTGAATGATCACCTTCTTCAATAAGACTGATAATTGAAGTTTAGTTGTTTTTTAAATTCTAACTTTAAACAATTGTAACTTGAAAAGAATTTAAGTATCCGTCGATCGTTCTTAAAGGCTTTAACGTAGAAATCCTTTATACACAGCGATGAGTTTGCTAACTCGAGCAGAGTATCAGTTTAAGTAGATTTAATGCTTCACCGTTTAGATTTAACTTGAACACAGTCTAGACTGCACTTTTAATAGATTATTGTTAAACTTTTAAAGAAACTTATTTAATCGGATTTCTAAATGTATGAATCTCACCTGTGTTTTATGCTATCATTGACCTTTATTGATTAGAATCAATATTTTTGATTAAATTGATTTTCTTTTCGAGTGATTTTTGGTGATTAAATAAAAAAAAAATCTTTTAAAGTTGTTTTGTAAGATATATGTGTGTATGTTCGCTTCTATTGGTATCACGAAAGCAGGCAGGTTCTTCGTAAATAGTATTAACATTGCGATTATGCGTATATAATAAGATTTCACAAACTGTCCTAGATTTTATTTCCCGACGTTTTGGATGTTTTACAGCAAGCCTGGTGACGGGAGACAGCCGTTATTTTTTTTTTTTTTAAATAACAAATATTCGTATTATATATTAAACTAGCGGACCCGACAGACGTTGTCCTGTCTACACGTCTTTAATTTGAAAATTTCAAACTTTTTTTAATAAGCTAAAACATTCTGGACCATTTTGATGAAAATTATTATTCAAATTGTGAATCTAAACCATTCTCAGATCCCCTTGAACACACACAAAAAATTTCATCAAAATCGGTCCAGTAGTTTGAGAGAAGTTCAGTGACATACACACTCACAGAAAAATTATATATATAAAGATTTATCTACATTATTCGTATTATCCATACTTAATATAATAAGTGTAAACATGTGTTTGTTTGTTTGTTCTTCTTTCACGTCGAAACAGAGGGACTGACGTGGCGTGATTTTTTGTGTGGAGATAGTTAGAGGGCTGGAGAGTGACATAAGCTTCTTTTTACCGCGGGATATTATCTAATGCTCACGGAAAAACACTATAAGTCTAATAATAAAAAAAAATATGATCAGAATTACTTGAAACTTGGCATTAATACTCTTTAAATACAATAAAATAAATATGTGTTTGAGCATTTTTCGAAATTTATCTTATTATCATCATATTATTATCTTAAAATAAGGGATGAAAGTTTGTATGAAACGTACCTTTTTACAGATTTTTTGTAGTTTTAGCGCGAGCGAAGACGCGGGTTCTGCTAGTATATTGTATATTAAAGTATTATTTTACTTCATTGCAATTTTTCTTCTAAGCTAAGGTAAGGTGCAGTCACTATAACAAACGTTAGCCAAATTAAAACTTTAGAAGCGTCTGTCCCTAAATTCTCATTGCAATATCATTCTTCACAGCTTTTACGATCGAGGAAATCCTTTGTACGCCGCGTTGAGTTTCCAACCGACAATCCGTTCAGTCGTGAGTGTTTGCTAAATATTTTATACCCTTTGAATAGTTTCATGTTTTCAAATAGATGTACTATTAGGATTTTTGAAATTCTTCGGATTATGTATGTGATGTAACAAAAGGTGTTATTAGACCTGATCAAAAGATACCACAGAATGAATTGATTTGAAAATTCCGACTTGCTATATAAAGGTACATATCTATACATATAATAAAATTTGTAACTAAGCCGAATCTGTACATCAATAAATATTTTTTGGAAAATCTTATTGAAATAAACATTATTATCGATACAAAGCCCGAATCTATAGTTTTTAAAATTTTTGTCTGTCTGTTACCGCATCACAGAAAAACCACTGGAGGGATTTTGATGAAATTTGGTATGGTGATAGCTGGCTATCCGGGTCAACGTATAACATATTTTTTACCGCGGGAAAATATCTCATTTCTGAGAAAAAATACAAAAAGTGCAATGTAAAAGTATACTAATATGTAAAACCTAAGAATTTGGTTTTTGGTCATCTGAATGCGGGCGAAGCCGCGGGCAGTGCTAATATATAATACTATACTAGTGCAACATAGCAGATCGACAGAAGTATACTACTGAGAATTGCACAATATAAAATAACATATTAATTTCATGACTGTTTATGGATGTTGTTAACATGGAACATAAAAAATGAAACTTGCTTTTAAATTTCCATAATACACAGTCTTTTGGACCAAAATATTATTTTTTATTTAAATTTACTTACCAAAAGTAACTAACGAAATTTTTAACTGAAGATAACTTCGGATAAGCATGTTTTAGCAGAAGCGTATAAATCCACGAGAGGTGATCGCAATTCGCACTTAACTATTCCTATTATATTCAAAATTCTGGATGCAAATCGCTGGAGAGCTCAAAGCTAAACTTAATTTTAGATATGTATTCTAACAGATGCCTTGTTTTCATTGTGTGAGGTTACATGTTCACGTTTCTACAAGCAATTTTAATTAGTGAATATAGTCCATCATTTTGTAACTAACAATTATTGATTTATACTAAAAATATATAAAGTTAGCCTTAAGTTGTACTCGGATATAGGATATAAGTTGTCTCTATTCCAATTTTTACTTAAATTCGTTGTAAAATAAACATACACACAAATTTTGGCCTTAAGTTTTAATAACTACGTACGTAATTCTAAGTATGCTAAGTTTGGTAGATTTACCCTGTTGAAGTAAGATTGCTTCTAAAAAGGATTTGTGTTGTGTTTTTGTTTTTCGGAATAGATATGGAAATTGTGTTTTTTTTTTCAAGAAAGACAGCTGTTTAGATAATATTAGGTGTGGTAACTCAGTGGCAACGCGCTCGTGAGAAAACCTGCATGTCTGAGAGAACCTAAGCTTTCGAAAGACATGTGAAGTCCGTCAAGCCGCACTTGGCCAGCATGGTGGATTCGTCCCCCTGACGTTAAAAAAGGCTTAATACAGATAAACTTAAAAACCAAACCTTATCTTAATACAAAATTATATCCAAATCGTTAGAGCCGTTTCCGAGATACACGAAATCTATACATGTAATAACGCTGTAGACGTCGAATGTCTTTACATAGAAAAAAAATACAAAAAACTGAGTCAGGAGGATGTAAGAAGAGAAAAAGAACAAATTCAGATTTTTTGTTTGTCTCTCTGTTTGTCTGTTTGTACGGGCTAATCTCCGAAACTGTTGGACCGATTTAAATGAAATTTTGCATGGTGATACCTTATATTGCCGGGCAAAGTTTGAGATAATTTTTCATCCCGGAAAATTAAAGAGTTCCCGTGGGATAGTTTAAAAACCATAGTAACTTATACAGCTTAGTACACAAACTACTAATTGGATTTTATTGAAACTTTACAATAATATAGTTCATACATCAGAATAACAAATAGACTACTTTTTATTCCGGAAAAATGTACGGCTCCCGTGGTATAGATTTGTTTTTGTTTATGTTGAGGTAGTAAATTTGTATATACAAGAATTGCTCATTTAATATTAGAAGATACAGCAATCAGATAATCAGCTATCACCAGCAGATCTGCTGACAAATTGATATATAAGTAGCTAAAAACTATTTGGATGCGAGCTCATGAATAGTTAACGCTTCCCAACCAATTTCAGTTCCTTCCATACATAATTACATATTACAAATTCGATCATTTTCCCCTTGACGGTTCTGTGTGTTTTTGCCTCAAGTAGTTTCAATTTACGATATAATATTTTTATGAGACAAAAATCGCTAATGATTATAAATTCGCACTATATTCCTACTGATGCTAAATTATACGGAAGAAAACTAAATTAAATCAAAATATACTTTAGTCAAACAGACTTTTACAAGCTGTTTTGAATCGTCAATTTTACATTTAAAATTTTAAATTAAATGCCAGTGTAGTCAATCCGTGAGGAAGCTACCACCGGCTCGGAAGGTAGTTCTGCTGAAAAGAGCCGGTGAGAAACTCAACAGTTGCTCTTTTTAAATATAATGATAATATCTATACATCTATACATATAATAAAACTGTAGAGCTCGAATGTCTGTACATAGAAAAACAGATGCTCAACTCCGAGTCAGGGGGATGTAAGAAGAGAAATAGAACAAATCCAGATTTTTTTCAAATGTTTTGTTTCTCTGTCTGTTTATCTGTTTGTACTGGCTAATCTCGGAAGCAGTTGGACCGATTTAAATGAAATTTTGCTTGGTGGTACTACGCCCGCACAATTTAAATTATCTATTTTTATTTCTTTATAAATTATACCTTGTGTTCAATTCTGATGTAAACTATATTCCTGTAAAGTTCCTTCAAAATCGATTCAGTACTTTTTGCATAAAAGTCAACAAGAAGGTCTAATTACTTAGAGATTTTTTTTAATAATTTAAGTTTATAAAACATAAATTACAAGATGCTCAATAAAAGAATTTACAATGATATTTTTATACTATTGTTGAAAAAACATTTCATTTCTTATTATTAACAAAGAGTCTACGTCAAGATACGTGGCCATTCAGACTCGACTTTTTCTACTCTGTAATCAACGTTGCTACCCAAAACTTATTACTTATCTATAAATATCTATATAATTATAATGGAATCAAACTTAAATAATATATATAAAATATATTCTCAACGAATGTTTTTAGTATATCCCATATTATTTTTTCTAAAAAATATGTAGTCAGGAAAGATTTTAATAGTACTAACGACTTAAGCACGCTTCGTTAGGGTGCGTCAATAGATAGGTTTTATATAGATAAAAATAGTTTTTGTGAGTGTATCTTCAAAGACATGCTCTCGCAGACGTTTCTGTAGGCCTTTTGAAGACCTACAATTTTCGAGTACATTGGTTTGATGCATCTCTACAGATTTAGTCAACGTTAGCCGTGTAATCTTACTGTTAGGAGGCCTACCCCGTTTGTGCTTTAAAAGGGAAACTGCGATATATAAACCTAAAGGTTTATTAAGATATCTCACACAACTGTCTAGTATTTTCACTTTCGAACTCTGGTCCTTAACCCGTCTCGGAATCGATGTCCGAGCTACCCGGGGCTCTGAGTCTAGCTTATTATATTTTAAAATGAAATATATATATACAGGGTCATTTTTAATTTACTGAAAACCTTTTGGGAATATATATATATATATATATATATATATATATATATATATATATATATAGAGAGAGAGAGAGAGAGAGAGAACAATGCAATTGCTGATTAGGTTAATATACAAGAAAAATAATGTAGGTTAAACAAACTAGGTTTTAACCGCGTTGTAAAAAAAGGTATATAACAGTACCATACCAGTTTTTTGACAAAACGCCGTCTATTCTCAGTCATTTTATATAAAATATTTACTAATTACTAATTACACACATACACGAACCTTTATCACTTATTTCCCTTTCTATAAGTGAAAACAGTATCGAAATCCGTTGCGTGGTTTAGAAGAAGTAAGTGTAGAAACAGACGGACGCAGAAAGCGTCTTTATTTTATTCTATATACATAATAGGTATGTATAGATATTAAGTAATATAAATTTCAGAACAGTTTTATAGCTGTTTGTCACATTTTCACTGGCTATAAAAATAAGATGGCTTAATGTCGGGCTTCGATCAATCAAATATGCTTTATTGAATTTGTTAAATTTTCTTTATTTTTTTTTTAATCAAAGGCTTTGTATCTCAAACAAAATAATCGATCCTTCGAATAATCCTTGTTGAATCACTTGTATGTCTGTCTAACTTTCTGTATGTCCGTGTGAATGTGTGTTTCTTTCAATCTACTCGACTAAATAAAATAACTATCGGAAGTTAATTTAAGAGGCTAAGCAGACTTTAGAAAAAGCCGTTTTGTCACGGATTCACTAAAGAAAGTTTTATCACTTGAGACATGACACTGAGAACTGGGTCGAATTTTGATAAAATCAAATTTTATCTTGAATGTATTCTATTTTGCTGAAGAAAAGATTTCCGTATATTGCATATCAATGCTCGAAAAGTGGATAAATGTGATGCTCAAAAACTGAATAAAGGTATTGTACTAAAGATAATCATAACTTATTATTAGTAAATTTTAAAATTGTAAACCCTTGTGGCCTGGAATTTTAATTTATACTAACGACTCATCCTCGCTCGGTTCTGGTTCGTCCCTAGTAACTTTTTTAACGTTTAGTATAGATTTCTCAGAGATGAGATATTTTCCCACAGTAAAAAGGTACCCTATATGTTGATACGGATAACCATACTAACCTAACTTCATACCAAACTCTACTAACCTAACCTAACGTCATACCAAATTTCATCAAAATCTGTCCAATAGTTGATGCTAATAATAATAATAGCTGATGTATTCTCAAACAGACAGACAAACATTTTTAAAACTATAGATTCGGCATCTGTATCGATAATAATGACTATTTCAATAAGATTTCCCAAAAAAAATATTTAATGTACAGATTCGACTCAGTTACAATTTTCTCTCTGGCCCACTTTCGAACAACACCTGATGTAAAAGGGTACATATAATTTTATGATCATCTGAAATTCTTATTATTTAAAACAATATTTTAGAAAATGCAGTAGCGAAGTAAATATTATTTTAACTAAACACAAACCCACCCTGTTCGCTCTAGTCTGGTGTAATTATTTTGTATTGATAGCTTAATGGCTATCAATGTCAAAATATTTAGGGAAGACACTAATTGGCAAACTTGTAGTTCTTTGAAGCCCAACATGATATGAATCTATTGTTTGCATTTAACGTAATATTGAAGGCACTATTATAATGAAATTTGAATTAGATTTCAAAAACAGACAAAAGAGTGTTCCTAAGTTATTATACAGATATTTGTTTATTTCTCTCTCTATTAACAATATAAAATCAAGGCTCAAATATTTTTATTAAACTTGGTCCAAGTTTTCACTTGCATATTAGATACTAAATAGTTTATAAAATTTCTCCATTTCAAGTCTTATCAGTTGGCTTTTTAAAGCATGAAGAAGTGAAAAATAGGTATTATATAAATAAATAATTAAATAGGTATGTTGGTACATTAACGCACAGCACTATCTAGTTCCATGGTAAGCTACGAAGCTTGTGTTTTGGATACCAGATAGTTGATCTATACCTACATATAATAAAATTGTAACTCAGCAGAATCTGTACATAAAATATTTTTTGGAAAATCTTATTGAAATAGACAAGACATTATTATCGATACACAGGCCGAATCTATAGTATTTTGAATTTTTGTCTGTCTGTCTGTCTGTGACCGCATCACGGAAAAACCACTGGAGGGATTTTGTTGAAATTTGGTATGATGATAGCTGGTTATCCAGATACTTTTTACTGCGGGAAAATATCTCATCTCTGAAAAATCTATACTAAATGTTAAAATGTACTAAAAATAATATTGTATTGTTTTATTTTATTAAAATATATTAGTTGTAAAGTATTTCATTAACTTCAGGGCATCTAGATCTCGAATTATAAACGTTAAGCATCTTTAAAATATTTCAACGCCCATTAAACTGTCGTAAAAGTTCCATTTTCCGCCGTATCAGGCAGATACCGTCAAGAAGCTTTTGTAGACTAAGTGAATGGTCTTTAGACTATCTTTCTAAACAAATAAATTGAAATGTCATTGTATAATTAATATTAATGTTATTTTTAATTATGATAAACTAGTTTTTGCTCTTTTAATCGCGTTCGTTAGTGTGGATTATAGATCTATTGCTTAAGAATATAAAATATGTTAAGTTGTTTTGGTTTGTTTTAGGATTGTTTACTTGAAGATGTGATCGTCTCCAAGTTTCTTCAATGTACTAGAATTATTCGTCTAGTTCTCGAATTCCGGATGTAATTTGATATATATATACATATATATATATATATATATATATATATATATATATATATATATATATATATAAATCAATTGCCGTTCGTTAGTCTGGTTAAAACTCAAAAATGGCTGGACCGATTTGAATCAATCTTTTTTTTTTGTGTTGAGAGTGTGTCAGGGGTGGTTTAAGTATAAAAAAATATTGGGAACCCAAAAAAATAGCTAGAAAGCCGAATAGTTCAGAGCTGTTTATTTTGTACCTAGGTATCCAATTTGCATATATAATATATAGTCTATCTATTCTATACTGACCCTTTAGACGCACCTAGGGATGAAACTGAGCGACGCGAGTGTGAGTTGCTAGTCATTATTGGTCAATAGCTATTAATATTTTTTTTATATATTATTAAAAATATATAAAATAAAATAAAGAAATATGAAAATTATTGCTTGCTGGAGACAAATTCTATTCTAATCTTCCGGTTGGTGACGCACTACCGGTAGCAAAGGTTATGCGACTTGCGCCACCTAATGAGCCGAAAACTTTCTTCTACAAGAGTAGAATAGTGGCAATTTGAAGTCAAATATAGGGTTTCATCAAATTTCAATGATAATTTAATAATAATGAATTATCAGCCTATAATACCACTAACGGACACTAGTTTATTATGAAACTAGCAACTTACCCCAGCTTCGATGGCGAGGTCTATATATAACAATCTTACCTATTACTATGCAATGCGAAAAAGTATAATATATGCGAAAGTTTGGATAGATAGATGTTTGTTACTCAATCACGCTAGAACAGCTGAACGGATCTGGATGAAATTTAGCACAGAGATAGATTATAGTCTGAAATAACACACAGGTCCCTTTTTATTCCGGAAAAATGTAGGGTTCCCGTGGGATAGGTTTGTTTTTGTTTTGCTAGAAGTGAACCCAAGGGAAACGAGGCTGAGCCGCTAGTATAATAATATTATGTATGCATGTTGCATAAAAATTGGTTTAGTCGGATAGTAATTCGAATTCCAAGGGAATATAGTGTCAGTCAAAAATACACATATAAATAGATAAGCACATAATCCTTCTTTTAATCTTTACCACATTCGAGTAAAAAGACCGTATATTTCTTTTGCTTCAAAACCCTTCATCAGATTTTTTGATTATATTATTATAATATAATACAAAAAAATGGTAAAGAAGGTACAAATATTATAACAAAAGACTGTATCAAATGAAGCCACATTTTCAATTTACATCTGTTCGGAATCACGGCTCGCGATCAAATTAAGTGCAATTTAAAGGAAGAGCTTTCAAGTGTAAAATAAAATGTTTTAAGAATCAAATTTATAAGTGGTAGCGTATTAAATATATGTAGTTTTAGAAATGAAAACTATAGGAATCTGCGTTAAAAGCTACATAAACTCCGAAGACACCCTGATGATTTTGTCATGATTACTAATTTAACACGAAAAAATAAAACTATTTTGGATTTCCTGGTGTTTAGTATTCAGTTGGTTACAAGTGATACTGCTACAAGCCATTGATCAAATAAATATCTTAGTAAAATTATATTCAAGAACACATAAGATTATTTTAATATATCAAATAGAAAAAGAATAAAAAGCTTTTTTCTATTCTTGAAAAAGAGATATTTTGAGTTGTGCTACTTTTTGTGGAGGTGTGCGATATGTCTATGAAAGTATTATTTAAAATTAAAAAAAAAAATGATTTGCCTTGAACTTCTTCGATCATATACGATGTAGAAAACTCTTCTAAGAACCTTATATGTTTATAGATTTATAAAAAAATAAATAAGGTTTTTTTCTTGCACCACTCCCTACACGATTAGTGCCACGTGCCGTTAAACCGCACTATATTTTAATTGCCGTCCCACACTGCGTGTGCGAATTTTACTATTTACGCTACATTCGAGCACTTAGCTGTGGAAATGCTGACCAATATATGTTACTCTCTAATAAAATTACACTATGGCTGTTTTGAATGTTACCGTTGTACATATATGTATAGATCTATACTTATAAAAAATCAAAGTATCTATATACGATTTCGAAATACCCATACCTTTTATTTACATGATAAATGTAGTATATATAATCTTCGAAAACCTTTACTGAGAAGATAAAGCCCTAATTCAATCAAAACTTAGTTACAAGTTATGTGACACGATTAATTTAATACTTAGTGTATATTCGGGAAGTGTCAAATCTATGTATAAATAGGTAAAGATATAGAACAGATCAGTACCTTTTTCTCCTTTGCTTGTCAACCGATTTTCTTTTTTTTTTTGTATTTAGGCTATAGACGAGCTTTAGTATACTCGTATATATAGTACTATAGAATATATCAATACAAAAAAAAATGGAAATAATTAGTTTTATATATATAAAATTTCCATGTCACAATGTTTGTTACCGTACTCCTCCAAAACGGCTTTACCGATTTTTACCAAATTTTATATGCGTATTCAGTAGATCTGAGAATCGGCTACTATCTATTTTACATACCCCTAAGTGATAAGGATAAGGGTGGTCCTCCCTGACCCCACCCCAGGGACGAACCCGAGCGGAGCGAGGGTGAGTCGCTAGTATATATATAATAAAGTACTAGAATGAAGTGTGTACAGTTTACTAGTATAAAGTATTTCCTACTCATAGTATTACAATGTAATGCAGATAAAATTTCTCCTCTATTTGGGTGAAAGTATATGAACACAATCCCCAGCGCACGTGTATCAGATACTCTGCATGTAACAGTTAGAAATGGAGTTAAAATTTTGTTACACATTTTAATTTTTACACAACTTTGTTGAGTGAAATTCAGATATAATTTATGAATGCTTGCTGCTGCCCCAGTTAAAGAGAATGTATTTCGTAATAACAGTCACGGCCAGATTATAATTAAGTACCAAAAAACATATCATGATTATTTATTCTTCTAGTTGCTGTACTTTTTTTGAACGCTAAAATAACTAAATCTAAATCTTTTATAGTTTTTGTCATTTCTTTCATATTATTGTGAGGCACTTACGTGCTTAGAGGCTCTCTATATATGTATACATACATTATGTGCTCTAAATGTACAAAAATATGTCTAAAAGAATTCACTCAAAGAAAAAATATAATTCAAAGCGTTTACGGAAAAATTTCATAAAAAATCTAATAAACATAATTAATTGGAAGAGGCCATACTTCATCGACATTTTTATGATAATTTAATATCATACCATTAAAGATTTATAATCAAAAAATATTTTTTTAAATGCTAAATTGATAACTTACCCTGTGATGTAATGACATGTTGCTGCCGTTCTGAAATCTCACAATCGTTTGAAGTGACGCTGGCGTCGACATACTTTTCGTTATCGAAGAGTTTCCAGATTCTTTCTCTTGTTGCTCCTTTAGTAATAGCCCTCGAGCAATTTTTGCATTAAGGCTTTTGTTTACGTTTTGATGGGGAAGCAAGGGCGCTTCCATCGTCTTCGTCGTATATGATGGAGAGGATGTCTGACTGAATGAATCTGATGAAACATTTGAGTCTTGTCTTACACTGATATTAGATCCTGAACTTGGCGATCTCTTCATTTGATTATTTTGAGGTAAAGGTGCGGGAGTATATGGGGTATCTGGCATCTTTTGAGGCGGACGTCTTGGGACGGGTGGTTGAGGGTTTCTATTGCAATCTAATCTTGGAGGTGTTGGATTTTGTGGGGGTGGATTAGGCCGTTTATTTCCATTTGGATCCATTACAGGGTTTGGTGTAGTTGTTACTGGTCTAGGCGGTGTTGGTGGTGGAACTCTTCGAGGAGGTTGTGGTGAGGAACGTCGAGGAGGTGCTGGTGGTGGGACAGGCAATGGTACCACCACTGGAGCGGTCCGTTGCGGCACTGGCGGCGGCTGTGGCGGTTGTTGTATTTGTGGGGGTGGTAACTGTTTAAAAAAGGAGATCAATTAAAGATAAGTATATGATTTATTATTTTTCGGATTTCAGAGAAGCAATTCAGGTCAGTATTTTTTATTTATATATATATAGATTTTTTAACTTTCAGTTATTTTTTTAAGTAAATTTAATAAAATGATTGATGAGTAACGAAAATATAAAATTTAATAAACATATGAGTCTTATCAATTACCTCCTCGAGACTAAGTTGAGTAAACATTGTTGAGCCAACAATTGGGTTTATTCTTTAATAATTATATCGGTGAAGACTCTCATCGATCCATCAAACTTTCGCGGTAAATAAAGGCATTTTATGCTTATAACGAGCTACAAGCGTACACAAAGAAAGTTAAGGGTACTTTGCTTCTAATATCTCAACAGAATATAAATATGAGCATTGTTATAGAAAACTCTTGATTGTGTGAAAAGCTAGTAATTTCAAATTTCCTATTCAAGTATGCCTTTGTAAATTTTTGGCTTTAGATATAATTTCAAAGATATTTTATTATATTTACATAATAGAGTTTGCGTACAATAATAATAGATAACAATCAAAAATCCTGTAATTGTTTTTTGCTTTGAACCCTTTTTTGTTATTATAGATAACGTAACAAATATATTTATAACATTATTCATGTTATACTAATATTATAAATGTGAAAACTGTCAGTCTGTCTGGTACCTTTTTACGCTAAAATTTCTGAACAGTTTTCGATGAAATTTGACAAGGATCAAAGCACCGAGGCACTAATTTACTTATAATCTTATCTCAATACCTTATTTACTGGCCTGGGCGGAGCAAATCTCGACGGAGGGCAATAAGGTAGCGCGTCTGATGGACAATATACGAAACCACTGGGCTTCGGCTGAGCGGATGCGCACGCGGCGGTAGAGTGCCGACGTGGGGTGCCCACGCTTGGACGTAGAAGCTCCATTAATTTTTCTCCAGGCGTTACTGCTAGGCTGCCGGTACGCCCATAACTGTGAAATAAAATGATAAATGTAACTTGTATAAATATCTTTGTACTAACGTTTATAATTTATATTACTTCATAATCTTATAGCAAAGTAGTTTTTTTTTTTGACGAAAATTGTAATATGGCAATGGTAATAGGTACTTTTAAAAATTATTTTTGACCATTGTCTATTTTATTATTCATCAAAGTTAATTTTTTTTACTTTTCAACTTTTCACTGCAGTGGAAAACTACAACACCAGTTTGGTCAGAAGTCAGAAAACCTCTAGAAAGACTGGCATATTAAGACTAAAACTATTCTTTTCCAACAATAATCGAATATTTGTAAAATAAAATATAATAGTATTGATATTGGAAACCCGCTTATCATTTCTAAGGTTTCTCACCCAAAGTTAATTGGTGGACGACATATGAAACCTTATTGGCTTAGTTAATTCTTTACTTATAATTAAAATACAATGATCCTATGTGAATCTAAATTTTAAGAGAAATTTTAGAATTTTGCGGTATTTTTTAAGGTTTCGTAATAGATTAATGACGTGTCCTACTTTTGCACAGCTTTTAACTATACCTTCGTGTTCATATAAAAAGAGGTCTGTGTCATTATCTGAACTATAAGCGATCTTTTTAAAACTACAGCGATCTATTGCTCTACTGTCACAAAATAATAAATGCAATATTTTGTAACGTTATTTACAATTCATGTTCTCCTAGCCGATTCCGGCAACGGCGGCCAGTCTCATTGAGATTAGCCAACTGCGCAGGAGATATTATAGTGCTCAAGTGTACGCACAGACACAAGTACACTATCTATTCCTGTTACTCTCATACTCCGGTGGGACGACCACTCAACAAGACCGGTGAGAGTTAAGGCGCAGGACCGACGGCATACGTGCTCTCCGAGGCACGGGGGTGAAACACCGCTAACTTCCCAACTCCGGGCTGTTACTGGGACTTAATATATAGAAAGACTCAATAACTAAACTTGGCCCGACCCGGGACTCGAACCCAGGACCTCCGAGTGTGCAGCCGTACATACTAGCCACTACACCACCGAGGCAGTTATTTGTAAATTTACAAATTTCAATAAAAAATTCCAAAAAAATATTTAAAGTACACATTCGGATCAGCTAGAATTTTACTATATGTATAGATGACATATCAGCTGGGGTCCTTTACTAAGTAGCCAACAGGTAATACCTGACGTCCGGATTTCAACAGTCTTACATATGAACTAAGGCAGACGATAGTTCGCTAGATGGCCCCCCACAAAATAACATACTGCTTTGGGTGCAATATTGGTGGGGTTGGCTAAGGGTGTGCACCGGTCTTATCACGGCAATAGTGCGTATTACGCAGATTGAGCACTTTCATTTATTCTAGCACTAAGCTCTTGCGCTCCACTCTGGACGGCAAATGAACACAAGCTGGGAACAGATATTGTTACTCCCTAAATATCTGGGGACCCCACTTGACACCAACAACTCGCCACAGACTGCGTTACGGGCTTATTACTAATATACTTTTACTGATGGGTAAAGGATTCGGCCGAGAATAAATTAAAGTACACTTTATCAAAATAACACAAACACGAAGCCGCAGGCAAAACTTATTGAGAAATACTTTTTGTAAATAATTGTAAGTTGAGCATTCACTGTAAGACGACAGTTTATCAATTTAAGCTTTTACGTATTTACGAGACAGCCATCGTATGTGACAGGCTTTTAGCAAATGAAAAATTTAGTAAGACGTATGTAACACTGCATGATAATAAGTTTGGAACGTTACTCTGATGAAGTGCATGAAAAATATAAAACGTATATTATAATATGAACACGCCTTAAAACATAAATAAATAAAAGGTAATAGATATTTTTCATCTGCCTGTTTTTATGGATTCTCCCACTAAATTACAAAATGGCTACTTTAATTATATTTATTTAAGAACCTTCTATACAAATCGATGCGCTTTGATCTTCAATCTTCTATTGGAAAATTTTACTTAGGTCTCTTTAATCGGTTTCCACTAGTAATATACTCTTACTCATAGTAAAAGCCCCCGCATACTGCAGATTTCCAATTGGCCGATTCTAAATACTAATCTGATTAAAGTATCAGCTGATAGAAAGTCTGGATTATATGGTGATTTTAATTTAACATTTTGATGGCATATTATTATTTTTAACTAGCGACTTACCCTGGCTTCGCTTGGGTTTGTCTCTAGCTTGATCCCCCATACAAACTTTCATCCCCATTTTTAGCCCCGTAGGAGATGATTTCTAGGATAAAATGTATCTTATGTCCTTCCCAGGATCTCAAACTATCTTATTATATATAACTATCCAGAAATTACTCCCTACAACGTTACAAACTCACAAGCTATACCTTTTTATAATATTAATATAGATAATAATGCGGATTCATATTTTTTTATACATTCTCATTATTCACGTAACAAGTGCTTTATAATCTAGTGTTATATAAAGATTTATTAAAAAGTATATTTGATGGTTAATTCATTCAATATTCCCAAATGTTATATATTAACCTTTTTGTGTAAGTTTTAGTAAAAATCAATACAGAATTTCTCAATGTTTCGTCCAAAAAATATCCCAAACTTTTCCAAAACAATACTAAAATGTAATATTATATTATCATTTTAAATAATATTTTGTTGAACAATGAATTAATATTGATCAAGAGGGTATGATACCCCTCATGAAAGCAAAGAGGTTTTGACGCTACTTAATGCCTTATAAAGACTCAGTAACGATGCTTAAGGACATCCAATCTGATTATCGTTATTGTAAAAATAAAGACTTTTTACTTGTTTACATAAATTATTATTAATTATTAAAAAAAATCGTCCCTCACTATCCCTTTGTAAGAAACTTAATTCTAAATGAAAAAGCGCGATCAAAATAAAAAAAAAATTTACTTTATTTCACTTCACTAATACAAACATTATATATTTTTTTATCATCACTTATTTGTGGTAAATGGGATTAAATGCTTCAGCCACATTTAATCTAAGACTGTCTTGTCTCTATGTAAAAGAAACTTATTAAATATTAAAAATAGTAAAGTCATCACTAAGCGTATAACATATAATATTTTTCCATATACATATCATATTTTGAATTAAGGCCACCGATAAGGTTCAGAAAAACAAAAAAATAAACTATTCAGCTTTACATACTAGCATTAGTATAGATTGGTAAAACAAAAAAAAGCATTCATGAGTACTGCCGACAGAAGTGAAAACTTAAAACTATAAAAATAACATTTGTTATTTTTTGAATATTCAAATTAATTGTTTGATCTTAAATTAAAGTTTGTAAATTAGAACTATTTACATTTATCTGGTTTTGACATCTATCGGCACTCTGAGTGTTAGCCTTAACACGTCACGTGACCATGTCGATGACGACTTAAGTCCATTTACGCCCCATCCAAACCTGCCTATAAGAAGTATTCACTTAAAAAAAAATAAGTACAATGTTTTTTACAGGAATCCCCATCTAATTTAAAAATATTTGATTAGTATTAATCTATACTTTAACTACGAGCTTGAGCCTTGAGCCTGTAGTGAAATTCATAAGTGCTTTTCGAGTCTAAAGTTTCGTAGCGCATGCATCTTGCTTGATCGCGGAGCAAATTAACTGATGTTTTGTGAGACGCATCAATCTCTAATAAGTTTTTATTATAATATATTTTGCAATACACACTCATTATATTATTAACTAGCGACTTATCCTTGCTTGGCTCGGGTGTGTCCCTACGTACGTTTTAATTTTTGGAGTGAAACTCTAATTATTTTTCTACAATAAAAGTAGCCTAAGTTACTTCTTATAATATCAGCTATCTGCCTGTAAAAGTCCCGTCAAATCGGTCCAGTCATTTGGGAGATTAGCCGGAACAAACAGACAAACAAACAGACAAAAATTTTAAAAATGTGTTTTTAAGCACCGTATATAATTTGACAAAATCCTAAAAAAATAGTTTGGTATTCAAAACCTCAAAATATCACAGTAATGCGATAATTGGTGATAGTTAATTAGTATATGCCGGGTATTAATGAGGCTTGATTTGATTTTAACCAACTTCAAAAAAAAGGAAGGTTCTCAATTCAAGTGAAAGTTTTTGGTATGTACATGTGTTACGTATACCCTCGCCTCTTTTGAAATGATTAATGATTAATTATTTTATGAATGAATGAACTTAACAACGACACACGATTAATTGCTGAGCAATGCTGAAAAAGTTATAAGGCCTTAAGTAATTTTTAAATTTATTAAATGGTACCATAGCCTTATGACTGATATAAAGGGGTTTGTGTACACATGAGAAGGACATGATAAGGTCAACCCGTGCCCAGCAGTGGGATATCAAAACGGACTGACTACATACAATACATTTATTAAATCCCATAAATATTATAAATGCGAAAGTTTGGATGGGTGAATATTTGTTACTCAATCACGCCAGAACTGCTGAACGGATCTGGATGAAATTTGGCACAGAGATAGATTATAGTCTGGAATAGAACACAGGTATAGTACACAGTAGGCATTTTTTATCCCGGAAAATGTAAGGTTCTCGCGGTATAAATTTGTTTTTGTTTGTCACGGAGCAAGGGATCGACTATCTATTCCATACTAATCGTTAAAACGTAATAGACGAACCTGAGCGAAGCGAGAATGAGCCGCTAGTCTGTATATAATTTAATAATTTACTGCTGAAACTTGCTACACGTACTAGCATTATCTCGTTCCCAGGTGCGCTAGGAGATGAAAATCTACGTGAAATACGAGAACATCGTACAGTGTTGGCTTCGTGTAGAAAAACCTTATATTGAAAAATTATGTCTTTAGTTTTGTTTATTATTATTAGAAATTATATTATTAAGCATTATAGTAGACGCTATTTACTTACATAATATTGTATTCTACTCTTATATAAAAGTGTTGTATTATTAAACCAAACTTAAATTACGTAGTCGTTTCTTTTTTTATTTTTGTATTTTTTTATGTACAGCTTATTTCACAATTTAGTTTTATTTAACAATTTCCTATTCCAAATTAATTTTAAACATATAAGTTGAATATATTTTTGTAATCGTCTATTAAAAATCTGTATTTTGATATCCCACTCGATTGATTCCGATGATTTTTTTCTAAACACAAATTGGCGCCTTAGTTCCAGTATTTTCATTTTTAATATATTTATATATCCTATGGCGCTCGCGTTATCATGACGAATCTAACGACGTATAAATCATTAAAATCGGTTAAGCCCTTTATTATTGTGAGGGAACATAGGGTCGGACACACATACAGGTTAAACACACAATCCTCCTTTGGGCTTCGCCGCACCCGGGTAAAAAGAGGAAACCATAAGTTAGAGTAAGAAATATACCTTTCCTATAAATATAACTATATTTTGATATCATAGTAGCAAACGAAAATTATTTATTAAATATTAATTTATTATATTTAATCTATACATATAAATAAAACTCTAACTGAGTCGAATCCGTACATTAAATATTTTTTGGAAAATCTTATTAAAATAGTTATTATTATCGATACATATTTAAGAGACCGAATCTATAGTTTTTAGAATTTATGTCTGTCTGTCTGGGAACGTATCACGAGAAAACCACTTGACAGATTTTGATAAAATTTGGTATGATGATAGCTGTTTATGCGGGTCAACATATAGGATACTTTTTACTGTGCGAAAATATTTCATCTCTGAGATCTATACTAAACGTTAAACTTAACGTAACTAGGGACGAACCCGAGCGGAGCGAGGGTGAGTCGCTAGTCCTCTATGTTTGTATGTACAAAATTTGAGAGAAACTAGAAATAAAAGAAAGAATATATACAAAGTAAACAATCACAAATCATACAATATACATACAACACGATACGATCAGTTCTGACATAATGAAAACGCGAAGCTTCACAATCATACTAATGTCGATCCGATGGGTCGATGCGGACTCCATTAGTGTTTAGGGTTGACAATCGAAACTATGTAATTTTGACCTATTTAAAAAAAAAGGAAGAGAACTTTATAATAATAAATTTTTATTTGAGAAATGTAAATGGGTTATCTTATAGTGAAAATAATGGTTTAATGGTTTTTAATAACTGTAAAAATTATAATCCAGTAACATAGTTTTAAACTAACGTTGTTTTGTTTCACATTGTTAAGTCAAGTCATTAGATACAGTGTACCAGATTCTGCAAATAAATTTATTAAAAAAACATACATAGAGACATATATAGATCCTCCTCCTTTTTGGAAGTCGGTTGAAAATGTATTTCCATAATCTGATAGACTATTTTCGTTTCAAAAATTTCAATAACATACAGTTTTACATCACATCTCGTGTGACATCGCCAATTTTCCTTGTCTCCTTACGTTTTCTCTTAATACGTAAGACTGAAAGTAAGAAAATTATATTTTGACAGCCCTAATCCGTCCATTAAACTCCGACGAACTTGGGTACTTTCGTTTTATTAAAGGACAAGGTGTTGTCAGACGCTTGTCCCGACTTATTTAAATGTTACTCATATTATGCAATATAAGTTATCTTTATGTATATAATCTATACATATAATAAAATTGTAACTAAGTCGAATTTGTACATTAAATATTTTTTAGAAAATCTTGTTGAAATAGACATTATTTTCGATACACAGGCCGAATCTATAGTTTTTAGACTTTTTGTCTGTCTATCTATCTGTCTGTCTGTTAAAGCATCACAGAAAAACCACTGGAGGGATTTTAATGAAATTTGATATTGTAATAGCTGGTTGTCCGGCTCAATATACAGGATATACTTTTTACCGCGGAAAATATCTCATTTCTGAGAAAAAATACAAAAACTCCAATGTAGTAGTATACTAATATGTAAAACCTAAGAATTTGGTTTTTGGTCATTTGAACACGGGCGGAGCCGCGGGCAATGCTAGTTATAATATAAAATACTAAGGACTTATACTCGCTTCACTCGGGTGCACCCCTAGGTGCGTAATAACTTCGCAAGTTTTTCGCATATACATACTATATGTATAATAGTAGTCCGATAATATAGTCTAACTCTATTTTAAGGATTATCTAATATATAAAATTTCCATGTCACAATGTTAGTTACCGTACTCCTCCGAAACGGCTTTACCGATTTTTACCAAATTTTATATGCGTATTCAGTAGGTCTAAGGTAGTGATAAGGGTGGCCCACATTAGAGACGAACTAATAATAATAAAATATTGCAGTTTTTGTTGCTAAAATGAAAAATAAATGTATTTAAAACTGATGCGCGCTGCGGCGTCTTCTGTACTCTGTGTATTATACCTATTTCGTAACGTGTTATATTTTTAACCTTCAACGCAAACAGGAGTCATATGTGCTTAACAAATGTTAGTATTTGTGACCTGTGTATCTGTCTATGGCATCATAGTTCGTAAACAGCATAACAAGTTCTATTGCAATTTGTGATCTGTCTAACCAACTTCGCCTAATACTCTCATAATCAAAAGAAATGAAAACTGTTGTTTTTATTTCTCTTACATACGAACCTCCAGAAAATTTCAAGAACATTCAACGTATAATCTTTGAATCTTTAATTATATTTTTACATACATAGATCTGTAAAACAAAAAGCATATCATAATAGTACGAGCGCATTTCATTCCCAATATGAAGTTGTCTCCATCAATCTACGTCATGAACAGCATTTTGTCGACACACCACACAAAAGATCGGTGACAGATCGTAAGATCCTCTAATCGTACGATTTGATTCAGATTTCTTCTACCTATTATCTATACAGATAAATAAAATTGAAGTGTCTGTTTGTAATGTCAAAATAACAGATTTTTATTAAATGCATATGGATGTATACACGGTACATATACCAAAACAACATTTGTTACAATTTTTGTCTGTCTGTTTATTCCGGCTAATCTCTGAAATGGCTGGACCAATTTTAACGGGACTTTCACTGGCAGATAGCTGATGTAATAAGGAGTAACTTAGGCTACTTTTATTTTAGAAAAAAAATAGGGTCCAGGTAACCAATGAAAAATTTAATAATATCCGTTTGAAATAGGGAAGTTGTATAAATACCTTATGTACGCTAGTATGTTTTATATATTATATCCATACTAATATTATACATATAAAAATTTGTGAGTATGGATGGATGTTTGATACTCTTTTACTCCAGAATGGCTGAACGAATCTGGATAAAATTTAGAACAGAGATAGATTATGGTCTGGAAGAGCCATATAGGTTCGTTTTTATCTCGGAAAAATGTACAGATCCAGTGGGATACTTTTTTTTGTCTAGGGACGAACCCGAAGCGAAGCGAGGGTGAGTCCACAAAAAAATCAAATCAAAATAATTCTTATTATATTCATATTAAATAATCTCAATAAGATATTTAATGAATATTACTAAAAAGAAGTATATTAATTTTAAAAATATAGACAAAATCAAAAGATAAGGCTAATATAATATAATAAAAGTGATAAAAGTTTGGTGAGCTTACCGTCCCCGGACGGAGTCATCGTCTTGCGCGGCGTCGGGCTGCAGGTGCATACCGCTCTGCGCCCATGTCACTGTCAGCCAGTCTGGAACAAGGGTAAATATATATACATACAATGTATCTTACATACGAAACGATCCTATCTATCTTTGATAATAAAAATAATAATAATTTATTTGGTAGAATTTGGTTATAAAATTATTAAATAAGCAATTTAAAAATTTAAATATAAATTAATTAAAAGTGGATAATAAATAATATCAAAAAACATAAGTATATATTTATATTTACAACAATACTGGTTGTTGAAATTTTGGTATGTTTGTCTGCTTATCTATTTGCTTTTTACGCAAAAAATACTGATCCGATTTTAACTTGTGTAGTATTAACTTATTAATTGAGGCGACAATTAGGATACCTTTTACTACATGAAAATCTCTCTTTCCCACGAGAGTACATAATAACTGTTTGGATCGAGTTGTCTTTCTCTCTCTATCTATCCTATATTATGATGACCCTGATAACCAGCTATCATCATATGAAATTTCCTCAAAATCTGTCAGTGGTTTTCTCGTGAATCGTGATGCGTTTCCAGACAGACAGACAGAAATTTTAAAAACTATACATTCGGCCGCTGTATCGATAGTGCCAATTCAATAGAATTTCAAAATGTCTATTTCAATAAGATTTTCCTAAAAGTATTTAATGTACAGATTCGACTCAGTTAGAATTTTATTATGTGTATAGAAAACTATTAGTAGCAGAGACTAACCAACTCGTGCACCCTCTATTCCTTCTATTTTTACATTCCCATGAGACGATAACTCGATACGACCAGTGAGAGTTAAGGCGCAAGACCGACGCGACATGTGGTCTTCGAAGGGTCGAAATATCGCCAACTTCCCAAAGGTTAGCCAGAGCCAGACTCAAACCTAGGCCCTACGGATTTACAGTCATACATACTACCACCACCATCATATATGAATAATATATTATGTAAATACATAAGGCATACGTAGTATTATAATATTTAAACTGCGTGTTAAATTTACTAAACAAATTGATTTTATTCAAAACATATTCAGTTAACCTCATGCAAAAATAATATTATGTATATATTCAGTCCTTATTACGTTCCACGTGGGCGCGGGCCTCCCTTAAATACGAGGGGGATCAGGCCATAGTCCTCCACGCTGGCCAAGTGCGAGCGGACATGTCTTTTGAAAACTTGCTATGTTCTCTCAGACATGCAGGTTTCCTCACGATGTTTTCCTTCATCGTTAAGACAAGTGATAGGTAATCATGTTGGAAATGATTCGCACATGAAAATATCAAAGGTGCGAGACCCGGGATTTGAAACCGTTTCATTCAGTTGCCCAAGCAAACGCACTACCACTGGGCTACCACTCCCTAAAAATAATATACAAAATAATATTAAGCGTTCAAAGTCCTCAAAGTATTTAAAGATAATAAATTAATTTTATACCTGAAGCGGTACGTTTGGGAAATTAAAAAAAGTTAAATCGTTAAAACTTTCATTAAGCGATATATTATTACCTCAATTCGCATGACCCCGAACGTTTTATCTTTAATTCTAAGCTTTTAAGTGGTTTCTCGAAAATCTAGTGCTTGAATAAATAGCATTTACACTAATATAATATGATAAAACCGCGTGTTTGTTTATCGGTCTGTCTTTATGGATTTTATGGCTATTATTATATATATATTAAAATGGCTTTGGGTCTGAAATACAGTAAACATTTTGAAAAATAAAAGTTTTATAACAAAAAAATAAAAACCGACTTCATACAAAAGCACTAAAAAGTAAAAAATAACTGATTGGTAGTTTTCATTTACTATACATACCTAATCAAATATTTTCGAAGTCGGTGTGCTTTGCTTTATATGGCCTGGCACCGATTTCGAAAATATTTGATTAGGTATGTATTTAATAGGTAGGCTTTAATTACTTAGCCAAAGCACACCGACTTCGAAAATATTTGATTAGGTATGTATAGTAAATGAAAACTACCAATCAGTTATTTTTTACTTTTTAGTGCTTTTGTTTGAAGTCGGTTTTTATTTTTTTGTTAAAAAGTTTTTATTTTTCCCTTTTTAGTGTAGACAGTAGTAGCAAAGTAAGAATTCTAACGTGTTAGGTTTGTCAAATCAAACAAAATAAGCCCAAACTCAAAGTATCTACTATTGGCCGTTGAAGAGTTCCACCTATCCACCTTCTGGCCTTGCCATCAGATCAGGTCAGTAATACCGTACCACTGTACTATCAACGGAAATAGAAATAGGTTAAATTCACCATTAGCTATTTTTCCACCCTTAGGGGTGTTATTTTTTTTTTGAAATTTAAATGGGACCAATCTGGAAGTATACACTTACAAATAAAACAAAAATTGTCCAAATCGGTTAATAAATAACGGAGTTCTGAGGTAAGAAACATAAAAAAAATATAGCCGAATTGAGAACCTCCTCCTTTTTGAGGAAATCGGGTGAAAAATATATGTAAATCGTTTTCCATATATGTAGGAACTTGCGTGTTTAAACTTATGCTAAAAGCTTACAAGTATGAAGTAATTATCTATAATATCAAGTAAAGGCACATACAATACAATACATTTTGTATGGAGAAAAATTGTAATATCATGTAAGTAATGATTGATACAATAAGGCCAATAACACATGGATCTAAGTATAGCAAAAAAATGAGCTAGATCTTTCGTCTGTCTATTTGTTATAAAAAAAATTATTCAATTACATAAAACTATCGTCGAAGATGTCTAATGATAAACTTGTAATATGTATAAGTTTGAAGATGCGAGTTAGAATATATAATAAATTCTTTGTTTTTAACTGCACATTTTTATAGCAATATAATTGTTTGAAATATAAGCAATTATAAAATATTGCTCCAGGTGAGGCTCGAACTCACAACCCCGGCATGTCTCACACGAACACTGTCTTATAAGTACCGTGCGCTAACCAATTGCGCCACTGGAGCTTGGTTTTCTCGTTCCAAAATAATCTTTTGAAATGCTCTCGCATGATAAAGGATAACAGGCAGACAATCCTATTCATACAAAGTTTTTATTTTATATGTATGTATTTTTGTTTTGTATATATGTTTTTACGTATGTTTGATAATTTTCCAAACATAATTTTAGAAAATTGACCTTATAATAGTTTTATTAAATATATAATAAAAATGTCCTACCGATCGATTTCAGTCATGGTGACCAATCTAATTGAGGCTAGCCATCTGCGCAGGAGATATAGTGCATAAATATGCGTGCAAACACAAGTACACTCTCTATTCCTGTCACTCTCATACTCCAGTACAATGGAACGCTTTACATACCCTATGAGGCACGAAGGCTTACTAAACAGAAAGACTCAATAACTAAACTTGGCCCGACCCGGGAGTCGAACCCAGAACCTCCGGATGTACAGCTGTGCATGCTAGCTATGGTTATACATGAGCGGGACCGTAGTATAAAGCTAGTCTATGATATAACAATAGCATAAAAATAAATTATATATTATTTATCGTTCTCGCACAGATCGTAAAAGCTGAGATGGATTACTCCGTCACCATGGCAACGTAGACAATACCCTTAGATAAATATGATTTTCTCCAAGATTTAAAGGCAAGCGAACATCAATTTGAGGTGTTTAATTTTGAAATGCTCTCGTATTAAAATAATTTATATAAAGAACGATCGAGAACAAAGAATGGATATGTTATGTGGTTCTGGGTTGATGATGAATACTTCTTACATCTATACATATAGTAAAATTCTAACTAAGCCAAATCTGTACATTAAATATTTTTTGGAAAATCTTATTGAAATAAACATTATTATCGATACAGAGACCAAATCTATAGTTTTTAGATTTTTTCTGTCTGTCTGTCTGTTACCGCATCACGGGAAAACCACTGGATAGATTTTGATGAATTTTGGATGATAATAGCTGGTTATCCGAATCAACATATAGGATACTTTTTACCGCGGCAAAATATCGCATTTCTGAGAAAAAATGCAAAAACTGCAATGTAAGGGTATACTAATATGTAAAACCTAAGAATTTGGGTTTTGGTCATCTGAACGCGGGCGGAGCCACGGGAAATACTAGTTTTATATATAACTACTAAATACATTTTCACGTTTAGTATAGATTTTTCAGAGATAAGATATTTTCCCACAATAAAAAGTATCAAAAATGATGACCAGGATAACCATCATCGTACTAAATTTCATCCCAATCTGTCTAGTAGTTTTATCGTAATGCGTTCACAGACAGACAGATATAAATTCGACCTCTGTGTCGATAATAATGACTATTAAAATAAGATTTCTCAAAAAAAAATTAATGTGTTGATTCGACTCTGTTAGAATTTTATTATATGTATAGATTTACTAATATATTAAAATAATTTATATAAAGAAGAAACATAATATTATGTTTAACTCACGATTTCTTGTAGGATCGAGAACAAAGGGTAAGTGATGTGGTTGTGGGATGATAATGAATACGTACATTTCATATATTATAATTATTATTTCAAAAGTTTTTCTTAACTTGTTGACGCATTAACGTGTCCATTTTTTTAACCGACTTCAAAACGATGAGTAGAGGTTTTTTTACGCTATTTTTACCAATTGTAAATGAATTTAACATATAGCCATTAGCCTCCATCAATACAGCCGAGCGTGATACCAAGAAGTACTGGGAGGCGCGAGGTGTGCCAAGCGGGTTGTTCCTGGTACTACTCTGATAGCATAGAGGACCGTGAGACCCATGGTAAGCGATCCCACGACGGTTCAGGCAATATAACAAAAAAATATATTTATGATAAAAATATAATATATAATCAAAATACGTGTTTTGGTATTTTTCAAAATTCATCCCATAAGGTGGTAAAATATAGGATGAAAGTTTGGATGAAACTAAAAATATAAGTAAAAGAGTGTATTTAAAAATTCCTTTGAATAATAAATACTTAAGATGTGAAGATCGAATTTACTTTATTTCCTGAGCCTTAATATGGTACAAGTCTTAATACCGGTCGAAACATCGTTATATGGCTGGGAGGCTTATTGTGTGGACTTTTGTAAACGTTTTAATGGAACATTATTGGGCATTACATGAATAAATACGTATAATACAAAATCCAATAAGAAATATGAGAATAAGGAGCTACACGTGCCCACGATTTTATTAGTGAATTCTAACTGATAATAAAATAAAATTGAAGGTTTAAGCAAAAATCTATTTATAAGTTATACAAGAATATAACGATATGATTTTTTTAAAAGTGTTTATTTACCGATTAACTGGTTAAATTGCCTTGTGAAATATTTTCTTTATAATACATAAAGTATAATATAAAAAAAATATCCTCATAATACTTTCTTAGATTTACGCGAATGTTTGACATTATTAAATAAAACTATCTTTTCGGATTATTTCGCGGATTTATTTTGATTTTTGGTTCCCGACGTTTCGAATGCTTTACAGCATCCATGGTCACGGGAGAGACTACGAGACACGGGAGAATCTCTCCCGTGACCATGGATGCTGTAAAGCATTCGAAACGTCGGGAACCAAAAATCAAAATAAATCCGCGAAATAATCCGAAAAGATAGTTTTATTTAAAAATATCCTCCTGACAATTGTTCTCTCTATTCTTGTCAATCTCATACTCCGGTATATATTTCGAAACTCGCAGTGAGACATCACGCGCGGAACCGACTTTAGGTGCTTTCCGTGGCTCGGGCTTTAGGTGCAGTCCGTGGCACGGAGGTAACACATAGCCAACTGCGCTCAATTAGAAACACTAATAATATCTAGACGGAAAAACTATATAACTGTACTTGGCTCGACCCGAGACTCGAACCTAAGTACACCGAATCTATAGCCGTCCATGCTAGAAACATGAAACGTGTACATATATAATATATGCACAATAATGCACATATCTCCCATTGCATATTACTGTTTCTTTTTTTATTAACGCTAAGATATTTAATATAAATAAACTTTGTTTTTTTTCTTTGTTTGTTCTTTTCTTTAATACTTGTAAATAGCCTTAAGTGTATTTAATTTTAAGATGGATTTTATCGCAAAAGCACAATAAATATAATCTATGATATCTATATCTATACTAATATTAATTTTTTTTGTATGTTTGTATGTTTCTTTGTAATACATAAACTAAAAATCCGCTGTTTCGATTTAGATTAAATTTGGTATGAAGATAGTTTAAGAACCTGGGAAGGACATAGAATAGTTTTTACCCCAGAAATCAATATATTATATATATATCAATATATAATATATTAGACTTAAAAAGCTAAAATGACCATAAGATATCATTGATCACTGAGAAAATTTTTCATTCAGACTCTAAGAGTGTAAAATGGGTAAAAACCGTAAATGGGTTTGTTGCTCCTTCACGCAGAAAAAAATGACAGTTATTTCAGAAAGAAAATGCTTCAATCCTAAGAATTGACAAAAAAACTCAGTATGGCTATAGATTTTTAATAATAAATAGAATAAAAAAGTAAATAAAATGTAAAATAATATATTCAATTCAATAAATAACTTTCTTGCGGTTGAAGTAGATTTTGTTGCTATTCAATATTCAACTAGCGATCTGAAGTTCAAGTAAGATACGAAAGGGAAAGGGTTAGTTTGGTTATTTACAATCTTTTTGCGTATTCACGTCATATATGATGAAATTATGCAAAACTCACGGGCATATGTCATTTGACGAGGGTCGACAGGGTGTCCCTATCCGAGCAATACTAATATCAGTTTTATTAATATCCTAATTTGCCAACTACTTTGTTATGGCGGAGAGTTTTTGTATCGTCGACAGGTTTGATAGAATTAAATTATTTTTTTATTTTTTTATTTTTATTTTTTATTTTTATTTATTAGGGAAACAAACAGTACAAATTGATACAAATTAAAAAACAAAACATAAAATATAAATCATTGACCAATAAAGTTTCCACAATTAAATAGTACATAGAATAATGCGAGCAAATTAATTACAATTAAAAAAAAAATTAACATTAAATAAAATAATAATCATATGAATAGAAAATAATTAATGTTTTATAGTTTTACTTCTACATTATGGATTATATAACGTCACTAGCGACTCACCCTCACTCGGGTTCGCCCCTAATTACGTTTTACAATTTTTTCACATTCACAGATTTCTCAGATATGATATATTTTCATCTCTGTATAATATCTCAACTCTGATGATGATGTTCTCCTGACCGATTCATATATAAAAAAATCGGATAGATATGAATAAATTCATACTTGCAGGTCAAACACAAACCTTCCTTTGTGAAAATATCTCATTTCTGAGAAAAAATACAAAAACTGCATTATAAGAGTATACTAATATGTAAAACCTAAGAATTTGGTTTTTGGTCATCTGAACGTGGGCGGAGCCGCGGGCAATGCTAGTTTAATTATAAATACCCGTGACTGGAGTACAAATATTCGTGCTCATAACACAAATGAATGCCCCCCGCGGGACTCAAACCCGCGACCGCTGGCACAGCAATTAGGGTCATTACAAACTGAGCCAACGTGTCGCCAATTAAATAAAATAATATTATTTATACTTTTGGCTACAGATCCCTAAAACTGTATTCAAATCTTTCCCACCAAATGATAACAGTCTTCATACACAATTACACATTTTATTACAACAAAACGGATTTTGGAAAGTAAAATACCTTTTAAAATTGGAATTCAAAAGCGACCCGCACCACCACACTATATCCTGGCCTGCTAACATCCTTTTATCTATGACTTCCCATCCTATACAATTGATGGCTCCATTTCGGATTCAAACGTTTTGTGATAGCATATTGAATGGTAATAGTGAAATATGGTTCAGATATCCCCATCTTTTTGAATTTTGATACAGATATATCGTAAAATATACTATTCTGAGAAAATTGGTGAAGCGTAGTGGTCATATTGTCACTTTATAATAAAACGAAACTCGCGGGTTTGATTTTAGAGCAAAGTCAATAAAATCATTTAGGGAACAAAGAGAGGTGTTTAATTAAATACTAGATGAGATTTTAATATGGGAATCCTTTAAGTGTAGTGTTTGCCAATAACATTATTTTAGGCTACATGACTTTAACTAGACCCCACATATATCCCACATCCGAATTGGAATATTTAATATACTACAACAAAAACTATATTACGACATAAATTATAATACTTTGATATATGTGCCAAAAAATAGAAAAAAACCTTTGCACAAAAAAGGCCAAACCAAGAATATGATAAACCAATAAACACTCATCTATACTAATATTACAAAGAGGGAAGATTTTTCGTTTGTTTGTTTGTACCGAATAAGCTCCGAAACTACTGAACCGATTTAGTTAATATTTGATAAAAAGATAGTTTGGATCCTGGAAAGGATACAGGATAGTTTTCTTATCCCGAAAATTATCCCTTAAGGGGGTGAAAATGGAGATGAAAGTTTGTATGGGGAAGCAACCTAGGGACGAACCCCAAGCGAAGTGAGGGTGAGTGGCTAGTATTTAAATATTAGTATAATTTTTGGCGTACATATGACTAAATAGTGAATGTTATTCTAGCCAGATAAAAGCTTCCATCACGATAGGCATAGGTCGAGCGTAATGACTATTGAAGACCAATTTAATTAGACAGTCGTGCGTAATTTAGTTCGTACGATTCGATACTATTTGGACGATAAATCTATTCGATACAGTGTTGGATACGAATGTCGGACATATGTAATGAAAGAATTTCAACTAGTACAACTAGTACAATAATTATGTTGTAAGAAATTTGTTGCTATTATACTAATATTATAAATGCGAATATAACTCCATCTGTCTGCCTGTCTGTCTGTTACATTTTCACCGCTATAGGGGTTGGTACACAAATTTTGATGGACCTTGGTTTAGAGATGGAAGGGATCTTAGAGAAGGGCATAAACTACTTTTGAAAAAGTTTGTATTAGAAATAAATGATTTCTCAAGATAAGGACATAAAAAATCGTTATACCCTCAATTTTGGTAAGAAATACAGTATGTTTCGGCGTTTATGACCAATCGAGGGTGAGCCGCTAGTAATATTATAATTTCGAAAGGAAGTAGCTAATAATCTCTTTAATAAATACTTTTGTTTGTATGCATTACGATAATACGTTAGATTTGTACTGTAAATAGTCTATAGATATATCTATCATACTTACTTTTTGACCTAAAGTCATAGATTTAATATAATTTACTATTATAATCTAAGTTTTCTGTCAGTCAGGTCTATGCAATTTAAAGGCCTACAAAGCAAATTATTGGATTTTCATCTTAGACTAATGAGATATAGTTTCCATCCAGCAGTTAATCGATTCACATTTTGATTTGTGTCACTGTTTGATATTTGAAACTCTATTGAGAAAGTTGATTTGAATAGTGTAGAAATAAATTAATTCTATTATATTTCCTAACGAGTAAACGAGATAAAATATTCCTAGCTAACAATATTCTCATAATAAATATTATTAATGCGAAAGCTTGGATGGTTGGATGTTTGTTACTCAATCTCTCCAGAACTGCTCTGAATAGATCGGATCTGGATGAAATTAACAAAAAAGAATTACGGTTCCCGTGGGATAATTTTTTTTTTTTTTTTTGACTAGTGAAGTGAGGGTGAGTCGCTAATAATAAATGTTGATAGGAATACTTCTTTATTTTTTATATATAGGTACTTTAAGTATGATGTATATGTACATACATACATATAATTACCTACCAATCAAAATTTTTAATATTTTCATATTTAATCGTGGTTATCTTTCAACTAACATAATTTTTAGATTTCATTTCTCTTTTCGAGCGATTTCAAAGCAAACACGCGATTTATGAAACGGGTTTTTTTATTACCTCAGTAGTGATAAAATATTTATTAACATTTTTTTCTGTTTCATTAAAAGTAATATTTTAAAGAAAGTGAATCTTGATTAGTAAACTCAAGAACGGCAGTAACGAATAAATTTTACATCTATTATACATATAGAGGTCATCATTCTCACTGTCTGGACGACATGACCGGTAACACATTAGATGCAGGACTAATAAGATTATGATCTGTTCAAACCAAGGGAATATACCGTCAACTTTTCAAACCTAATAACTATTTTTGGCCCGGACCGGGACTCGAACCTGTGATATGCTCATAATCTACTACTATACCAAATGATATCCAGATACCTGATTAAGTTAGTATGTTACTAGTATAATATATTATATATTATAACGATTTAGATAAACCCTGAAGCATGTTTGATATTATAATCTTATGATCTCAGCTGCCGCCTTTTCCATCTGTTGGACTTTGTCCAAATTACTACTTGTACTCAGAGACTTGCCGGATGTTATAAGATACGTAATACATTTTAAATTGACGTATATAAATAAATTATAGTTTTAATATAATATGTACGTACGTTTTTTTTAAATATTCCTCTTTTAATTTTGCCAATGTTGCCATATCTATGAATAATTAATTCGTGACAATGTCAAGTGCTGGCAATTTTGAGTACTTATACTCGTAATTGAATTGGATTCGTTGTTTTGTAGCTTTTAGGCATACCACATTAACACTTTTACATGTTATAAACAATATAACAAGATAAAATAAGTGAAAATAATTATTTTATATAGGAACTTTAAGAACAACATCTAAATTAACAAAACGATGTTATAGACTGCACTGTGCTACTACCACCTTCCTACCAGTGCGATAATTTTGATTATTATAATTATACGAAGTTTTGTAATATGGTATTCAAATATGAATTGAATTTTCATATCTGTAGTCACGCATAAGACTTCTCTGTCGCTCTCATACAAAATACTTACTCGCGTCGGAGAATTATTAAAGATCGCCATTTTCGTTTGGCTTTTTTGCAAACATTTTTAATATTAAAAATTTCAGAATGCCTAAAGTACTTATATTTTTTGCTTAATTATATTTTATAACAATTTATGGCGGGGGGTCGCGTCTGTGTATACTTAAAAACCGTGAAATAAGTCTGGGAAATTTATTTCTACTTTAATTTTTTAAATGATTTCAAGTTGCCTTTAGGCATCAAAATATAAACCGGTTTATTTTTTACAGTTAAAAAATAACCGCAAACCCCGTTTACAACTCTCTATTCCATGTTCCCTACATCGTAAATTAACTGTTTTTTTTTATAATTTCAAGTTGCCTAAAACACCTGCCAAAAATTCATTAACAGCTCTAGTAAAATATAAAACGTTTCTTATGAGCAAAAATATAAAAAGTTTATAATTTATGCGCATATTTTTTACGTCAAACAAAACTATTTAATTAAAAAAATAGATAGTAAAAGGAATTTCGGCAAGAGTTTAGTGCTCCCTTTCCACGGTAATATCATGTAAAATACTTGATAATTAAACTTTAAAACTTTCGCAGTTTTACACAAGATCTTACATTATATTTAATATATATTGAATTTTATATATCTGACAAATGTTGAGTCGTCGAAATAATATTTTAAGGACAGAAGATGTTTATTTGATTTATTTGAATGTTTGTTGTTGTTTGTTTTAACGCGCTTATCTCTGAAAGATGTAGATATTTTTTTTAATTTTACTGCCATTTCATTGTGGAAACTTTTAGACTATTGAAAGATGGTTGGATTTTCCACGTGAAAATAATAAAACATATAATAAATCTTTAATTTACTCTTGTAGGCTCGAAACAACATTTCATAGTGTTTATCATCAAATTATAGTATAATATAACTAGCGACTCACCCTTGCTTCGCGCGGGTTCGTCACTAGTAAGACAGATATACTATATATCCATACTTTAATATTATAAATGTGAAAGTGTTTGTTTTTGTTTGTTTGTCTTTCTTTCACGTCAAAATGAAGAGGCGGATTGGCGTGATTTTTTGTGGGGAGATCGTTGGAGGGCTGGAGAGTGACATAGGATACTTTTTACCGCGGTAGATTATCTAATTCCCACGGGAATACACTTAATAATACAATGGAAAAAAAATATGACCAGAGTTACTTGAAACTTTGTATTATTGTTCTTCAATAAAATTAAATAAATACGTGTTTTAGCATTTTTCGAAATTCATTCTATAAGAGAGAAAAATAGGAGATGAAAATTTGTATGAAACTACCTTTTTAGAGATTTTTTTGTAGTTTTAGCGCGAGCGATGCCGCGAGTTCTGCTAGTTAGTATATATATTATGTTTATACATAGGTATGATTAATTCACCATATAAAATCTTCATCCTCCTTTTCACCCCCATAAGGAATTAATTCCGGAATAAAAACTATCCTATGTCCTTCCCAGGGTCTCGAACTATCTTTATACTAAATTTCATCAAAATCGGTTCAGTGAATTTTTAGTTTATCCATTACAAACAAACTCACAAACTTATAAAACTTACCTCTTTATAATATTAGTGTAGATATTATTTAACAATAACCGTAGAATCACATAGAAAATTGAAACCATCAAAAACCACCTATAAAATCTAATTATTCTAGTAAATATAGCAAATTATTTAAAACCGATACTAATGAGAGGATATTGTGCGAGCAATGTTGTAAACATCAAGTTTATGTTTCTGGATGGCGCCTCATACGCTTTGTTTTCATGTATTGATCTACTGGCTAGGCTAGCATACGACTGGAGAATCGAGGTCCTGGGTTCAAGTTCGTGGTTAAATAATTTAACTAGATAAAATCGTTGTGACATACAGACGGACAGAAAGACATGATTTCTGCATTTGACTACGGAATCCTAAAAAAATTATCATAAAAAGAAGTTTTCAATGTTAAAAATAATCATCTTAAATACAAAATATGCAGCTCATAGTAAATCGAATTTTTATAAAAGAATAGTTTTTCGAAAAGAGCGAAATTGCTACCTAACTCCATTCATGTCACTGTTCGTGCTAGCTATAACGTTATTGGGTTTTAACGTCAGAATCGAATATACTATGAAGAAAAAATGCTTTATAATGATATACTCTACATCAAGGTATTCTGGTACTTAGAGACCACCGGCATTAGGCTGTTTTAACTAAGATCGACGATTTATAAAAAGTCGTCTTTACAAATATTATAAATTATAAAAAAGTTTGTGAGTGAGTAAATTGTAAAAGAGTGAGATAGTAAATATTTCATTTAAAGTCAGCGAATTCGCACTCGACCAGCGTGGTGGTCTATGGCCTGATCCCCCTCGTATTGTATGTGAGCGCCGAACAGTGGGACGTTAAAAAGGGCTAAATATATACATATGTAGATATAAATATAATATTATTATTTAGAATTTCTCGCCTGTTTATGGTTTTGCACTCTGTACTCTGTAGTCTATATATTATCTATGTTTTTTTTCTCTCTCTATTCTGTGACATCAAGCGACTGTGTATCTCTCTTAACTTTTTGCTAGTTTTATAATAAATAGTTCTACCACTTCAGGTATGATCTATGAATGTCATAACGCTTTGACACAGGTAAGTGACCAAAACAAGGTCTCAGTACAATGGGTCAAAGGCCACAGTAACTCGTGGGGTAACGATAGGGCCGACGAGCTAGCAAGAAGAGGATCGGACCTGAATGCAATAGGTCCTGAGCCCATCGTGGCGCTACCTTCTTGCTGGCTCAAAGGTCAAATACGACAACGCACAAGACGACTACACGAAAATATATGGCGTGAAGTCGCAGACTGCAGGCAGGCGAAGGAATCGCTTCCTTTCATTAACACTAAAACGACTAACCGTCTGATTAATCTTAATAGATCTCAGCTCAGACAGATAACCACGGCTCTAACAGGCCACGGACCCTACAACAAACACCTATTTAACTTAGGTATAACTGACAGCCCACTCTGCAGAGCCTGCATGAGGGCAGATGAAACGGCTGCACATGTAATCTTACAGTGTCCAGGTGTAGCGGCGTACCGGGCTCAACATCTTGGCTCCCCTAGTACACTCCCGGAGGCCTTCGGTAGGACGAAGAGACTGCTGAAGTTCTTGGAGGAACTGGGCTGGCAAGAATAAATATTTGGAAAATTTCCCACACATGCAAAATAGGCGCGCAGACGTCGAGTTGCGGAAACAAGCCCGTTTTATACCATATACCATATACCATACCATATACCATACCATATACCATACCATAATAAATAGTTAATAAACCTGAGCGTACGTCGTTTAATTCAACAATAACATTAAACGTATGAATTTCATCATATTAAAAGCTATAAATAATAGCGAAAACTTTAGTACGAAAAACTAGCTTTGAGAAGTTATGTTCTTTTTCATATGTGGAACGCGTTTATCTCTTCATACGATTCTGTTAATACGATGGTCGCGTTTGAATTTTAAAATTCAATTTTGGCTGAAAATTCTCTTGAGTGATTGAATTTTCATTTCAGTGAGTTTCCCATCGCCTTTTAACATATTTTGGAAGGGTTTTTGAGATCAGGATATATAAGTTATCAATACTCAAGATCCGTTCAATATCAACTATCGATTAACTTCTACAATTTTAACGTTAATTTTTTAATCAACTAAAGAGACTCACTAATTTGTAAGACATTTTATAAGTAACTAGCTGACCTGACAGACCTCATTCTGTCAAATCAAGTGTAAAGCAGGCCCGATTAGAAAAATGGTGTTTTTACGTTTTTCCGAGCACTTTTTCTAATTTTTCTCTTCATAAGAACCTTTATCAGACTTCAGCAAATATTTGAAAAAAAAAATTGGCGGATTTTTGCGCTTAGCAACACATTTAGCGATTTATTTTTATTTATATAGACTGTAGCGACTCACCCTCGCTCCGATCGGGTTCGTCCCTACTTACGTTTTAATGTTTAGTATATATTTCTCAGAGATGAGATATTTTCCCGCAGTAAAAATTATTGTATATGTTGACCCGAATAATCATCTATTATCATACCAAATTTCATCAAAATCCCTCCAGTAGTTTTTCCGTGATGCGGTCACAGACATACAGACAAAAATTCTAAAAACTATAGATTCGGCTTCTGTATCGATAATAATGACTATTTCAATAAGATTTTCCAAAAAAAATGTTTAATGTACAGTTTCAACTAAGTTATAAGTTTACTATATGTATAGATTATTTATATTCTTTAGCGATAGATTTTCCTTCAAACCAAATCAAAAAATTGCGCTTATCAAATTGACTTTTACTTTACAAGCACTTTTTCAGTCTTAAAATTAAATAGTTTTTACTTTCCATTAAAAAAATGATGATGATATCTGACTCGGCGACAACTGCCAATCTCACTAAGACTAAATGCGCAGGAGATGTAATAAAAGGAAATAAATGTACAACACGTGTACGCGCAGGCATCAGTGCAATCTCCATTTCTGTCACTCTGAAATCCCGATTGGACGATACTTCGACACGATTAGTCAAGGTGCCGACACGTTTACATGGTCTCTGAGGCCTGCAAGTCAAACACTGTCTACTTCCCAACTCCGGATTATTATTGAGATTTTCTAAACAGAAAGTCTCTAAACTGAACTTGGCCCGACCCGGAACTCGAACCCAGGGCGTCCAGATATGCATGCCGCTATACGACCAAGGCACTCAATTAAAATATAGTCATTAAGTTCACAATTAGCAAAGATATGGGCTAGGCATACTTACACACAATAGTTGGTCAGTAGTGAATATTTTTTAACTTTATTGGTTTTTAACGCTATACAAGTTTATATGTAATTCTTTTTCCTATATCCATTTCCTTCAAGTACTACGACTTTGACGACACGTTTGGCTCAGTTTGTAGCGACCTTACTTGCAGTGCCAGTGGTCGCGGGTTCGAGTCCCGCTGGGCTCATTCATTTGTGTGATGAGCACGAATGTTTGTACCCCAGTCATGGGTGTTTATATTTATAATATGTATGTATTTAAAAAGTTATATATGTGTAGTGTATCAACTATCTGGTATCTATAACACAAGCCTCGTAGCTTACTATGGAACTAGATGGCGCTGTGTGTTAATGTAAAAAAAAAACTACGAAATCTTTTTCCAGTTGTTATCTAGGATTATATTATGTGATTACATTATACTTTCTTTTTTATTTTTGATTCCCGACGTTCTGAATGTTTTACAGCAATCATGTTCACGGGGGAGATTATGACGTTTATTAAAACTGTATTACATTATTAAAACTTTTACTAAATGTGAGTCAATTGCTTGCTCTTTAATTCTGCAAATAGAGAATGTTCCCAAATACTTTCATTGATTTTTGTGTTAGACAGAAGCCTGTGTCTTAAGTTTTTGTCTGTCTGTCACACATTATTAAAGAACAACAGATGTAGAATCTGAATTAAAAAAAATATAAAACTAAAAGTTAATTTAATCAGCTAAGTAGGCACAGATATGACTTCCCTATTTTAAAAGGTTCCAAATCAAGCAGATTTCTAGTTAAGCAGGGTTCAACTAAATAGAATTTCACATGTGAATAAAACTGCAGGTTCTAAATGAACCCATTCCACTAAGCCTTAACTTTCTTGTCATTTCAACGTAAACACGTATACTTGAGAAATGAAGTATCTCGAGAAATTATTTCTACATTATATAATGTCAGGCCTATCTCGTAACATAATGAAGACAAAGGGAAATGAACGTTAGCACTATGTAATTGGGTGCAATTTTGCTTAGTCTTTCCACTTCTTCACCGATCCCTTCTATCGAACTTGACCTACTTGTCCTAGGAATGTACGAAGAAATTTTAGCTAAAATCTGATCTTTAACCATTTGTCTTAAGATTTGTTATATGATATATTAATATGTATCTTATTATAGAAAATTCCTGTGCCACGATGTTAGTCCGCCATGAATTCCGAAATTACTTATCCGATCTTGACGTAATTTTTTTCTGTGTGACTTTTCCAACTTAAAAAATATAATAGTTTTTAGCGTTTAGTGATTTTCATACGCGTGCCTTAGCTAGGCCTGTTAGTCTATACCTACATGTAATAAAACTGTAGGGGTTGAATGTCTGTAAATAGAAAAAAATGCTAAAAACCGAGTCAGGGGGATGTAATAAGAGAAATAGAACAAATCCAGATTTTTTCAATTTTTTTGTTTCTCTGTCTGTTTGTCTGTTTGTACGGGCTAATCTCCGAAACTGTTGGGCTGATTTGAATGAAATTTTGTATGGTGATACCTTATATCCCCGGTCAAAATTTTAGATACTTTTCATTACGGAAAAATGAACGATTCCCGTGGGATAGATCTGTTTGTGCTATCCGAGATCCGAGAGGAGGCGAACCCGAGCAAAGCGAGGGTGAGCCGCTAGTTTTATATAAAATTATAATGAAAATGTAGCATAAGTTTTATTTAGATCAATTCTATTAATATTATATAAATAGTATCTAAATAACGTTGAAGAGGTGTTTTATTTAAGTCTTTGTCTTCATTCTTCGTTCTAAGTAATACTGAAAAAATATTAAAATGAATAATATAAGAGCTAGTGTATTAAATAATGTTTTTGCTACCTTCATTGTTTTATGTATTCAAATGAAAATATGATATATATATATATATATATATATATATATATATATATATATATATATATATATATATATATATATATATATATATATATATATATATCTTTAGAACGTAGTCAGGCATGTATGAAAATCGCTAATTAATAAATCGTAAGAAAACACATACTTATATAATAAAGTTCCTTGCTTTCTCGTACATCTATTTTATTGGAACGACGATTTTTACTAAATGCCTATGAAATTATTTGGTACTTAGAAGAAAAAAATACATTTTAAAATGTTTGTCTGTCTGTCTGTTTGTTCCGGCTAACCTCCGAAACGGCTGGACTGATTTTGACGGGACTTTCATTGGTAGATATCTGATGTTATAAGGAGTAGCTTAGACTACTTTTATTTCAGAAAAAGAATAGGGTTCCGCTCAAAAAAATTAAAACACACCTAGGGACGTAGGCACCCGAGCAAAAAACGAGATTAAGTCGGTAGTAATACATAAATACCAAATTCATAGATGAACTTGTCAAAAAAGAACCTCAACATTTTAGGCTTATACATTATATTATTAAAGTAAAAATATGGACTTAGGCATTTCTTGAATTGCGCTTTTCAATTATAGTAAAGCCTTATCATGTTTCGATGCCACAAATTATTGTTGTCGTCTGGAGGGCGGAGCGACACCGCCGGAACCGCCGCCCAGCATTTATAATAGAATTTGTGAAAAATGGTTGATAGAGTTTATTGTTACATTTAGTATTTTTCAAGTTCAAATTCAAATATATTACACGAACGTCCTTTATCATTTTTTTTTACATTTAGTAACAGAAGCCTTTTGAAAAATTTCTATTGTCTGGATGTAAAAACGCACACATTGGCCATGAAAAGACTTAAAAAATAATAATAATAAATATGTTGGGACATTAACACACAACACCATCTAATTCCATGGTAAGATACAAGGATTGAGTTATGAATATCAGATAGTTGATACAGTATACACATAATATATAACTTTAAATACATACATATTGTAAAACATACACGACTGGAGTGCAAACATTCATGCTCATCACACAAATATATGCCCCCAACGAGACTCGAACCCGCAACCGTTGGCACAGCAAGTGGGGTCACTACAAACTGAGCCAAACGTTTGGTTAACGTCATGCACATAATCCATGCAAACGTATCATGTCCATTAAAAGAAATGCTCAGTATAACAGAGTCATAAGCCTTACAAGTCTGTGGGTGCTCTTAGTATTTATTAATGTGAATTTTTTTTATAATTTTGTTTTCCAAAAATATTTCTCATTAGCAATTCCCTATTTTCATAAATATAATATGTATATCGGATAGAAAATATCTTTATCATATTATTTATCTTTTTCTATATATACATATAATAAAATTCTGAGTCGAATCTGTAATTTAAATGTTTTTTGGATTTTTTCTTGAAATAGTCATTATTAATGATACATAGGCCGAATCTATAGTATTTAGAATTTTTGTCTGTCTGTCTGTCTGTCTGTCTGTATGTCTGCCTGGGACCTCATCACGAGAAAACCAATGGATAGATTTTGATGAAATTTAGTATGATGATAGCCGGTCATCCGGGTCGACTAGAACATTTTTTACAGCGGGAAAATACCTCATCTCCCAGAAGTCTATACTAAATGTTATGTTAATATAATATAAGCGAAAGGAATGAAAAATAAAATATCAGAACTATCAGTAGGTACTACTCTCCACTCGACTCCGGGCACGCGTCCAAAGTATTTTCATGTGAGAGTGAACGTTTAAAACCTTCAGAATAAGATCCCAAGTGAACAGACTTGCTTTACACAATCATAGAGAAAACTTTATCGGCAATATTATTTTTAGTGTTCCGTATACAAATAATATGGCCGTAGCCTTAATCCTAAGCCTGCGGACGGTAGTCAATTCATCAGTTTATCTTTTTAATTTTTTATTGTAGGAGACTCGTTAAATTTTTTAGAGAATGTTTGGCAAAAAAACACTTAGAGGTACAAAGAAGGTACCTTGAAAAGTTTTAACTTTTTTTTAACTTTATTGGTACTATTAAGGTCCGATTTTATTGCTAAATCGTAACATAACTTAATAGTACTTACACGATTTCGAATCGGTCAAGTGCGATTTTACTTGTAGCTATTGAAGAGATCCACCAAGAGTTGGAGTTGTAAATATAGGTTCATTATTGGATGAGGTCAATGGTAACATGATTGTCTCACATACTTACGAAGTTAGATTTAAAGTTTCCAAGATTTGATTATATATAGCAATCACAAGATACAACAAATAAAAAAAAACAGAAAAAACAAATAAAAAAAAGCTAAAACAGCGCAAGCTGAGTTTTCTGATGTTACTACATATCTATGTATAATCGTAAGTCGATCTCAATATGAAATTCGTAACATCCTTAAATCGTCTTAAATGACACAATAGATAAACAAGAATATAATATTTATAATAAATAAATCTCGCGACAAGCTTTTATATCATATGAATTGTGTAATGGTCTTAATGAATAAATTGTCTTCGGTTTTTTTTTAAATTTTAGTTTAATTTGTTGTATTATTAAATTAAAATCAATTGTCCTTATTTATTAGTACCATAACACGTAAGCAGAGTCGCGGGAGTTAAGCAGTAAACAATATGTTAAACAAAAAACCTATGAACACTCATTGTGTTATTTGAGCATCTAACGAGCCATTAGCTCGCGTTATAACGTATTTGTATAGACAGTTATCGCTTGGGATTCACTCAAATATATATTATGTATATACTCGTACATACTTTACGTTCGAACATTCACTTCATTGGAAATCATAATGCGTTGAGTTTAATACAAGATAAGCTAAATGGATTTAAAATTGTATTAGCGTCGATTCGACAGTTGTTTTGTGTCGATAAAAGGGGTACGAGTGATAAAGCTTGCTCGTCAGTAATCTGAGGGCTTGATAAGATAACTATCTATCTACTACATTGTAGAGAACTATCGGATGTATGGGCATGCCATATCAAAACGTTTCGATAAGTCATTTGAGTATATTTTTTCCATATAATTTAATTATCTGTTAGCGATTTCTATAATAGAAACGTCAAACCAAAATTTATAGTGTAATTAAAATTTATTTTAAAATATATACGAAAATAACATTAAACTTTAATTCATAGTATAAAAAATGTTTTAAAAGACAAAAAAATCGAAAGTGCATCATATTACAAGACATAATCAGAGATATATATATAAGAGACATATCATAAGACATATTCCTCGATAAACAATAGCATTCCCAAGGAGGGTTGACGTCAGGCAGGCGGCCGGTCGTAAAACTTTTGCCAAATCTTTTCAGCAGTACAGAGGATGTACTGCGCCAACCCCAAGTAATTGGGAAATGGGCAGGGAGAAGAAGAAGAAGATTTCTATAATAGAAAATCAACTTATTTAGCTTCATCCATATAAACATCATGTATATATATATAAATAAAATAACTTATTTAAAAATGGTCTAAATAACATGTCTATTTGCTCATACATTTTTAAGTTTAACAGTTTTTGAAGTAACATTCAGAATTAAAGATATTTTCGATAGACTTCAAAATGGACAAGCAACTCAATTTTAATCTATGTTTTTACCCAAACCTAAAGCGTAAAGTGTTTAACCTGTATGTATGTTTAATGTATATATGTGATTAAATAATAATTATTTAATATAATATTCCTATACTTCAAAATAAATTATCAAAAAAAAAAGTAAAATATAACATTGAATAATACTTTTTTAGATTTACACGAAAATTTGAAATTTTAAATAAAACTATCTTTTCGGATTTTTTTGCGGATTCATTTTGATTTTTGGTTCCTGACGTTTCGAATGATTTACAGCAATCGTGGTCACGGGAGATACTAAGGTTTTAGACGTCTCGAAGGAATATAGGTGTTATAGGCAAAACAAAATGAATTTAAAATATTCAATATTGAATATTTATTCTGCAACTTATAGACACTATTTAGACACTAGCATTGCCCGCGGCTCCAGCCGCGTTCAGATGACCAAAAACCAAATTCTTAGGTTTTACATATTAGTATACTCTTACATTGCAGTTTTATATTTTACCTCAAAAATGAGACATTTTCTCGCCATAAACAGTATCCTATATGTTGATCCGGGTAACCAGCTATCATCATACCAAATTTCATCAAAATCTGTCAGTGGTTTTCTCGTCATGCGGTAACGTCAATGCGGTAAGACAGACAGACAAAAATCCTAAAAACTATAGATTCAGCCTCTGTATCGATAATAATGTCTATTTCAATAAGATTTTCCAAAACATATTTAATGTACAGATTCGACTTAGTTACAATTTTATTATATGTATAGATAAACGAAATAGAATCATCGTATACCAATAACTCCTAAATAGCTTGCTATTTTAACATTTAAAACTCATAAAACAGGAAAGCTTCGGAGCGCAACTTAACTAAGTAAACCCAAGTATAGGATAGACAAAGTCGCAACAAACTTACCGACGACAGCCCGCCTCTAATTACTCATGTTTGCAACTTAAACATTCATGTTTGATGTACTTGCGGTACAGAATGACTCACATTATGAAGTTTTCTAAGAAACATATATATGTAGTTTAGAGGTTTATTGATTGCTCTTTCTCTCTTATCTTTGTTTTAGATCCAAAAGCTCCAAATGTGTGAATCAAATGGTCTTACTGTCATCATAGAAACAAAAAAAAATTAATACCTTTTTCTTGTCTGTTATTCAGCAGGCCAGAACGGCTGAACCGATCTGGATAAAATTTGGGACAGAGATAGATCATAGCCTGGAATAACACACAGGCTACTTCTTATCCCGGAAAAATGTACGGTTCTCGTGGGAAAGATTTGTTTTTCTAGAGGCAAACCCGACCGAAGTGAGGGTGAGCCGCTAGTAGTTCATATATTCAAAACAGACAAGCGAAAATTAATGAACTAAATACGGCATCAAACGTTCAGAGCTATATAAAGTTTAATGTGTTTTCCAGTGAAAGTTAGAGTTCTGGTAGCACAAATCATTTGCCCTCTGTTAGACATACGTACGCGTGCAACTGAAATGAAATTGCTTCCCCATAATACCTAGCTTTATAGTTTTAGCATTTATACAGATAGATACTTTAGATAGCGAATTCGCAAGCAGAAGTCTAAATGAAGCATATATAAATTGAAAATTATTTTTGTGCCTTTTACAGGAAGTTCCAAACATCTTATAAATCTTACATTTCCTTATACTACGGTATAACGGTCAATATAAAATATTGTATTCAGCCCTTTTTAATATCCCACCGCTGGCCATAAGCCGAGGCCGAGGGTGATCAGGCCATAGTCCACCACGCTGGCCAAGTGCGGGCGGACTGACCATATCTTTCGAAAACTTGATAGATTCTCTCACAAATCCAGGTTTTCTCGCGATGTTTTCCTTCATCATACGACAAGTGATAATAATAATGTTCGAAATGATTCGCATATGAAAATATCAGAAGTGCGAGATCCGGGATTGGAACCAGCTTCATTCGGTTTCCCAAGCGAGCGCATTACCACTAGTTTAATACATTAACCCTCAATATATAGTGGCTTTTCATATAAACTATGACAATTTCATTTATATACTAAAGGATAATGTTATTTATATTTCTTTGCCCAATATGACATTGATTATAAAAAATAATTAGCAATTATATTCATACTTAATATTATAAATGTGAAAGTGTGTTTGTCTGTCTGTTTGTTGTTTGTTTGTTTGTTTGTTTGTTTGTTTGTTTGTTGGTGTGTGTTACGCAACCCTAATACATGGAAACTACCTCGCGTCGACCACCAACATCGCATTCCGTTCGTATGAACTTTTATTGCTAAAGACTTTGTTTCGCAACCATAATGCATGGGAACCACCTCGCGAGTCGCGTCGACCACCAATATCGCATTCTTTTCGTATTTCAACATAACTCTCGCGAAGTGACAGTGTTGTAACATCCGAGTGCACCTTATTGTTAGAGACTTTTCTTAATTCATTCCATTTGTCATACTTCGACAGTGTAATCACCTTAGGATAATTAGTTTGTAAAAGTAATATTAAAGTATTTTATAAGTAAAGTTTCCATTTCATTTGCATCCTCTGACTGTGACTTCTTTAATTGGCGCAGTCGGTAGGATCGCTGTAAAGTAGAGTCAGTGAATAGATCACGGCCTTCGGCGATCCTGAATCTACGAGAGTTGCAGTCTGGGTGTATTCGAAAATTAATACGGCAAAAGAAATGAAACTCCTGTAAGTACTCTGAATCTTTCTCAGTCCTTGCATCCTTTCTAGGTTATCCTATATTTTATATTATTTTATTCTATTACGTAATAAGAATTAATTAGAGTTTGGTAATTTAAATTTAAAATATTAATCGAAATATTTTAATTTTGTATTCGTATTTAGTGGTATAGTTAATTTAAATGAAGTTTTTATAATTCATATAATTTTGAGTTTAAGAATAGGTACATGCGATAGCTATAGTTTTTATAAGATAATTATTTATTATTCAAGATTTTTCACCCTAGAGAATCGCGGAATATTAGATTAAGGCATACTTTTCCTAGTGGTAGGCTCAGCACGATAGACGAGAGGCGAAATATATTAAACGATACAATGGCTCATCCTGACTTAGATTCTATTTATAAATCCCTTAGATTATTACCAGAGTTTGATGGTAACCCGCATATATTAATGTGTTTTATATAATTAGATTAGGGACTTATTATGTAAGTAATCAGATAGTGATAGTATATAAATTTCCTATAGTTTTACGCCCCATATATGATATGTATAAATTATCCATCATCCCGAATAAAAACAATGAAATCCTTACTCCACCCCTTCCATTCCTTGCCCTCTTTGAGGAAGATTACAAGTACATAGAGGCTGAATGCCCGAAGACCAGTAAATGGTACCTATGCAAAGAGAAGCAGATTTTGCCTATTCATAAACCATTGGACTGCATCCAGCAACTTATCATCACGCAGCAAAGAACGTCGAGTTGCAGCCCCACTTCAGTGCTACTAACCAGGCCGGCTTATGAGGAGCTAGATGAGAAACACTACGCTGTTAGTTTCCCTAATTCAACGAAGGTTCACCTATCTTGTGCTCAAGACTTCTATAAGAACCTGCAGGGTAGCTATCTTGCTATTATACCACATCAATGCTACCTAGAAACACCTGACTTCACCATTTCAAATAGCAACAATCATCTGAAAGGACAAGCACTGAACATCATAGATCTGCCTACTACTACCAAAAAGACGCCGCCCATAAATCCATTACTGAAGTTAAACTCAGTCAAATTAGATCACCTACATCAAATGAATATGAAGGTCGCTATGCAAACGCCGGTACAGCTGACTGACGTTACCGACTACAGCTTATATCACACTACGATACCAATGTACCTAGTGTTGGTAGGTGCAGGAGTCCTTATTAGTGGCCTCTGCTATCGTAAGTACTTCACGAAGCAGACACAGAACTCATCTGAAGAACCGAAAGAAGAACAACATGAACTTCAAGCGACCTATGCCCTTCCATCCGTTGAAAGGGTTGATAGTGATCAACTCCCAGCTCAATTTACGACGAGAGTCTTCAATAGTCGCTGTTCTACGGGGGGAGGTGTTACGCAACCCTAATACATGGAAACTACCTCGCGTCGACCACCAACATCGCATTCCGTTCGTATGAACTTTTATTGCTAAAGACTTTGTTTCGCAACCATAATGCATGGGAACCACCTCGCGAGTCGCGTCGACCACCAATATCGCATTCTTTTCGTATTTCAACATAACTCTCGCGAAGTGACAGTGTTGTAACATCCGAGTGCACCTTATTGTTAGAGACTTTTCTTAATTCATTCCATTTGTCATACTTCGACAGTGTAATCACCTTAGGATAATTAGTTTGTAAAAGTAATATTAAAGTATTTTATAAGTAAAGTTTCCATTTCATTTGCATCCTCTGACTGTGACTTCTATAATTTGTGTTTGTTTGTTTATTTGTTTGTTTGTTTATTTGTCCTTCTTTCACGTTGAAGCGGAGTGACGGATTGGCGTGATTTTTTGTGTGGAGATAGTTGGAGGGCTGGAGAGTGACATAGGCTACTTTTTACCGCGGGAGATAGTCTCAGTCCCACAGGAAAACACGTTATAATACAACCCGAAAAATAGTTATTGTGAGTGTACCTTACGAGATATATTCAGGCAGACTTTTGTATTGGCCTTTTTAACACCTACAATTTTTAGTACATTACTTTGATGTATTTCTTAGGATTTAGCCAGCGTTAGCCATTTAATCGTACAAAAACAGTTTTTTTGACAAAACACCAATCAACAATTCTGTACAAAAAATTTACAAATTATATACCAAAAAACCTGCGAAAATTCTCGTTTATAACTCCTTCTATTAGCAAAAATCTGTCTTTATTTTAACCCAAAATCTATGTAAATTAACTCAGAAGACTAATATTGATAAATTTCTAACAAGAATATATTGATATAAAAAAATGCTACATTGTCGTTCATTACAAAGTGGTTGTCACTAATTGCCTCAGAATATACCGATAAGAATAAGCTTCTTATCAGTAAAATTCAGTTCTCTTGAAACCTCAATAAAATAAGGAACTGACTGAAATATCCTGAACTATTTATCCAAACTAGTATTCTGCCAGTGGTCGAAATTCAATATTAATCATATTTTTTTTTTGATAATACTAAAACTCGTCAATAGCTTCTAAACTAAACAAAAAAAGAAACTTTGTTAAGAGACAGAGGAAGAAGAGTACTGAAATGTTTTAATTTTACTTATCTATATAAAAAAATGATGATTTTAATTTTACTTCTTATTATTATGTATTATTATCAATTTTTTTTGTATTATAACATTTATCTATAATAATAATAATTATTATTATTAATTTTTTAAATTTTTGTACTTTTAATTCATTAATATTTAAATGCTATGTACACTTATAATTGACATATATAATTATTACATTAATTAAATTGAAAATGTTCTAAGTGTATGTTGTAAGTGTGCTTTTTACAAATAAATAAAAAATAAAAAAAATAAATGTTTTCATTTTTTTTATTGATAACACTAAAGCTCGTTAATAGCTACGAGGTACTATATAAAAAAAATCGATTGACAAACAAAGGAGAAAAGATACTGAACTTTCTTCTTTACCTATTCTTACATATAATGTAGGAATTAAGCTCAAGTAGATAAAAGCTGTTATTTCACATGCAATTATCGATTAATTATTTTGACTATTACACTATTTGAACATCTTGGAAATTATTTATCTACGAGTATACTAATATTATAAGCAGGAAAGATTTATTTGTTTGTACCGAATAAGCTCCGAATCTACTGAACCGATTTAGATGAAATTTGGTACAAAAATAGTTCGAGACTCAGGGAAGGAATTTTGTTTTTATTTCGAAAACCATCCTTTAAGGGGGTGAAAATGGGATGAAAGTTTGTATGGGGAATCAGTTGTATTATGAAATAAAATTTCTTTATTTAAAGGAAAACATGAGGGTAACTACTATAGAAAAGGTAAATCTAAAAAGACATTTCATAAAAAAATAACAATAATCATATATATATAAAAACAAATTGCTACGTACATACATTCATTTATTCTGTTATTTTATTAATTCGTTGAGTTTCTTCAATTAAACCGTGTACTGTGTCAAAGAAAAACTATGCATTATATATATATATATATATATATATATATATATATATATATATATATATATATATGAAACATTAATTATCCTATATCGCGTTCGGAACACTCTCGCCGTATGTTTTAATACGTTTCTAACTACCACTTATTCGTAGCTACTGCTAATTAACTATGGCGTTTATATAACATCCAATTAATCCTACTGACATTACTAAGCACAAATACATTGAAATAGTCTGTAATACTCAAGCCTTAATATATAATATTTATGTCTGTCTGTCTGTTTGTGTCGAACTTTGCAATGAAACGTTAAATGGAGCTTTCGTTGGTAAAGAATTTGATGGAAATTTCCACAGACTAACACATGTCCCGGAAAAAATGCCTTACATTTTCCTTTCCTTTTCACGGCATAGAGATAGATATTTAAAAAATATTGAACATTGTAGTATAAAATAAAATGACAAATGCTTTAGATATTGTTAAGATAAAGCAAACACAAAAATTTAGATATCCAACCATTTGCCAAAAACCTCGTATATTACGAACGAAAAATTCAATTTTACTATACACGAGCTAACTGATAAGTTATTTAATATGAAATAAATATTGACACAATTTGCAATAAAATCAACTTATTCGATTTCAAGCTTTTACCGAAAATACAATAATTTAATGAACATAACTCCATTATGAGCTACTGGTTCGCATCCAATTCGATTATTGATGGATACGATGCTTATCGAATCGGGGGAAACTAAAATGTTGAAATATTTATAGAATATAAAACCTGAATCGCTGCTAAAATTACTTTTTTAACCGACTTCCAAAAAGCAGGAGGTTCTCAATTCGTTGGAACCTTTTTTTTATGTATGTTCACCGATTATTCGAAGATGCCTCAACCGATTTGGATTTTTTTTTCGTTTCAAAGGGTATATATACTTCGCAGGTCCAGCCCACAATATTTTAAAATATGAATATCTAATAGGTATATATGTATTTTACGGACCGAAATATATTAGATTTGCTTTCTTTTTTGAAATATATCCGCTGGCACCGACTTCGAAAATATCTGATTAGGTAGGTATGTATCCTAAGTGAAACTCCCGTTTAGTTATTTTTTACATTTTAGTGCCTCGAAGTCGGTTTCTTTTAAGTTTTAGGCCGTCTCGGTCGGGAGTCATGGGTTCGAAATTATTTATATAGACATATCCAGACATGAAGCTACTACAGACTAGACTATTACTATGCTCTTTGTAATAGCTTGAAAAATGTATTAAAATCTTTAGACCAAGTCGTGTGATGTTATCGAATCGTAGAACACATAAGATAGCAACACTGACAAAACATAAATAAATTAAAGTCTTTGATTTTAAATTTTAAATACCTAATTGAGCTTATTAACTTCTAAAAAGAGTCTACATATATTATTTCATTTTATTTTTGTGCACTTTTTCAAACTTATGTTAAAAATCTATGATCCAATATCAATCAACAAAAAATCATCGTAAAATATTTTTAAAGCACACACTACCCATTTTATCTTTTAATTACTTTGTACTCCTTCGGAAAACTCTGTGCGAAAATGAACTTTAAGATTTTTATAATAGGGAATAACGTTATCGCAGTCACAGCATCTGTCATATTATTTATTTTAACTAACTTGGAATGAATTCAACTGCTGGTGTACTTTTGCACCTTTTGTAAAAATATTTTTTCCCATGTATATGAGATTTCCCTTAGATTTCCCATGTTCAATATAGCAGCCCTGTCGATTGATGCGATTATTTTCAGCGAAAATTGTGTAGGAGACCAATTTTATACTATAAATAGCTTTTGCCCGCTTCTCTACTCTCGTAGTTTATTTATGTATTGCTAGAAAACCTATAACTAGTCTCAATAAATCCATACTTTGTTATTGTTATTATTAATATTATAAATGTGAAAGTGTGTTTGTTTGTTTGTTTGTCCTTCTTTCACCTCAAAACACAGTGTCCGATTAACGTGATTTTTTGTGTGGAGACAGTTGGAGTGCTGGAGAGTGACATAGGCTATTTTTTACTTCGGGAGATTATCTCATTTCCACGGAAAACACCTTGTAATACAACCCAAAAAATATTTATGATAAGAAGAATCTGTATAATTTTTTTGTTTCTTAAATGTAATTGATGGTTTTTCCCACAGTAGTGGTACAATAAATCGACGTGATTTCGTAGAGATTTTTGTAAGCTCTATAGTAAAATTGGCATTTTATTCCAGAAGATTAAATTCCGATACATTAGTATTTTTACTTCTTAATCAAAACCTAGGTTACTGAATATTTCTTTTCTTTACATGAGATACAATAAATATAACACATTATATTTTTCTGACATTTAAAACTGGAAAATTAATACCGTGATACCTTTATAATGTCATATTATACATACTTTGACGACACGTTTGACTCAGTTTGTAGAGACCCTACTTGCCGTGCCAGCGGTCGCGGGTTTGAGTCCCACTGGACATTCATTTGTGTGATGAGCACGAATGTTTGTACTCCAGTCATGGGTGCTTATATTTATAATTTGTATGTACTTAAAGTTATATTTGTGTAGTGTATCAACTATCTGGTATCCATAACACAAGTCTCGTAGCTTACCATGGTACTAGATGGTGCTGTGTGTTAATATCATAATTAATAAGTAATAAATAATAATTAATCATCTTTATTGCGGCCAGCCTTGTAAATTAATAAAATATCATTAGGAAATAGTTCTTCAAAGGTTTTTTAAATAAAAGAAACATTGTTACCGTAAAGAAATACAAAGGGTTCAAGAATAAATCCTTGTCGAACACCCAATTGTAAAGTAAAACCAGACGAGACAAGTGAATGTACCGAAGAGCTTAGTCTTCTTTAGCACACAATCTTTTAAAATTTGCAAAGCTTTTATTGAAAATAAAACAATCTAAAATATTTAATTTGGCAGATTGCACTGATTTGTTAATAAAACTTAGAAGTTGAAAACAAAAGTTTTATCTCTTTGAGCTGGAATTTCTTTTTATCTATAGCGGAAGGCTTTTTCGTTATATATTGCTATTAAATTCACTTTCAATTTATTCTATGGTTGATTCTTGATTCGATCAATGGTATTTGATATTACACTTAATTCTTAACTACGCGTTACATATTTTAAGTTCCAGCTTTATAATCCAGACTAATATTACAAATATGAAAGTTTGTAAGGACTAAGGATGGATGTTTGGTACTCTTTCACGCCAGAACGGCTGAACGGATCTGGATGAAATTTGGCACAGAGATAGATTACAGTATGGAAAAGCATATAGTTTACTCTTTATTCCGGAAAAATGTACGGTTCCCGTGGGATAGATTTGTTTTTATCTAAGAAAGAACCCGAAGCGAAGCAAGGTGAGTCGCTAGTATTCATATTATATGACATAGTTCGTGATCTCCTAGAAATTAATTATCAATATATACGTAGTAGAGACCTACTTTAGCATTTATAATATTAATAATAATTAAGTATGGTATTACTAAATCGTACCATTAATAAAATCGTTCCCATATTTCCGTCCCTTTTAAACTAACTTTGAATTACTTACATGCTTTTCTTACATATTAACAAGGGTGAAATTCCATTAACACGCCTTTAGACAAAAACATACTTTATTCAAATAGCATTAAAGTATAAAATTGAAAAGAATATAATCTAAATGGTCATTATTTGTAGTATAAATTCTATGAAAGTGTAAATAAAGTTGATATTTGCACGTACCTTTGAAGGAGGCCATCTTTGTAGCCCGCTGTTCTCATTTATCAAGATGTGTCAGCCTCTAATTATTCGATGAACATCGCAAGACGTTTGCTTTACCTGAAAAGAATTATTGAGTTTAATTTGACATTCAGTCTGAGTGAGGTAATGGGAAAATACGATGGTGTGAACAACATAAAGAATCATAAAGGCTTAATATCGTTTTTAAATTTTAAAACTGCAAATGTTAAGTTAAAAAAGCTTGGGAAGCGGTGAAAGCTTCCTGACTTCTATACATAGAAAAGTGTTTGTATAGAAGTATATTTAGTGTAGTAAGGCAAGTGTAGCCCAGTGGTAACGCGCTCGCTTGGGAAAACCGAGTGAACCGAGTTCAAATCCCAGGTCTCGCACCTCTGATATTTTCATGTGCGAATCATTTCCCGCATGATTACCACTTGTCTTAACGGTGAAGGAAAACATCGTGAGGAAACCCGCATGTCTGAGAGAACCTGGCAAGTTTTCAAAAGACATGTGAAGTCCGCCAACCCGCACTTGGCCAGCGTGGTGGACTACGGCCTGATCCCCCTCGCATTGAAGGGAGGCCCGTGCCCAGCAGTGGAACGTTAAAAAGGGCTGAATACATATTTAAGTATAATATATTTTGAGTTTGAGTTTGGGTTTAAGTTTAGGAATTTTGTCGTTAGAGTAAACTAAGATTTGATATTGAGACGCCGTATTTATGAATCGCAGTTATGAAACCTCGAGTAATTATGTAATACGTATACCTATCAAAATATATATGTCGATTTTAATACCTATGAAAATGATTATTTACCAAAAAGATTTTGTAAATTTGTAATTTTTTATACTTCAAAATATGTCTGTATTAAAATTTACTTAAAATGTAACATGTAGGTACTTCGATGTTACACAAATGTACAAAATGAACTCGCTACGAGACTTTTTGGGAACAAAAAGAGCTTTGTTGCTTTTATGCAGCTTTTTTACTTTTAATTAAATTACTTTTACTTATATTGTGCTTTTAAGATAGTTTTCAAAAAGAGGTTCGAAAAAGAAAATTGATGTGGAGAAATACACTTACATACATACGTACGTTGCGTAAAAAACAATTTTGGCTTTACCTTAGAGATTGCTAACATAAAAGATATGCTGAATTTTAATATAAATTTTGAACAATAATCAGATAAATATACACGAAAAACCAAACACTATTAGTATATGAGTTTTTACAGAATAAAATCTATACTAATATTATAAAGAGGATTTTTTTTTGTTTGTTTGAATCGAATAAGCTCCGAAACTACTGAACCGATTTATATGAAATTTAGCAAGAACATATTTTGAGACCCTGGAAAGAACTGATGATAGTTTTCATCCTAAAAATCATCCCTTAAAGGAGTGAAAATGGGGATGTAAGTTTGTATGGGGAAGCAACCTAGGGCGAACCTGAGCTAAGCTAGGGTGAGTTTCTACTAAATTACCTATATAAAATTCATAAATATTAGTCACTAATAATAAGAAATAACTCACAAATATAAAAATTGCGACGTTTCGAGGGAAATCACAAAAAAGCCTTTCATACAAACCTTGTCCTAACAATTAAGAATACAACGAAAAAATCAGCCAAATCTGTGGAGTCGTACTCAGATTCTCCGTCGTATATGTAGCAATTGATTTTTATATATTATGTAAATTACCGTTTTAAGCGAGGAGTGAATTGTGAGATATGGATGGTACAAATTTTATGATATCCTCAACATTAAAAGGAAACTGAAAATTTTGTACTTCATCTCTGTTTTTAGTAATATCAAATCAAATTATACTTTATTCAAAAAGACTTTTACAAGCACTTTTAAATCATTTAATCAATTTTAAATTTTAAATTTAAATGTCAGTATGTAAGTCCGTGAGGTAGCTACCACCAGCTCGGAAGGCAGTTCCGCTGAGATGATCCTCATCAGTGAGCGAGAAACTCAACAGTTGCCTATTTTAAACATAATAATAATAATTAACAATTACTACATAGTATAAAACAAAGTCGCTTCCCGCTGTCTGTCCCTAAGTATGCTTCGATCATAAAACTACGCAACGGATTTTGGTACGGGTTTTTTAATAAATAGAGTGATTTAAGAGGAAGGCTTTAGTATATAATTTGTTAAATTTTTGTGTACATTGGCTAAAATATAACAATATTTGTAGGAGGAGTCGGAAAAAATAAGCCGTCTGGGAGCTTTCAACGAAAACGCTGCCTACACCCTTTGAGATATAACAAAATAATGTATGGTGGAATTGTGTATCTTATATAGGTCTACAGAAAAGTCAATGATGGCATATTTCTATCTCTTAAGGATAACATACTATATCCATTTCAATTTAAAACGTACCTAGTATTTTAAATAAAACTATCTTTTCGGATTTTGTCGCGGATTTATTTGCATTTTTGTTTCCCGACGTTTCGAATGCTTTACAGCATCCATGGTCACGGGAGAGACTGAGGTGTTACATGTCTTGGAGGTATAGTTGTTACAGACAGCCTACCCACAATTAACAAAATGAAAATTGCACCAATTACATTACAATATTTTTTAACTTTAAAAATTTTTATAATTTTAATTATAATTGAATATGGAATATTATTTATTTAATTTTTGCGTTTAACGTCGGTAAACAAAAATGCAAATAAACCCGCGACAAAATCCGAAAAGATAGTTTTATTTAAAATGTCAAATATTCGCGTAAATCTAAGAAAGTATTACGTACCTAGTATATCAATACAATAATTATGTTATTATCCTGCGTGAGTATTAATTATTAGTAAACCCACATTCGCATCAGAAAAGTATTCCGCGACGGAATCATTTTCAATTTGCATTCATAAAACAACGGTTGAATTAATTTACATTTACTATTACACATTCACAAAATATTTTCAACCGACTTCAAAAAGGAGGAGGTTCTCAATTCGACTGTATTTTTTTTTTATGTTTGTTACCTCAGAACTTCGTTGTTTATTATCCGATTTGGACAATTTTTGTTTTGTTTGAAAGGGTATACTTCCAGATTGGTCCCATTTAAATTTCAAAAAAAAAAATACCACCCCTAAGGGTGGAAAAATAGCTAATGATGAATTTAACCTACTTCTAATTGTCATATTGACTTGAAACTTTGCAAGTGTTTTTATTTCCGTTGATAGCACAGTGGTTCGGTATTGTTGACCTGATCTGATGGTAAGGCCAGAAGGTGGATAGGTGGAACTCTTCAACGGCTAATAGTAGATACTTTGAGTTTGGGCTTATTTTGTTTGATTTGACAAGCCTAACACGTTGGAATTCTCACTTTGCTACTACTATCTACACTAAAAAGGGAAAAATAAAAACTTTTTAACAAAAAAATAAAAACCGACTTCAAACAAAAGCACTAAAAAGTAAAAAATAACTGATTGGTAGTTTTCATTTACTATACATACCTAATCAAATATTTTCGAAGTCGATGCCAGCCCATACAAAGCAAAGCACACCGACTTCGAAATGTAAAGTAAATGAAAACTACCAATCAGTTATTTTTTACTTTTTAGTGCTTTTGTTTGAAGTCGGTTTTTATTTTTTTGTTAAAAAGTTTTTACCTTATATGAAATCAAATACCAAATAAACAAGCAGCAATACTAAAATTGCCTTTGAAAATAAACTCCAATAAATAAAAGCTGTTTGTAGAATCAATTCAAAGATAATTTGGATTTAATTGAAATAAAAGTGAATGTTTTTAAAAGAAACCGGTATCAGAACATCACAAAGGCTTTGTCTATACGCTGACGTCGATGTGAATGGAGATCTAAGGGAGAGGGTCGCGATTTTTGTTATGTTAACTTTTACAAATAATCTCCCTTTTGCAAGTAGCTTAGCTTAAAATTCAAACCTAAATTATTTTAATCGATTTTTAAATAAAAAATTGTGTATATTATGCTAATCATGAATTTGAATTTAAAGTTTCATTAATGTATATCTAACAGGTAGGATTTCATACAAATTATTATTATATTCATAACAAATTTTTAACTTACGGCAATTTAAGAGACTCAACGAAACAAATCAAATGAGTCTAAATTCAAAAGTTGCAATAGTGATCATTAAAGAATTCCACAAGATTCGTATAGGCTCCAACTTTAGAACATATTAATAATATCAAATTACAGTACTATGATCCAGATTTTACATATTTACAAAATTTGAAATTGACGAAAAAAAGTAATTTAAAATTAACTTTCAAGATTTTATGATAAACTAGCAACTTACCCTCGCCCCGCTCGGTTACGTTTTAACGTTTAGCTCAGAGATGGAAAAATTTTCCTACAGTAAAAAATATCCTATGTGTTGACCCGGATAACCAGCTATCATCATATCAAATTTCATCAAAATCTGCCCAGTGAGTGGTTTTACGTGATGCGGTCACAGACAGATAGACAGACAGACAGCCAACATTCTCAAAACTATAGATTTGGTCTCTATATCGATAATAATGTAATATTTGGCTTAGAATTTTATTATATGTATATAATAGTTTTTTAAAATGGAAGCAAATAAAAATATGTTTTAACAACCCTTATTCTTAGCATTGTAAAATTCCATGAATATATACTGTTACGAGCAGCACTTGACGCAAGAAAACGTTAAGTAGCACTCGACGTTCGATAGAAAATAGCACGTAACCTTTATACATTTAACTAGCAGAACCCGCAGCTACGCCCGCGATCAATCTGCAAAAAAAATCTTTGGCTGTATGTTATACAGAGACTCGCCCTCGCTTCGCTCGGGTTTGTTGCTATGTATTATTATTTATATACCTAATATTGTTCATACAAAAATTAATTTGTATGAACGCGATTAAAAAATTAGAGGTTTTTCTTCAGCATAAGACAAGTGGTAATCATGTTGGAAATAATTCGCACATGAAAATATCAGAGGTGAGAGATTTGGGATTTGAACCCGCTTCAATCGGTTTCCCAAGCGAGCGCGTTATCACTAGGCTACTACTACTAATAAAAAGCTAGTCGAGTATAGGTACATATAATTCAATTTAGGGCTTAATGATAAAATTACTTTTTTGATGAACAAAAATAAATTAGTAAAGTTATTTTTGCGTGTATAAACCAAGCTCCAGTGGCGCAATTGGTTAGCGCACGGTACTTATAAGACAGTGTTCGTGTGAGACATGCCGAGGTTGTGAGTTCGAGCCTCACCTGGAGCAATATTGTATACTCAAATATCAATAAATTATCTCCATACTTATCTATATATCCGTATTAATATTATAAATGTGAAAGTTTGTGAGTATGGATGTTTGTTACTCTTTCACGGCTGGACAGATCTGGATGAAATTTGGCACAGAGATAGATTAAAGTCTGGAACAGCACATGGGATTTTTTTCTCGGTTCCCGTGGGATAGATTTATTTTTATCTAGAAACGAAACTGAAACGAAGTGAGGGTGAATCGCTTGTTTATCTATATAATGAAAATTTATACCTTATTTATATTTATAACTATGTTATAATATACAACAAATGAGATGAGTTTTTATAAAAATTGGACGACTACTTTGTTCTGTGTAAGTTCTTTGTTCAAGATCTATATAATATAGGAAATATTCTTATAAAAAAATAATTCTAAAGCTGTAAAAAAATTTACTCAAACGTCCCTTATAGCAGTAATAAAAGTACAATTTAATTTAAAATGACTGCCGCGGTGGTCTAATAACAATCATATATAGCTATAAATCTGGATGTCCTGGATTCGACTCGCGTTTCGGACTTTTTGGCTTATTGAGTTTTGCTGTGTCGAAAATTTAAAAAATTTCTGGAGTTAGAAAGTTGCCTTTGTTACACCCCCGTGCCTCCGGGAGAACGTAAAGCCATCTGTTCTACGCTTATGAAATCATTTCATAGGATTTTGATATTTTAAGTAATAGAGAGTGCACTCATGCGCTATTATAGTATCTCCCGCGCAGTTAGCTAGTCTCCGTGAGATTGTATTGTATTCAGCCCTTTTCTTAATGTCCCACTGCTGGGCCATAGTCCACCACGCGGGTTGTCGGACTTCACATGTCTTCGAAAACTTGCTAGGTTCTCTCAGACATGCAGGTTTTATCACAATCTTTTCCTTCACCGTAAAGCAAGTGGTAATCATGTTAGAAATGATTCGCATATAAACATTTCAGAGGTGCGAGATCCGGGATTTGAACCCGCTTCTCGTGGTTGTTACTGCTGTAACTGCGTTACCGCTGGGCTATTGCTATTTTAATTAGAAGAACCTTGGTTGAAAGTGGTCTAAATAAAATTTTAGATTAATGCTATTTTCTATACAAAATTCTAAGAATATCTTACTGAGCCAACAAACTTGTTGTAATCTTCAATTATATAAGTAACATTTCATTAAAACCGTGCCGTACAGAGCGTCCCAAAAGAATACGCATACATACATTCGAAAAAAAATCTATTAATATAAATATTTTTACTATAGTAAAAACAATTTTAACTGTTTTAATAAACAATTTTCATCTATCCATGCACAGTCCCCATATAAAAGGCAGTCTTGAAAATTGTAAAATATCATTGTGCAGTCTCGTCTCACTTTTCTTAAAGCGTGTTTTTGATGCTTTCAACGGGAACGCGTCTACTATAATGAACCCTTTTGTGAAGGGTAAATATTTTTTCTCGAGAAAGCCTTCGCGTGAGCATTTTTATACAGCGATTACACCACATTTTTGGGAAGTACTGACTTGATGCAAACTGCGTACTTGGTTACTATACTGTATAATATTTGTTCAAAATTTCATGCATTTATCTACATTTGGAAGTGACAATAACTATATATTACTATATTTTACAAATAACTTCGATGTAAGTATCAAATATTTTAATATACGGCAATTTGAAATTAGATTTACTTTTAAAAAAAAATTACGCATAAGTGCGAGTCGGACTCGTCCACCGAGGGTCCGTACAAAATTGTAGGAAATCTGTTTAACTTTAATTTTCAACTATTTTTTTTTTTTTTTTTTGAATTTTTCCTTTATTTGTGCTGCCAAATTATTTGTTTTACCAAATTTCGTGATTCTAGGTCAACGGAAACTACCATATAGGTTTTCGAGCCTAAGTCTATAGGGTACTTCCGGTTGACCTAGAATTGTCAATTTTGGTTAAAAGCAAGGGCAGCACAAGTAAAGGGAAAATTCCGAAAAATAAAAAAAGTTGAAAATTAAGATAAATATTGTTACTTACAAGTTTTCGCAAAAATCTAAATTTGCCCATAACTTTTTATCGCGTTGACTCAGGACCTTGATTTTTATAAATCTAATAGGGGCTCAGTACAAAGTCAATAGACCTCAGTATCTGGTATAAATTTCAACTTGCCAGGACTACCCGTTCCTGAGAAAATTGGTAGTGACACACGGACAGACAGACACACGGACAGATGGACAAGAGAGTGATCTTATAAGGATTCCTTTTTTTACCTTTTGAGGTACGGAACCCTAAAAACAATCCTAATCAATAATCACCCAATTCTACGACGTAAATGTGTGACTAGCTAATATTATTTTCCACCTTTGAAAACAAAAATTGTATTTTAATTTCTGTTTTCAATTTTTAAGTGCAATAAAGTGAAAAAAAAGATTCCGACGAATTGACAACCTCCTCCTTTTTGAACCAACGAATACGAGCAATATATATATATATATATATATAAGCAGTATATAAGCCACCATCACAAGATATTTCTAGTAGCCAATTAGAAACATAAGTATTCAGAAAATAATTAAATAACCAAATAATATCTCATTTATTCATTAAAATTTTTCAGATCGCTGCCAACGAATTAAATTCATTTAACTGCAAATGGAAAAGCAATATTGCCAACATACCAGGTAGGTACCGCTCTACACTTGTATTTTATAGCCAAGTAGCAACCCAGCTGCCATTTTATTTACATAGAATGATAAATATGATGTTAACCATAGTAATATTATAAATACTAAAACAACTCTGTTTGTATGGCTGTTTGTCTGTCTGTCTGTCTATCTGTCTATCCGTTACCTTTTCAAGTTTAATCCGCTGAACCGATTCAATTTAAGATAGTTTTTATTCCGGAAATTATCCCTGGGGTTAAACGGAGTAGAAGTTTCTATGGAGAATCAATCACTTCTCTCTAATAAGGGATATATATTTCTTATTTTTTAAAGTACGAGTACTTACCGACTTTTCTATACCTATGTATATATAACCTATCTATTCCATACTACCCGCTACCAAAACATAAACATAAAATGGGTTCATCGAAATCAGTTGACGAGTAGCTCTTTAGAATACTTATGGCAATTTTCAAATAATCTCTAACTTATTGTTCCTTTAGGAGGAGGAGCTCTGTTTACTCAGAATATGAGACGTTCATTATGATCTGAGTAAGTTATAACCGTCAAAATTCACATATAACATATTATTAGAATTCTTATCCCAATTTTAATTCTATTCAATGAAATATTTAATATTCTATACAAGGGTATTATACTTCTTATATAATATAAAACAAAGAAAGTTATTGTTGATATAAAATATCTGTGTCACTAAGCAAAAATATGTTTCAAATGAGCCCTAGGCTAATTTTTTTAGGTTACATTTTCCAGCCGCCTAGGATGCCATATTTGGAGCCCACAGTCAATAGACTATTCATAAAAGAGTACGTCCCGTTATGTTCGTTCGTTTAGTTTCTCTTTTGGATTTTTCATTTTGTATATTTGAGTAAAATTATTAGCACGTGAGATTACTATAAAACAGTAAATATGTTCACACGGCACCATCTAGTTCCATGATAAGCTACGAGGCTTGTGTTATGGATACCAGATAGTTGATACACTACACATATATAATATTAAATACATGTAGGATCCGGTCATACTAATAAGAGCATCTAAAACACTCTTAACTATTTATTCTTTTAAAATTATACAAAACAATGTTCCCGCGTCTCGTCGTGTCGTCATTATGACACAACATTTTTCTTTCCTTTTATTCATCTATTTCATTCCATTACATTCTTAAAATTCTAACATACGTCTTCTTTTATTCTTAAAATATTATTTCATGCATACTCATCTAGCAGATCCCACATACATACATATATTATATCTGATATATAAAATAAAAATGAATGTTGCTAAGCGCAAAACTCGAGAATGGCTCGACCAATTCAGCTATATTTTTTCGTATGTTCCGAAAGGTACACGGAAAGTTTTAATAAAGAGAAAATATATAAAATAAGGTAAATCTCTGTAATATAAAAATGAATCGCTGAATGTGTTGCTAAGCGCAAATTTCAAGAGCAGCTGAACCGATTTCGCTAATTCTTTTTTTAGAATATTCCTTAAAGGACGAGGCTGGTTCTCACGGAGAGAAAAATTTTAAAAATTGCCTGAAAAAGTCTAAAAATAACACTTTTCTGTACTCCCATACAAAAGATTCGTAATAATACTTAAAAGTCATTTTGAACTTTGATACCATAACATAAAGTTTAAGTGTTTGTGTAAATATAAAATCCCAAATATTATTACTTTTTCTTTATTAAGTTTCATTCTACATTATTTTTATTTATAATACGAATAAATAGGAAAAGGGGCAGATATAGCCTTTTTCATGACTTTATCCACTTGAATTCATCCAGAGCAGTTCATATATTCGACGACTTGCTTACTGATTTAGATTTTTGATTGATTTAGAACTTTAGAACAAGCCCTCTGCTTGTAGAAAGATGTTAGCTGTTCGTGTTTATTCTATCGTATTATAGTATCGCATTCATAATAGAGTATTTTGATATTTGGACTCATCATCCGTTTGGATATTACTACCTACCACAAGGAGATCCATCTCTCGTCTATTTCCCATTGTATATAAAACAATATATATATATATATGGCGCATGCGCACAATGATTTAAATAGTAAAAAAAGAGAAAAAGCAGCTATTCAATATATCATTTACTTCGTACTACTTCCACATACGAGACACATAGACTACCTAAACTATTTATATACAGGGTCATTTTTAATTTAATGAAGACTTTTTGGGAATATGCTATTTACATCATAACAACAACATCTGTAAAAATAATATTTCTTAAATTTTTATTTTCATACAAAAATAAAAATATTTTTAATGCACCTTCTAAACGGAAATAGTCCTAGCATCTGGTCAAGTTTAAATGAGTAAGCGGCGCCTCCTACACCCCTCCCACTCCACCAGCCACGCGCTTTCTTTTGCTAATATGGAATATATATATTACCGTTAAGAAGGTGCAATGCAAAAATATTTTTAATTTTGTAAAGTTTAAGAAATATTATTATATTATTCTTACAGATGTTGTTGTTATGATGTAAATAGTATATAACCAAAAAGATTTCAGCAAATTAAAAATGACCCTGTATACTGGCTGGTGGAACATTTCGTTTATAACAAAATTTCTAGGCTGTGGTCAAGACAAGTAGCTCTAGTGCTACACGCTTTACGCAGGCATTTAGAGAGCTGTACATTTATAAATGATTTTAATTTTATACTACTACATATGGAAGCAAAGTTCAAAAGAGCTTTTAAAAAATGGAATAAATATAAAATATCTAACAGAAAAAGCTCAGGCCACCATGAAATTTTAACAGCTGACAAACTTTAGTTTCCTATTTATTAAACTGCAGTGCGGGAGGCTAAATATCCGCCTATTTAAATTGAAACGGTTTCTATTTCCGGGTCGCGCTTTTCGCTAGAGCGATATTTTGTTGGTCGACACAATCGATTGCTCTTACAAAAATATAAGTAAGATGATGTGAACTTTGATTTCTTAAATAAAAAAATACATCTCAAATGAATCTGTACTCAATATTTTAATTACACATGTGCTTGTTAGTATGTCTTTCTTTTATACAGCAATAGAGACAACTTGTTGTTTCTGAATGAGATTCTTACACACACGTAGTCTATGAAGCAAACAGTGACTTACATAGCATTGCCTACCATCTTATCATCCCCCATTCCCGTGGGATAGTAACCAATTAGTGTAATCTTTATCACTTCTATTAAATCTTACACTATTATACACAAATATTTGTGTTTTTGTTATTGGAAATTACTAAATTTTCTTTTACTTAATTCTGACACTTACAAAAACCTACACGATCTCTGAATAACAGGTTATTTTTAAACTTCCTTGACAGTTGCTGTCAGCAAAAACCCGTATATAATAGATAAAAGTATCCGCTAATAAAGATTTTTTTGGAAATTCACTCCCTAAAGGAATAAAAAAGGGATTGGAAGTTTGTATGAAAATTTGACATTTTTAAACTACAAGGACAGAAACACTAGCAAATTCTAGTATATTATAAACACAACGAGTTTTAAGCAAATAATACACTATATTTGCACACCTGCAGTGCGATGAGGGCTCGCATGTGTATCAAATGTTGAAATACGCTGCCTATGCTTACGCTACTGATTCTATTTCCTGTGTTTTCATTTGTCGCAGAAAGTAGGGTTTCCATCAATTCAACTAAAATTCAAACTATTGGCTTATTTATATTCTGAATAATTTCATGATATTCTATGTATATTTATGTAAGCCCTGTTTATGTAAGTTTATTGTAGAATATATACGTTTATTGTTTATACTTATATATTATAATATATATTTATGTATGTCCTTATTATTATTTATATAAGCTTGTGTGTACTTTATAGTATGAACTGTTTAAGTAAGTTTATTATAGACTAGTGATTTTTTTTCTGCACCAACCATCATCCATGTCACCCTATGAGTTTCTTTATAATATAGGTTGCCTGGAAGAGATCACTTTAGTGATAAGGCCGCCTTTACACTAACATATATTTGTAAAGTTATATATTCATTTAAATTGTATTTTCGTGTTTGGTGTAATATAGGATTAATAAAATAAATAAATAAATAAATAAATAAAGATATTATTACATCTGCTTTTTTTTCTGGTAGTGAAAGAGATTTTTAAACTAAAATACATAATAATATACAAAACATAATGTACATTTTTTATAATATTAAACTTTTTCATTTTTAATAATTAAAATTATTTGAAAATCTGAAAATGAAAATCTTACAAATATTGGACCACATAAAAGCTTTTTTTATCGGTTTTTGTATATTTTATGACGTATAACTAGACTCAATTTTATTTTTCATTACTAAAAAAGAAAGTCTGCATTCAAAATTTCAAAAAGGAAAATGTTATATAACGAGCGTCTCCTAGTTTTGGTCTACTAAGTGACAATACCATTTCTTCCTCTTATTAACCAGTGGTAGTACATACATTTAGTATATAAATTTAGAACCCAGGGCTTCATTATGATGTATGTGTGTATATGTATTTAGCCCTTTTTAACGTCCCACTGCTGGGCATGGGCCCTTCAATACGAGGGGGAACAGACCATAGTCCACGCTGGCCAAGTGCGGGTTTTCGAATTTCACATGTCTTTCGAAAACTTGCTAGATTTTCTCAGATATGCAGGTTTCCTCACGATGTTTTCCTTCATCGTATGATTATGATGATAAAGTACCTAAAGGAGGCTGCAAATTAAATAATATAATAACAAAAATACAAAATCGAACGGACAGACGCTATGTAATATATACAAGAAGTAATAAAATATAATAAACGTAAGTAAAATGTAACTAGAAACAACTATGTAAAAGGAATCCAGTCAATACCGTTCGAGATTTAACAATAAACATTTCCAATTTCTCTACAATCCAAGCTACGCCGTAGCTATGAATGCTACGAAAACCTCTTATACTCTCATAAATGCTATTGTATTGAATAACAAATACACATTTGATTTTAAGGTACAAAATGTCTAATATAAAAAAATAGAAAACAGATTAATTGAAAGATACATTATGTTTTTAATAATAAATAGAAATATTTTTAAGATCAATACTACGCAATTTTATAAGTATTTCATAGAATTTTTGGGTCAAATATATCTGAATTTTAGTTTCAAGGTATATTTTGATATATTTTTAGAGTATATTTGTGGCAATTCATAACAATATCAAAAAAAATTGTAAAAAATAAGAATTTTTATTCAGTTTCTTATTAGACTGATTGGTCAAAAATATATATTTTGTTAAAAGTATGAGTAGCAGGTGAAGTAAAGAAGCACTTCGAAGAAGTAAGAAGAAGAAGTTCTTACTTCGCAGCAGAAGACATTTAAAAAAATAAATGACCGAGTCTTAAGACTTCGACCAACCTCCTTAGTCAAAAGTATTGTAGACTGTTTTTGTCAGTCAAAAGCAATTTTAACTGAAAAAGAGTTTTGACTGTAACATATACGAACTTTAAAAAATCTAGTCCAAAAACTGCGGTACTCTTGACAAGCGCGCATCAAAACTAGAGAGAGTTAGAGCTATTCAAAAAAATGACACTCTTTGAGTTGTCTGAATTATGCTACTTTTTTAAGCAGCCATTTATTAGAATTGATTCACTAAGAAGTATATTTTATTTAAGTATCGCATTTGATAGCATCCAGAGAAAGGACGTACAAATTGGAAGGCGATAAATCAGTTTTACGAGCGGGTAACAATGGCAGGTGTAGCGGCCGACAAATGTTTGTTTGGGACACTCGTTAATATTATTTATTGATTATGTTTTGATATAACGCGAGTCTATCGAATTCTAGGATTTTATACAAGTTGTATGGGGAATTGCCTTGAAATAGTTCCACACACAAAAACTTAAAAAATATGTATATTTTAATGATAATCTATCTTATGATAGATATCACTACAATAATTTGATATTAATAATTGATTAATCTAACGAATCTTATGATTCGTTAGATTAATCAATTATTAATATCAAATTATTGTAGTGATATCAGGATTTCATAATATACTTATAAAATGTGTGACTTTCTGAGTGAAACCACAGATCGTATGATACTAGTGAAACTAATAAATGCCTAGAACATTAAATGCATATCTGTATTACGTTTTACGTAAGAACAAAAAAAATACATACATACTATATGAGAACGTTTTATAAAATCAATTAAAGGAGTTTTATCAATTAAAGGAATGCTGAAAACTAAACAAACATACTTTAAGATTTATAGTTTTTGCCCAAAGGACAATTTTCTTTTTTTTTTAAACTAAAAACTTGAATAAATAAAAAAAAACAAAAAAAAACTTTGTATCCGACCGGAATTCGAACCCGGACGGACCTGTGGTTTTCAATCTTACGCCTTGTCCGCTTGATCACGATGTCTACGCCCGAGCGTGCGAAATTAGCGACCATATTTTGCATGGAATAATGCGAAAGAAAAGCGCATGAAAACTCGAAAACATTTTCCCAGACATAAGACTAATCTAGATCGATTTTTCGCCCCCGAAAACCCCCACGTACCATATTTCGGCGCATTCATTCGACCCGTTTCCGAGAACCCTGGTATAAATAAATAAATCTACAAGAATTGCTAGTTTTAAGGTAGGTATGAGATACATAAAATTCATTTTAAATTCAATTAAATTATCAGCATTTATGGTAATTATTTCGCGAAATACATTTAGCTATCACTTATGTTCACAACAATCAATTCATAGAAAGCGTGCAATTCGGAGAACTTTTGCTGTGACATAAGCTCAGTAATATGACCTGATGTATGTTTTAAGCGAACTGTGACATTTTCCATAGAACCATTGAAACCAAATTATTTTTTCCACAAATAAAATCTAGAATACACATGCACAGGTAAGCACAATACACGCACTTTCGTGTTTAGTCTCGCTCGATTTCAAGATGTTTTTATAGCCTTTGCCCACAACCAAGCACATCTTATTTTACCTTATTAATATATAAATAGAAAAATATACATATGTGCAATATCGAATTTTTGAGGGTTCCGTAGCCAAAAGGCTAATACGAAGATCTTTTAATTTCAACATGTCTTTTGTCTGTCTGTTCGTTTGCCATAGACATTTTATAGGTAGACTTTTTAAACTACAAATACACTGTTGAAAAGAAAGGATGTCGCAAATGAACTGTTACACAATTCCGTATAAAATAAAAACAGGTTATTTTAAGCCTACAGGTAAAAAGACTATTTCTGGATAGGACTTAAAAATTTAGATCAATTCCTATTTTTTTAGTTCAAACCATAGCAAGCAAATAAGGGACCGAATATCTAAATAAATCCGAAATATAGTTTCATCTAAAAATGTTAAATATTCGCGCAAATCTGAAAAACTATTATTGTATACTAGCGACTCACCCTCGCTTCGCTCGTGTTACATTTTACGTTTCGTGTACGTGTCCCTAGTTACGTTTTAATGTTTAGCGTAGATTTTTCAGAGATGAGATATTTTCTCGCAGTAAAAAGTATCCTATATCTTGACTCGGTATTTTCTTCTAAGTCTGTCTGTGTTTTTTTAAGTTGAAATAAGTGATTCCCGTACGATATTAGTATAATGATACGACATAACGTATGACTAGAGCAAGGTCAGAGGCAGGCACTAGTGTTAAATATATGTTGTAACGAACCATATTTTTGAGTTCATTGATGTACGATAGATAGACAGACAAACGATTGTAAAGGCTTAGCCCTCGATAAATGCGAATTGAATTGTTAGGTTTATATTTTTTATCCTCACAGCAGATCAATTATATAAGGAAAGCAGATGCCGTGAATTCGTGGCAAATTGCAATTTCTGCTCGAACAACTTTTATTACTTTTTCTATCTGAAAGTTGGTGACGGAGCAGTTAGTTTAAGACAATTATTAATGCGCGCTCCACTGATTTAAATTGATTGGATTTTATTAACTGCGGTTATGATATGCGGTTATAGTTAATCCATATCAATCATACTAATATTATAAATATATCATAATCATACTAATATCATAAATGTGCTAATGTGTTTGTTTGTTTATCCTTCTTTCACGACTAAATACATGTTTAATTTATCCCATAAGGGGATAAAATAGGAGATGAAAGTTTTTATGAAACCTAGCTTTTAGAGTTTTTTTTTTTGTAATTTTAGCGCGAGCGATGTCGCGGGTTCTGCTAGTTGTAAATAAATAACAAGATGGTTGTAATTATATGTAATACTATAGTTGGTATTTGGAGAATTAATTGATTTCAAAGATCATTTTGCTATTTTTGTAAAATAAACCAAATAATAAAATAAAATGTCTTCCAGATCGAATTCACAAATTCAAATTCTCTTTGACTAGTGCAGAAGATATTATAGTCTCTATTCTCTTCACTCTCACAGTCCAATAGAAAGGCGAGAAATAGGATATTCAATATGATTGGTGAGGTATCAGGCTAAAGACCGACAGCTTTACAGGCTCTAGGAAGCACTGTGGTGTAATACCATTAGCATCTCTAGTTGGGTTAATATTGAGGATTTCTTGACAAAAAAGTACACTAAATACGTATACTACAGTCAAGTAAGATAAAAAAATGTACACCACTAGACGAAAAATAATAAAAGAGTTATAAACATTTTTTTTTGTGAATAATTATACAGTTGATCTGTTACTAAGAAGTTTCCATTTTTTTAAACTTTATGAAGAATTATAGTTGTTTGTATGAAATATTTTGCACACCAAATTTATAAAAAGGAAAATTACGCTTAAATTAATTTTTGTAAGGACTTAAAATTTCATTTTGAGCAAAGAGACAACAAACATCAACAGGAAACAAGATATAAAAAACTGACTTTCGTGACATTTAACATCTGATACCTTGTAATAAGACTTTTTGATTTAACATATGACATGCTTTCCATTTGGAGACTTAATCCCTATTTACTAAACTTATAGTGCTTAAAGGCTTTACCTTAAAATAAAATTATCATATAACTTTCTTAGATTTACGCGATCATTTGAAATTTTAGCAGTTTTTTTCGGATTGACGCGATTTTATTTGGATTTTTGCTTTGTATTTTGTTTATAGGGAATTAAAAATCAAAATAAAGCTAAAAATCCGAAAAGACAGTTTTAGAAAATTATAATTTTCACCCGCACGGGGCAGTATGGTCACCATGTGCGAAGTTAAGGAGTTTAATTTACCCTCCAGATGCCATGAACTTGACCTATTTAAGGGGCTGGCGCTATATTCGATAGCGCTATATTCGCTAGCGAGAAAGCGAGAGAGAAATTACAAGTGTTCATGAAATGTTAACCTCATGTGTACACACATTTTTGTTACTTCGTCACATTATTATAACTAGTCATCGCCTAGTTGTCGAAATTACATCATAATTTTTTTATTAAATCTTTTAAATAAAATTATCTTATTTTGATTTTTGGTTTCCAACAATCATGATCACGAAAGACTAAGGTTAAAACAAAAAATAATAGTTTTATTTAAAATTTAAAATGTCAAATATCCGCGTAAATCTAATAGGCTAAGATCTAGAAATTTAATTACAAATAGCTTGGAGCAAATTTTTGGTGATCACTCTCTTGGATCGTGTTTGTTAATGTTATATGGTTTAGAAATATATGTCTGGAAAAAAAATAAAAGCTCCACCACCTACATCGGGACCTCTGACTATAAGAAAGTATTATCATTAAAGCTTTTTAATAACTACAAAACAAAAAAAAAGAATATCGTTTGACAGAGAAAGATAAGGTACTGAACTCTTTCGTCATTGTCTATTTATATATAGATATACATATGTACATGTATACTTACATACATATTGAACCTTTAGCTTTATATTAGAAATTTTATATAAGAAAATATATAGCTTATATTTGATATTATTTAAATACCTGTCGTATTTATTTATGACTCTCTGTTGCCGGGGATTACCCGATCGATGGCAGGTGCGAGGGAAAGTCCCATCTCAGAGTAACAACTTATTCGTTTTAAAGGTCTACAACGATTTTCAAGGTTCCGTAGACGAAAAGCTAAAATGAAACCCGTGTCCGTATGTAACAGGTATATAATTGAGAGGTGAAAAAAGTTTTAAGTCCATATAATGAATGGACGAAGAGATCATCTTTATTGCTATGAAAAATTGGTTCCATTACTGCGTTATGTTTTTGGGAAAGTGGATTTTTTCGAAACCCAAATAAAGAGTAATGTAATAGTTTTTGTGTCATACATAATAAAAAAATAAAAAAAAATCGAAATCGTAAGATTGCATTGATTTCATTTGAATCGTATTGACCCTTTCTGTCTGTGTGCATAAAATAATGGTAAACTTGGTTTAAAATGCTTCGACTTGGTGAAATTTATTTTAGTCTATGAGGCTTATTCTTATTTAAAGCGTCGTATCATATATTTACAAGCTCTACGTCAAAAAAACCTAATGAAATTCACCTCTAGTAAGTAATGTTCACGCAAATACATAGATAGTACTTCTTTTTATGGTTCCGTAGCCTAAAAGAAAAACTCTTGTAACTTTAACATGTTCATTTGTCCGTGTCGGTCTTTAAATAAATGTTTTTCTTAGCTACTTTTTTGTTCAAGCCAATACTTTTCAAATAATAAACATCTAAACTATAAACATTATATCAGACTTTTTTCAAGCTAAAGGTGATAAATAAGTAAGCAAACTATTGCCTAATTAACGCCACGTTTGTAGTTACCCTACTTGCTGTGCCAGCGATCGCGGGTTCGAATCCCGCTGGAGGCATCTATTTGTGTGATGATCACGAATGTTTGTACTCCAGTCATGAGTGTTTATATTTATAATATGTATGTATTTAAAGTTATGTATGAGTAGGTATCATACCATGGAACTAGACGGTGCTGTGTGTTAATGGCCCAACATATTTATTATTTATTAATTCATCACTCAAAGATATCAGCAATATAAAGAAAACTGTGAATGTATTACCTTTAAGAAACCTAGCAAGAATTTTAAATAGTATATAGCGCTCAGGTAAAACTTCGGAAGGAAGATAACCAGAACTTACTCGTACATAGGGCAGGTAGATGTAAGGTCCCCCCCAACGTGCGTTCACCTTGTCGTGGTGGGGGGCTCAGTAGTGCCCGGCAACCCAACCGGGCGCGAAGCCAAGAAACGCACAGGGAGGTGGCCCACTTCGGTGGGCGGTGGGAGGTGGTCCTCTTCGGAGGGCGGTGTACCATGCGGGTTGCTCCTGGTACTTCTCTGATAGCAGAGTGGACCTTGGAGCAACCCCGTGGTTGTTGTGGTCTGCTTCGGCAGACCTGCCGTCGGGGCGTCGTAGTTGAACGCGTAAGCGATCCTGCGACGCCCCATTAAGACGGTGGAAGGCTTTGTTTTTAGGGTTTTAGTGGGTAGTACTGGCTTTCCCGGTGAGTCCCACATCTCGTGCGTAAATGCATTTCCCATCGTTAAAAAAAAATAAAAAAATAAAATAAAAAAAAGGTAGATGTAAGGTACGCACTCTTTAATTGTCATTATAAATGTGAGTTTGTATGTATGTTTGCTACTCGTACACTATGAAACTGACTGGACGGATTCGGAAAATAATTAAAATACAATTAGGCTATTGTTAGTGATAAAATTTTCCAAAAGGTGTCGCTAATCTTTTAAAAAAGATGAATACATAAAATCCATCCATATCCATATAGGAAAAGTCGATGTATTTATATCAAGTTACCAAAAGCACTCAAGCAATATAGATGTACCCAAGGCAAATCGTAGGTAAGTTACTAATATACTAATACTAGCAGAACCCGCGGCTTCACTCGCGCTTTATGTGAAAGGCATTTTTGAAATGGGCTCATTAGTTTCTGAGCTTAAAGCACTTATATATTTTATAAGCATCAGTTTTACAATAATGTATGTAAGTCTGCCCGATTTCTTAACATTTATGATTACTGCCCCGCTCCCTTGATTAGCATGATGATATATATAGCTTATAGCCTTCCTCAATGAACAAGGTATCTAATGCAAAAGAATTTTTCAAATTTGATTAGTAATTTCTGAGATTAGCGCATTCAAACAAACAAACAAACACACAAACAAACAAACAAACAAACAAAGAAACAAACAAACAAACATACAAACAAACAAACAAAGAAACAAACAAACAAACAAAGAAACAAAGAAACAAAGAAACAAACAAACAAACAAACAACAAACAAACAAACAAACAAAGAAACAAAGAAACAAACAACAAACAAACAAACAAACAAACAAAGAAACAAAGAAACATACAAACAAACAAACAAACAAACAAACAAACAAACAAACAAACAAACAAACAAACAAACAAACAAACAAACAAACAAACAAACAAACAAACAAACAAACTCTGCCTCTATATGATATTAGTATAGATATGATGATATGATATTTGCATAGTACATTATTGCACCGTCCGTGTATAAAAGGAAAGCTTACAATTAATACACTCTCGCAATTTCAATACTAACAGAGATTTTACATGAATATGATATGGACTATTTGAAATAGAGATCGAGAAGCCCATACAGTTTTAGACAGGAAAGTGACGGAAACATGCATGGCTTGTTAGTAACATAATACGAATTTTGCTTCCCATCCGTTCTACCGAGAACAAAGGTACGATCTCGTTATATAATAAATTAATTTTGTTACTTGAAGTGAGTCAGGCATTTCATTTTGTAATGGCTCAGGAATTTAACTACTTGGGAAAAAATGTGAATAAATTATACTTCTCATGATTTAATATGGAAGGCAAATTAAATTTATGTTTAACGAATAATAGATTTATAGATTTGTTGTTATTTAACGCTAAAGTGTAATACTTTAAATTTACTTGGAATAAGGTATTTAGTAATAACTGATTGTGATATATATATATATATATATATATATATATATATATATCGCAATCAGTTATTACTAAATACCTTATTATAAATACCTTATATATATATATATATATATATATATACTATATATAAAATTATTGATTCCCCCATACAAATTTCCAACCCCCTTTCCACTTCCTTAAGGGATGTTTTTCTGGCATAGAAACTTGTCTGGATATACTATGTCTGAATATACTATGCCTTTCCTAGGGTCTCAAACTGTCTCCATACCAAATTTTATCTAAATCGGTTCAGCGAATTAGGCATAAAAAGGTAACAGACGGACAAACAGTGTTAGTGTCACATTTATAATATTGTATGGATTTCGTGCATCTCAGATACGGCTCTATTTGGATCAATTTTTGTATTTAGACATCGTTTTACTTTTTAAGTCTATCGCAAAAAAAATCTTATTTTTATAAAAAAATTTTTTTACATCTAATTAATTATATTAGAGATTTAAAAAAGACATGAATTTTATAACTAGTTATATGAGAGCCTCCTCCTATCAGCTCTTATGTTGAAAATGTCATACGGCGTCATCTCGTAAATGTTTCTGGTACTTGCATTGTCGCCAACAGACGATAACCTACTGTACGAGCGCCTTCGCCGAGTGAAGCTTAGTCACCAAGGTACTTGATATAATAACATATAATAAACTTTTATTTGTATTGAAAAATCGAATTAATACGAATTTTCAACATAAATTAGTAGAAAATTAAGATTCATCGTTTTTATTACAGAACATATTTAAAGTATTATGAACATAGAAGAAAATAATTCAACATAACACGGTATAGAACAAACAACAAATATGTATAAAAAATAAAGGCTTAGTGCAATTAGTACCTGAGCGGATCTTAGGGCGGGTATCCTATTTTCTTAAGCTGTTAGATAAAACCCTGATTCAGAACTAATTGTCTGTATTTTTTCAGGCTTTATTTCAAGAAAACAACAATAAAATATATATACTACTCGCGTTTCACCCTCGCTTTGCTCGGGTTCCATTCGGGTTCGGGTTCGTTCCTAGGTACGTTTTAGAGGTGAGTATGGAGTTGATGACTATATATGTATTATACATAGGTATGATAAGTTGTTGTGGGTTGTATTATAGCGTGTTTTTCCGTAGGAATGAGATAATCTCCCGCGGTAAAAAGTAACCTGTGTCACTTTTCAGCCTTCCAACTATTTCCATACAAAAAATCATCCCAATCTAAGTTTCAAAGTAAAATATGAACAAACAAAGTAACAAATAAACAGCTTCACATTTATAATAACCTAGCGTAACTCAAATAGCCTTGTGTAGTGATACACAGACCACAATCACTATTTTCTAAGTAAATAATATTTACTGCATATTATGCATTACACGAAGGTTTTCGGCTTAATCATAATTTTCCCAAGAAGTAGCTTTTATAGAAAACTATTATTTAAAAGAGCACTTCCAGAAAAATACATAACATATTGTTACGTAGTGGAGAGTGTGTAACGTCATTACACCAAAAATAATTATTAAAAAGGCCCGTCTGAAGCATGCTTTATATATCCTAAGGCAGTTGTCAACACGTGACAATTAATAGATAAGGACAATTAATTGTGAATTGCCGTGTGTAAGAAAGAAACAAAACATATCCAGATAAGGCTTCGAAATTACTAGAAGTTTCGAAATTCAGGCAAGAACAGTTAATTGTAAATTGCCGTGTGTAAGAGTAAGAGACGAACAAAAGATAGAATGTTATTTGTTTATGCATATAAAAAGGCCGGCAGTGTATTGAGAGATCAGTTGAATTTTGGAGCTAAGTGATGACTGAGAACAACTGAGAACGAGAAAATGAAAAAGTGAAGTGAAGTCATAGTGAAAGTGTAACTTTCATTGGTGAAAATTTGTCTTCAAAGCCTGAATTTAGTTAGAACTATGTATATACTGCGCGTGTTAGTGAATCTTCATAAGTCACTCTTGTTAACAAAGAGCAATAAAATATCAGTATTGCAAAAGACGTGCTTTAATTTTTGAACCGAAAGCTCATACAACGTAACAATATTTAGCTAAGTTGAACTTTTCACATTATTTCTATTTTTTATTAAAATATATCAAAAATGAAATAAATGATCAAAAATGTTAAAAATCTAATCAAATTAAGTATTTCTTTGAATCCTTTAATCAATAAGCAAGGATAAAGTTCAAAGAAGCTTTAAGCTCGCATTCCTAATAACACGGATCTTGTATTTGAGTTCATTGGGCGTCTTTAAGTGAATACTTCTACATGAAGTATTAGGATAACAACGACATAACATTTTCCAGATCATAATATGGACATAAAATTCTACCTATGGATTCGTATTTGTTATCTATACTAATATTATAAAGAGATTTTTTTTTGTTTGTACCTCAAAATAATAAGGATAAGCTTTTAAGGATAAGCTCCAAAACTACTAAATCAATTTATATGAAATTTGGTAAAAATATAGTTTGAGACCCTGGAAAGGACATAAAACAGTTTTTATCCCGGAAATCATTTCTTAAGGGAGTGAACATTGGAATAAAAGTTTGTATGGGGAATCAAACTAGTAACAAACCCTAGGGAGGCGAGGATGATTGGCTAGTAAGAAATATTAAGCTCGTCATGCTTTAGATATTTTCAAAAAAGTTTTATTAAAATCGCTGCAGGGATTATTGAAATTTGAAGAACAAAATAATAATTACAATAACAGTATTAGTGTGTTAGTATCAGACGTAATACTCGTAATATCGCACAATGATTTTATTATTTAAATAAATAAATGATGTACAACTCAAAGGTATGGAAATTCAGATATAACTAAAAGAAATAGGAATGGAAGTGCTCCCTAAGTACCTATTTAAAGTATGGAAGAATATATTTACAACATGTTTACAGCCCTTTTTAACTTCCCATTGCTGGGTGCGGGCCTCCCTTCAAGGTAAGTGGGATCAGGTCTACCACGCTGGTCTGGTACGGGTTGGCGAACTTCACATGTCTTTCTAAATCTTACTAGGTTCTCTTAGATATGAAGGTTGCCTCAAGATGTTTTCCTTCACCGTAAAACAAGTGGTAATCGTATTGGAAATGATTCGAACATGAAAATATCAGAGGTGCGAGTCCCGGGATTTGAACCCGCTTCACTCGGATTCCCAAGCGAGAGCGTTACCACTGGACTAATGCCAGTCGATGGCATGAGTACAGAGTTTAACTTCGCAAAACAGTACCAAATAGATCTTCCCAACCGGGACATGTGGCTAAAAAACCAAGAGTCTCACAAAAAGGGCAGTCATGTTTGGTTTACAGATGGATCTAAGAAAGGATCTGATGTAGGGTGCGGTATCTATGGCCTTAAGCCTAGATTTGACATGAGTGTCAATCTGGGCAAGGAGGCCACCATCTTCCAAGCCGAGGTCTTCGCCATCAACAAATGTGCTGAAGTCATCCTGGAGAGAAAGCTTAGAAACCAAAATATCTACATCAACTCAGATAGCCAAGCAGCACTTCTGGCTATAGATTCTCTTGAGACCAATTCTAAGTTGGTCAAAGACTGTATGGATAATCTGAATGTCCTGGGCACATCCAACAGAGTCACCCTCAGATGGGTCCCGGGTCACTCAGGCATAGATGGGAACGAAAAGGCTGATGCATTGGCAAGAAGGGGCGCTGAAACCCCAGTTTGTGGCCCAGAACCATTCTGTGGCATTGCAAAACAACATGCCTATTCAATTCTCAAAATTCTCTGCAATCGCCAAGCACTTCAAGAGTGGCAATCCGCTTCTGGACAAATACACTCTAAAGCGCTAATTAAGGGATATCGCAAAAAGTTTACAAAAGAGTTGCTTCAACTCAACAAGTATAAAACCAGTGCAGTAACCAGAATACTTACTGGTCACTGCAAACTCAATAAACATATGTTTACCCTCGGCCTCAGTCAGACCGCAATGTGCAGACTATGCCATGAGACAGAGGAAACTGCTATGCACATCCTCTGCTCGTGCGGTCCACTCATGCACCGCAGAAGTATCTATCTAGGGCAGCATATTATGCAACCGGAAGAGATACAGATGCTCCCCGCTCAGAAAATCTGGAAGTTCCTGGAGTCAACAGGACTAAGCGGAGAACTGTGAACTCACTATAAAGGGAGCTACAATGGACCAAAACTGGTCGACGTAGCCAGGGCCGACCTCGGCACCACACCCAACACTAACAATAATAATACCACTGGACTATTGGAAAAATAATAATTATAAATCTAAATAATGCACCGTAAATTACGTATATTATAAGTTATAACAAATTTATCTTCAACAATAAAAAATGTCAGCGCATAGGTTGACTAGCTCAAGCACTAGATTTTACTATGCTCCATCTAATGAAATAAAACCTACGTATTTTTACGACTTGAAGAGGAAAGGAGGTACCCGTTTCTAGTATATCCTCCTTTTATATATGTGACGCGATATCTTTATCTATTGAGCCGTTTTTCATGATAATTTTTTTAATGAAACGTTAACGGCAGTGCCGTATAAGTTAAAAAAAAAGCTATACCAAGAAGCGAAATTATTATATTTTAGTAAAAATACACTTTAAGAAATAATAATTAAGGTGATTTTTTATCGTAATTAAAGTATAAGTAAAAATAAATTAATCAAGCCATACATAAACTTATACAAACGTTTAAGCTGCTTGCGGATAGATAGTTAAAAATTCATAAGCTTTTGGCTTAGCTTTTTTACAACCAAAATATCATTCAAACGGAACTACTTAATTTATTATAAAAAATATTCAGTGTAGAATTTTATAACATTCGACTCATCTCATCTTTTGTTCTTATTGCTTAAAATTAACCTGATGCCAGTTTGAAAATTGTTTTGATTAAATCTCATGTCTGTCAGTGACGGCTCTTCTCAGATAATAATTTAACATTTTCGTTGAATATTACCTTATATAGGAATAAAGCATTATGGACACATGTTCGAAGATCGCGAGTTAATAGTTTTGTAACAATGGTTATAATTTTAATGATTATGCTATTGATATTGATGATTATGATTATAAAGTTTGCGTTATTAATGATTTGTGTTAAAAATGGGTGCAAAATTATTTTGATATCTATTCAAATTTACGTATATCTATGAAAAAATAAAATATAATAAAAAATCGAAAATTGGTCTTCCTTATTAAAAGATCATATTATATTGTAAATATACCTTTTTGTATTTTATCAAAATATTTAGGCCACATACTAATTTAAAAAATAAAGTAAGAAAATAATAGAAAACATAGCACTATTTTACCAAGTCAATAGAAAATGTATCAAGAAAACTAAATAAAAAGCAATACGTAGTTTTCTCACGGTTGTTCCTAAATAAACACGAACATCAAACATCTCTACGGAAAGATTAAATATCTAAGAGATTGTAGTAAAAAATTGTATGATTTTCTAAATTTACTCAGTTTTTTGTATTTTTTTTAAATTGCACATATTATTTACAAAAAAATATTAGATCTCTTAAAAGAAAAATTACGATTATATTTACACTGTAACTAGGCTCGTAGTCGCGTAGCAAATTCGTAGCACGTACAAATTATAAAGACTTATTTTGTCAATTTTTCCTCAATCAAACAGCTTAATATTGTAATAAAATAAATCAAAACTTATTATTTCACACATTTTCATATAAAAATACAAGTTTTAGCATAAAAGAATAACATCTTCCACCAATCCGAGTCTCTTACTCTATAAATTTCCTCAAATTTTTTGAATTTTAAAAAATCACTAAAATCGAATATTTTCGAAGTAAAAACACAAGATAAAATAGAAGTAAAACTTACTTGATACGTGTTTCGTAGACACAAGGTGGTAGCGGGCGCGGCGGGCGCAGGGCCCGGCCGCAGTGGCAGACGTCCGGAGGCTCGCGCGTAGGCGGCCGTCTGACGCACCCCCCTGCCGCACAGAGACAGCGCACACTGAATATCGCTACGCTTTCGCTTTCAATAGAAACTTCTAGACTAAGCTATTATCTATACATCTTAAAGCTTATTTAAATACGTATTGATATCTAAAAACTTGCTTTAATTAATATGGAATATAATTTTACTGGGTGAATGGTTCAGTTGTAGATTAAGCACTGAGTTTATGCTAAGACAATATGCATTCATTTATTTTGTATTTGAGTTTAAGGCTTATTTGAAATAAATATTTATATATTTTTATATATAGGAAGTAAGTTACTAAATATAATTTAATTTTTATTATTATTTCTCATTAAGTTCAATTTATGTGCCTGTTTAAAATATGACGTTTTACATATTTATTTATTGTTTATTTTTTGTCACAATTTCATCTAATAACACTTTCTTAGATTTACGCGAATATTTGACAATTTTAATAAAATATTCTCAATAAATTTAATATATATTTTCGGATATTACCACGGATTTATTTCGATTTTTGATTCCCGACGTTTCGAATGCTTTACATCACGGGAGAGACTATGGTTTTATACGTCTCAACGTCTATTATATAGCTTATGGTACCTACCCACATAAAATTATTCAATATTTTTTTGAAGAAAATAATTGCTTGCCATTTCTCCTTTCTTTAAAATGAATGTTATATCTAACCAGATTTTTTATTTTTCATATCTCACTACATTATCCTTTATTTATTATACAAGGGAGACCACATAATATGATAGTAGATTTCCTAGAGTCATTCATACACAGACTTAAAATTATTTGTCTATGCAAAGTATACTTTTATTTATGTGTAGTGTTTCTTGCACTTATAATAGAATAAGCATTTGTAAATAACCAGAAAGCGAAAACTATATAAGTACTGTGGAAAAGTCCTAAAAGAGCTCGCGGCTCTCATCGAGCACGTAGACAGGGCCGCACGTTTTCCACTCGGATGGAGAGCCTGCGATTTTGTTGTACACTGATCACGAACATAACAAATAGTTTAAATCTATCCTTACACAAAAGTTAATGTATTGAAACATTGCTTTTTGATCAATTTTTTTAAATTTATTTTTACGAAATGTTCTTTTCCTAATTATGTTGCGACGGTTGTAAATGAGCGATATCTCTCCACATTTAATGCTTTTTCGTGGACGCTATCTTAGGACGCTAAATTGAATTCAATTTTAGGTGTAATTAAAAATACTGATATAGTTATAATGAACGGTTATATAGTACACTAGTAATTTATCTGATTATACATATTAATAACTAGCATTGCCCGCGGCTCCGCCCGCGTTCAGATGACCAAAAACCAAATTCTTAGGTTTTATATATTAGTATACTCTTACATTGCAGTTTTTGTATTTTTTCTCAGCTATTAGATATTTTCCCGCGGTAAAAAGTATCCTATATGTTGACCCGGATAACCAGCTATCATCATACCAAATTTCATCAAAATCCCTCCAGTGATTTTTCTGTGATGCGGTAACAAACTGACAGTCAGACAAAAATTCAAAAAACTATAGATTCGGCCTCTGTATTGACGAAAATGCCTATTTCAATAAGATTTTCAAAAAACATTTAATGTACAGATTCGGCTTAGTTACAATTTTATTATGTATAGATTAGCGAGGTAACTAGGTTGATTCCCCATTCAAACTTTCATCCCCATTTTCACCCCCATAAAATATGATTTCCGGGATAAAAACTATCCTATGTCCTTCACAGGGTCTCAAACTATCTTCTTACCAAATGTCATCTATCCAGTAGTTTCGGAGCTTATTCGATACAAATAAAGAAACAAGCAAAAAATCTTTCTCCTTTATAATATTAGTATACATTATTGTGTAGACTGTTGGTTCGATTTTCGTACAGATGAATGGGTTTACTAATTATGCAGTCACAAGTCACTCCTACTCAGTCTGATTCTAAATTAAATTCTATAGTAACAAATTATTTTAAATTCTTCAGGACGTATGTAATAAAGATAGAAGTCATAAACGTTTCCAAACTCTCAAATGATCCTTACACACGATACAATATGATGCAATTGTATACATGGAAATAATTCCTATACTCATGACAGCGCTCTACCCATATCACAAAACTTCCTTTTCGATATAACTGACATTGAAAAATATATAATAAATAATATTTACGATACAAGTTACATAATGTATATTGTAGAATACGAATCGCAACCAATCGATCCACAGCTGTGCCGCTATTTCCCCGGCTTCCTCTCGCCGATAGCGCTGTTTTGTTGACCAAATATTTAACACTGAATTTTGGTTCTTATAGCTCTCTCATGTTCTTTGAACTCGAATTCAAGAGATACAATTTTTAAATAAATATCATCATTAAACATATTATATATATATATATATATATATATATATATATATATATGTGTGTGTGTGTGTGTGTGTGTGTGTTTAATGATGTTACAGTCTATTATTTTGTGCAAAAATATTTCACTATACACAAGCAAATCTCTTCTACCTGCAAACCTCGAGGGCACTTAGTATGGTGCATGACCACCATCTTAAATTTTTTTGAAAATATAAAAACCTCCTACGCAAATTAATTGTCATTTAACGATTACACTGGCACGCGTGAAGGACTTAATCGAGTAATCATACGCCAAAATACCTTACATCGTTTTGGAAAAGAGCTGATCTTCTCTTACGCGGCTGAACCGATATTAACCAAACATAGCTAAGAGCCACCGCAAGGACTATCTTTCAAAAGAAAAAAAACCGCATCGAAATCTTTCCATTCGATTGCCACGATGCCACAGACAGACACACACACACACACACACACAGACAGACATCGACGTCAAACTTATAAAACCCCTCTTTTTGCGTCAGGGGTTAAAAACTATAGATTCTGCCTTTGTATAATAATAATGTTTATTTCAATAAGATTTTCCAAAAAAAATTTACTGTATAAATTCGGCTTAGTTACAATTTTATCATATGTAGGTATAGATTAACCTATATCGTAATTTTTGCAAATTATCTGTAAGTGTTCTACATGAGTGGGCGGGCTTATCTCTCGCGCTCCAGCGACGTCTGCGTCTAAACAACGCGGGTGATAACAGGTATCGCAGAAAGCACGCTTATAACGGTTCGTTTTATTTAAAGTACACTGTTTTGTAAACCTGTTTCATTTATAGGTTATTACTCTAATATTTGTTATACATGACAATATTGTGCGGTTTGTATACAAGCCTGCCTAATATACATATGTGAGATAATACGTATGAAATTTAATTAGCCTAAATTGAAATCGATATTTTCATGGGTTTACACGAATATTTTACACTGAATCATAACATTTAAAGGGCAGTGATAGCATTATTACCACTTATTTTAAGGTGAAGGAAAACATCGCGAGGAAACCTGCATGTCTGAGAGAACCTAGTAAGTTTTCGGAAGAGTTGTGAAGTTCGACAACGACACTTGACCAGCGTGGTGGGTTATAACTTGATTCCCTTAGTAATGAATGGAGGCCCGTGCTTAGCAGTGGGACGTTTAAAAGGATTAAATATATACATACATAACTAGTTTTTGGAATTCCTTTTATTTTGTTTGGACTCTTCTCATTCATTCAAAAATGGTGAATCAAAAATCAATATACGACGAGAAAAAATATGTAAAAATAGTTCTACTTTGATCGGACTTAGTACAAAGTTTAATTCATTTTTATTATTAATCATAGATATACGCAAATATTCGTCATTTTTAATAAAACTGTCTTTTCGGATTTTTTCATGGTTTTATTTTAACTTTTTAGTTCCCGGTGTTTCAAATGCTTTACAGAAAACATGATCACGGGAAAGACTAAGGTTTTAAAAAAGTCTTAAAATTCATTGTACAGTTATCATAGACAATTTCTTTGAAAATATAAAAATATTTGCGTATTTAAACATACTAAGAGTAGCGTACTCTTATTACTATGATATTAGTTTTTTTTTTTTTTTTTTGATTCTTTGGTTTGCTGAAATGTTCCAATTCTAGGGACCCAAAGTCCGATTAATACGTTATCTAAATAAGTAAAAATAGCTTCGGTAACACCTGATGGTTAGTGGTTATCATCGCTCTTAGACTTGACCAACATATGGCAAGAGATTTGTTATGTAAGAAACCAAAGCCGTCGAAGCTTTGATTCTATAATATCAAATCGAAGGTTATATATATATATATATATATATATATATATATCAATACAAGCCAAGACAGATATAAATACATCGAGTGTATTTATATCTGTCTTGGCTATGATACTTCGAAATATAATTAATCAAATTAAATCTTATCTTGAAAGAAGGCATTAGTCACATTTACATTTAGTATTTAATTTGTGCTAGTTTTCATTAAAATAGCCAAATAATTTACGAGCATGAATTTTTTTACGAATAATAAGCTAATCAGGCAGTGGTAGCTCAGTGTTAACGCTCTCGCTTGGGTAACCGAGTGCAGCGGGTTCAAATCTCGGGTCTCCCATGATCTCTCTGTATTTCCCATGGTCTCTGATATATTCATGTGAGTATCATTTTCAACATGATTACCACTTGTCCTACGGTAAAGGAAAACATCGTTAGGAAACCTGCATGTCTGAGAGAATCTCACAAGTTTTCAAAAGACACGTGAAGTCCGCCAATCCGCACTTGGCCAGCGTGGTGGGCTATGGCCTGATCCCCCTCGTATTGAAGGGAGGCTCGTGCCCAGCTGTGGGACGTCAAAAAGGGCTGAATACAATACAATACAATAAGCTAATCTACAAAGAGGACTAGTTACTTTATACATAAAGGAATATAATGTTATTGAAATACAACAGATATTGAAGGCCTTATTTATGGTATTGTTATAAGATTTTTTACTACATAATACTTAACCTCTTGTAATAAATTTCTTTTTGCTTACTACTTATTTTTATTAAGGAAAATATTTTCCAACATTTATTGATAGTTGTATCACTCGTGTTCTTATAAAAACTTTCAATACAGAAGGCAACCAGTTCGAATATTAGTGTATTTTTGAAGTAAAACTTTTTTATGCGTGACTGAGGGGTAAGTATACAATACATTGGTAAAACGAGTACCTCGGAAGTGTCGGGAAAGTGAGAGTCAAATTTATCATTAACGTTTTAACGTTTAGTATAGATTTCCCAGAGATGAGAATATATTTTCCCACAGTAAAAAGTATCCTATATTTTAAATAAAATTATCTTTTCGGATTTTTTCGGATTTATTGTTTGATTTTATTATATTAATAACAGGATCCCATGACGATGGTTGTACCTATCCATCTTCCCTATTGAAATTTGGATGTTTTTTTAATTTCTATGGCTTCTCGAATCATTCTAGGGCGATATCGGTTTTCCTTCGGGAGAATTTGAGGTCTATCGAAGCGAATATAATGGCTTGGGCGGTCCTAACTATGTTTGCAGACAGCAGATGTTGTATTGCGGCGGCCGCCGCAATAAATCTAAACATAACAGACAGGTAAATGTAGTAAGTTCTTACTGTGTGGATCAAAATGACAACGTTTCAAACTAATATTTTTCATTTTTTTCATTTGTAAATGTATGTAGTACTTAATGTGTTGCTTAATAATTTGTTTTTAAATAATAGCAAAATTCTTAATTAATTTTAACTGTAACCAGTAATAACCATAATTATATGGCTTAAATAATTAATACTTTATTTTTCTATATGGTATAATAATAGCAACACTAAATATACATAATTACAAAAATTGTCATAATTATAATAATAACAGCTACAATAAATAATATTCCAAATTCAATTATAAAATTAATTAAAATTATAAAAAAAATAAAATTAAAAATATTGTACTTTGGTGCCATTTTTCAATGTTTGAATTCATTTTCTTATTTGTGGGTAGGCTGTCAGTAACAAGTATATAATACCTTTGAGACATGTAACACCTCAGTCTCTCCCGTGACCATGATTGCTGTAAAGCATTTGAAGCGATCCTGCGGCGTCCCACTAAGGCGGGGGGAAGGGATGTCGGGTTTTAGTGGGTAGTACCGGCTCTTCTAGCCGGTGAGCCCCACATCACCACATGGGGGATCAGGTGGTATGCGTAAATGCATTTCCCGACGATAAAAAAAAAAAAAAAAAAAAAAAAAGGGGATACATATATAATTAATTTATACAACTAACTAGCATTGCCCGCGGCTACACCCGCGTTCAGATAACCACAAACCAAATTCTTAGGTTTTACATATTAGTATACTCTTACATTGCAGTTTTGGTATTTTTCTCAATAATTAGATACTTTCCCACGTAAAAAGTATCCTATATGTTGACCCGGATAACCAGCTATCACCATACCAAATTTCATGAAAATCCCTCCAGTGGTTTTTTTTTAAATCGAATCTGTACATTAAATATTTTTGGAAAAATCTTATTGAAATAATCATTATTACCGATACAGAGGCCGAATCTATAGTTTTTAGAATTTTTGTCTGTTTATCTGTCTGTTACCGCATCACGAGAAAACCACTGGACAGATTTTGATGAAATTTGGTATGATGATGCGCTGTCGCGCCACGCGACGACTATGAGCTGGTTGTCCTGGTCAACATATAGGATACTTTTTACTGCGGGAAAATATATCATCTCTGAGAAATCTATACTAAACGTTAATACGAAACTAGGGACGAACCCGAGCGAAGCGAGGGTGAGTCGCTAGTTATAAAATAAATCAAGCTAATAAAAATGTCAAAAGTCAAAATGTAAACATATATTTTACTATGAAAACAATTTATTTTAACAGACATGACAACAAAGCGCGTCACAACAAGCCCCGCCTCTACTACGCTCGTAGCGTTGCTACGGCGTAGTACGGCGAGTACGCCCACACAACGGTTTATAGATCGTGGTACTAGTGGCACGAGTAACTACGGCAACTGTATGTGGACCCGTGACTTTGATCTATCAATTAATAATATAAATAATGTTTTATTAAAAAAATTAAATAAATAAAATAAATAATTATTTAGATTAAAAAAAATTTTTTTTGATATTTTTCAGTGTATATACGATATTTATAACTCCGCACTTAGAGTTACAACTTAGAGTGTAATGTGACGTGTGATTAGTATGAGTAAATTATTTGAGATATTTCTTAACTTTTTTTACAACAAAAAACTATATGAAAAAATAATAATGGAAAAAGAAAAAATATGAATTAACGAATAATTAGATATAAAAAAACAATAAAGATTAAATAGGATTATAAAAGGAAAATTTTGTAAAACAACAACTTTTTTATTTTATTATGTCAATTATAGCTATGATTCATAGGTATTATTATCTATTTGTAATTTTGTATGTTATGTAATTTTATATAGCTGTAATACTTACCAATTACATAAAACTTTTCTAACGTGATGTTTGATGTCTTGGTGAATAAAGGCTTATTATTATTATTATCATAAATGCAGTTGGTAATTGATACTTTACATCGCAAGTCATCTGCATTTCGCTGAACTTTTCGAAGGGTACTAAAAACCAAGGAGGTTCTATTGAGTTTTAGTGAGTAGTACCGGTTTTAGCCGGTGAGTCTCCACATAACCACCTATTTGTATAGCTTATACAAGTATGCAAAAAATTTGTGCCATGCGTCGGGAAGCTAATAAGACCGTTGGCCCTGCCAGTGTTCTTAAATCAGTTTTGTCTGTTTGTCCCATTGAACATTCAGAGTGGAAAAATATAGTGCTTCTGTGTTCAGACACAAACTTGTCTAATATATAAATATCTCGTGTCACGGTGTTTGTGGTCACACTCCTCCCAAACGGTTTAACCGATTTTAATGAATATGGTTTTGTATATTTGGTAGGTATGACAATGGGTCGTAAAGTATTTTTCATCCTCCAACCCTTTTTTTCCTATCCTTTAATTGTGATTTTAGTATTTTCGTATGAAAAATATCCAAATGTTTTAATATTATATAAAAGCGAAAGAGTTTTTTTTGTAGATTGAACGCGGGCAAAGCCGTGGGTTCTGTGAGTTAACTATAAAATTTCCTATACAGTTACCTAGTCTCATTGGGATTGGCAACCTTGCCCAAAATAAGTCAGGACGAGATTATTACGACGATGGCAAACGAAGTACAGAGACAAAATTTATATATAAAACGAATAAAAATAATATGCTTCGTTTGTCGTTCTCACGCGAGCATAATTATTTTGAACAAGAAATTAAACATGACATATTAAAATATATAATACTAGCATTACCATTGTTCAGATGACTAAAAATCAAATTCTTAGATTTTACATATTATTATATTCTTACATTGCAGTTTTTGTATTTTTTCTCAGAAATGGGACATTTTCCCGCGGTAAAAAGTATCCTATATGTTGACCCGGATAATCAGCTATCACCATACCACATTTCATCAAAATCCCTCCAGTGGTTTTTCTGTGATGCGGAAACAGACAGACGGACGGACGGACGGACGGACAGACAAAAATTCTAAAAACTATAGATTCGGTCTCTGTATCGATAATAATGTCTATTTGTTTTCGGAAAATTACTATAATGATTTAGTACTGTAGTATTACATTGTTGTGTTGAAACACGTTCGATTTTTCTTGTAATCCACAGCGACGGGACCCATTAAGATGGGCCGCGGATAGCATCTAATGGATTGAGTATAAGGCTTACGCTCCATTACTGTACTATTAGGCCATTATAGTTTGAAAACTTTCCTATGTTATAGAATACATTTTAGTAAATTAGATGAATGATCAATGTTTTATAATACGTATTTTGTTCAAAAGTTCTAAGTTCGAGTTTTGTTTAGGTTTTAACTAAGTTTTTGAACCTGTTCATTTCATTTTGAACTTCAAGAATACTTTTTTACTTTAACAGAAATCCTTTCTAGTGCAATCGAAAGCAAAGTACATATTATAACACATATATTTTACTCTTTTCATGGCATAGGAACATGGCCTGATCCCCTCGTATTGAAGGAAACCCATGCTCAGCTGCTGGACGTTCAAAAGGACTGAATCCATTCATTAAATGGGTAAAGCACGACACGTTAGGCTCAGTTTGTAGTGACCCTACTTGCTGAACCAGCGATCGCAGGTTCGAGTACCGCTGGGGGCATTCATTTGTGTGACGAGCACGAATGTTTATACTCTAGTCATGGGTGTTTATATTTAAAATATGTATGTATTTAAATTCTTAAGTTATATATGCGTAGTGTATCAACTATTTAGTATCTATAACACAGGCCTTAATGTCCCAAAAAACAAATAAAAAAAAGCTCTTATATTCTAATAATGACTCACTTTGGTCAGACCTTAGCTGTTACTGCGCGTTCTTAACTAGTAAAACTACACTGAAATTACAATATTTAAATATTTCAATGAGATGAATGCATGCCATCAAAATCAAACCTGTATGACATCTAGCAAGTATTTTAAACCCATTTGATGTAGAGTTAAACAGACACTACTAGCCTTACCCAAGCTTTGTAAGCCCCAAGACACATGTACAATACATCCCAAGATACAATACAATAGCCGGCATATTGCATACTTCAAAGAGTTGTAGTGAGGAGATCGAGAAACTTTCTCTGAAGTTAGATAACAATCATAAAGGTGTCAATAAAGAAGTTTCTACGAAACGAAGGAACTACATTTTTAAAGCTTACTTCCTAGATATTGATTGTGTGTTATAAATTTATTTTTTAGTAAATTAAGTAGAAGAATCCAAATTTCTTATATTTACAATTTATTATGTTTTATTTCGTTATTATGTTTTTTATTATGTTTTATTTCATTTTTTTCTGTTTTACAATTTTGCGAATAATACTCCTAAAACTAAAAATGACAAGGTTATATAAAATCACAAAAGCATTTACCATTTTGCTGGCTTTCAAGACTAAGGCCTTTTGTGAGTAAGTAATATTATTTACTAGTCGACTTCGATTACGACGGTCTATCTTACTGACCGACTAAAATGGGAGAGGTGTCTGGAAATAAATTTACTTATATTCTTCCATCCCTTATCTATACAGATAAATAAAATTGAAGTGTCTGCTTGTAATGTCAAAATAATATCTTTTTACTAAATACAAATGACAGTATATACGGTACTTAAAAAGAAACCATTTTTAATATTTTTGTCTGTTTATTTGTTCTTGCTAATCTCCGAAACGGCTGGACCGTTTTTTTTGAAACTTTCACTGACAGATAGCTGAAGTTATAAGTAGTAACTTAGTCTACTTTTATTTTGAAAAAAACCCTACGAAGTTGACAACAAAATCTGCGTACCTAGGAACGCACACGAGCGAAAGGAGGATAAGTCGCTAATATATTATACACCGAATATAATAATAATATTTAATTCGACCAAAAATTCTTATAATATAAGCTAAATAATTCCACCGGAGCAAACTCGGTTTCAAGGTCTCTAGCTGTTTCTATGTACATTTTTTTCCGTTTGATATTATTTACCATTCGAAAATAAAAACACTATACGTTTTATATTTTATGTTAATTCTTTGAGTTAAATACAATCTGCTTGATATTCGTTGATATACTCGTACACGAGTTTGCGAACTGCCACATGCGGTCAAATGAATGCTTACCACAGCATCATTCAAACACAAAGTAGTTTCCTACAATATTAGCTTAGTTACAGTATTATACATATAAGTAGAGCACATTTTCCTAACGATTCTATATTGCTAACTAGCATTGCCCGCGGCTCCGCCCTCGTTCAGATGACCAAAACCCAAATTCTTAGGTTTTACATATTAGTATACTCTTACGACATGTTGACCCGGATAACCAGCAATCATTATACCAAATTTCATCAAAATCCCTCCAGTGGTTTTTCCATGATGCGGTAACAGACAGACAGACAAAAATTCCAAAAACTATAGATTCAGCTTCTGTATCGATAATGATGTCTATTTCAATAAGATTTTCCAAAAAATATTTCTTGTACAGATTCGGCTTAGTTACAATTTTATTATATGTATAGATAATTATTCTTTTATTCGGCGATTAGAAGAAGAAACTTTTGGTTCATGGAAAGCTACAAACTGAGAAAAGAGAACCGGTTCGGTTTTCGCCCAAAGAAACAGCTACCTATGCAATTCAGCGCAAGAATACAGTTAACATTCTTGTCACAATTCTACGCTGACATGACTTGCATAATAATCGTTGAGTGTTCATTAGTTTTGTAATTAGTATATAGGCATATATATTTGCAAGCTTGTTATTTCGAAATGCTTTATGTTTAAGAGTTTTATAATTCAGTTATTTAAGAATATCTAAAAATAAACAACAAGAGTGAGGTAGACATCCATACTAATATTAAATGTGAAAGCGTGTTTGTTTGTCCTTTTTTCACGTCGAAACGGAGTGACGGATTGGGGTTATTTTGTGTATGGAGATAGCTGCACACTCGGAGGTCCTGGGTTCGAGTCCCGGGTCGGGCCAAGTTTTTTTAAAGTTTTTAAGTTTAAATTATAAATCCAAATTATTCGCATGATAGAGTAACAGCATATCCTAAATTTTTACCTACCACAGTATTGCAATATTGTGCGACTTAAGGGGATAAGTAACTAAATCTGCTCTATGTGTCAACCAAATTAGTGGTGATTGGTACAAAAATACGGTCAATATACAAATTCACTTTAAGCGACATTCAAACTATCCGCGGTAAAGATAATTAATTATAGTCTCGCAAAGTAAATAACCAATTAACAATGATTTATAAAGCAGAGAGTTTTTAGAACTAAAAAGTTCTTTGATCAAGTTCTGCATCGCGGAAATTTCCTGATAGTTATGCTTCGTCGCGAATGCGAACTTAACTACCTACAAAGTTTGAAAAATAACTACACTCACAACTTCTCTGCTGTGAAGTTCGCAATCATTTATTTTTGTTAAATGAATGTAATTATTTATAACTAGTAAAACCCGCGACTTCGCTCGCGCTAAAACTCATCTCTTATTTTATCCCGTTATGGGATGAATTTTGAAAAATGCTAAAACATATATTTGTTTAATTGTATTGAAGAACATTAATAGTTTCAAGTACTTCTGATCATAAATAAGTTTTTGATTTGTATTATTGTTTTCCCGTGGGAATGAGATAATCTCCCTCGATGAAAAGTAGCCTATGTCACTCTCCAGCCCTCCAACTATCTCCATGCAAAAAAGCACGTCAAACTGTCGCTCCGTTTCGACGTGAAAGAAAGACAAACAAACAAACACACTTTCACATTTATAATATTGGTATGGATTGTAATTATAAATGGTGATGCGTGTTAATGTCCCAACATATTTTTTTTTTATTAATAAAGCATTCACTGATTTTTATTACTGATACTTTCAGAAAGTTATGTTTTAGCCCCAAATGCTCTAAATATTTAGGGCTTGAAGAGGCAGGAAAAAAGAAAACGTTAAGATTTGTCAATTTATTTTAACTGTTACATGCTTAATAGTTAATATAATATACTATATCAAAAAATATTATACACATATAACTCATAACTAAATAACTGCTTATAATCTTACACCTGACTTCTCTGTTTTGGGGCAGAAAGAGAAATAATCTATTCTATTCGCTTCATATTCATAGTACATCCAACGCTTTGCAGAGTCGATGAAATCGCAACAAATTTCCGTAGGATCAATACACATAGTTTTCTGTAGGATCATTTACTTCCACAAGAATCATATCGAGCATATCCTACATGTACTTTTTGCTACCACCGATAAGAGCCAGTAAGACTCATCTATCTTATATATAAAATTGAAATATCTATCAATAATTTCAAAATAACTGGAGCGAAGGCATTTTTTAAAACCATATTGTCCTATCTTTTTGTTCCATCTAATCTAAAAGAAAGGCCAGGAGCATTTTTTACTTGCGGATAAAGAAAAAGGGAAAAAGGGGTTTCGTGAAATAGAAATTTTATTTATCTTTAACGTAAGATTTAACGTAGATCGAAGCAAAGCGCGGGCGGTGTGCTAGTTAATATTTAATCAATTTCATAGATAAATTCATATCGCAATTTCACAAAACCGTCACTAGCGTATAATATCGATATTATGAAGTATTCAGCAAAATTGTTTATACGTTCTTAATTACTCCACTAATTAACTCGATAAAAAAGCAGCCTCTTTGAATTGTGCCGTTGATTATACTTTCCTTTAATGTTGAGAAGCCAGATGTTTCCCTTAATGTTTATATACAGAGGTATAAAACATTTTAATTGCTGTAACTTATTTAATTAAAATATGTATAATTATATATTCTCAGTATCCAAATACTGTTATTTTTTAATCAATTTTATAGCTTTCTTAGCAGAATTTCGATGTTGTGCTTAGTTTTTAAATACTGACTCCTTAAGTGATATGCAGGTAAATGCTTAAAATTAAAATTAACAAATATTGTAAGGTACTCTGATGGCATTTTTGAATTTTTTGAATTCATTCTTGTTAATTTGTGGTTAGGCTGCTTGTAACAACTGTATAATGCTTTTGAGACATCACAAACCTTAGTCTCTCCCGTGACCATGATTGCTGTAAATCATTGGAAACGCCGGAAATCAAAAATCAAAATAAATTCGCGAAAAAATCCGAAAAGATAATTTTATCTAATGTGTCAAATATTCGCGTAAATCTAAGAAAGAATCCATGAATAGTTTAAAAATTTAACATTTTCTAAATCACCTCAATTTTTTCAAAAAAGCCCATAGAAAAATATTTTTATAGAAATTGTTGATATTTCTTTACACTTTTCATTTTATAAAACTACAAAAAAATAGTGTCTATTTCGATCAGAAAATCGGGACAAACTAGTCTCTTAATACCGTTTCCTGCCAGGTGCTATGTGCCCTAGCATTCGTACACCGGAACCGGATTTAACGTGAAATCAATGAAAACGGTTACACTTTGCTTCAACTAGTAGCCATTTTAACTATAATTGACACAATAAAATTATATAGCTCTATTCTTTCTTATAAAGCGTAATGTTGTACGTATACATAACGCGTTAATAGGATGTTTGTTGTTGGAAAGGTCTGGTAATACTTTTTAAAATTTAGATTTTTCTTAGGTTTTTAAATTGAGATGATCAGTCAGTCTGGTCTTTATGTCGTATCCAAATAAGCTCAAGACTTTGTTGCAAAGCTCATTTTAATAATAGCTCTTATCTTTTAAAATCTATATAATTAGACACTGGGCTGTTATTATCAAAGCTGTTATCATTATTTCTAACAGAAGTCTCACACCTCTGAATTCTAGTTGCTTCTAAGTCTTCAGATTAGTTACCCATAACAAAGTTTGTAAAAAAAACACGCTGTGCTACTATACCATAAATAGTAGTATGTAATATGCTTTTATATTAGAGTTATTGCTCCTTACTGATTAATTATTTAATCAAGATGTAGTTATGTCAACATCATTAGCAAGGCTATAGTTACTTTTGGATATATTTCTGATCCAAAGAAGAATATCATTTAAAATGTTGTTTCAAGAACATGTCCAAGAGAAGAAAATCAAAAGTTATTTAGTACAAATGTTAGCACTAGTTCAATAACTTTTTGAAATATGTGCAAGCACCGTTTTCAGTGAAACCTCATTTCAAGCGATAATGGAATTTTGATGCAAATATTTTTATATATAAGGTTCGTCCCTAGGTACATTTTAAATAAATATAAATAAATATAAATAGTTATTAGCAGACATTAGCCATTTTTTTACATGAATTTTTCTGATTTTTGTAAAAGTTATTCTGCTATCCGGGGCGGAGAAACATCCAACAAATCAAAAATGATAAAAATTGGTCCAGCCATTCTTGAGATATAAATGATGTAACTAACCCAACTCTGTTTTATATAAGTAATAAGTGTGTATATAGATTTCGTTTCTTTTCCAAAATATTCATAATTTAATATTTTAAATGAACAGATAAACAGAAGCGTATTTAATTCATTTTTTAGCCTACAGTCGGCCTCCATGCTAAATAAACTTCAAACATTCGTCTTCGCTGAGCCCCATCTTCAGCTCTGTAAAGATGTTTAAAAATTATATTTATTTTGCAACTTCAGGTTGTTATATGTAAACTGTAAGAAAAGATTAGTCTCTTGCAATCAAACTACTTTATACTGCAAGTTAGTTTATTATTATCTATTACATTGTATGGAGTACAATATTTACTATATATAACCCATGTATATAATTTTTAATAACTTATATACTAGCGACTTACCCTATCCTCGTTCGGGTACATCACGTGTATCCTACATCGTATATTACCTCTAAGTACTTCTGGATGGGTAGATACATATAATACAGACAAATGACAAAAAATCAATAACTATTGTTTTGGGGTCTATATTCTGTACACAATACGTAGCAATCATTATTTTTTAAATAATATTTCATGTACTTCCGCTTTATTACCATTATATTATATGTATAGATTTTTGTGAAATCAAAAGGATAACGTATCTTAAAAGATATCAACGCTATCTATTTACCAGCAAAAAGAATTGAAATTCTGATTAGCACTATATGTACTAAAGAAAATAAGTCTGCTGAAGTCGAAACTGTTGCCTTCAATTGGTAACTACTGTATCACAGTGTACAGTTATATAGGAAGAGTTTAACAGTTTGGATAATGTTTTAATCGTTTTCCCATAGTACGGCGATCGGGTCCACTGCCTGTAAGCTCAGTTCCGTAACTGATTTATAGAACTTGTTTAATTTGCCTTCATATCGTTTTCATTTGTGGTTTTGTTATATTTGAATAATATTAAAACAGTATAAGATTTAATTTGCTATAACGTTGAACATGATATTTGTATTATTAGGTATGGCAAGTTAGAATCTCGCTTTCGGATTATTTTGTTCAGACCATGGTGTTGTCCTCTTTTTTATTTCTTAAAAGTACAACCAATTCAATAATTTTAAAAGTAATTATTCCATATTTAGGGGCCTTAAAGTATTTATTAAAGAAATAATAAGGAAATTGTTTTACAATTGGCAAATGTAACATACTCATAAAATACTTACACCACAAGTATGTAAGTATCATCGTTTCACAAGTCTTGAAAGAATTGTCTTCTCAAGAGAAAACCATTCGACATGATCGTTCAGATTAAATGCAGGACCAATGCAATATCCTTCAAAGCACGAGAGTATAACACCGCAAACTTCCCAGCTCCAGCCTGTTACTACGTTATTTTTATAGAAAAACAATAAATACACTTAATCCGACTCGGTACTCAAACCTAAAACCACTGGATCTGCTAGATTTGCTGTGAAATTTTTGGTTTGATAGGCAGGTATGGTTTATCAATGTACACTATAATGAAAAAATGCTAGGTTTTTTTACAATATACCAGTAATTTTTTAGATCAAAATCTTCTTAGTTTCGTTTCAATAAGGTTAGTCTAAACATTCCTTTTGAGCTGCCATACCTCGAGCTCCTATTTAAAATCGAGGTATCGTGGTTATGAGATAAATAAAAATTCAAAGTCACAAGCAGAGCGTGTAGTGTATAAAAATTAAAACTACTGGCATTATAGTACAACTGCGGAAGGGTTAAACACTGAGCTCAAACTATTTACGATGTACGCGACTCGTAAAAACTTTTGCACGGGAAGTTGGAATTTACTATACATTAAGTCGTAGTGGTATAAAACAATGTCGTCCGCAGTACTAATGTGTATTGCAGAACTTAAAAAAAACAATGGAGATCTCTCCCTGTCATTTTCTCTCTCTCTCTCTGTCTCCACTTTATTCTCCTCATTTCTCACCTTTTTACTATATATTTTGTTGGTATATGTATATGGTATGTAAAAGAACTTTTGTAAATTATACGTTATCTATTTTAAAAACATTTATATTACCTTCATATGTAACTATGGAATCACATGATGGAAGTTGGCTTAAACTGACTTTTACTACCGTATGCATTCGAAGCTTTCAATAGGTACTTTAACGGGTATAACGATACAATAATTTGATATTAAGTTAATCTCATGATGGGCTCAGGAGGTAATAGTGGAAATCTTCCATGGTTAAGAGCTAAGAGCTGCTTAAGAGCTGAGAGCGAGTTTATTCTGATTTAGTTTAGTCTGACCTTTAGTCCTGAGTTGAACCAAAATTCGATTGGTTTAGCTTCCCGGAGCTAGAGCTGGGGGCATCCATTTGTGTGATGAGCACGAACGCTTGTACTCCACTCATGGGCGTTTATATTATGTATGTATTTAAAGTTATATATGTGTAGTGTATCAGCAATCTGGTATCCATAACACAGGCCTCGTAGCATACCATGGAATTAGATTGCACTGTGTGTTAATGTCCCAAAATATTTATTGATTTATTTATAATTGCTACTGTGCACCTTTCTCATCTTAGTAAGATATTTTAGATAATATATGGTTACCATGATACTGTAAAAATCCAAAATATTGCCACTGTGCCAAAGAGTATTAGGAAATATGAGAAAAGTTTAATAAATCAAATTTATAACAAAAGACCAATTTCCCAGCTTCAGAGCTGGCGTCGATTAAAACCTGACCATTTTGAGCCTTCAGTTTATGAATGTAACTCGTAAAAGAGTGGCTTTACTCGAATTTTGCTGAACGTATAGGCTAAAAGAGAAAAGTAATTAAAAAGTTTATATATTTATTAATATTATTTATACTATAATTTTTAGTACTGTTTCACTTTCATATGGACTACATAAGATGTATGGTAAAAAAACGCTCTTTTATTTCCAGAACATGATGGTCTTAAAATTCTTCTCAGAAATATTTTTACTAAATAAAGAGCGCATAGTAAGTAACACGCTCATTAGACTCGATAAAAACATAAAATGGATAATGATTATCCGAGCATCTTAAGTTTTCAACCGTCATACCTTGCTTCTGAGCATCTCGCTGTGTGCTCGCTTTAAAACCTTGTTAAATTCCCAAGGAGCACGAGCTTTATTACGAGTAGTTTAAAATGAAAAATAAGTTTGCACTTATTAAGAACTACCGACTTACCCCCGTTTCCCTTGACCGGGGGGAGGGGGGGGCGTGCGTCCCTAGGTACGTTTTAAATAGATATAAATAGTTATTGCGACTTGCAAGTGTACTTTACCAGAAAGATTTATACTGTTGCAGATTTTTCTGTAGGCCTTTTTAAGACCTACATTGTTTTAGTACATTGTTTTGTAATACTTTTCTTAGATTTACGCGAATATTTGTCATTTTTAAATAAAACTATCTTTTGCTTTTTGTTATATAGCAGCTCACCCTCGCTTCGCTCGGATTCGTCCTTAATATTTATATAACATTAAATTATTTGAATATTGTTCATACAAAAATACTAAAATCACGATAAAAAAATGGGAGGTTGGGATAAAAGGGTGAAAAATACTTTACGACCTATTCTCATACCTACCAAATATACACAAAAATCATTAAAATCGGTCAATCCGTTTCGGAGGAGTGCGACCACAAACACCATGACACGAGATATTTATATATTAGATAATAAAAAAAATCTTAACTAAACAGTAAATTAATATTAATTACACATAATTGCGGCAAACTTTAGAACTAAGCGACTAACAATGTTTGTAGAATATATTTTAATTGGCTATTGAGCAAAGGCAAGGATTCTAAATAATCTCTATATAATGCCATCTATGTAAGCAGTTCGCATTTCAGAAGAGACAAAGTAAACTCCATTACGCTAGATCCGACAACTGCTTCAAACTGCATTATCGCAAACTCACAACTATTGTCCCTCTCCATATTCGTACAAATTCATTTTGATTGGATAAAAATAATTTGAACCGACTTCAAAAAAGGAGGTTATCAATTCGATAATTTTTTTGAAGTCGGTTAAAAATTGTACTACTACTTTAATTTGTGTCTATAATTATTTGTATAGTATTATATTCTAAAATCAGTAACTAAACAAATAACATTAATTACATTTTCATTAAGAATTGTAAACATAGTTGCAGCGCTGCATAGCTCACTAGCTCTGAGGGATTCAGTAAGCAGTTTCCAATATTCATTATCCTATCGTCTTTGAACATTGAATATTGTTACTTGTTTAACTAGACTGAACGTCTTTAAACGACTTAAAAGACTAAAAAGTTAATAAAAATAGTACTGCTTTATTAGCACCAGGTTAAACACAAAACCTAAATCTATACATATAATAAAATTGTAACTAAGTCGAATCCGTACATTAAATATTTGTTGGAAAATCTTATTGAAATAGACATTATTATCGATATCTCTATATCCGAATCTATAGTTTTTAGAATTTTTGTCTGTCCTGTCTGTTACCGCATCACAGAAAAACTACTGGAGGGATTTTAATGAAATTTAGTATGATCATAGCAGGTTATCCGGGTCAACATAAAGGACACTTTTTACCGCGGGAAAATATCTCATTTCTGAGAAAAAATACAAAAACTGGTTAGAATAAAACCACGATGATCCTATATATATATTTTAGCAAGGTAACTTACTAAATAAGGCATAAATTATAAAAATAAGCTAGTCTACAATAAAACTATAAAACTTTTTTCGCGGATTCATTTTGATTTTTGGATATATTTATTTCGAATAATTTACAGCAATCACGGTGACGGGAGAGACATGAAACGTCGGGAACTAATAAAATAAATCTGTGAAAAAAAAACCGAAAAGATAGTTTCATTTAAATTGTCGAATATTTACGTAAATCCAAGAAAGTATTATAAAATCTAGATATCAGCAACATAGTCCCAACAAATCTTAAGAATTGAACTCGTTTCTGTTTTCCTTGTTTGAAAACAATTGTAAGGAAAAATGGTACACACAAGTGGGAGCTCGTATCGAGTCCATTAGGGAGCTTAACCGGACGACCTTGCTCTGAGATTTAAAACAACCTTTTGACATTTATTTTCATTTATAAGAATGTAATATTAATATAGTGTATAAAACAAAATTTGTTTATTCTTTTCGATCTATTTCGGACGTATTTCGTTCTAAGTTGGGTTCCTTCTGAGGTTTTTGCTAATAGCGCTATAATACGAGGCTCTTCAAGAGTCGTGTCTTAAGGGGCCTCAAAAGTTGCCAATATATTCGCATTGTCTCATATGTTGCAGATGCTTACGAGTATGAACAGCATCTTTCCTTCTGGTAGATCGGACCCTTTGCTTTTACCATAAAAAGCTCCACTTTTTAATATAACGCCGCAGTATCACTAATGCGTTTAACCACGGTTGACTATCGAGGCAGACCTACCCTCGTCCTCTAGCCAAGGGGTTGCGCTCAAGATTTATTCAGCTATCAGAGAAATACCAGGAGCAACTCACCGCCTCGCAGTGCAGAGCTTTACATCTAGCTGGTTTGTCGGACGCTACTCTGAACCACGACAAGGTAAAAGCACTAGAACAAACAAGAAGATTGATAGTTTTTTCAACTGAGTTCCAAAAACATAGGAAGCATCGACTTCGAAAAATCTGAGGTACCTATAGTAAATGAAAAACCCAGTTCAGGTATAATTTACTTTGTAGTGTCAAGAGGTTCTTTTTTATTATTTTTTCTTGTAGTAATGATTAGTGTAGTAGACTACTGTAGTAGTAAAGAAAATGATATTCATAATAAACTCAATAATAAAAAAATAGGAATTATACATATATGATGATATTTTATACGACGTTTACTATTTCATTTGGCATAACCCATTTTAGAATGGCATTTTGTCTAAACCTACTGATTTCTAAACTAAGGAACATATCTGATCAAAGTAAGTACATATTACTGATATTATAATATATTTTTCCTAACTTTTCATAGAAAATAAAAATCGATTATAGCATTTGCTACGAGTATTATCAAGGGTACATGTATCCAAGAACCATTAAAGCGGCTTATACATCCTTCTGAGAAGTATTCATATTGCACTCAATTTTATACTTTGAAGTCTTTCTGCATAGCTACTCGTAATTATATTTTCTTTATTTTCTACTCTAAAAATATTATTATATTTTATGGAAAATTTAATATTTTAAATAATATATTAAATATATATTATAAATTAAATTATATTACAAATTAAATCTTGACACGATGAAGAGATAGTTATAAAAAATAAAAACAAAAAAAACATTATTGCCAAAAAAACATTAAAAAAAGTAACTGAACCAATAAAATCTTAACTTAATCTATGATTAAAGCTAATAACTCAGCTGGTGCTGCTAAGGCCGAAATCTCGAACAGCACTAATTTTCACTTATACCTAACTTCCTAGGGTTTTGAGCGGGAGCAAAGCAAAAGGACTATTCCTTCAGTTAACTTCTACAGGAAAAAAATGAAAACAAAATAAAAGTGACAAAAAAATAAGTCTTAAAAATGTGCGTGCGTCGTACGTGTATGTGTGTTTGTGCGTACGCATTTGTGTGTGCGAGTGAATGAGAGCATAATAAAATGTATATGTCAAGTTTTCTGTACCAAGTTGCCTTTTTAATATGGATCTTTTATATACTTTTCTAAAATGACTTGTGCTCACTTTATGCTGTACTGGTGGAGTAAAACCAGTCCATATACTTGCTGCAGAAAACTTAAAGCAAACCTCGAAATGTGACGTAACGTGAGTAGGTATTTTAATAGGTTACGAGTGCCAGAGGCCTCTAATGCCATCTTTGGTCTCGATAAGTTTTTCAAACAGATATTCAGGCTTTATATTCCACAATACTCTCTGAACCAAACAAGCGTACTGCATTCGGAGGCATACATATCTACATGTTTTATAATAGCTGCGTGTATGTATGTTTCTTAAGGCATAATACTGTGTTCCTTTGTTAACTTGTTTTCATTTTTTTAGTTCGCTTTTTACGCAGTCGGGTCTTTTTTATTTTTCTAAATATTTTTATTATTTATTGTTTTTTTAACATTTCTTATTCCGTTTTAGATTTAAATATATAAGTTGTATACTTTTGTAAACCATTTATACAACCCTTTATTTTAATACCCCACTCGATTTTTTTAAAACATTATTATGTGAGGCACCAAAAATCGGCCATTTTAAAATTTATAATCTTGATATACCCAGTTTCACTCTCACAATAAAGAAGAATCTAGCAACATATCTCAAACAAAACTCATCAAGTCGTTTACAATCGAACGCTTATAGCTATTTACCTCAATAATACTTTCTTATAATTTAATTTTTTGATCATTTTGTTTTATCGTAAAATGGATATGAGTGGTTTTGAAACACTAAATGTAAGTATTTGACTCTTGATGTGAATGACCTTGTTTGTCCTTTGATATCAAGGTATCTAAATATACGTGTTTTTACTCACCAGTCCCTAGTGAAAAACAGTAACAATTCTATCCCGTTGGAACCGTACATTTTCCGGAATAAAAAGTAGCCTATGTGTTACTCTGATATATGAGCTATATTATTGTAAAGTTTCATTAAAATCCATTCAAACATCTGTACATCCAGAGGCACAAGTTTGTATAGATAGGTATAATTAATAATTATCCATTTTGGTGATAACAAATGGCTTCTGATTTGATATTTGGCTAGTATTATATAAGTGTAAATAACTTATACAAAATAACATTTTTAAAACGTAAACAGAATATAAATTCATAACGAGTGCTGGACAAAAGAAATCTCTTATCTGAAGTGATCCGACGCAATAATTCAAAGGGAATATTTTAATGTACAAGCGGTCCATTAGAGGGGCTCAGGGTCACGGTAATATGAATTTATGCTGCGACACGCTTGAAAATATGTATTGGTATGTAAAAAAAATAACTCTTTATTATAAAACTAGCCACTCATCCTTGCTTTGCGTAAGGTTTAACCATGTACTAAGCGTCCTAATGTTTGGGGGCTTATGTCCATCAGTGGCAGTCTTTTAGCAGACATTATGAGTTGACTCGCGTATTTTCCAAATATTTTGATATTAGAATACATTATATTTTGATCAATCACAGAATGATAAATATTTTAATGAGGAAATTTTGACGAAAATATTAAAAAAATATATTTAATCCAAAATAACTAAAAATCAAATAGAATTTAACAAATAATTTGGAATCATTAAATTTAACTAAATATATCAATATATGTCAGTCCGAATAAAGCTACCATCGGCATATAAGGCAGGTGTTAAGAAAATACGGTCAGAAAATCAATGTTTTAAAAATAATATATTTATTTACACTATTAATACAATAATTTTATACTTCTACGCGATGTGACTAAAATTAATCCCAGTATCTTGGCGACTGAGCTTAGCTCAAGATTTTTGACCAAATGTACTATTTTCTTTTTAATTTGGCTTAAAAACAAAAAAAAAACTAAAAATTTGAATAAATACAAAAACATAACGAAAAAAAACAAATGTAAAAAGTTTGTATCCGACCGGTATTCGGACCCGGACACATGTGTTTGTCAATCTTGCACCTTGGCCGCTTGGCCACGATGCCCGAGCGTGCGAAATTAGCGACCATATTTTGCGTGGCGAAAGAAAGCAGCATGAAAACTCGAAAACACGCGTTATTCCAGACAAAACACTAATCTAGACCGATTTTTTGCTACTGAAAATCCGCACATACCAAATTTCAGCGAAAACTTTAGAGCCGTTTCCGAGATTGCCAGTATAAATTAATATACAAGAATTGCTAGTTTTAATATATATTAGGTACTAGAAAAATTAAACATAGATAGTGCATTTAATTATATTTGTTCGAGTAGTTCTTCTCGTCGATCTCCACGTGCCGCTGACAAGGAGTAAATACCAGCGGCCCCAATAAAAGATAGCGTGCTATCATGGAAATAGAAAGGCTCAGCCAAACAGACAGCTCAATTGTTGATTGCACAATGATTCAATCGAATGAACACGTGTAGTAAGATAGAGACAGATATATGTAAAAAAGAATAAGTATGACATTAGCAATACATACAGTTAAACTTTAGTTCGTAAATAAAAAGAAAAATTATCTATTTTAGAACATTATCTATGTTACCGTTCGTCAAGCGTTTGGAAATATATAATCGTAGTAAATTACACAATTTTAGTTTTAAACTGCGATCTGAAAAATAATGTTTTGGCTATAATGTTTAGTGTTTCTCTATATAACAAATCTCACTTTTTCGTTGCGTTTTTGCAATCTTTTTTTTAATAATGCAAGAATATTTTTTTGGATTTTAAGGTTTTATAGCCAAAAGGCTAAAGCGCAACGAACTTTATCACTTTATCATATCCGTCTGTTCGTATATCACAGCAACAAAATTTTATATAGGTACAAAAGTCAAAGTAAACGGAAATAAAAAAAAAACCCTAAAAAGCTAAAAGAGAGATATAATACTTTCTAAAATTTACGCGAATATTTGACATTTTAAATGAAATCATCTTTTCGGATTTTTTCGCAGAATGACTCCCGTGACCATGATTGCTGTAAAGCATTCGAAACGTCGGGAACCAAAAATCAAAATAAATCCGCGAAACATCCGAAAAGATAGTTTTATTTAAAAGAGAGATTTAAAAAGATTTAACCCCTTCACGACCGTGGACACGCCGGGCGGCGCGGCGTGTCAGTTAACAATAGATTTCTTAGAATTTTAATTAATTTCTTAGAAATTTACCTGGAGGTGATAAACTTACAAATACACTTTTTTTTCTTAATTCCGCGTACATATAAAATCATTCCATAGTAATAATCAAAACAATTATTAGATATAATAATTGATATAAAAGTTTTCTGTTGACCGTACGTACAGTGCGTATTAACATTGTACGGTGCTTTCATAGAATCGACAATATGCGTTTACATTCTGGGAAGTTAGGACTACTACGGCAGGATTTCTTTGTAAAACAATAGAATATAATATGAAATATCTACTATAATATGCAAATTGACAAGGATTTAGCACTTCAATTAAATGAACAATTTGAAATTCAATTTACATCTCTCAAGTCTTTTAATCATGCCATAATGGACATAACTTAATTAAAAATAAAAAAAACACTACAAAGTAAAAAATAATAATATTTTTTCTATAAACACATTAATATTTTGAATTTCGCTTTTCCTCCTAGTCAATAATTTAAAAATATGACATGCGAAAAAACTCTTAAGTTACGAAACATCTAAGACTCACGTCCGGAGGTCCTGGGTTCGAATCCTGGGACAGGCAAAGTACTGTTAGGGAGTTTTTCTGTCAAAAAAGTGTTAAAATTATCGGTGTTTCTTCCCCCTGCTGGGACCTGATTTCTCACAGGTCGTGACGAATTATCATCCCACCAGAGTTTGAATATGAAAGGAATCGAGAATTCTCTTGTGTTTACGCGTACACGGACTACACTGCAATATCTCCTGCACAGCTTCTGTGAAATTGGTGTCCGTGGCCGAAATCTGAATAGGTACTGATCGTATTATATTATAGAAAATATATACAGCACATGAAAGAAAATTTATATTTATAACTAGTGACTCACCATTGCTCCACTCGGGTTCATCCCTAGAAACGTTTTAACGGTTAGTATATATTTCACAGAGATGAGATATTTGCACGCAGTAAAAAGTATCCAATATATTGACCCGGATAACTAGCTATCATCATAACAAATTTCGTCAAAATCTGTCCAGTGGTTCTCTCGTGATGCATTCCCAGACAGACTAAAATTCTAAAAACTATAGATTCGACATCTGCATCGATCATAATAACTATTTCAATAAGATTTTCCAAAAAATATTTAATGTACAGATTCGACTCAGAATTTTAATATGTTGACCCGGATAACCAGCTATCATCATACCAAATTTTATCAAAATCTGTGGTTTTCACATGATGCGTTCCCTGACAGACAGACAGACAAAAATACTAAAAACTTTTAGATTCCGCCTGTGTCTATAATAATGACTATCATAATAAGATTTTAAAAGAAATATTTAATGTATAGATTCAACTCGTTAGAATTTTTTTATATGTAAACATGTATATCGTCTTCAAAAACCTGCCATACGCCCGTGAAACGAGCGGAGCTAATATGTCCATACTCCATACCAATTACTTATCAAATAATCTTCAAATAAAATGAAATATTTGTAACACCAGCTATTATAGGAACTTTTCAAAGTAAATACGCTAAGCAAATTTAAATATTAATCAACTAAGCAAGTGTAGACCTTCATACGTTGACTTTAAGGTGATGTTGGGTGTAAATATAATATGTTCAAAAGCTCCATTTCTAAGTTACCGACAAATTGAATTGGATAACGCTCAATTTGTTAAATCAATATAATTAAATGATTTACCAAGTCTTAATATTAATTATAAATTGCAATTTATTATAGAAATAAATTTGTTTTCATGTTTTGTATTTATCTTCTATACATATATAGGATACTTTTTATTGCGGGAAAATATCTCATTTCTGAGAAATCTATACTAAGCGTTAAAATTGTAAAACTCGAAAATCAAAAGTTAGGCTATTTTATTATAGTTTCCTATTATGTGTACTTCTACCATTTATAATTTTGTGTTCCTACTTCCTATAATTACTTTAATTATATATTATAACGTTTTAAATAAATAACTTGTTGCTTCAGTCCCCAAACTATTTTCTACAAATTAATATCACATCGATCCGTAGCTCTATTTCTGCGAAAAGAAGAAGGGCAAAAAAACAAATACACATTTACAATTAAAATATTAATAATAGGTTTTTTTCATATTTAATCAATTATCAATTATCAGCTCAAATAAAACTTTACAGCTTAGAACGGGAATCGAACCCGGAATATCATCAATCAATTGTACAATTATGATTTTTTATTTATTAACTATGAATAAATAAATAAAATGGTTTTTTTTTTGGTTTTTTTCATGGATTTATTTTGATCACGGTGGATCACTTTATTTCCATCACGGTGACTATGAACACTGTAAAGCATTCGAAATGTCGGGAACCAAAAATCAAAATAAATCCACGAAGATATCTGAAAAGATATTTTTATTTACAATGTCAAATATTCGCGTTAATCTAAGAAAATATTATATGAATAAATATTTATTTATTCCCATAATGGAAGAAATTAAAACATTTTATTAAAAATACTTTTGCATTATAAGTATTTGAATTATTTTTCGTTCAAAAGTTATAATTTTTTGCAGTAACATATTAAATAAGTTACTAAAACTACAGCAGAACGTAGCATTGCAAGTCATTAAAACTTTCTGTTTATATAAATTACTAGCGGCTCACCCTCGCTATGCTAGGGTTCACCTCTAGGAAAACAAAAACAAATCTATCCCACGGGAACCATTCATTTTTCCGGGATAAAAAGTATCCTATGTGTTATTCCAAACTATAAACTATCTCTGTGCTTAATTTCATCCAGATCCGTTCAGCAATTCTGGCGTGAAAGAGTAACAAACATCCATACTCACAAACTTTCACATTCATAATATTAAACTACAGACTAGCAGACTCGGCTACGCGCTGCTGTGGCACACATATTAAAATGGTTATTTTTGCAAGAACAGAAGGAAATAATCCGGATAATAACTAACCTATCTTTTTTTATAAACTAACCTATTTTTTTTAATTACACGTTTTAAAAAAAATACGTTAAGATAGGATAAGTAATTTCGAAGATTATCGCGGACCAACATCGTGACCCGGGAATTTTATATATCAAGATGTTATCCACACACAGATTATTTTGAATTAATAAGGATTTCACTCAAGAAGCATTAGAAAATTTAAATGTAAGCACATTAAACTACATCTATAAAAAAATTTCAATTACCAATTTGTAATTAAAATATTTTTTTCATAAAAGAATATTCAGATTAATAAATCCTTTTTATTTCATGTGGGTTAGCTTGTATGATAAAGATGGATAAAACTATTTTTTCCGATTTTTGTTCTCGGTTTTATCAATATTTTGATCTCTCTCAAATATTTTTAGCTATCGAATGCTTTACAGCAAACCTAATTAAGCTTGGTATAAAGCATTCCAAATCGTGTGGACATTGTCTCTAACTTGCTAACGGTTTACGTAAGAAATATGATATACAGTAATTGGAATAAACAGAAATATTACCTCGGATAAATCTTAAAGTTTTGAATACAATTTATTTCAATGTAATATTTTTTTCCATTTACCAGCAAATAGATTTAAATTCAAGGGACAGCGTTCTCAATGCTTTCTTCAAGGCCGGTAACAGGAAGCCGTTACAAATTGCTAGTTCAGACTAAGTTATGAGCTTTCCCATCCATTTTTCCATAATAAAATCACGCAAAAATATGCGAATGAGTAACTATTTTTTCTATATTTTTATTATAGCTTGTGATTAGTATCGTTTTAAGATATTTTAATCGATTAATTGTTGCTTTGAGTCAGAATTAGCTTATATTCTGCCCTTTTTAACGTCCCACTGCTGGGCACGGGCCTCCCTTTAATACGAGGGGGATCAGGCCACAGTCCTCCATACTGGCCAAGCAGGTGCTGGTTGACGAACTCACATGTCTTTCGAACAACTTTCAAAAAAACTTGTTAGGTTCTCTCAGAGATGCAAGTTTCCTCACGATGTTTCCCTTCACCGTAAGACAAGTGGTAATCAAATTGGAAATGATTCGCACATGAAAATATCAAAGGTGCCAGACCCGAGATTTGAACCCGATTCACTCGGATTTCGAAGCAAGCGCATTACCACTGACTACCACTGCCCTTAGAGTTAATTTGCAACCCCGTAATAAATATAAAGTAAATTATTAAGTAAATTAAGATAATTTAGTTTTGTATATGGAGGATACTCTCTAAAACTACTAAACTCATCCTAACTTTAAGTAATGTATTATTTTATAACTTTTGATACAAGAGAATCGCAGAAAAAATTAAAAAGAATTATATCAATATGTATTAGGTATTACAATCGGAGTTTGGATTGATTTCATGCTTCGTGACCCCTTTTGATGTAACGTGCAAGGCTGAAGTCAACGTCAAAAATATCGGCCATCCACCAAACTTCACATGCAGAACTCCACACATTTTTCGACAACTTCTCAATCTTTTTGTCTCAAACAACTTATCTCGCTTTTTTTTCAATATAATTATAATAGAAATGATATAAGCTCAGGTAAATCTCAAAGATGCGAGATCCACGCTTAAATAAGATCCAGTTCACGTTTCAAGCATCACCAATGGGTTAACAATTATCTGGGTTTTTTTAACTATTTAGTAAAACCGCTTCCTCTTATAAATTGTACCAAAAGAGTGGAAAAACTCTATACCCTTGACCTGTCCCGAACATTACGGGAGTCGCAATGAAATCCAGAATTGAACTGATAACGAGCATGTTACATTACCGCATATAATATAATACGAGAATATTATAGTCAACCGAGATGATTTGCGCACCTTATTTATACGATCTTATCCATCGACGACACGTTGAGCTCAGTTTGTAGTTACCCTACATGCTGCGCCAGCGGTTGCAGGTCCGAGTTCCATTGGGGGCAATCATTTGTGTGATGAGCACAAATGTTTGTACTGCAGTCATGGGTGTTTATATTTATATATGTAAGTATTTAGAAGTTATATATGTGTAGTGTATCAACTATCTGGTGTCCATAACACAAGCCACGTAGCTCACCGTGGAACTAGATGGTGATGTGTTAATGTTCCAACATATTTATTTATATAAAGTTACGTAATACTACTTTGAATTATTTCTCAAATCTATCAGAGGTCATAAAAGAGGTCAGAAGGTTATAAACGAGGTCCTGAAGAATTCCCAATTATCAACTTTAATTACCCAAGACGAGAAGTCCTGGAAAAAGGTGCCATCAAGGATCTAAATATTTTATAAAAACTTGAAAAAAACACTAAAAAGTAAAAAATAACTGAATGGTAGTTTCCATTTACTATAGACTCGGAGAGATCTAATCCAATATTTTCGATTTCGGTGTGTTTTGATTTGTATCGGCTGGCACCGACTTTCAAAATATAAAAAAGTACAGTGGAATTGAGAACCTCCATTTTGAAAGTTGAAAAATAAAATTCGAATATTTGATTATTCTTTGACATAACTACTGTTAAAAGATAAATTTTAGAATGTATAATCTATTATCTTTGCTTGCTATTTAAAAAGTTTCTATCCCTTGCCGCTTAGTGCGTTATAGGTTATCTGTATTCTGTCGTCTGTCTCCCGAGAAGTTGATATGTGTTATAGAAATCTTATAAAAGGATATCAATAAATATCGAAGAAATCTTGCTCAATTATATTATTTATTACCTAAAATAACAACTACTATAGAGTTTCTGTCAAACTTCTATTACTAGTGGACCAAAAGTAAGATAGGGTATTAAATAAGCTGCTTGTTAGTATATTCACAATTTCAGCCTCACTTCTAAAGTCTAAAATTAAAAAAAAATAGCCAATACTAGACGTTATATATTATAATTTTTCAAACAAAATATAAGAATAATGTAAGAACATAACGAGCTGAGGCATAATATGAAGTTGCCCCTCAAATCCTCGTCAGCGCTAATGGCGGCATCTATCAAATAAGCCGTAAGAAAGTGGCGTAATAGGAGAATAGATAGTTTGTTATATAGTTAGTTTTATTATTTTACTAATATATGCATTCATGCGCTAGTCAACTTTCATTTTGGAGATAATATATATATATATATTTTTTAAGTGTTATAAAGGCAGTGGTAGCCCAAGCAACGTGTTTGTTTTAGAAACGGAGTGTAGCGGGTTCACATCCGGTCTGGCACCTCTGATAATTTAAGTGCGTATCGTTTTAAACATGCTTATCACTTGTCTTACGATGAAGAAAAATACCGCAAGGAAATCTGCATGCCTCAGAGAACCTAGTACGTTTTCGAAAGACATGTAAAGTCCGCTGCTCTTGGCCTGTTCAACATAGTGGTCCCCTCGTCTTGGAGGGAGACTTGTGTCCAGCAGTGGTTCGTTAAAAATGGCTAAATATAAGAATATTTGGAAGTATTAATGTATATATTTATTATTAAGACACTTGGACTACACATCACGTCAAAGATATAAATACACATATGCACATACATATTATATACACATGGAAAACAGTACCCTCCTTCTCACTTAGTCGGGTAACAATGCCTATAATATACACCTATAGATGTAAAATATAATACCATTGAAATCAATCAAATCATCTTGTGCTAGTGCAGGTGGAAATATGAAATAGCCGAGTTATTACAGCGTCATATTTGCTCGCTTTGATATACTCGTAGTTAAGCTTTCCAACGTAGAAACGTAATACCATTGAATCATAAGGTATTGCTCATATTTGTACTGTAGTGGCATACTTTTTAGTAAAGAACTGTTTATTTGCTATGTTTATTTTATTTAGTACCTATTATTTATTATGATACTAGGCACGTTTTAAATAGATATAAACAGTTATTAGCCATATACATTTTTTTCGTTAATTTTTGTGATGTTTTAATACTTTTTATCCTATTCTGGACTAAGACAAATCCAAAAAATCTAATATCATAAAAATTGATCCAGCCGTTCTTGAGTTATAAATGGTGTAACTAACAAGACTTTGTTTTATAATTTATATATGTACTATAGCAGTGGCGAATGGTGAAATTTTAGCAAAGGTGAGCCGTTCCAAAAATATATAATGATTATATAGGTACGTATTATTGCAGAAAGAAATAAAGCTATTATTATATTTATATTTCCAAAAGAACATTTAAACATTTAAAAAATTAAATGTATGTAAAATTATAGCAAAATAATTTTAAGGTAAGACGTCTTGTATGGACCCTTCGCCACTGATATATAGATATATATTTACCTTATTTTATATTTTTTCTGTTTATTAAAACTTTCTGTATACCTTAAGGAATATATGAAAAAAAAATGTAGCTGAATTGGTCATTTTCGCGAATTTATTTTGATTTTGCTTTGCTTGCTTGCTTATCATAATTTATTTTGATGCTTTACAGCAATCATCCATCATCAACCAAAAATCAAAAATCAAAATAAATTACTTGCTTGAATATTTGGTAAAAAAACCGAATAACTTGTTCCGAATCACGTGACATAAGCATTAAGCATATTTTTATTTTGTCAAGTTCGATGATCCTAAACTTCCTATAAGTTTGAAAATATACAACAATATATAAAATCTATTGAAATAAGGATCTCTTTACACAAACAGAAACCTTATAAAAGTTATTGCTCCATAGCTCATGTGTTTACTTTTTGTGTTCATTTCACATAACTTTTCAAGATATACGACAAAACAAAACTAAACTACGACAAATTTACAGAAGAAAACAGGTATCTACCAAACACTATAAGCTGCATCGTCCTTTATTGCCCTTAACCCTTGTCCTTTTATCCTGTTATCATAAGTCTTATCTATCGATGGCAAATCGATGTCAGAAGATCCATAGTTTACCCGCTGGAGGCGTACGCCCGCATATTGCCGCAAACTCATTAACCTCGGACGTGATCAAAGCCGACCGTACTCAGGCGGGAAATGTTGTGAGTTGTCAAAACATAGTTTATTAGACAATATTCGGTTTTTTTTTCAAACAATAATATAATGTAGTGTGTTGATTTGTAAGTATCTATTGCAAAAGGCTACTTAGATCCTTAGTTGGAGTTAGAACATGAGCGAAACGATGATTATTCAAATTCGAAATATTTTAGTCAGAATTAAAATATTACAATTTTTACAGGACTTTGCCAACTATTTGGAAAGAGAAAATTTCAGTACCGAAAAGAGCTGGCGAAAATACGGCAGCGTTAGTTTTTTTAAAGAAAATTCAAAAATAAAAAGGTTTGCTAGTTATTATTAATTATTGTACTTTAGAGAAAAAAAGTCAACAATTAAATGAATAAACTAGTTAGTATAAAGAATTAAAACTATTTTCACTAAAATAGAAAGAAACGAATGTCTGCTCGTCTCCTTCTCACCGGGCACGGGTCGTATGAGATCACTTGGCCAGTGAGCAGTGCCTTACCTGCGTGCGGGACTACGGACACTTCGACAAACGCTCGTTTGATTATACGTAATTTATATACAGTCCACAGCTTTCATTTAAAGTTCCAAGGCCTAAACACTAATAACTTATTAACTATACGTTTTAGCTACCGCCATTTTTCATATTAATTTGGAACGTTGCATATATATATGGTATATGAAATGACTATATTACCATTATCGAGGTGACCTTTTTATGTTTAATGTAGGAAAATGTACTAACGCATTCCACTTGCAGATATACAGGGGGTTATGTGGGACTCACCGGCTAGCAAAGCCAGTACTACCCACAAAACCTCCCCCGTCTTAATGAACGATGAATCAAACAAGACGCGACGCCCCGACGGCAGGTCTACGAAGCACACCACAACAACTATGGGGTTGCTCCAAGGTCCATTCTGCTATCAGAGAAGTGCGAGGAGCAACCCGCATGGTACACCGTCCACCGAAGTGGGGCACCTGCTCAACGCACGTTGGGGGGACTATTGAGATGACTTGGTGATGGAGCCAAGAAGTGAATAATGGAACTCTTCAACAGCTAATAAAATCCTGCTAGAAAAAACTTTAATTTGGTCTCATTTGATTCACTATAACTTATCATATAAATTACATTACAATTTTTAAATTTAGCTTATTAATCCCTCCACGACCGCGGACACGCCGCGCCGGCGTATCAGTTAACAATAGATTTCTTATAATTTTATTTAATTTCTTAGAAATTTACCTGGAAGTGTTAAATAATACCAAATAGCAAGCCAGATGGAAAATTACTTCATTCTTAAAGTCGGTTAAAATAATAGCTTTAAGGCTTCTCATAGATAGGTAGTATGAAAGCGCTTCACTGTAATCAGTCATCCTGTTCTACGTGATCGAGCACGTTCGCTTTGGAAACGAAGTAAAGCGAGTTCAAACCCTGTGTCTCGCTTCTCTGAGGCCACTATCTACGAGTATGTATTCCAAACCAATTTTCCAAAGCCAACAGAAAACTATATAAAAAAAATTCATGAGCGACACGAATAAGAAAATTGTATTTATTTGTTTTATAATTTGCTTTTGCTCTACGAACGTAACAATCTATAAGGCCTATGTTCTTATCAATATGTACTTTAAAGTAAGAGGCGCTATTATTATATATATATATATATATATATATATATATATATATATATATATTAGTAACAATGAAATTTAAACACTTTTAAACAACACGTTAAATCTATTTAATAAAATCCTACATATAGGCTACTGTTAGTAATAAAATTTGTCAAAAGGTAGCGCTACTTGTATATGTATACTAATATTATAAAGAGGTAAAGTTTGTGAATTGTGAGTTTGTGACGTTGTAGGGGGTAATCTCTGGATATACTAAACCGATTTAGATGAAATTTGGTAAAAAGATGGTTTGAGACCCTGGAAAGGACATAGGATACTTTTTATCCCGAAAATCATCCCTTAAGGGGGTGAAAATGGGGATGAAAGTTTGTGTGGAATCAAGCTAGGGACGAACCCGAGCGAAGCAAGGGTGAATCACTAGTAATATTATAAATATAATAGGCACTTAAGGATGCACCCGAGTGAAGTGAGTATAAGTCACTAAAAACTCCTAAATACAAATGAATTATAAAGATATACATATATTATTTAACGCTTTAATAATCTCAGGCGTACAAACGACTATAACTCTTAAAATAATTAAGATTAGCTTTAATCGAATCTAAACGCGCGAAGAGCCAGGTGGTGTAGTTAGCTGAGTTCACAATCTCAGCACAAACGCTGGCAGTAAAACCTTAAACCGAAATAATGCTCTGCTAACATAAACGTAAAATAACAACTGTGAGACGAAGCATCTTGCCCTTACTATCTTCAGTTGTTAAATATATTTTTTGTGTTATTAGGTTTCAGTTAGAAAACGTTAGTTTTATGGGAAAAATAAAATTGTATTTTCTATTCGGACTGAAACTTATTTACTGAATATCAGATTCTAACTTGCCAAGAAAACTTCTAAGAATATCGTTTATTCACACAGGAACTCCCTTCATAACTTTCACTATTAGGGCATTAACACATCATATTTTACAAACGCGCTGACGACGCACGTATGATAAACTAAATAAAATTTAATAACAATGAAACACTTTTCCCGTATGAATCGTTATATTGTCATAAATTAATCAAATTTATACACACAAGAGCAAATCATACGTCCCGCGCCAGACGTCTAAATATCGTCGTCATACATTTCCTGCCTGCCTGGCACCTGTGTAGACGGATACCACAGAGGCTGTACGAAGGCGCTTGATGTCTTCGAATAACCTAGCACTGCGTAACAAAATTATTAATTAAATAGCAGAACCCGCGGCTTCGCTCGCGCTAAACTACAACAAAAATTTAAAAAGGTAGGTTTTATACACATTTACATCCACTATTTTACACCCTTATAGGATGAATTTCGAAAAATGCTTAAACATTTATTTATTCAATTGTATTAAGGGTATTAATACTAAGTTTCAAGTAATTCTGACCATAAATATTTTTTAGTTTGTCTTATAACGTGTTTTCCCGTGGGAATTAGATAATTTCCCGAAAAAAGTAGCCTATGTCACTCTCCAGCCTTACAACTATCTCCACACAAAAAATCACGCCAATCCGTCACTTCGTTTCGACGTGCAAGAAGGACAAACAAACACACTTTTACATTTATAACATAAGTATGGATTTGGCAAATTGATTGGGTTCATGTCGATAAACAAGCGCGACAAATAGGCATCGATAGCGCGTTCAATGTAAATCGAACGCGCGTCGAAAGCGCGTTAAAAAGACGCCGTGTGTATTTCATTTTCATATGTATTTTATTTTTGTATTGATTTGCTGTCATCTGATCATCTCGGACTATAGATATCGTATGCGTCGAAGTTCGGTTATTATTAAGGTAATTCTCATACAAACTAGCATTAAAAGCTTCCCGGACTTTTTTCTTTAGTCTATAAAAATGCAAAGGAATAAAAGTTAAAAAAATATTTTGACTCCCATTAAATTATAAGTACCTTCTACAGCATGTTACTGTAAAATCTATACATATAATAAAATTCTAACTGAGACGAATCTGTACATTAATTATTTTTTTTGGAAAATCTAATTCAATTAGTCATTATTATCGATACTTGCCTGTCTGTCTATCTGTCTGGGAACGCATCACGAGAAAACCAAAAAAATTTAGTATGATAATAGCTGGTTATCCGGGTCAACATATAGGATACTTTTCACTTCGGGAAATATCTCATCTCTGAGAAATCTACACTAAACGTTAAAACGTACGGATGAACTCGAGCAGAGCGAGGCTGATTCGCTAGTAGTAATATAAAAATTCAGTCTGTAATTCTAATAATGTTCCTCTCAACAGTTTTATCATAGTAGGGGTGCCAACCAAAGACTTTCCACTCTCGAAGACAAATAGCGGGCATTTTTATTTTCTTATGCAAATGGAAATGGTCGAGCTCGGTTAATATTGTTGGACTGGTAGGCTTCGCGTTCCGCAGATACCAGGCGTTATTTGACAGCGGTGTTATATTAAAGATTTAGTTTTTCTATTTACTTATAATTTTTTTGGCATCAGCCAAATTTACTTTCTTTCATCATTTACTAGAAAAATAATACACAAAATGGGAATCTCTTTGAAGTCGTATTAAAATATATATATATACATACATATGTGAATGTATGTCGCGATGATTCTAATATATAACATGACGTTCTATACCTCGAGTAGGTACTTGTTTTTTTTTATTATTTATGCTATAGAAATGTCGCATTCAATAAAAATTTCTCATAAAATACGTGCTTAAATATATTATTTAAAATCATTAAATACTTTAAATATCTAACACTTTTTAATATCTCTGAAGCGCAAATTTTTATTATATTTGCAATACTTTCACTGCGTTAGTACGAATATTTTTTAACATACTATCGACTAGATCTTTAATTCGGTTATTTTGATACCCAAAAACTATTGGTCCCCATGCAAATTTTACCACCGCATTCCATTTTGTGTTGAATTCGAAAAAATTCTGTCTTCATTGTTATATTTTAACTGGTATAACCTGTCAAAATTATTGTCTTTTTTTCTTTTAGTAGTATTTTAGTCCGCTAAAAGTGGTTTTGCCTGGACGATGATGATTCTAAAGTAACGTTATACCTACACTAATATTATAAATAGGTAAAGTTTGTAAGTTTGTATGTTATCTATACATCGCTGATCAAAAAGCTATATTTTTAAATCATGTACTGCCAGAATTCATTATAACTTTAATTGAAATCAGTGAAAAACCGGCCGTTAAGATACTTTATTGGTCATTGTAAATCTCCCAAGAATAAAGCTAAGTCCAATACATAGAAAGATTAAATAAATCACTACTATGAAAAGCTAAAACTTTGAATGGAACATAAATTGTATTACGTTAAATATTTTCTAATATAAAGAAAGGTGAAAGAGAGTTCAGGTTAGCATTATTAATATGTCTCTAGCAAATTGATGGCGGGCACGGTGGCCCCCAACATCCATTGTAGTAACTTGTTACTTTTAAATAAAACGCAAGTTATTTGTCGAATAAAATAAATGGGGATTCCATCGATAGCAGTATGTAAGAAAGTAATTTAGAATATACGTAGATATTATACTATACATATAATAAAATTGTAATTAAGGCCAATCTGTACATAAATATTTTTTGGAAAATCTTATTGAAATAGACATTATCTTCGATACAGAGGCCGAATCTATAGTTTTTAGAATTTTTGTCTGTCTGTCTGTCTGTTACCGCATCACAGAAAAACCACTGGAGGGGTTTTGATGAAATTTGGTATGGTAATAGCTGGTTATCCGGGTCAACATATAGGATACTTTTTACAGCAGGAAAATATCTCATTTTTGAGAAAAAATACAAAAACTGCAATGTAAGAGTATACTAATATGTAAAACCTAAGAATTTGGTTTTTGGTCATCTGAACGCGGGCGAAGCCGCGGGCGATGCTAGTATTATATAAAGTCACGTAATAGATAACGGAGTCCTTTTCACTACGGCGAAATTACTAGGTTCAATCACCTGAATTTAAAAAAAATCTTATACAAATGATATCTCGATCATCAAAAGGTACTTTGTTGAGAACTAAGAGGAAATAGTGGTAATTTCTCTAGATTTCTTACACATATGAATGCTTCTAAAAATTAATAAACTCGGTTTATAGCTTGTATAGTCAAGAAGATATTATATGAAGGCATTGTAAAGTGGGCAAAGAACATATGTTATTTTTGTGTATTAAATATTCATGTTATCAATATCATTTTTAGGCTTACAAATTTGTTACACAAAGTTAACTTCGACAAAATGGTGGATAGAATTATTAATTAAACGGTTTATGCTAGACGTGTTAAGCTAAAGAGATGAAAGGTGATTGAACCTACAATAATTAATATATTTGTATTCTATTAAAGCTTACGGTAGGTACAAGTATATTATTATCTATACAAACGGGTGTATCAAGAGTTAGAGGGTGCGACGTGACATGAATGACACTGAAACGACACTCGCGTAGGTACATTGTAATTTATTAAAATACGAATACATGGAAAATGTAAATTTTAACGATAAATTATTTTTTATAGTTTAGTATAGATTTCTCAGAGATGAGATATTTTCCCGAATAATCAGCTATCTTCATATTAAATTTTATCAAAATCTGTCCAGTGCTTTTTTCGTGATGCAGTCACAGACAGACTAAATTTGTTTTTACAAAGTATACTATAGATTCGGCCTCTGTATCGATATATAATAATGACTATTTCGATAAGACTTTCCAAAAAATATTTAATGTACAAATTCGACTTCGTTAGAATTATATTATACTAGCAAAACTCGCGGCTTTGCGCGCGTTCCAACAACAAAAAAACTCTAAAAAAGTTCCAGATAAACTTTCATCCAAAATTTTATCCACTTATGAGATGAATTTCGAAAAATGCTAAAACACGTATTTATTTAATTGTATTGAGGAGCATTTTTACCAAGTAATTCTGATCATAAATATTTTTTAAGAGATGTATTATAACGGTTTTCCCGTGGGAATAAGATAATAATCCCGCCATAAAAAGTAGCCTATGTCACTCTCCAGCCCTCTAACTATCTCCGCCCAAAAAATCACGCCAATCCATCTCTCCGTTTTGATGTGAAAGAAGGACAAATAAATAAAGAAACAAACAAACAAACAAACAAACAAACAAACAAATAAACAAACAAACAAACAAACAAACAAACAAACAAACTTCAAATACCTATAAAATATGGAACCAATGGATATAAAAATATATTCAAGGGATATAAAACTCATGATACTTATGTATAGCACTATAATATCTCCTGCGCAGTTGGCTAATCTCATTGAGATTGGCCGCCGTGGCCGGAATCGGCTAGGAGAACATCATATATATATATATATATATATATATATATATATATATATATATATATATATATATATATGTTTACATAGTAAATACTAATATGTACTCTATCTATTCCAGACTAACCGTCAAAACGTACGTAGGGACCGAACACGAGCAAACCGAGGGTGAGTTGTTAGTTAAATATAACTGCATTATTTCACCGGTTTCAAAAGCAATTTGTGGCCTAATAAAATCAAGATGTTAGAAGAGTTCACGAGCTAAGGCTCTATCACTAGTAGTGATAGTTAGAGATCTCGTACAATGTTTAACGATGTTACCAACAAACCGATTGTCTTGTAAGTCGGAGAGTAGTACAGTCTGCAGAGAACAATCTTTAAGAAAATAAATATCATGATCCTCTGCACAACCAATAACTAAGTAAATTTTAATATATATAATATATTATTTTTGTGTTTATAATAAAACTTAGAAAAATATCATAATAAAATCATTAATGTACTGTTATATGGAGAATGATATCTATAAATAATATGTACGCAGGCTACGGCCTGTGAAAGCTAGCTAATAAAAAGTTACTAAAAAAGGCCACTAAGAGATATGACGATATTTACTCTTACGTAATATAATATATTGATAAAATGATAAAAAATTTAATATATATATATATATATATATATATATAAGACGGAGGAGGATTTAGTTACCATTTTCTGCTATGAAACCTTATTATTGTTTAAAGTCACTATGTTATTTAATTTACTTTTCATCGCTTTTAAATAGATTTTGAATTTAGAGCAGAGGTTTAGTCTCGAGCGGGGTCGAGACGCCATCACGACATTCTTTGGAGATACGTGGCTTAGTAACGTTGGTTGATCATAGAGAGTTTTGCTTTGATATTGTAGTTGGAAGTCGATGATCGGTGACTGTGAACCCGCTAGCTCTAAATCATTAGAATTACCGTTTCAAGTTTATAACATTGTGACTTCCCTGATTAAATTGTGTATTGAGCACTGAATACTTTATTATTTGAGCCCTGATAACGCCCACAAGATGAGTAACCACCAAAGATGATGTTCGAAGTATATGGATAACACGACATCAGAAGTGGTATGATACCCGAAGAACAGGGCAAAGATAGATGACAGCGGCCATTTGAAAATTTTATTGCAAATTTTTTTTTCAAACTGAAACGAAATGCGATGTCAAATGTTATTTAAAACGGACGCACAAAATGGCGATGCATATGCGGGTTGTTTTACAGAAGATTTACTTTTTGATAATCATGAATCATGATGATATGATATACTCGTATGCAAGATGCTCAAAAGATTAAAATAATCATAGATGTCTCAATTTAATTTTTATGAAATGACATGACGTCGTCAAAGATTTGTTGCTAGCTGGATTTGATTTTCTTGATATTATCGCAGAAATATTTTTGAACACAATATGTATGGAAAAATTAAATGGAAAATTTGTTTATTTCAGGATGATATATGAAGTTAATTTATTTAAACGATAAATTACGAGAATTATTTTTGAAATGTTTTTGTTCGATGCTTATAAGGACTTTCTTCTAGTTATGAAATAAAATATAAATCGTGTCAGAATTTTAGTGTCAAAAATGTTTTATATTGTAATTGTTTGCTTTATATTTTCTTTATTTCAGGATTTCTAAAGTGAAAATAATGAGTTGATATTTTTGTTTAAAGATTTGACTAACAGATTTAACTATTTATCGACGGAAAATAAACGGACGATATTTGCGAATTATATTGGGAAAATTACATAGTTCCTTTAACTTGCGTATTCATTTCGGTTATAAAATTTTTATTTAGCAGTTGATACTAATTAAAAAAAATTCTAGCAGTCCATCAGGTAAAAGATGTTCCAAAAGAAATATGAGAAATAGTCAACTGTATTAATGGTGATACAGCGAAAAACTAATGTTTGTGTACACTCCGAAGACATTCTCATACGCAGGCTAAGATAGAAATCTTTGATTATAATACCGATTTCACATGTCCTTATTTGGTCCAAATATTAAACATAATTAGATCGGGTCGATGGTAGTAACAACTATGTGACACAATTATTAATAATATGAATTTTCAGGTGCCTTGTTTCAAGTGTTCAAAATATGTATTTAGCGTAAAGAGGTCGACTTGCTTTAGCCAGTTTAGTTACGCTAAACCAGACTACATCAAACGTATACGATGCGTTAAAAGAAGACGGTGTCCAGAGAGATGCATCCAGGCTGTACAAAAAATGGATATCTGTGGACTCTTTCATTTAATCTAATACTCAGAATATTATATGGTGAGACGTTTCCATTTTGTTTAGGTGTGTGAGGCAAGTGATTTCCGAATGTACCATTAAAGACGGTTGTGATCGTAGTTATTTCTAATAATATCTAGCAGCTTAACATTAATGAACCTACGTAGCATAAGCTAGGGTGACTGAATTGACGAAGTTATGTAACATTGACAAGCCGAAGTAGCACGACGAGGCTGTATGATTCTGATATTGCTGTGCGACGATGGTGGAAGGTGGTATTTAGACAATGGGGTGCCTATTTGGCGTTGACGAGTCTTTGTAGCAAATGTAGCCTGAGTGGCGAGAGTTGCCTGTGTGGCAAAAGTAACCTTGTGGCACATGTAGCCTGAATGGCGAGAGTTGTCTGTGTGGCATCGGTTGGGTTGTATCGCATCGTTTGATTTGAAAGGCACCGACTTAACTTGATTAACATATGAGACACTTACTTCTGTAACTTGTACTCAATGATACGTAAGTTGTGTGTTATAGTCTTTAGGGTTTCAGTCAGTTTAAAAATTAAGTTTTGAGAAATTTGTCTCAAAGAAAACTAGTTAGGGAGAATGAATATGATTTGAACTTGCTAAACATTTACCCAATATTCATTGTGTTAGGTACATTGGAATTTGAGGGTGTCTGTTTGTACTAAGTACACTTTTGCACTAAATATCTACTGCACCGATGGCTAGTATTAGTAAGATTGGCCACCATGGTCAGTTATTTGGTCAGGAATAGCCGAGCTAATGTTACTTTTTCTATAGATCGATTTTCAATATCACACGAGGGCGCGTGAACAGCAGGACGGCCGTGGTAGAAGAAATAGCGGTGGTGAGTGCCCCACAAGATCACCCGAGGGCGTGTGAACAGCAGGACGGCCGAGACGGAGGAGGATTTAGTTACCATTTTCTGCTATGAAACCTTATTATTGTTTAAAGTCACTATGTTATTTAATTTACTTTTCATCGCTTTTAAATAGATTTTGAATTTAGAGCAGAGGTTTAGTCTCGAGCGGGGTCGAGACGCCATCACGACATTCTTTGGAGATACGTGGCTTAGTAACGTTGGTTGATCATAGAGAGTTTTGCTTTGATATTGTAGTTGGAAGTCGATGATCGGTGACTGTGAACCCGCTAGCTCTAAATCATTAGAATTACCGTTTCAAGTTTATAACATTGTGACTTCCCTGATTAAATTGTGTATTGAGCACTGAATACTTTATTATTTGAGCCCTGATAACGCCCACAAGATGAGTAACCACCAAAGATGATGTTCGAAGTATATGGATAACACGACATATATATATTTTCACGTTAAATATTTCATATTTCACATATATACAGAAGAAAATTTCCGTCCTTCCTCCAAATTGTATATCTTTTTACCGTTGAAAATATAATCCAAGCGATGATTATCCAAGGTATGAAACTTTGCAAAAAATATATCATACCTTTAATTTATATTTTCATACACTATATTTATTTTTTTTAGATAACAAACGAGGTTTAACTAGGTTTTAAGTGATTAGTTGCTCAGCGGTAGGATACAACTTTTTTTTAGTGTTTTTATGCAGACGGTATTTAGTAGTAAGAAGCGTCTGTCGCAATATACTGATCGCTTACACCGTAGAAACTCTGATATACTCATTTTGTGTACTCTACGTACTTATTACGTTCTTGTTGGATTTATATATTTCAGCATTTATATCTTCACTATATTAATTTGAAATAGGTTATATACAAAAAAAAACTAAAATAAAGAAAAAGGAAATTATAGATATTTTAAATAAAATAATGTAATATTGTAAAAATCTCAATGAGACTAGCCATTTGCGCAGGAGATATTATAGTGCACAAGTGTACGCGCAGACACAACGTGCACTCTCTATTTCTGTCACTCTCATACTCCGATGGGACGACTACTCGACGTGAGAGTTAAGGCGCAGGACCGACGGCTTTACGTGCTCTCCGAGGCACGGGGGTGAAACACCGCCAACTTCCTAACTCCGGGCTGTTCCTTAGGCTTACTAAACAGAAAGACTCAATAACTAAATTTGGCCCGACCCGGGACTCAAATCCAGGACCTCCAGATGTGTAGCCGTACATGCTATCCACTAACACCTCCGAAGCAGTTAAATAAAATACCTATATTATATTGTGTAGGCGGAATGTTGAAATGCAATACTCTATATCAAATCTTAATCTTAATACCGTATTTTGTATAAATATTAAATAAATAAAAAAATGGCGTTTATTTCAAACTTCTGAATAAATAAAAAACTCTCACACATTGCACCATACCGATATTACATATTATAATATGCAGAATTATTTTCACCGACATATTATTTTTTAATCTGCAGAATAAATAATTTAAAGGGGATACAATTTTATTCATTTTTATGCCCAATCCCTTTTTAAAAGTTTAATAAATGTTAATATCGTTTCAATGTGGAGTATGTAGAGCAGAAAACATACGCTGGCCGCAATGTTTGAAATTTCATCTCGACGGACTAAGTAGCTGAGCGGACAGTGTGGGAGATATTAATTTTAAAGCGGAAAAGTATTTTTTAAAGCTTTAACAAGATATTAAAGAGATATTAGCAAAGTAATCTTAAGAAAACTTTTTATTGTTAGTATTTAACCGAATTTTGTTAAGACAGTTTTATAAAAAAGTTTGCCTTATTTTTTTATAGTAAAAGGCCCAAACGAGCTGATCTGATGGTAGCTTAAAAGGATTGCTGGACTTTAGAGGACCTGAAGACACGGCGCTTGAAGAGTCTCATATTAAAGAGCTCAGGGAACCCTAGGAAGTAGATAATATATTAATAAAAATTACAAATACATTAGTTCCTAAGTTTTTCTATGTTTAAAATAAATCAGAAAAAATCTAATAAAACATATATACATATATATATATATATATATATATATATATATATTTACATATATATAACTACGTTATTAGTTACGGAAATAAACAAATTAAAAAAACAGGTCACCCCCGTGACAATGATTGCTGTAATACATTCGAAACTTCGAGAACCAAAGTTAACATAAATCTGCGAAAAAATCCAAAAAAAATAGTTTATTTAAAATAAGAAAGAAGGTAATATATTAAACATAATATTTTACTAATCAAAATATTCTTTTACATTCAAAACTTACTTAAGTGATTATTATTAAATCTTTATCTATTGATTATCTATATTATTATATTTTTCTTTTACTTTCCATATTAAGAGTCGACAGATAAACTTATACCCCTGCGTATAGTGCACCCGTTTCAAATGGGACTTTCGACAACAATAATAAATAATTAATGACAAACAGACAGATGAACTTAGCAAAACTATTTGTCATTTAGCTAAGATGTCAAAAATAACAAAAACAAGAGATTAGCCTTGAAACTTGAACCTAGGCCTACCTAGGCCTTCGTAATGCGCAGCCATTAATGTTAATCACTAGACCAAATAGGTCAAATCATAATTAAAAATATACAAAGAACATTAGTTTATCCCATATCATACATGTGCTAATCTAACCACGACCGCTACATTGTATTTTATTGTTTACCACAAAGCAAAATAGCAGGCACAATACGTTGTAGTAACCGAATGTATATATACCGAGTGGGAGAGCTAGGATGTACGTACATTTAAATAAATCTTGAACGTTTGATCAATTTTACTAACATTATAAAGCTAAAGTGTTTATTTGAAAGTAATATCTTCAGTCTGACTTAATATTTTTTTGCATTTCATAACCTAAAAGTTGAAAAAATCGTTCCGGTCGCTTAAAACTGATAAAAATAAATTTAATATTATATGTATACATTAAATAACATTATATATAATCGAATTTAGGCCCCCTGAGTAATCACTATTTACATCATTTTCTAAATTTTGCTTATTTCCTATTGTGCAAATTGTCACATTTATAAATTGTGACGAATATTCGTCAGTATCAAAAATATGTAGTGTCCAATTATTTTGAAGTAAAAAAGTGGTCTTATATACCTAAACTTTCTCTCCTCTCTCTCTCTCTCTTTCTCTTTCTCTCTCTAACTCTCTATTCCTCTCTGTCTCGAATCCACCGACTCAAGGTTCACCTTCTGATATCGAACGCATAATGCTATGTTTCGTTTGTTCTTCAACTTGTTCTCATCTTTTTAGTTCGGTTTTTACGCAGTCGGGTTTTTATTTTTTTATTAATAGTATTAGAATATATACAGCTATTTTAAAATCTCAGATACAGATATGCTTGTATTGATTAATATATATTTACTCTAAATTGTGGTTACTCTGTCATAGCGCGTGCAGAGCGGGAATGCTCCGTGGCCTACAATACAATATGTTCAATACCAAATGAAATAAACCGCTACTATGTTGTATCAATCGGATTTCATTATATTTATCTACCTTATAATAATAAATGAACAATTCTTCTATATATTTTATTTCGTGTATTTTAGAAACGGCTGTAACGTTTTTGATTGGTTCAAATTTTGTATTTAGATACGGTATTGATTTTTAAGTTTATCTATGTAGGCTGTATGCTAGTATTAAATAAACATAATGAAAACTGATATCAATCTACTTTACAAAAGTGTTATGAGTGGAGAGAAATTTTAAGTTTTACTAAACAATAGATTGTGATACAAAAATGTCAACTTGATTTACTAAACTTATACGTAAATAGTGCTTGTGAGACGCTTTGTAGTACATGCGGTAACGAAGGCAAATGGAAATTTGGATCAACGTGGTTACTATATTAGCATAACATAGAGCTTCGAAATTGAACCAATACACATGTATGTAGAAGCTAGAAGAAATAAAACTATCTTTTGGGATTATTTTGCGGATTTATTTTGATTTTTGGTTCCCGACGTTTCAAAATAAATCCGCGAAATAATCCGAAAAGATAGTTTTATATAAAAATATCAAACATTCGCGTAAATCTAAGAAAGTATTAAGCTAGAAGAAATTTATGAGAAAGAGAAAGTTCTTTATTAACTTCTTTTTAAATTAAAATACGTTTTACTTCATTCGCAATTCTTCATTGAATCCGCTTTTTGTCTCCCTCTCGCTAGGTCATTCACTCACTCATTCCTATATTCTATCTATACATATAATAAAATTGTAACTTAGCCGCATCTGTATATTAAATATTTTTTGGAAAATCTTATTGAAATAGACATTATTATCGATACAGAGGCCGAATCTATAGTTTTTAGAATTTTTGTCTGTCTCTCTGTTACCGCATCACGGAAAAACCACTCGAGGGATTTTGATGAGATTTGGTATGATGGTAGCTGGTTATCCGGGTCAACATATAGGATAATTTTTACTGCGGTAAAATATCTCATTTTAGAGAAAAAATACAAAAACTTCAATGTAAGAGTATACTAATATGTAAAACCTAAGAATTTGGTTTTTGGTCATCTGAACGCGGGTGGAGCCACAGGCAATGCTAGTTCTAAATAAAACTTTATTTTCACACTATATTCTATTTTAAATAAAACTATACCATAGTGACCATGATTACTGTAAAACATTCAAAACGTCGGAAACGAAAAACCGGAAATAAATCCGCAAAAAAATCGGAAAAGATTGTTTTATTCAAAAAGTTAAATATTCGTGTCGAATCAAAACGAGATTATTATTCGACCGTATTATAAAACGATATAAACCTAATCAAATATTTTTTTAGTTCTGAATTGTGTGATTAACAACCATCACAGTAAAGAGGTTTGCTTTCTAATTACACTTGTCAGTGATGACGATTCGTGAAATTATTGGACTAATGATAAAAACATTTTCAATAAATTGATTGGATCTTTTCTAAAGATTTTCAATTATTTTTCGACGGGGACTTTCATTAGCTTAATGTTTAAATGAATCAAGAGGTGATCGATTTTTTTCTTACGGACAGACAGACTACCGCCCTAATATAATCTTTTAAAAGTCCTCGCACTCGTTTAAATATATAAGTATCTCTCATAGTACCTAGGTACTCAATGTTAATTTGTTTTTCACTTAAATAGTACACCAAATAACTTAGAGAGCAATTATTTTGCCTTCCGAAGCGATTATTTTCTTGGAATTTTAATCAATAATGGAGTAAATATTATTTTTGTAATAAACCAAAACTGTTAATATAAAATTATTTTTTTTATTATATCTCTTTATTACTCTGTCATTCTCATGTCCATCACGAAACAATTAATTTAAGGCGAAGTAGTCCGAATTTTACAGATTTTCATTGAATAATAAACATATAAATAGTGATTGTTTTAAGCCAAAAAAAGATATTATATTACCTATTAGATATTCATATCTTAAAATATTGTAGGCTGACACCGACTTCGAAAATATCTGATTAGGTATCTATTCTAAATGAAAACCTCCGATTAGTTATTTTTTACATTTTAGTGCCTGGAAGTCGGTTTTTATTTTTTGTTAAAGAGTTTTTATTGAGTTCATTTTTTTATATAATATATCTACATATATAGAAATGGTGTTCAGTAAAAAATATTTTACTTTTACGTTACACTTTTTTTATTTTCATCGTACAGACAAATCGTATAATTGCAATTTTAAACGTAATTAAAATCCAGTCTGCAAAGCATCCTAATCATATACACAGCGCTACAAACATCTGATCAAAAACAAATATCAACTTGAAAAATTTTTTAAATACAAACAAAATTTACATACATTTAAAATCAATTACAATTCGCAATGTTTACACGATTCAATTAACCAAATGACCTAGAAGCCGAAAAAATTCGGAACGATTGAACCGCTGCTATCTGTCCTCCCTACACGTGGACTAACGGTGACGCGCCGTGATCAATCACCGCCGTCCCGATAATTACTCTATCCCGCTTATTTTACCTTCGCCCGTGGAAATATTTTAATAGGATTCAACAGAAATTGATATATTGGTTTGCATAATAAAGTCCGAACGATATTATTGTATAAAAATATGTAAATATTGTGTAGGTTCATATATATTATGTGGGGCAGTGATAGCCCAGTGGTAACGCGCTCTCTTCCACGAGTAAAGTGGGTTCAAATCTTGGGCCTTATACCTCTTATATTTTCATGCGTGAATAATTTCCAACATGATTACCACTTGCCTTAAAGGTGTTAAGGAAAACATCGTGTGGAAACGTCTGAGATAAATGTCTGAGAGAACCTAGGCAAGGAAGTGGCATTTATTTTTGTGATTAGAACGAATGTTTGTACTGCAGTCATGAGTGTTTATATTTATAATATATATGAATTTAAAGTTATATATGTGTAGTGTATCAACTATCTGATATCTATAACACAAGCTTCGTAACTTACCATTTAACTAGATGGTGCTGTGTGTTAATGTCCCAACATATTTAACAGAATAAATAATTCAAATTTAAAATTAGTTTTACTAAAAAGGTACACCGACTTCAACATTAGTTTAAAATATTTTTTTTAATTTAATTATCTATGGATAATATTTTAAATTCCTTCAAAATTTTAAACAGGATATGAGAGTATAACTGTTTAATGTCTGTATATTTGTCTTCTATGCGTTCTTAAACCATCCATCCGATTGTGATGAAACTTTGGTTATTCCGTATACACCTGCGAAGATTTCTGGCGCAAAAAGAAACATCTTTCTTTGGACATTTTCTTTTTATGCATTTTTAAACCATACAAACTTAGGGACGCACCCGAGCGAAACGACCTTATGTCACTAGTTAATAAAAAAACTGCTACCATATTACAAACCCCCATAGAATACAAATTTTCTAACATCAATATATTCAATATATAATATCAATTTAGGTATAATATCGCAAGTTCCATATACTTTTATAGGGCACGTAAATTCATCTAGAGCGAGAGGCGCGATGATAGATCGCTGGCTGTCCCGATAATTACTCGATCACCTTACCTCCTAGGAAATATTTGAATATTATTAAAAGAAAGAAATCCTTTCTTTTTTATTTTATAAATCGCATTTTTTTGCGCTCCAACCGTGTTAATTAATATTTATATACAACTAGAGATTTACCATCGCCGTACTCGGATGTGTCCTTACTCCCTAGGCCCCTTATATGTCTATAATCTAATTTTTGTTTGTCTGTTTGTCTATCGGTCTACCTGGGAACGCATCACGAGAAACCCACTGGACCGATTTTGATGAAATTTGGTATGATAATAGATGATTATCCGGGACAACATATAGGATACTTTTTCCTGCAGGAAAACATCTCATCTCCGAGAAAGCTATACCAACCGTTATAACCCGAGCGGAGCAAGGGTGAGTCGCTAATATAGCTACAAAATGCAAAAAGACATTTTCAAATCGGACTGCTAGTTAGAAGATATTAACGCATTTCAACAAACACACTCTTCAGCTTTATATAAATATTAGTGTAGGAATATACCTTTTTGTTATTATACGTACTGAATTGAAAAATTTGAAAGATTTTCTAATAGTAAAAAAGAATATCTTAGTATAAAAAATTAACGTAAAAAAGAAACAGTTTAGTTTTCTATTACTGACAGCAACTTATGAATCAATTCAACACTTCCCTCTATAAATACTTTTTTGTTATACGAGTATGTTCATTAAAAAGGTTTTAAGGCTAGATGTCTCTAGCGATTCAACTCTCGTTTCATTCTACCAGACTAATTGCACGTGCGCGTCCCAACAAGTTACTTTGATCATTGATGATTGATGTCTTATATAAGATGCATTTTATATGAGTATGTTCTAGGAAATTGTAGGCAGTGATAGCCCAGTGGTAACGCGCTCGCTTTAGAAACCGAGTGAAGCAAGTTCAAATCGCGTGTCTTGCATCTCTGATAATTTCATGTGTGAATCATTTCTAACATGATTACCGCTTGCCTTACGGTGAAGGAAAACATCGTGAGCAAACCTGCATGTCTGAGAAAATCCAGCGAGTTTTCGATAGACATGTGAAGTCAACCAACCCGTACTTGGCCAGCGTAGTGGACTATACATATACTGATCCCCCAGTATTGAAGAGAGGCCTTGCCAGCAGTGGGATGTTAATAAAAACTTAAAAAAAACCCAACTTCTAGGCACTAAAATGTAAAAAATAAGTAAACGGGGGTTTTCATTTAGAATAGATACCTAATTAGATATTTTCGAAATCGGTGCCAGCCGATGCAAAGCAAGCACATTTCTAATATTTATTGTTCCAGAAAGAACCTTTTTGAACCCAGTATTATATGATCTGTGCTAAAACTATAATTAGTAATAAATAATAATAATTAAAGTAAGGAATGCTTGTATCAATTTATATAACAGAACACTCAGTTATTTTTCTATAGTAACAGAAGTTTTATCTCGCTTTATTAATAGCATTAAACCTCGTCAATACTCGCTACTGAACCAAAAAAAGAAAATCGGATGACAAAAGAAGGAGAAAAAGGTACTAAACTGTTTTTCGCTACCTATTTATATCTATACATGTAATAAAATTCTGATTCGAATCTATGCATGTATTAAATAAATTTTGAAAAATCTTATTGAAATAGTCATTAATCTCGATACAGAGGCTGAATCTATAGTTTTAAGATTTTTTGTCTACCTGTGATAAAACCACTGGTATGACGATAGCTGGTTATCCGGGTTAACATCTAGGATACTTTTTACTGCAGGAAAATATCTCATCTCTAAGAAATCTATACCAAACGTTAAAACGTAACTACAGGCGAACTCGAGCAGAGCGAGGATGAGTCGCTAGTATAATATATATTAATAAATAAATAATTATTAAATTCCCTACCTAAGAAAACTCTTAACACACAATACAAAATTAAACCCGAATTAAAAATGTTCTTCTTTTCTGAAATTGGCTATAAATAAACTTAAAAAAAAAAAAAAAAAAAAAAACATACAGTCGAATTGAGAACCTCCTCCTTTTTGAAGTCGGTTGATAATACTTAGTTTCACGTTTCATCTTCATAGCGTGAGAGGTAGGCCCGCACCAATCGCTCTGTAATGCACTTTTCTGGACGTTGCGCTTATTTTACTATTATTTTTTAACTAAATCAAAAAATATTTAAAGCTAATAAAAATCACGGTGGCTAATCTCACTCACACTAACCATGCGCGTATGAGATAGAGATACTTAATAATTATATCTATTTATATTATAGTCTCTTTTCCTCACAAACTGCGGTGAGAAGACAATTTGATATGACTGATGAAGGGTCGGGCACAAGACCGAGGTGGCACGTGTTCTCCGAAGCACGGAGGTATGATATCGCCGATTTCCCAACTCTGGATTCTTACCGAGAATTTCTTGGTAGAAAAACCTAAAAATCATAATACTTTCTTAGATTTACGCGAATACTTGACATTTTTAAATGAAACTATCTTTTCGGATTTTGTCGCGGATTTATTTGCATTTTTGTTTCCCGACGTTTCGAATGCTTTACAGCATCCATGGTCACGGGAGATGTCACGGGAGAGGCATGGTCTCTCCCGTGACCATGGATGCTGTAAAGCATTCGAAACGTCGGGAAACAAAAATGCAAATAAATCCGCGACAAAATCCGAAAAGATAGTTTTATTTAAAAACCTAAAAATCATGCTTAACCCGAGTCCCAGGATTTAAATCAAGGACCACCGAATCTGCACACAAGTTAGCTGCTAGCTATATCTTCATAAAACTCCTAACTGCTGGTGTTTCAAAACAAGATTGTATTTCATAGAGTTCTTACATAGTTGATCTTTAGTTTCTTTAGATATTTAAGCCTTCGAGGTGAGAAACTGTCCCCTTATAAATGTACCTATATACTATTTTAAAGTATAGTACTTTTAATATACGTGTCGTCGCAAACGCGACCGAACATAATAATATCGTAGGGACGTCCCAATAACCATTTCATCAATTCACAACTTTAAATTGAAAATGTAGATTATTTGCTTTACGTTTCTCTAAAATTACATTGTATAATTTTGTGGGAAGATGCTGTCTGTAACAACTATATAATACTACTAGTGACTCCCTATTGTACGTTTTAACGGTTAATATAAATTTTTCAGAGATGAGATATTTTTCCGCAGTAAAAGTATCGTATATGTTGACCCGGATAGCCATCTACCATCACAATCCAATTTCATGAAAATCTGTCCAGTGGTTTTCTCGTTATGCCTTCTCAGACAGACATACCTACAGAAAACAGATAGATAGAAATAATTTATAAAAATTATAGATTCGGCCTTTGTATCGATAGTAATGACTATTTCAATAAGATTTTCCAAAAAAATATTTGATGTAGTACTAATCGTCTCAGTTAGAATTTTGTTATATGTATAGATTAATTATTATAGATATCAAATATTACAGCAACAAAAACTAATATTGTTAAAATTAAAGTACCTACAATAAGACAGATTTTTTTGACTTTTAGTAATTTATTACACTAAAATTCGAGCTATTTTATGTTTTCCTACAAGTATACTCACCGAACTTATTTTCTAAACAGATCATTAAAAATTAGATGCTATAAGCTAGTAAGACCATCCGAATAAGGATTGAAGAATGAAAATAAAAGGATAAGTAGTTAAAATAAAAAAAAAACAAATAAGAAAAACTGAAAGCTTTTTCTGTAATGACTCAAAGCTCACAAGCAGATTCATTAAAATTTAAACAGGACTACTAACTCCGGTCTGTGAAATCAGCTAGTTTTAAATTATAATTATCTTATCAAACGGTTCAATATACATACATACATCACTTATATATTTCGACTCATCTTAAGAACAGAGCTTGCTTTTTATCTAATAACTTTTCAAATATAACAAATATTAAATACGTATTATAATATTATAACTGATCGCTGTCTGTACATGGAAGATATTTGAGAAAAACTATTATTGGTGGTCTTTTTTATCGCAATAGAACCCAAAACAATGATTTTAGAATTTTTGTCTGTTTGTGTGTTTGTGCGCGCTAATCTCAGAAACGGTTTGACCGATTTGGGTGCGGTTTTCACTAACGTATTATAAGCTTCAATTGCTAAAAAAAATAAATCGTATTTCTTTCATCTCTTATTAATATAAGAGACAAACAAGCCTTTAATTTTTTCAACCATTCCACTAAAAGATAATATAGAAGAATTCCCATATTTTTCTCTGTTTCTAAAAAATTCAAGCTAAACTACTATCGTTAAAAGACCTCCAAAGGTCTAAAACCATTAACTATCAATACCGAGTCCTCTAAGAGTCGTAAATTAATTAAACTGTCCTGTCTCAACGCAGATGTTTCATACATATTATGTATCTTAGTATTACACCGTACATTGTACATCCATACTAATATTATAAATGTGAAAGTGTGTTTGTTTGTTTGTCTTTCTTTCACGTTGAAATAGAGTGACAGATTGCCGTGATTTTTTGTGTGAAGGTAGTTGGGGTGCTGGAGAGGAAAACACGTTATAATACAACTAAAAAAATTGTTTTCATCAGAATTACTTGAAACTTGGTATTAATGCTCTTCAATACAATTAAAGAAATACGTGTTTTAGGATTTTTCGAAATTCATCCCATAAGGGGGTAAAATAGGGGATAAAAGTTTGTATGAAACCTACCTTCTACTACTCTGCTACTCTGCTAGTACATACATATATTATGTACATCCTTATAATCACCATGATTGCTATAAAACATTCAAAACGTCGGGAACCAAAAAAAACAAAATAAATCCGCGAAAAAATCCGAAAAAATAGTTATTTTTTTTTCTAAGTGTTTATTTAAAGTTATAAAGATAGACAATATAATACGAATGCTATGAATATATGTACATATATACAAGTATAAAGAAACCGCTTGAATATGCTATTTCACACCGGCCGCCCTGCTTAATAACCATGTTATTGCCTAAGTTTCTATAAGAAATATTACACCGCCATTTCACATGTTTTATGTGTTTATGCCCGTTAAAATAACATTTTATGGTGTTTTTACGATGTATGAAAGTTGATTAGTTTTATTTTTTTTTAATTTTGTGTATATATTTTCATATTTTCCTTCGTAAGCTTGTTCCCTTCTTTTAAGTTAATTTTTATATATTTTTATGAATCCCTACATGCTTGTGATATTTAAACTTAAAAAATAACTTAGAATTTCACCATAACCTCATATATTATAGCGATTTGTTTCTCTAAACTAATAAAGAACTATCTACACTACGAGTTCAATTTACATAAATGCTTTAAAACCTTTTTTAAATGAAAAATTCCTCTTATAAATTACCTATCTATGTTAATATTATTATTTCGGTAGATTTTAATCATATACGCGATACAAACTTATTCAGGCTTAGAAACCATCATACGTATATTTTACACACTAATGTTATTTTGAAAAATCCTTTACTGTTGAAAAATCAGTTTTAAAATTTTAATATTAAAAAAAAATTAGTTTGCTTATCCATGCTTCTTTCACACAATATTGGACTACCTGATTATTATATAAAAAGTTTACATGGCGATGTCAGAAAATGGGTTATTTTTTATACTACCCCATCACTTTGCACATGTGGTGGAGTTAGTGTTTTACTAAAAGACACTAGAATCATGTCTGGATCAACCAAAGCCGAGTTAATAGTACTAGTATTCGCCCAGAAATTAAAATTTGACTAAAATAATTTTCTGTTAATAGAGCAAAAGCTCGTTAAAAGCTACTAAAGGAAAAAAGTTGTTGAGAAACAGAAGAGAAAAAGGTACTGAACTGCTTTTATCTTAGATTATTTCTAAGATTTAATATTAAACAACTTCTATAGGTTACTTTGTTGGTGATTTAAGCATTGGACAGCGCTTCATTCCCCGCGCCGTCCCTTATATTTTTATTGACCGGTCGGAACGTGGAACCACGAACGTTCACCCTTGAGGCCAACGAGTTACAATTAACTGTGCTCTTGAGACGTTTAAGTTTTTAAAAAATCTAGCTTTGCTTTCCATATATTATTATTTTATTTGAAACTCATTCTCGCTTCGACAAATATTGAGTTTAAACCTATAAAATTTCAAAATGCAGCAAATGAAAATTAAGTGACCATTACCACTGTATGTTATTTAAAAAAAAAAATCTCTTAGATTAGTAATTATTGGTCAATAGAGACAATATTTAATAAAACATAAATAATAATATATACTAGTGGTTTCCTTCGCTCGGGTTCGTCCCTAGGTACGATTTTTTTGTGAGCGGAACCCTAATTCTTTTTCTAAAATAAAAGTAGTCTATGTTACTCCCTATAATATCAGCTATCTTCCAGTGAAAGTCCCGTGAAAATCAGTCCAGCTGTTTCAGAGATTATCCAGAACAAACAGACAGACAGGTATACCTGATATAATTTCATACGCATTTAGTAAAACGCTGTTATTTTGACATTACAAACAGAAACTTCAATTTTATTTCTCTGTATAGATGGAATCTATCACCGAAACTAGTAAAAATCAGGAGTACCTACTACTGGAAGAATTGTAGCTTATTTAGAATTGGTAAAGTCATTCGAAAAATTTTCATGCGCAACATCAAATATTAACTGTTCGTCGGACTGCTATTACAAACGTGGAAGTTTGTGTCTGTTTATGTTTATACGTGTATGTTTTAACTCCTTTCCACTGAAACGGCTAAATTAATTTGGATAAAGTTAGTACATAAATAGATTGACTGTAACCCAGATTCAGGGTAGATCGACTACTGTTAGGTTACTTACATAAGTCGCTAGTATAGACATAATATTTTATAACTTCAACTTCTTATAAGTACCTACAGCAAAATTAATACCCTTAAACGTACATTTTCCTTGAAACGATAAAATCACGATATCAGAGATCGTTTTCACGAAGCAATTTGAATAAATATATGATCAAAGTGATGGCCTCTCATGGGAATTGATTAGAGATTTAAATTTCTCTCATGTAACATAAATCCTTGTGAATATTTCTTATGTACATACTAAATTTACAATTTTCAACCGACTTCAAAAAGGAGGAGGTTCTCAATTCGACTGTGTTTTTTTTTTTTTATGTTTGTTACCTCAGAACTCCGTCATTTATTAACCGATTTGGAAAATTTTTGTTTTGTTGGAAATAGTATACTTCCAGATTGGTCCCATTTAAATTTCAAAAAAAAAATACCACCCCTAAGGGTGGAAAAACAACTAATGATGAATTTAACCTACTTCTAATTGTCATATTGACTTGAAGCTTTGCAAGTATTTCTATTTCCGTTGATAGTACAGTGGTTCGGTGTTGTTGACCTGATCTGATGGCAAGGCCAGAAGGTGGATAGGTGGAACTCTTCAACGGCTAATAGTAGATACTTTGAGTTTGGGCTTATTTTGTTTGATTTGACAAGCCTAACACGTTTGAATTCTTACTGTGCTACTACTGTCTACACTAAAAAGGGAAAAATAAAAACTTTTTAACAAAAAAATAAAAACCGACTTCAAACAAAAGCACTAAAAAGTAAAAAATAACTGATTGGTAGTTTTCATTTACTATACATACCTAATCAAATATTTTCGAAGTCGGTGTGCTTTGGCTAAGTAATTAAAGCCTACCTATTAAATACATACCTAATCAAATATTTTCGAAATCGGTGCCAGCCCATACAAAGCAAAGCACACCGACTTCGAAAATATGTGATTAGGTATGTATAGTAAATGAAAACTACCAATCAGTTATTTTTTACTTTTTAGTGCTTTTGTTTGAAGTCGGTTTTTATTTTTTTGTTAAAAAGTTTTTTTAATTGTATTCAGCCCTGTTTAACTTCCCACAGCTGGGCACGGGCCTCCCTTCAATACGAGGGGGATCAGGCCATTGTCCACCACGCTGGCCAAGTGCGGGTTGGCGGACTTCACGTGTATTTCGAAAACTTGCTAGGTTCTCTCAGACATGCACGTTCTCGCACGATGTTTTCCTTGACTGTAAAGCAAGTGCAATAATAAGAAGAAGAGCAAAAAATAAATAATTACGATCCTTCATCCCCTGTAGCGCTAATTTTATTTTCGTTTTAACGTTACAATATTAGGTATAAGTAAAGTAAGATATATAGAAAACTGATCCATGTTTCCACCTCTGTGAAATATAAGTAAATGTAAAGCACTTTCAAGATTTCAACTTTCTAGCAATTCTTATATATTACTGAAGTTAAAGGTAGTTTAGGGGACGATAAAAAAATCAATTTTATAGGAATCAAAACCACTTCCTTCGCTTTACTTAGAATAATTTTCGGTCGCTCGCACTAGCATTTAAATGCCATTTTATAAGCTAAAAAAATATTAGAAATAAATATTTTATAAACTAAATATTTATAGTGTAGCTAATTAACCCACTCAACTTCACTTATGTCCTAACAATACCCGTACAAAAAAACTCCAAGAAATTTTCCTTTCCCTTTACATATTTTATCCTTAAATTTTCTCTTTGCCCGTGAATGTTTCATTTAAACCAGCTCAGCTGTTCCAAATAAATATTAATAGGTACAACCAGACATGCTAATAAACTATACATCCTTGTATAACTGTATATTCTTTATTATATAAGGATTTTTTAATATTTTTTTTGAATTTGTTGGGATATTAACACAGCACTATCTAGTTCCATGGTAAGCTACGAGGTTTGTGTTATGGATACGAGATAGTTGATACACTACACATATATAACTTTAAATATAAACACCCATGACACAATCACACAAATGAATGCCGCCAGCGGGATTCGAACCGCGACCGCTGGTAAGCAAGTAGGGTTACTACAAACAGAGCCAAACGTGTCGTCAAATTGATATCAGAAAGATTGTTTTAGCTTTTGTATCGTGCAACCACATGAGTTCAATAGCATCATAGGGATAGCTACTACATAATTTGAAATCTCGGCAAGATCCAATGAAATAATGAAATACTTGCGGTGTCTTGGGGTCTGTAGGAATTATTTTATGAATTATTACAAAATTACTGCTATTTTGCTATACAATAAGTTAGTTGTAAGAGCTTTGTATATTTAACAAAGCAACAAAATCGTCTTAACAAGTAAGTTTTTTAATATAGAACATATTTAAATAATATTAATAAAATAAACAGTAAGTAAAATAATATGCCTACCATTTCTTGAATCTAGACCCAAACCTTTCTTTTCTCAATTTTTCCCGATCTCAACGTCACTGTCTGAGCGTTTCGAGCGCTCATTCATTTTAACCAAACTATGATAGATAAAAATCTGTGGAGACAATTCGCTTTGAGCTAAGATCTGGCGACCCTAAGGTCGATAAAGAAGATTTATTATTATTAACTAGCTGTTTTCTATAGCTTTACTCGCTTATATTATATAATACTTGAAGTAAAATCAAGAGGAAGGGATAAAATCATGTAAATAAATAATATTATGAATCCCATCCCAATAAAATAATATAATTTCGAAACTTTTTATAGAATAATGTTTGTTACTCAATCATGCCTAAATAGCTGAATGGATCTGGATGAAATTCGGTACAGAAATAGATTATAGTCTAGAATAGCACATAGATTATAAAATATAAAACAAAACCGCGACAAAATCCAAAAAAGAGATAGTATCATTTTAAAACATATTTATTTAAATGTCACCAAACTGTCTAATAAACCATAGCTCGATTAACCTGAAAGAGAAACTGAAAAAATCAACACAACTATTCTCATTCCGGGAAAATCCTAGCTTCGGCTAAACGATGAGCAATGGCGGCGGGCTTCGGGTTTCCGATGACAATTTATAACACGCGCGGCCCCGAGGGGAGCAATCGTATATCTTGATATCTTTTACTTTCATCTGTAAATCGAAATTCTACCTTATAAGTTACGGTTATAAATAATAAAGATATTTACAAAAATATAAACAAACAAACCGTAAAAATCGAACTAAATAGATGGGAATGAGTTGACGAAGAAACAGTATTATACATTAGGAAACACAAGTTTTATACTAACTGCGAGTCTGTGTACTTTCGATTTTGCCGCAGTCGGGTAATAAATATGCTTTTGATTATGTGAACATATAGGACATAAAACAAAGTTCCTCACCTCATCTGTCTTTTCATCAGAACGCGATAAGCTAAAAACCTGCCGAACAGATTTTCATACGGTTTCCACCAATGGACGGAGTGGTTCACGAGGAAGGTTTAGGCGTATAATTCGTTAAGGTTTTGTGTAAATTGGTTAAAATTTGACGATGATTGTTGAAGATGTCAGAAAAATCATGCCGTCCGCAAAATAGAATAAATATAAATAAATAAATAAATATGTCAGGACATTAACACACAACACTATCTAGTTCCATGGTAAGCTACGAGGCTTGTGTTATGGATACCAGATAGTTGATATATTATACATATATAACTTTTAAATACATACATATTATAAATAGAGTTTTATGTAAAAAAAATGCATTACGGAAGTATTCCTCTTAAAAATATGTATTAAACTGTAGCAACGTTATATGCACCTAGGGACGTACCTGAGCGAAGCGAGTGTAAGTCGATAGTTTTTAATAAACTAGTGATATAAGGGTATTAGTTGCAAGAAACTCCGCTGAGCCTATGTGGATAATAAGTAGGTCATCACCTGGTCTATACAATACAATACAAAAATGGTCAATTTGTATGAAAAAAAATATTGATTTTATTGCTTAAACAGGAGAAACGTATTGTAAATTCTCATTTTATTTTAGACATTACAGAATTAATAGGCTCAACTCTTTCTTACTTGTCTTTCTGTTCTACATATCTTCATAATGTTAAATCAAAAACCCATAAAGTTACAAACATGTGACCTTCGTCGTTGTAGTCATTGTCAGGTAATAAGTTACTATATAATTCTAGGAACATTGCAACAAAATTGTACAAATTGTTATAAGAATAAAAGTAATCTTTCTTTTTCATGTAAATAGCTAAGATATATAAAGAAAAAGCTTATTTTACTTAAATAGTAATTATTTAAGCTCTATATTTTTTTTAAATTATACTAGCGGCTCACGCGCACTTCGCTGGGGATCGCCTCTAGAGAAACAAAAAATCTATCCCACGGGAACCGTACATTTTTCCGGGATAAAGAGTAACCTATGTGTTATTCTGATGTATGAGCTATATTATTGTAAAGTTTCATTAACATCCATTTAATAGTTTTTGCGTGAAAGAGGAACAAACATCCAGACATCTATATATCTTCACAAACTTTCGCATTTATAATATTAGTAGGATTTGCTAGCTTTATGAATAAAGACACTTTTCTTAAAAAGAAAATTAATAAGGATATCTATTGCGATCAGAAAATTACTTAAATGTTTCTGAAATTGCATCTTGTGTTCAGATGGAGGCCGCTTTATTGCTCATGCCTCGAGACTGTTGAACGGAAACGTTCAACTCAACACTACAAAGTAGAATTTATTACGCCATTTTTCACGCTACGTTTGAATTTTAACTGGTAATTGGCAACAGTAACGCTATTTTATTTCGCAACTTTTTAGGTATTAACATAAATTATAGTATATTTATTTATTATTTTATAATTGATTTTAATTTACAATTTTATAGTTATTAAGAATCTGTGAGTTGATATATCAGATATCGTTTCGGAGTCAACGTTTGTAACGCAAGACTTTATATAGATTGTTTTTTTTTTGTAAACGGAAGCTTAGACATTAAATTTCGATATATTTAACATAAAGAATGTAGAACTTCAACACAAATTGTTTTTTTTTTCATATTTTTATATCTTTAAAGGGTTGCATTTTTACCTGTGATATATATGGAACTTTTATGCTTTTGATACTTTTAGACCCAGCAGTATAAGCTGTGCAGTGTCTGTTAGGTCACTGAGGAGTTTTATGTATATGTTTTCAGTAATCATAATACTATAATCCTTTTTAAAACGTAAATCAATTTGGATTTATCTAGAACACTTTCAATGGAGCTTTCTTTGCTATAAACATAACAATGACTTTTAAACGTAGCTCGGTCTATAATTTGACCGTTTCCTACAGTACATATTCATTACTAAACTCTCTTGTAATGCAAAACCACCAACTTTAAGTAGTGCTTCAGTAAAGCTCACATTTAATATATTCTCGCTTAATTGACTTACAAGATGTAATACGAACTTATACGAGCTTATGAAGCTCGATGCATGTCATTGCCCTAAATACGAGTGTCGCGTCGTAATTAGTACCGCTATATCATGCATTTGAACACGTCTTAACGACCTATATATATATATATATATATATATATATATATATATATATATAATATATATATATATATATATGATTTATATATGTATCAACTTTCGTTTGCTCGGGTGCGTCTCTAGTTGCGTATATATAGCATTATTTACACATAACTGTATTCGCTTAGGCGGCGCACGCCAGTAAAGTTATCAGCTCGCAGTCCTCAAGTTTTTGGACAACTTAAATATTGTCGTAATATTTCAGCGAATTTACAAAAAACTTTAATAAATTATAAACTTAAGCCTTCTTTATGAATCATTCCGTTCATTGGTGATAACCGCATGAAAATCCATTCGGTAGTTTCTGAGTTTATCGCGTCCAGACAGACAGACAAAAGCGGCGGAGGACTTTATTTTATAATTCATATCCATACTTAATATTATAAATGTGAAAGTGTGTTTGTTTGTTTGTCCTTCTTTCACGTCGAAACACAGTGACGGATTTGCTTGATTTTATGAGCGGAGATAGTTGGAGGGCTGGAGAGTGACATAGGCTACTTTTTATTGCCGGAGATAATCTCATTCCTACTTGAAAACACGTTATAATACAACTGAAAAAAATATTTATGATCAGAATTACTTGAAGCTTAGAATGAATGCTCTTCAATATAATCAAATAAATACGTCTTTTATCTTTTTTCGAAATTCGTCCTATAAGGGATGAAAGTTTATATGTGAAATATGGGATGAAAGTTTATATGAAACCCACCTTTTAAGAGGTTTTTTTGCAGTTTTAGCGCGAGCAAAGCCGCAGGTTCTGCTAGTAATATATAAATGTAATATAATACGAATGAGTATGTTTATTTGTTTGTTAAATTTAAAAGAAAATGCAATCATCGCCTTTACGGCTCATTTAGATCTTCTTAAGTTTCCTTTCCGTTAGTGGTAGTATCGATCTGTAGAATCACAGTTTATCTTGAAAAGCAATTCAAGCTCGATCTCAAGGATCTCTAAAGTGGCGTAAAGATTAATATTATATAATACAAGCGACTTAACCCCGCTTTGCTTGGCGTCCTTAGATGCCAGGTCACAGTACTCAAAGTCATCATCTATCCGTGTACCTATTAAATTTCATCCAAATCGGTCTAGCCGTTTTAGCGTGAAAGAGTAACTAACAGACACACATACATACAAACTTGCAATAATATTAGTAGTGTGAAGTGTCATAAAGATATCAATAACATTTTTCCAAAAGATTTTCTATATTTGTCTCCTTTTTTGTTGTTCTTTGAATGAAATGTACATAAGTTAATTTTTGTTTAAAATTTATACTTATTGTAAAGTTCTCTTTTTTTTATTTTAACTATTTATGTTAGCTTTATTGATATATTTAATTATATTTATTTCAATATTGTGTAGATAAGATTGGACAGCTTTTAGCTTTAAATACGTACTTGTAATTTTTTGTTTTTTTTTTCTTTTTAATTTGATTTTGGTTTTTGTATCCAAAGAAATATAATATTTAATTATTACTAATGTATGGACGAGCTGCATAGAGTTTATAAATATAAAATTGTAAAGTCTAAGTTATTAAAAGTCATGGTCAATTTAATAAATAATAATAAATAAATATGTCGGGACGTTAACATACAACACCATCTAGTTCCATGATAAGCTACGAGGCTTGAGTTATAGATACCAGATTGTTGATACGCTACACATATATTATGTCTTTAAATACATACATATTATAAATAAATATAAATAAATATTAATTATTGTAAATTTCTATAAGATACTTTTTCCTAAATACAACATAATCATCTATGTTACAATTATCCTTATTGCATACCAGCTTGTTTTACCGTGTTTTTTATAATGCAATAGTTGCAAAAATAAATTAAATATTCAAAATATTATTGCCTAGATATATTCAAGGTCCTATGCGATATCCAATGTCAAAGACCTGCCGTCCAGTTATTTTTTAGCAATAATCTATCTATGTAAATAAAAACGAATTTTCGTATGTTTGTCCTCTGTGCGATCCGAAACCATTGATCTGATTGTGATGAAACTCTGGTGGGTTATTTTGTATACACCTGCAAAAATTCCTGGGATAAAAAAAGGTTTTTTTCTCTGGACGTCCATGTTTTGTGCGTTTATAAACTAATCAAGCTTAGGAACAGTAAGTCGCTAGTAAAGAATAAAAATTCATTCATCCCAGCTATATTTCAACTTCGATAGTACTCTTGCAAGCTCTATCTGCCATACGATTTCTCCCTGCTATGTAATGGTGAATTGTTCAGATCGTTACCCTCCCATTTTTATTGTACACGCCACTTGCTACGGTCTGTTACTACGTATGGTGATTGCAATTTTTAATTCGAAGTACTACCTTGTAACACTCTATATTGAAAAATCGACCATAATTCATTTTTGAACGTTTTTCAAATTATTTTATCAAATAGACAATGCGAAAACACTTTTCAAATTCTAACCCCTAGTTTCAGATCTCGGGCTCAAATTCCGGGTCTCGCACCTCTGATAATTTCACTCGGACTTAAATGTATCTAAATATATAAACTTTGTACTTGAAAATGAAAAATAAAAAAGGATGAAAAAATGAAAATTTGTATGACTTGGCTAACTTTATTACAAAAATAAAGAGAAATACTAAATAACTATGCCTACTTTTAAATTAATAAACAAATATTAATATTTTAATGTATTTAAATTTGAATCTAGTGTCTATTGCAAGTACAACACGTAATTAGCCGATGGAAAACGAAATGAAACCATTCGTTTTGTAATATTGATGGAGTGACGCGGACGGGACGGAGCTCACGACTGCTGTTTGTTGTTTCCTCAATTAACAGATACAGATTTTAAAATGAAGAGGCCCTTCATTTAAAATCTTTAACTATTTAAGATTCGTAATTAAAGTTTTGAATAAACAACTCATAGTAAAATCGATGGGAAATTTTGATTTATTTCAAATCGAATTAGATGTACAGACGGTAGGTACTGTCTGTAACTACTATATAATAACTTTTGAGGCATCTAAAACTTTAACTCTCTCCCGTGACCATGATTGCTGTAAAGCATTCGAAACGTCGCGTCGAGAACCAAAAATCAATTAAATTCTCTTGTTAATGGTTTCAAAGCGTGCCAGTATGCACAACGGATGCCTAAAGATCAAAACAAATCTGCGAAAAAGTCCCGGAATATAGTTTTATTTAAAATAATTTACTGTTATGTCAAAATTTGTAGCATAAGCATCTAGACCCATTTCAATGAGACTATCTATACATATAGGTAGGTATGTAATAAAATTGTAACTAAGCCGAACCTGTACATTAAATATTTTTTGAAAAATCTTATTGAAAAAGACATTATTATCGATACAGAGGCCGAATCTATAGTTTTTAGAATTTTTGTCTGTCTGTCTGTTTGTCTGTGTGTGACCGCATCACGGAAAAACCACTGGAGGGATTTTGATGAAATTTGGTATGATGATAGCTGGTTATCCGGGCCAACATATAAGATACTTTTTACTGCGGGAAAATATCTCATCTCTGAGTAATCTATACTAAACGTTAAAACATAAGTAGGGACGAATATATATAGGTAACGACACATCCTACATTATCACGCCCTTCTTACCACGTGAGCGAATACATGACCAAAACTAGTAAGAAATATTGGTATATCATAATTAATTGAATATTAGATCGAAACAACAACTAATAGATAAGCTTAGCATAAAACTAACACATAATAATTAAAATATAATTTAAACTCACCGTTCTATACGTAGCCAAACAAATTGTGGGTAACTAACCAAAGTAAAGTGTCGTACTCTTCGAAGAAGCACTAACTCGAACCAACCGGTAGCTATTGAAGATTTGAACAATCCATCTCTTGGATTCATCAGTCAGATCATCAGGTAATAAATTATACTCCCTGAAACTTCATATATACTTCCTATAAGTATTTCAAATAAATAAAACAATTATAAGGGTAGAATCGATTCCACCAAGTTTTGATGCACAGATATTATAATATTATTACAAGCGAAGCTATCACAAGTATGTCTTTAACACCTCCAAGTAAATTTCTAAGAAATTAATTAAAATTCGAAGAAATCTATTGTTAACTGACACGCCGGCGTGTCCGCGGTCGTGGAGGGATGAAAAATATGTCCGTGGACGCAGCAGCAGGCAATAGCTATTATCATCATAAAATGAAGTATTTAACACGTTCGCTGCATTACGAGATCTATCAGATCTCTTGCAGGACTTTTGTACTGTGCGTTGACTATAATCGTGTTGTTTCACTCCTTGCGGGAGGCTCTAACGTGTAAAGTTCTTTAAGTATGAGTAAGACAAATATACATATTTGCTTCCTACTTAAAGGTGAATTCGAGGACATAAAAAAAATAAATAGAGATGGATTAGGTCCCTAACGCACAGTAGTATAATTATTTTTATTCCTTGCGTTAGGAGACATGTCGATACTCGTGGAATCGTACGCCTCGTAGACGCAAGAAAGGGAGGTTGGGGGGCGCGGGCGCTGTGTGAATCGATTTAGTGTTGTCCTAGTGTCGACGTGGGAGGTTGCGCGCACGTTTCGAAAAAGTGTAAAAAATTTTTTATTTAATATATTTTATTTAATTATTTAATAAAATTGTTTTATTTTGGTGAGATTTCAAAGAATGAAAAATCAACGCTGGATTATAGTGCTGCATCGTCCAGTATAATTACAATTTTGGAAAATATAATGCTTTTTATTCTTTATATTATTATATTCCCCGAAGGAAGATGTACAGATCATGTTTTCTAACGTGGCGACAAAAAAAGACGTTGTGTGGGTTGTTATGAAAAATTACGACGCACTAATGTGCGTGTGTTTAATAACAGCACTGACGCTTCTAAAAAAAGCTGAAAAAATACCATTTGCGTGCAATGCAAATAATCAATGTGCTTAATATGTTTTAATGAAAAACACTTTGCATAGTTTATAAATAAACTTCTTTAATAAAACTTTTTCAATCGACAACTGAGATATTATTTTATTCCCATCACTACTTACTACACATATTGAACTATCTTCGGTTGCGGTACGAGATACAATCGATATCTAATTTTTTTTGGTATTTGTAGCTTATTCTCATGTCATAACTGCTTGCGAACCTAGCAAAATGTAGAGCAATAGGCTCTCTTGACCCACAAAAACTTTAAAATATATGTCATTAGTTTTTTGGAAGATATAAATTATTTTCAAAACTGTATTTTTAGGAGACTGATTAGGTCTCTAACGCACCAAAGGGTAGGCTAGTTTCGAGATCTTTTAGGTCTCCAAAGCTCCAGCTGAAAGTTCTTTCAAAATGATGACGCAGTGAACGTGTTAATTACGATTACATTTTCAACATATTTATCCAATATCTTAAATAACAAGTACTACGAGTAAGATCAAGCAACGTTTCTTTGATGATCGATCCCTTTGAAGAGACATTGATTCGCAAACAGCCTTGGGCCTTTCTAACAAACCAATTACTCGTAATTTGAAAAATATATAACGTATGTAATCTAAATATTTTTCTGTTCTCTCGTGGGTATAATGAAAAAAATTAAATATACATATATCTTTAAATAGTTCACGAAGGCTAATTATCTTTTAGATATAAATTGGCTAAGGTATCTGTTATTATAAAAACTTTTTTACATACAAAAGATATTTTTTATTCATAAATTCGTTAGAAACATAATTAAACAATATACAAAAGTAATAAAAACTAAAAGATATACCATTTTCGGTATAAAAAATAATTATAACCAAAAGGCATAAGACAGAATTTTGTATAAAAAAATAGAAAATACTACAAGCTATCTAAGGCAATAAATGGGGGAACACCACCAGCTTAATAAATCTTCTGGTCCGACCTGTAACCATATAAGCTACTAACTAGAGCATCACATACTTCCTTATGTATCAGTCACAAAAATAATATTATTATTGAACTATGAAATCTATATATATAAAAGAAAGTCGTGTTAGTTACTTCGCTTATAACTCAAGAACGGCTGAACCGATTTAGCTGAAAATTGGCAGGGAGGTAGTTTAGAGCCAGGAGAAGGACATAGGATACTTTTATCCCGTTCGACCGCGTTCCAATTTTTATGATATTTTAATTTTTGGATTTCTCTTAGTCCGGAATAGGTAAGTATTAAAACATATAATTAAAATGTGAGAAAGAAAGATTTTTTCTTTTTATATCTATTTAAAACGTACCTAGCGACGAACCCGAGCGAAGCGAGGGTGAGCCGCTAGTCTATATATATAAAAGAAAGTCGTGTTAGTTACTTCGCTTATAACTCAAGAACGGCTGAACCGATTTAGCTGAAAATTGGCAGGGAGGTAGTTTAGAGCCAGGAGAAGGACATAGGATACTTTTTATCCCGTTCGACCGCGTTCCAATTTTTATGATATTTTAATTTTTGGATTTCTCTTAGTCCGGAATAGGTAAGTATTAAAACATATAATTAAAATGTGAGAAAGAAAGATTTTTTCTTTTTATATCTATTTAAAACGTACCTAGCGACGAACCCGAGCGAAGCGAGGGTGAGCCGCTAGTAAAATAATAAAATTATCTATTAAATTTTACCAAAGGTACTATAAATATACTTATCATAACAGATATTTACAAAAAGAAATTAATTCTTTATGTTTTATGCATTAATTCGACCTTGTCGTTAACTTTTTCAATAACAAAAATCCCGGGATGCGAGCTCGTGAAGCCCGGGATAAGACGTGGGGTCATATTGATGGCGGTGAGTTATAACCGTAATCCATACATATAAAATAAAATTATAACTAAGCCGAATCTGTACATTAAATATTTTTTGGAAAATCTTATTAAAATAGAAATTATTTTCGATAAAGAAGCGGAATCAAAAGTTTTAGAATTTTTGTCTGTCTGTCTGTCTGTCTGTCTGATAACGCATCACGGAAAAACCACTGGAGGGATTTTGATGAAATTTGGAATGGTGATAACTGGTTATCAGAATCAACCTATAGAATACTTTTTACCGCGGGAAAATATCTCATTTATGAGAAAAAAATACAAAAACTGCAATGTAAGAGTTTTTGGTCATCTGAACGCGGGCGGAGCCGCGAGCAATGCTAGTAACAAATATTATTTTTGCGTAATTTCACTATAAATACACAAAAAAAAAACAATGTAATAATATTATTTAATCATTTTGAATTTACTGTATTTCGTTTATTGTTTTCAACAATTTTTTTTGCGTATAATTATAAATTAAAAATTTAAAAAAACCCCTACGCAAATTAATTGTCATTTAACGATTACACTGGCACGCGTGAAGCACTTAATCGAGTAATCATACGCCAAAATGCCTTACATCATTTTGGAAAAGAGCTGTTACTACATGTACTCGTAAGTTGTAACTTTTCAGTTCGTTCCAATAAATGTTTTTTTTTTTTTTTAATTTTTTAGCCTCTAAAAAACTTGGGGTGCTATACTTTGCGCCAGAGCACAGGCTCCTACTTTATAAATCGCAAGTCTGCCCACACATGGAATATTGCTCTCACCTTTGAGCTGGAGCACCTCAGTATCAACTCCTTCCATTCGACCGGATTCAAAAGAGGGCAGTACGGCTTGTGGACAACCCCAAATTAACTAGCTCATTGGAAAGCCTGGAACACCGCAGAGACGTAAGCTTTATTTGCGTATTCTATTGGCTATATAACGGGGAGTGTTCAGAGCTATTTGACCTTATCCCACCCTCTCTCTTCTACAACCGCACCGCACGCCACCGAAAGCAATTTCACCCTCACTACCTGGGTACCTGGAGCACTTCGACTGTCCGTTGTGCCAGATCATTTTTTCCACGCACTACCAAACTGTGGAACCAACTCCCATCGACTGTGTTCCCGCTTGATTACAACATGGGGTTATTCAAGGGGCGGACCAATAAAGTCCTAAAAAGCCGGCAACGCATTGGTGGTGCCTCTGGTGCTACAAATGTTCATGGGCGGCGGTAATCTTTTAACATCAGGAGACCCACCTGCTCGTTTGCTCGCTAAAATTATAAAAAAAAAAAGAATTGAATTTAGTAAGTAGTGCCCGAGTACTTACAAACTTTACCCCTTTAAAATATTAGTGTAGATGGATGTAGAAAAGTATACTTTAATATTATAAATGTGAAAGTTTGTGAGGGATGGACGGATGGATGTTTGTTATTCTTTCACGCCAGTACAGCTGAACGGATCTGGATGAAATTTGAAATACTTTTTATCCCGAAAAATGTACGGTTCCATTGGGATAGGTTTGGTTTTGTTTTTCACTAGGGACGAACCCAAAGCGAAGTGAGTCGCTCGTATAATATAACAAGGATAATCTTTTGCTGGGATAGTGGTTTTTTTTTAATTTATAGGTACCATGATCCTTTCAACTTTATTTCATTAAGCACTCATTAACATCTGATTAAATTGAGGTAACTAAACAATTTGATATAATTACATAAGTTACTTGGATTTACGTTATTTTATTTAGTTACGTTTAGAAATTCGTCGTCACTGGCGCCACACTACAAGCTAATAAATAGGAGTTCGTTACGGAACGATTTATTCGTAACTCGAGGAGTCGTGACAGAATTTTCTTAGTCCTCGGTTCGAACCTTTATCGCAACTTTTTTCTAGTTATTACTTATTTACTACACTTTATAAACTTACTTATATAAGTTTTTTTGGAATTACGAGCTCATCACATATGCAGAATATTTTTTTTTATATTAGAAATGTGTTTGGTGAAAAGCGGGGTAAAAGCAATGGTGCGACATCAAAGAAAATATATACTTTTGTATTTAATTCAGTTAGTAGGTAGGTATTTACACTCTTCAATGGTGTTTATTGAGTGCACAAGTACCCAATAAACAGTAGCCTCAACATTTGCAGACCATTAAGGTCGAAGTAAAGAGTCATTTTGTCCTCTCTTTCGTACTTCGAAGAGTAATATTTACTTTTTTACTGTGCTATATCTTCTCGATAAAAATCTTAAATTTAGATACTTATAATTAGTGATGTGATAGAAGTGAATTAATTAAGACAAACAAAGCACAGGATAAAATTAGACCGCCGGGTCCAGAAATAAGTGCAAAGTATGTACCTCATTTAACGGGGGTAAGCATCAGCGTGGTCATCACACCCAACGGGACTCGAACCCGCGACCGCTGGCACAGCAAGTAGGAATACTACAAACCGAGCCAACGTGTCGTTGAATTTATTAATATGCTATTACTAGATGTGGTCGTGTACTCGCTTTTGATTCTCTACTCAACTCATGATTTGTACTCTCACATACCTATCTATGATACTTCACCCAAAGAAGATAAGAAGAAAAAGAACACGCCTTTTATAAAATTAGAAATAAATACAGTATTATTTTTAATGTTCACGTATATATATTATATTAGTAGGTAGCTACTCCCACTATAAAACGTAGTACGTGTAAAACGTATACACGTGGGTTAGATGAATTTGGCGATAGACTCATAAAATAGCTATAAATCATAATAAAAACATTATGTTTTCATTTTTACAGTGAACGGTGAATGTTTATAGCGCGCTTAATTTTTCTTTTACGACCGGTTAGCAAAAAGGTTTCAATTTTTATTATACGCCCTAGAAATGTTACTAGATTGACTAGGCTGTAGTTGAGTTAGACTAATTAAATAAAATTTAGAGCGAACATTTTTATAAAAAAAAAACAAGGCACTTTTCGCTAGTTTTAAAACAAATAATTTGTAAATGAATAATAAGTATGTATTTATTTAATTTTTGAGATACTTTTTTTTTATGGATGTCTAGAATCCGCTATCTGCAAATTAGCATAACTCGTCGCTATTTATTTAATGGTTTGTTATACATTATGATTTATTTTTTCTAGTTTAAACTTGAAAATTAATCCTTAGGCATAATACTAAATTTTATTTTTATCCAGCAGTCTAGCAGTAGTCTAGCAGGCCGTCTCCGATTCCGATCCAATAATCTCTTACCTCCTTTGCTCTGTGAAAGAAGAACAAACCAACATATTATTAATATTCATATTTATACTATGGTAAAGAAGGCGGATAAAAAGTTTTGATTTGACATCAATTGATTATTTTTTAATTAATTTAATCAACTTTATTGAATTTCATTTTATTGTTAGATACTAGCGGCTCACCCTCACTCCGCTCGTGTTCGTCTTTAGTTACGTTTTAATGTTTACGATACATTTCTCATAGATAAGATGTTTTCCCGCAGTAAAAACTATTCTATATGTTGACCTGGATAACCAGCTATCATCATACCAAATTTCATCAAAATCCCTCTCGTGGTTTTTTGGGATGCGGTCACAGACTAACAGACAGACAAAAATTCTAACATCTATACATTCGGCCTCTGTAGCTAATGACTATTTCAATAAGATTTTCCAAAAAATATTTAATGTACAGATTCGACTCAGTACTTTATTATATGTACAATGTACATAGGTTAGTCAATCTTGATATTATTATGAAAGATGATATACCTAAAAGTAGTAGGCAGTGTTCCCTATAACTACCGACCAATATCCGTATTGCTAGTTCTGTCAAACATACATATTTGAAAAAAATATTCAAATTTACACTATGCTAATATACTTTATAATATTCAATAAGGATTTCCTCATAAGCCCGAATCACTTTCAGCTGCAAAACGCAAATGAATATGTGACATTTTAAGTAAATCACTCTTTTCAGATTTTTCCGAGGATTTATCTTGATTTTTAGGTCTCGACATTTTAGGAGATACTAATGTTTTAGACATCTCAAATATCATTATATTATACATAGTTATTACAGTAACAACATTAACTCCAAGTAAGAAAAAGGTTTTAAATACTGCTAAACGTTTTGTGACTGTATTTTTTATTTCAATTCTATGTACGAGGTGCATGATGCATCTAATATAAGTATCTAATATGCTATATGTAGTCATAAACATCGATACTAATAAAGGAATGTTTCTTAATAATTAAAATATGTAACCTATTTTTATTCATTTGTGTTATTCTCATATGTAAGGTTACTAAAGTAGAAAACTACTATAACTAATGCACCAGGTCTTTAAAAACTCATTAGGGCGAAAAAAAGTAAGGCTTTATAACAAATGGGCCAGAGTAATGTAATAGGTATGAACTATAATAAGTATATAGCAGTGATTGTAATTGAATTTTGCTATAGTTACATTATGTATAGACTTTAAATTAACTGCATGCTATTTCTTAATTTAATATGTAAGTAAAGAGGATAAGAGCATCACGAATAAATAGTAGGCCACAGTTCTGTAATTTATTTTATATAAAGATTACCGGGTAATATCATGTTTGATTTATTAATCAAACAATTTAATAATTCCAGGATGAAATATGAATCACAACACAAGCCTTTAAAAAAATAAAAGTATATTTGTGATAATTTAGAAAACTATAAGTATGAATGATTGTAAGTATGTTGATAAGTATGTTGATGCAAAATTGTGTCAACATTGTATAAGTATTAATTACATTGGATTTCATTTCATTCGTTTTGTTATGATTTATTGCATCTACATAATATCTTATCTGCCTTCTGTCACTTGATAATGTCAAAATCAATGTGACACTGACAAATTGTCAACAGTGAACAGAGGTCGAAGTTTTAAAGGTTCTTTCGTATAGTTATTTAAAAAATTATAATCATCACTCACACAATATAAATAAACTTATGATAAGACGAAATAACAAGGCCACTTTTGCGTATTCTTAGGTATAGATAGCGTAATTTACACATATGTGTAGATAGTTAAAAATATTTTAAACTTGATTAGTAATGTATTTAAAAACTTTTTTACTTAGGTAAGTTATCGCACTTGTGTTTAATTTTTTAAATAATGTTCATTTAGTAAAAAAAAACTAGAAACTTTATAAATTGATAGCTACAAGATTGCAAGTTACCTAAAGTCTATTAATCTTTTATACATATTAACGTTTATTTATGTAATTGTTATTGCAGAAATGTAATAAAACAATGCAAAGTTAAATACTTTGCACCTGTTATAACTCACAGTTACGATAGAAATGAACACACAAGACACCGATGGAACTGCAAAAAGAATGCTACAATTGCTTTATTAGGCTCTGTTCTTATAGGATCTGCTGTAAAAGGTAAGTTAAAAAATATATATATTTTATATATAAATTACTAGCAACTCGCCCTCGCTTTCCTCGGTTTCATCCCTAGGTTGATTCCCTATACAAACTTTCATCCCCATTTTCATCCCCTTAAGAAATGATTTCCTGGATAAAAAGTACCCTATGTCCTTCCCAGGGTCTCAAACTATCTTCTTACCAAATGCCATCTAAATTGGTTCAGTAAATTCGGTTCATCCATTCGAGAGCTATGATGCCATACAGCCATGCACATACCACGCACATACAGACACATCAAACTTATGACACCCCATTGTTTTTGTGTCGGGGGTTAAAAAACAGAATAAATTTCTATTAGTGGAATAATTTTAATATCTCTAAAACAAATTTTTTTAATATTTTAATGTTAAATTAAAAAGTGTGTATAACGTCAATAATAAAAGTTGTAATATAAAATTTACATTGTGGTAAAGCAAAGATTTTTTATGTATCTTTTCATTTTACCAGATTCCATAACTTTAGAAATCAAGTTGTTTATATTTGAGAATGAATTTTATGATGTTACATTGTATTGAACTTGTGTACAATATATTTTAATAGAGTTGGTTTTATTTATCCTATAGTTTTCCAAAACATCTTATACTGCCTGCTGACATTGTGGATTTCATTAGTTTCCTCACACTTTTTTTTACCATATAGATTGTCTGTACATACAGTTTACTTAAGATTGCTTGAAAAAGCTTTAAGTACCAAAGTCAACTTGAAGAATTCTAATAATGTCAACTTACAAAAATTACTTAAGAATTAGCACTGTTATCTTTGTTACCTTAACAAAGAAATATGAAAAATCTAAATTATACAAAAATTATTATAAATCTATATATAATTTATCTACTCTTAGCAAAAACATATATACTACATCACCATCTTTTATCAACTTACACATGATCAATATTTATACCTCATTTATTACTCTAGATAAGCAAAAGACAAACAATGAAACAAAAGAAAGCGTACTGGAGGCTGGAGAAAAACAACCAGGCCTACCAACCTACACAGCTGATGAAGTCAGCAAACATGATAACAAGTGAGTTGGTATGAACGAATATATTATCTATCATTAAATTTTTTTTCTGTGATTTATACCCGATATAAAAGCAGTTACAATGTTTACTAAATGGAGGAAAATATTATCAAACTTTTATATCTTCATTATTAATTTTATAAAGAAATTAAGTTTGTAAGTTTGTATATAGGAGATAAACTCTGAAACTAATATTCCCATTCTGAATTTTGTTCTTCCACTATTTCGAAGCTACATACATATACTGGCGATTGCTATAGCACTCTCCAGTAATATAATAAAACACAGCCTAGCATATATACAAGATACACATCTAGCGTCTCAGAGTGTCCTAAAAATGAAGCGCACAATTCGATTTTATGCCCTCTATTACTCGAGCGCGGCAGAAGGAGGATAATTTTTTTCGAGTGTATGTATTCATGTAAATATATTTCTTTAGCATGCTCTGTAGCCTAAACAGCTTGATGGATTTTAGCTTGAAATTGTGTCCTTAGATTCGTTGAATTACTAAACAGCTTAAAACCGATATTGTTGATTCATACGTCATTCGATTATGTCCGATTCTATGCTCCCTCGTAATTACTAAACAGCTTAACCGATTTTGTTGATTCATACGTCATTCGATTCGTCTTGATAACGCGAGTATCATAGGCTATATGTTATTTTTGTAAATATTTTATGTGTAGTTTATTTATTAATCAAAACATAATGTTGCGCGTTGCCAGGATGCGTCGATACGTCGCGTGTCACACGTAGAATGTCGGTGACGCGAACGCATAAGTTTTGCCCCTACCAAAAATCGCTCTACACGGCTAAAGAAGTTACACTTAAAAACGCTGTTATTCTAAAGTTTTCACTTCTATCAGCAGTCCCCATGAATGCCTATTTTAATTTTTATATTTTTACAGAGATAGCTTCTGGGTCACATATAGGCATGGTGTATATGACGTGACGTCATTCCTCCCCTCCCACCCTGGGGGGGAACAGATATTAAATGCAGCTGGACTTAGTGTTGAGCCATTTTGGAATGTCTATGGAATGCATAAAACTGAAGAAGTGTACAAATTGTTGGAATCATATAGAATAGGTAAGGCAATATAGGTTTTAGTATTTTCTGTATTTATACAGCAGGCAATGGTAGCCTAGTGGTTACCCGCTTGCTTGAGAATCCGAATGAAGCGGATTCAAATCCCAGGTCTCGCACCTCTGATATTTTCATGTGTGCGAATCATTTCCAACATGATTACCACTTGTCTTACAAAAAAATTGTGAAGAAAAACATCGTGAGGAAACCTGCATGTCTGAGAGAACCCAGCAAGTTTTCGAAAGACATGTGAAGTCCGCCAACCCGCACTTGGCGAGCGTGGCGGACTATAACCTGCCCCTGGTATTGAAGGTAGGCCCGTGCCCAGCAGTAATTGTTGTGAAATTGGCTTTAATAATTCGGGAGGCGCGTCCAGGCCGGTGGACACCGATGACTCACTATTTTCTTACGCGAATGAACTATAGTCAAATTTTATGTAGTTAATTATCTACCACTATTATTTTAGCGAAATCCTTAAGACATTTTGTGTTTACATTTTAGGAGTAAGTAATTTAAATATTTTTTACATATATCTCAGTTTTTTTTTTTATACATAAAATTAGTTAAGATAACTTAAACCCTATTTATAAATTTTAATGTTTTACAATTTTTTGCCCTTATTTTGTAGTCACTTTATCTTCTTTTTCTATTAGCAGTGTATGTATGTAATTTGTTGGTCAGTGCTATGGACACCTGTAAGAGACTGACATACCAGAACTTGTGTATTAAGAATGAATTTAAAATGTATTTGTGTGTTATGTTGTTGGTGTTCTTAATAAATTAAAAAAAATCAGTCTCATCAGTCTAGTTTCTAGACTTCGGTTTCAAGTTAAATTCAGTAGCAAGTTAGTTATATTTTTTTAAACTTACCTATAGGAATTGGTTTTAGTATACCTATATTTTTATTACTGATTTCAGGCAACCTTCATGACGATGATGTGTTGGACCACAGTGACGATGAACTATGGGCAAAGGAACCTTTCCGTGATAAGAGATTGATTATAAAAACTGCCAAGCCCTTCAACGCTGAAACCCCACCTGAACTGCTAGTTGAAAATTTTTATACACCAAAGTAAGTTAAACTCTATTTATTTGTCACTATTGACCTGTTACCCATACTTCGTTCGGGTACTACGTACGGATCCCTAAGTGCGTTTTAACGGTTAGTATGGTATAGAAAAATTATGTGAAAACAAAAACAAGTCTATCTTACGGGAACCATACATTTTTCCGGGATAAAAATCTCCTAAGTGCTATTCCAGACTATAATCTATATGTGTGCCAAACTTCATCCAGATCCGTTCAGTCGTTCTAGCGTGATAGAGTAACAAACATCCATTCAAATATTCGCATTTATAGTGTTGATAATGGGATTGTAATGCGATTTTTGACATATTTGTAACATAAAAGTAAAATATATACTTTCACAGTGAGCTATTCTTCGTCCGCCAACACATGCCAGTGCCGGACATCGACCCGAACACCCACAAACTGAAGGTGACCATAGTTGGCGACACCGACAACGTGAAGGAGTTCTCTCTAGAAGACCTGAGCATGTTCCCTACGGAGACGCTGGACGCGGCGCTCATGTGCGCCGGGAACAGGCGCACTGAAATGAACAAGGTTTGATTTACTAAAGTATAGTATTTTTAGTACTAGGTTTTGTCCGCGGCTTTACTTGTGGGGTATAAAGTACCCGGTGAGGGTTTCCAGCCTGAAGGAATGACAAATATTAGCATTCATAATGGTCTAAAGATCCTGTCACATTTGTACATCATTTAGCAAGGTTAAATTTTGAAAATTAATAACCTATTAGAAAGGTTAATAGGTTTATTTTTTTACTTTAATAAGGAATATTTGCCTTTTATCTACAGAACAAAGCTTAAAGCCATGGTTCTTATATAACAATAAATAAATGAACTATTGAATGAATGAATGAATGTGAACATATTGGGGAAGTAATCTGTGTTTAACTGGCACGCTTTAAAACTAATAATAAGAAAATTGAATAGAATTGATGTGGCTGTGTATGTGAGTTGTGGTAACTGCTTTGGTGGTCTAGTGGTTAGCAAGTACGGTTGCATATGCTGAGTTCCTGGGTTCAAGTTCCAGATCGTGCTAAGTTTGATTACTCAGTATTTCTGTTAAGATATTCTCAGTAACAGCTCGGAGTTAGGAAGCTGGTGATGCTTCACTCTCGTGCTTTCGACAATATGTGTTGCGTCGGTCCTGTGCTTTAACTCTGGTGAAGTGTGAAGTATTTATATAATAAGTAATAAAAGATATGCTACGAGTATAATAAAGCGTAGTATTGTATAGGATAATATATAGCATTTTGTCCAATGTAAGCTTTACTTTCCATAAAGCGATCATGTATCTTCCCATACATATGGCGGAACATTCAAGCCAAGTTTTCATTATGAGTGTACTCGATATATTATTATTATTAAATATGTCTCCAATCGTAGAAGGCGTTTACTTTAAAAGCCAAAACTTACCACATATGAGTGGGATTAGCCGCTGTGGCTGAAATCGGTCGGGCGGATATTATTATAATCGTGATAGTGTCGGAGCAGGTGCGGCCGGTGAAGGGGCTGGGCTGGGCGGCGGGCGCCGTCGGCAACGCGCGCTGGCGCGGCGCGGCGCTGCGCGACGTGCTGCTGCACTGCGGCCTCGACCCGCGCCGCGCCGACCTCGACGACCTGCACGTCATCGTGAGTCACACTGCTACTGCCACTTACTGTGCCGGCGGTCGCGGGTTCGAGTCCCGCTGGTGGCGTTCATTTGTGTGATGACCGCGAATGTTTGTACTCCACTCATAGGTGTTTATATATATACATATATATCAAAATGTGTATGTATTTAAAATTATAAATCCTATATTTATCATTTGTTATCTATGGTTGTGGTTGTTTTATAGGTTAAAAAAACTTTGGTCTTGTAAACCAAAAATAAGAATTTTCTTTATAGACTTCAAAAAAAATTACCTTTATCAATAATCTCTGAACTCATTATTTTTATTAAATTAGTTACTATACTTTGGATTTTGTATGTGTAGTGTATTAACTATCTGGTATCCATAACACAAGTCGTAGCTTACCGTTAAACTAGATGGTGCTGTGTGTTAACGTACCAACATAATGATGATGATGTCCTCCTAGCCGATTCCGGCCACGGCGGCCAATCTCAATGAGATTAGCCAACTGCGCAGGGGAGTATATCGTCTTTCAAGTGTACGCGCAGACACAAGTGCACTCTCTATTCCTATCACTCTCATACTCTGGTGGGACGACCACTCGACACGACCGGTGAGAGTTAAGGCGCAGGACCGACGGCTTTACGTGCTCTCCGAGGCACGGGGGTGAAACACCGCCAACTTCCCAACTCCAGGCTGTTACTGAGACTTACTATACAGGAAGACTCAATAACTAAACTTGGCCCGACCCGGGACTCGAACCCAGGACCTCCGGGTGTGCAGCCGTACATGCTAGCCACTACACCACCGAGGCAGTTACCAACATAATATATATTATTTGTCACATTTGCTATTTTTACTGATTATATATTATACTAGCAACTCACTTTCCCTTCGCTCGGGTTCTTACCTAGGTATGTTTTAACGGTTAATATGGAATAGATAGTCGATCCCTTGCTCTGTGAACAACAAAAACAAGTCTATCCCATGGGGACCGTACATTTAACCGGGATAAAAAGTAACCTATGTGTTATTCCAAGCTATAGCCTATCTCTGGGCCAAACTTCATCCAGATCCGTTCCGCCATTCTGTCGTAATTGAATAACAAATTTCTATCCAAACTTTCATATTTATAATATTTATGGGATAGGTATATGTATGTAAATAAAAGTTTGAACAAATAACTGTTTATGCAAAATAAAAATAAAAATATTTTTAAATTTTATTTTAAGATATTAAATTCTGTGGCAATCATTTATTGAGTGTTATTATTTAAATACATGCTAGTGCATTATATAATAATATGATAAGTATATAGTAGGTACATGCGTGGGCGTGACAACTCACTGACGAGGTCGTCTTGTACCTATCGTCGTATGATTGTACGAGCCTTGTCTGTAGGGATATTTACTCTTATAATGCCTAGGGGCAGTTTCGTTTTTACAATAAAGGCACATTTGACACATGGCCAGGGTCCCAGTTGCACGGGGGCTCCAAAAATCACATTTGGTTATACAGGTCATAAAGTCGCGCATTTTTCGATTTTTTTGTTCTGTTATGAATGTGATACTTTTTTGGGTTTTATGGCATTTACTTTTTTATCATTAAAATTTTTACTTTCTCAAAGGACTCTAATTTTTTTTGTGCTCTCCATATGACTTAAGACGTGCCAAGATTCGATTTGTAGAATACATATGTAATTAACTACACAGTACAATCAATGGGTAATAGTTATATAACATCGTGAAAATTACGTATGAGAGGAACCGGGGCTTAAAAGGCGGATTCGTTAGTGGCTATATACTTTATTCCCGACGTTTCGGCCAGCCGTGGTCGCGGGCGGACGGCCATGCTATAGCTTCAGCATACGAACAGTTGACAGGCGCGGACATCGACGCGACGGGCGAGAACTTCTCCACGTCCATCCCGCTGCGCACGGCGCTGGACGCCAACGCGCGCGTGCTGCTCGCCACGGAGATGAACGGCGCGCCGCTGCCGCGCGACCACGGCGCGCCGCTGCGCGCGGTCGTGCCCGGCGCGCCCGCCGTGCGCAGCGTCAAGTGGCTGCGTGAGTACGCTCCACGCGTCACGTCATACATGTCATGTCACGGAACACGTCACGTCATTGCATGTCATGTTACGGAAGGCGTCATGTCATTGAATGTCATGTTATGGAACAAGTCACGTCATTGAATGTGACGTTACCGTATAATTCATTGTATTCTATTTCTAGTTGCGGTACATGTTTCATCTATCTACATATGTTGCCGTACGTGTCATGTAATAGGGAATATGCGTGTGATTTAAATAAAAGTGAAATATTTTTTTTATAATCTTTATTGCTTTTGAAATATAAGCCTAAGTAAGCCCAAAAACTAATAGTTACTCGGAGGCAATTCAAACTACATATAAGAGCTCTACTCAGCTTTTCTAATTCCAACTTACACTAAGATGGAGGTGTTGCTAGTACTTTCACTATAATATAAGTCTATCAAAAAAAGTCTTCTAGAAATAAAGGCGACATTAGGGAAGCCGATCAAAATATTTAAAAAAATGTTTTGATAAGGTAGAATAAAATTGAAAACCGTCAGCAGAAAAAAAGGTGTGGCAACAGTCACATCCTGAATAAATGTCCAATTCCTAATTAGGCGCAATTTCACAAGTCGAAGAGACAAAAATCGACTATAAAGTTTATGATAATCTGACGGTTTCAAGTATTTCTACCTTATCAAAACATTTTTTAAATATCTTTGATCGTCTTCCCTTAGACGCTTCAATTATATAGAACAAGACTTATATTATGGTGAAAGTACTCAATAGAGTGCAAGGTGGTTTCTTTTATGTTCATTTGCCGCGCTTGAGTAACTACAAAAATTCCCTCTTGGGCTCCAATACTACTATATCAATATTTTTTATGTCATTTCTTTTTGATTAAGAAAATAATTATTAAAAAGAGCAATAATTACATCGCCATCAATCAGACCGAATATATATATCACAAAAGTGAACTTTCAACAGAGTCAATAACGGTGTCGAGGTCCGAGAGCTCGTCGCACTGGCACCAGCGCGACTAAACTTTATAGGCATATCAGCTTAATATGTCTACCGACGCGGGACGCGCGGACTTCGCCGCCGCGCCGCCCGTGTACAGCCTGCCCGTGACCGCCGCCGCCTGCGCGCCCGCGCACGGGGACGCCGTGCGCGCCGTCGACGGCCGCCTGGAGGTCAGAGGTGAGGGAGTGGAGAATGGTCATATACAGGTCAAAAGTGAAAGTGGAGAGGTTAGAGAATTTTGTTCATGTGTTAGCATGATGATGATGATAATTTCTGTTTGGGTCTTTACTGGCATTTAATTTAAATGTAAAAATTGACGATTCAAATGTGTTTGTAAAAGTTTATTTGAAAGAAGTATATTTTGGATTTGATTTAATTTCATTTCCAAATTATCAAACATGTACATTGCATAACCAATGAAGCACATCAATTCAATCTTACGGTGAAGGAAAACATCGTGAGGAAACTTGCATGTATGAGAGAACTTAGCAAGTTTTCGAAAGACTTATGAAGTCCTTCAACCCGCACTTGTCCAGCGTGGTGGACTATGGCTTGACCCCCTCGTATTGAAGGGAGGCCCGTGTCCAGCTGTGGGGTGTTAAAATGGGCTGGATATGTATAATATTGTAAACAAATATTATTTTAAAAGAGCAATTGATGATTTTGTCGCTGCTCTTCTGAGTAAAATTGCCTCTCTAATATATATGTAAAAATGAATAAATGATTATGTTCGATAATCCTCGCCTCGATATAACATCATTTAAATCAAGGTATATTTTAGATTGATTTCCATGACACATATGTTTTGTATGTGGGATGGAAATAAAAGCCTAGGTTTGCTTATGAGAATTTTAAATATTTTTTTTTACGGTGCCCCGATTGCACCTTTCGAACGTATCCGCAATCTCTTAAAACGCCATTGCTATTGTTCGCGCATCGCTCGAACGTGAATCCGAGGGATGAGGGAGGGTAGGGATATGTAAAAGATGAATAAATGATTGTCAAGCTGTCTGCTGCGCCGGCGGTATATTACATTTTGATTTCCACATGATACGTATGCGGGATACCACGACAATAAAACTCGTGTCTCGCGCTATACCATTCGCTATATTTCAATTTTTACAAGTTAATACAGTTATTTTATACAGTCCACTCTCTATCATTTACCAATCTCCAACAGCTATTCTAAAACGACCAATCACAATAGTTCTCGCTATACGCCCCATTTGACGCTAATTTTAATCCTACATGTATGTATAATGAAGGAGATACACGATCGCAGGGTACGCGTACTCGGGCGGCGGCGCGCGCGTGCTGCGCGTGGACGTGAGCGCGGACCGCGGCCGCTCGTGGCGCGCCGCCGCGCTGGCGCCCGCCGCCGCCGCCGCGCCGCACTACGCGTGGGCGCTGTGGCGCGTGGCGCTGCCGGTGCCGCCGGACGCCACAGAGGTTAGGGATTCACATTTTTTTTGTCCTTTGAGAATACCCATTATGAGATACAATGTCGACCGTCCACTAGCAGGGTACTGTAAAACTCATATGCACTAAAACCCATAGCGGAATCGTTTGCGCACATAGTACAACACACCTAAGGGACGGGTCGGTTTCTACGCTAACACCATACACTACCCATCTTTATAGTCATTTAACGAGAGCGTCTAAAACAATGATCCCATGAAGTGAGATGCAACTATTATACTTTTATATAACGTGCCACATAATGACACTCAGCATTTAAACCATGGAGCGTAGGAGTAAGAAGTACTATCATTTTAAGGGAAACAAGTTACTTTTTTTAACTTGTCATCTGTATCTTGAAAATAGACGACGCTGGCGTACGAAAAACTACGATAACTACGATATTAATTTGGCTGTTGTAGACGGAGAGGCCTCCCTTATTGGACGCATTTTGACGGGCACTTTTTCATCGCACAGATAGTATCTACTCCTTACTTCTCTGCTCCATAACCTTAACTGAGAAACTATCGATTAATTTAGAATCCTGATAGATTATGAACTGGAGTGACACAACTGTTAGGCATTTAGGAAGGCACCCAAGTTAGCGACGGTGAGTCGCTAGTAACAATACAATTTACTTAATATTATCTAGTAGAAATATTTAGTTTTCCAATTATAATTACAACAAATTGTAGCCATATTAAAATACTCGTAGACTTGTCGGCGTCATTTAAAAGCAAAATTTCATATAATTATGTTCGCAGGTGGAGATTTGGGTGAAAGCAACTGACAGCAATTTCAACACACAGCCGGAAAATTTTGACGATATTTGGAATATCCGAGGCATTCTCGCTAACGCGTATCACAAGATCAAAGTTAATATTAAACAATAAGTAAGCAGCTGTTTGAGCCAAGATGTCTACAGCCAACTTACATGTTAAATATTTCTCCGATAGACGGCGCTGTAGTCAAGTAATTAATGATTTAAACATTTATTTATTAATCTAAAATATCTCGTATTTATATCAATGTTTTCTTTTCCACAAAATCTGAAAAAATCATAAAATCTAGAATATGTAGATACGAAGTATTGTTTAATATGAATCGTGTAGTTATTATTAAGTAATTAAATTATTTTTCTATCTGTCTGTCACAACTCACTACCCTCTTTCTCAGAAACGAGTGAAGGTATCAAGTTGAAATTAATATCAAATACTCAAGTCTGTGAACAAATCAAACTTCTAAGTCAACGCAATAAAAAAATATGGTCGTATATGCCGCATATTTTGACACTCAAGGGAATCAAAAACTATAGGGTAGGTACTAGGTACTCTCCCATTGACCCAGGATCATGAAATTTGGCAAGAAGCAATGGTCTATAGCACAAGTAAAGGGGAAAATCCGAAAACTGTAATTACATCAAAAAAATATTTTTTTAATTAATTATTTTATTATTTCATGCTACGGAACCCTCGGTGTGCGAGTGAGACTCGCACTTGTCCGATTTTTATTCTTAGGGATCATTGAGCGAAATAAATTTCTGTGGTACAGACTATATTTTAGCATAAAAAACTCGCCCAAAGGGCAAAGGTTTTAAACCTCAAAAAATATTTTACTCGTATAAAAGGCAACATATTTTTTATTTTCATTTTAATTAATATGTAAATCAAATATTTTGTTGCTCTATACAAAACATATTTTACTCAATAAATATATTATATTCATATCAGTTTTTGTTTTTATTTTTAATAGGAATAGACTGAAAGACCGTTCGTTTCGTTTTCTCTATCATTTTAAGATTTAATCAAAAACAAAGCAAAATTAATTCAAATAAAAGTAAATGGATGGCATTACATGTGTTTATAAAACTGTCTTATAATAAATACTAGCGACTCACCCTCGCGCCGCTCGGGTTCGTTCCTAGGAACGTTTTAACGTTTAGTATAGATTTCTCAGAGATGAGATATTTTCCCACGTAAAAAGTATCCTATATGTTGACCCAGAGCACTGTCAAAATTGTATCATCTTGGCTCTTATGAGACAAAAAAATACATATAGATACAAATACATATACATAAAAACCTCCTTTTTGTATCATACATAGGTATCTACTATCTAGGTACGCATTATCATGTATAAGATAACCTTACTTTCCTTGGTTATGAAGTCAAAGTATTTTTGCCAATGAGTCGACCATTTAAAATACATAAATTAAATATTTAAATATATTGTATACGTGTATATATGTATACTAATATTATAGAGGTAAAGTTTATGAGTTTGTGACGTTGTAGGGATTCCGGGTTCCAGAGATTACCATCTCTGGATCTATACTAAACCGATTTAGATGAAATTTGATAAGAAGATAGTTTCAGACCCTGGGAAAGACATAGAATACTTTCCCAGGGTCTGAAACTTTTAATCATACCTTAAGGGGGTAAAAATGGGGATGAAAATGTGTATTGCGAAGCAAGCCAGGGACGAACCCGAGCGAAGCGAGGGTGAGTCGCTAGTATAATATGAATAATAAGATAACAGGTGTTATAGAGAATTTAATCTATTATTTTCTTTTAAAAAGATATTTACGTATAATATACCGAACTTCTCATTTTTGTTCAAGCTGTTTCAGTATGCTTATTTTCATCCTATAATTTCATTTTAGACAGACATTAAAAAAAGCAAATTACGTGATCGTAGATTAAAACTTGAAACTCTTAAGAACCGATTATAATCAATAGTTTCTCTAAATATTGGTATATATTTCTTTTGTTAGCAAAAATTTTTATAATTATTTAGCGACTTAATGTTGTTTAAATCAGACTAGGTACAATAATTACATATATATGCGAAAGTTTGTATGTTTGTTACTTCTTCACTCTGGAACGACTGGACTTATTTGGATGAAATTTAAAACACAGATAAACTACCACCTAGTAACACATAAAATGTTTGTACTCCAGTCATGGGTGTTTATATTTATAGTATCTATCGTATTTAAAGTTATATAAGTGTAGTGTATCAACTATCTGGTATCCATAACACAAGCGTCGTAGCTTACCATGGGACTAGATGGTGCTGTGTGTTAATGTCCCAACATATTTATTTACCTACATGGCTACTGTTAGGTGCTTAGGAACCGAGCGAAACGAGGATAGTCATTACTCAAAAAAAACATTTTTTAATTTTTATAAGTTACTCATTGAAATTTGAATAGCGATTAAAGTCCTAGTGGGAGTACAATTCACTCATGCTTTTACAATTTTTAACCGACTTCCAAAAAGGATTACATTGTTCGTCTTTATATATTTTTTAATTCTTATAGTTTAACAGTAGTTTTAACTGTGTCTTGGTGGTTCAAGTTTTTTTTCTAAATAAAACTATCTTTTCGGAATATTTCGAATAAAATATCAAAAAGGTTCCGGGTTTGTTAAATATAAGTGGACCGTATGATAAGTTTATCAGGTTTATTGACGTTATAATTCAATTGGACGCGACCTTTAACGGTCGGTCGCTTTGGCGAGACCGCACCATCCCTGCTTCAAAGACCGGTTTTCAACAAAGTATCTAATAAAAATTTGTTAGTATGTAAAAAGAATAATTTAAAACACATTTCTTAAATTTAATATTGTTCTTAATACATTAATTTTTGCTTTAAGCGTAAAAATAAGTACCTACAGTCTATTTAAAATTCCAGATTACTTATATAAAAGACAGACAAACGTAAACTAGTTACTACTGGTCCCATTAAAGAAATATTATTATTTATTATACTCCCACTAAGTCGTCCAACTAGATTTAGCGAATAAAACACATCTTATTCTATTCTCTCAAGTTGTTTCATTCAGGTACTAAGCATAATAAACTCGAAAGACGTAACCCTCTTTCGGTAACTGTCGGGAGGCAAAACGTTATCGAATTTTAATTGTTTCAATACAACTCACATCTGTGACTCGTTATTATCTCATTCTGCAATCCAAAGTTCACCATGATCGTGTTCAGACTGTTGCGAGGCGATAAAACAAGTTTTAAGCAAATTTTATCTAAGACAAACCAATTTAATTTCCATACTAACAATCTTTTGGCACGAAATAATAGTGATTTTGTTAAGTTAGATATTCGCGGGGAAACTTTGAACTTCCCGTATGTATGGTTAAGAGATAACTGCCAGTGTGAACAATGCTTCCATCAATCAGCCAAAAGCCGGATAATAGATTGGAGCAAATTTAACCTAAATATTAAACCAAAAGACGTGAATAAAGACGAAAATTCCGTGCAAATAACGTGGGAGGATGGACACATATCCAAGTATGCCTTGAACTGGTTAAAATTTCGAAGTTTTTCACCAGAAAATCAAAGTAAATATACGAAAACTTTGTACAAACCATCCAAAGTAACTTGGCATGGCGATGATTTCACGAAAATATTCAGTAAGCACGACTATAAGGAAATTTTGAATTCCGATCAGGCACTTTACAAGTGGTTACAACAATTTGCGATCTATGGAGTTGCTTTGATACAAAATACACCACACTCTGAAACAGCAGTAGACAGTATAGTTAAAAGAATTGGTTTCTCAAAAAGAACACATTATGGAAAACAGTTTGTAGTCCAAAATGTCCCAAACACAAGTAACGTAGCATATTTATCTAGTAATTTACAAATTCATACTGATTTACCATACTATGAATATTGTCCAGGAGCAAATTTACTGCACTGTCTCGTTCAAACAGAAAGTTCTGGCGGTGAAAACTTATTGTCCGACTGTCATTACACTGCCGCTTATATAAAAGAACATCATCCAGATAAATACAAACTTTTAACTGAAGTGGAAGTAGAGTGGAGTGATATAGGAATAGAGGATGGTAATGAATTTTATAAATTATACAGATCACCCGTAATATGTTTAGATAAACATAACGAGATAATAAGAATTAATTTTTCAATTCCTCAGCGTAGCACCAATTTTCCTGCTTCACTAGATAATGTATGGCCTTGGTATGAAGCTCATACTTTCTTCTTTGAATTAAATAAGAAATTTTCGGCCAAGTTCAAAAGCAAAGCAGGAGATATTCTTGTGTTCGATAATATTAGACTTTTACATGGTAGGAATAGTTATGAAGACAAAAGTAATAATGTACGGAAGTTAATTGGTGTTTATCTTGATTGGGATGAAATATATTCAAGATTGAGATGTTTAAAAGTAAAATTAGAACCAGAAGATGGCATGTAAATAAAGAAATTAAAATTTCACAAAGTGATTTCCATGTTGTATAAGATACATAAGTAACCTGCAGGTTGATATTAGTTTTATGTTAAATGTTAGTATCCAATAAATATATTGCACAAGAAATAAAAATTATAAATCATTTATTACTTCAATATATGTATCTATATAACAATTTCTTACTAAAAATCGTCTCAAAGGCAATATTATATTTTTACATTCGTCAAAACTTTCCTTAACTTCTATTAAAGGAAAATCTTCAAGATCTGGATTTGCTGCCAAACTCACTGCTGTTGATTCATTTGTATGTATAAATATAGTGAAACTTCTATCATCTGGTAAATCATTAAACTTATGATTAACTGTGGTTAAATGTAAACAAAATGCACGAATATTTTGTTCAGTTTGCACTAAATAAGCGTCTACAGTTTCATCAAAATTATTCACAGAATCAAAATCAAACACAAATTTTAAAACTGGCTTATAGTCGTTATCAGTTATCGCAAACTCTAGACGTTTTAACTGTCCACTTTTTAAGTTCTCTGCAATAGCTTTTAGGCACAAATCAATGTACTGATTAACTTCTGGATGTATCGATCGGTAAACTACGATACTGTATTTTTTCCTTGTCTCAAATATACTTTTTGGATAAACTGAAGCGTAGTAAAGGATACTATGAAACGCCACGGCGAGGAATTCTATTGTTATATCTACAAAACAACTGTCCATTTTGTCTCGCAATTAAATGTTTTAATTATAATGATAGCCGGAAAGTATAATATTAACTTGATAGTAAAAATCATAAGGAAAAATAGCTTATATTCATAGTTTTACTTTGCAATAGTTGTGTACAACTATAGCATATTGTAAGAATAATTAATTTTAGTGGATATTTTAATATACTCAATAATAATTAATATTTACGAATTTTAAATTTCTAACCTAAGCTTTCTAAACGTCAAATTCATTTTTTCAATGACATATTGTGTCAAAAGTTGAAACCATAGATGATTAATGAGTTAAAACGAAGATATACTACATTTTTTTTTTGTTTGTTTTCAGATATCGAGTTATTTAATACAAAAAATTAGATAAACTTTTATGAAAGACTTATCACTAAAGAGAATATTACTTTGATACACTAAATCAATCTCAAATACAACTCAAAAATTCTAACAAAAGTAGGAAACCATGTTTTTAGTATTCACAATGGGGAAGATTGCTTGAAAGGTTTCTTGAAAGGCGGGCACTACACGTATGATCTATTTACATTCAGTGTGAGGCTGAGTAATTTATTATGATATCTCTTTTGCACCTGATTTTATGCTCCTGTTGTATTTGTATCTCTCCTGTGCAATGTATTGTACCTGGATGTTAGACCAGCTAAAGAAAGAATTGAGGAGGAGAGTTCATCCTGTGGGGGTCCCAATTGACTGATGGATCGACACAGCCTAAGCCACTGGTCGTAGAAACGTGAAATTTGGAGGACGTATTCCTTAATCCCTATATTATGAAGAGGCATCCGATAAGAGAGGATTTTCGAAATTCATCAATCAATTAATGTGAAATATACAGAAAGTATTCCTTAGCTTTAAAATAAAAATAAGAAATATATTCATTTGTTTTTTTCAAAATTAAAAAGGGGTGAAAGGGGGTAATAAAGTATATATGGGTAAAGAATTATTTATGATTAGAATTACTTGAAACTTGGTAGTAATGCTCTTTAATACAACTAAATAAATACATGTTTTAGCATTTTTCTAAATACATGGACTTATGAGATCATAAGGGGATAAAATGAGGGATGATTGATGAAATATGTAAAAAAGTCCAAAAAACCACCTGTGGACGATTTAAGAGTTTTAATATCGCTTTCTGTAAAATAATGATTATGAATATAAAGATTGTGATTTCCCCAATTTTGGTCGTCATACTGCTTTAGCCCACAATTTCTTCAGTTTTTGTCTTTTGAGAATAAATGATATCCATTTTCATTGCGTTCTAGCACTGCACAATTTGTCATTTTAATAAATTTTAAAATAAAGAGCTGTATAATATACCGAGGATCATAGTGATCGCGACATCTGGAGGGGGACGAAGACAAACATTTTTCCAATTGTAAACTTATGGAAGTTATAGGTAAAGAGCATCTCTGTTTATATAAAAAGTGACCGCTGACAAGCATCAAATTGGTGGCTCACAGAAAACAAGTACCTAGATGAATTTAAAATATGGCGCCAAAGGCCATAAGAGTAAGATGGTGAATTAAACAAGGAAAGATTTCCGCTTTGTTGTGGTGAACTTTTCAAAATAGTTCTAAAATAGGCAAACACCAATACAGAATATAATTACATATTATATTCAAGTATCTAATTAATATTCAATATAAAATTATTAGTATATTAATGAAATTTATAATTATTTAATTTATACTGCAGCTTTATTAACTACACTGGTCAGCAGATAGCATATTATTCAATTTTTAAATTTAGCACACTTCACTCCGTTTAAAACTGCTTTAATAATATTTCAAAAGATCATATCACTTCTACTTGCTATGCTAGCGCTATAACGGTGATTTTCTGAATTACAATTTGCTGCACACCACAGGATACTTTTTTAACTTGTTTCCAAGAATCCGATATGAGTGTTCTCCTTCTACCCTACATAAATGTAAATTTTTGTCATCCATGATGTAAACCAAACTTTGTAATAGAACTTTGGAAATTAGAAGAATTGCAATTTGATATCTAGAAATACAGCTTTTGTCGACATCATAAACTAATGCACTGATTTTCTTGAAAACTTTGGCTTCCATATGTAATTTTTTTTATTAAAACAATAAAAATAATTATTACTTCCTATTGATGATAGTCTGGGAGAAATATACCAAAACATATACATATTAATATTTGGCCTACTAGTGTCATATGTATATTAAACAAATCTAGCAACCAATGATTTTTAGAAAAAAAAGGGTACCAAATTGCACTATATTGCTTATTATAAATTTAAAAAAGTAGTTTTAATGGTTATGAGGTTAGATTAATAATGATAAATTGCAAATATTTTAATATTCCAGCTTGTAAGTTACTAAATTAAAATATGTTACAAATAACATCATTAATCTACTTTGTTAAATAAAATAGCTAATATTAAAAATGTCTAATGATGGAACATAAGCAATAAAAGGAGAATACATTTTTTTCACTTAAAACATCTATATTTCATAACCATATTAACAATTTCACTTTATTCACTTATTTATCTGGAAGAGCATCCAATCCCTGAAAAAGAGAAAATAAGATATTACCAAAGAAATTTAAACTAAATAGTTTTAAGAGTAGTATAACAAACAAAAACAGTTCATATAAGCATAGGATTCTTTGCATAATTCTTTACTAAACCATTTTGTTAAATTTAATTTAAAAATGAGTTTTTTGGTTACATAATAATTACTCAATCAATTATGATAATTTTTTTAACAAAAAATGCTTACATTAACTTTGTAAGGATTTCCTGTTATCCTCATATCTCTTTGGTAGGACATACGGTCCCAACGGGAATGAAGACTTCGTCTGAAATGCTGGAATATAAATATTAAAATTATTACTTAATTTGTCAATCTGTTTGTTAAGTCCTTAGTTTTCAATAATTTATATTAAATGCATCTTTGGTCTAGTGGCAAGCATGCATACTGATCCAGAGGTCAGACAAATTATAGTTATTGGTTTTTATTGTCACAGCATTCTCAACAATACCCCAGAGTTGAAAAGTTGGTAGTGTGTCCCACCCAGGCCTTGTCATCCAACCAATGTTTTCAAGTAAAATGAATAAAGAATGCACTTGTGTTTGTGCACATACTTGTGTAATCTCCTGTACAGATGGCTAGTCTCAGTGAAATTGACTGCCCTGTCCGTAATCAATCAGAGAGACAATATTAAAGATCAAGGATATATCTATAAATATTGTTTTATAATAACACCCTATTTAAAGGTGCTAAACACATTTCAATATGATACTTGTTTTAAAAGAATATTAAGTTATATTAAAAATGATTTAAGATAGTACAATAGCAGGTATTTTAGGATAAATTATTTTAGGACAAACATAACAAATAAGTTACTTTTAGTATTAAATGAATAAAAGTATTTTATCTATGGTTTTTAAGTATTTTCATCTCAGGAGGTATACTGTTACCTAATAGATACCCTTAGTAATACTTACATTGCCTAAGGTCAAATTGTGAATATGATATAGAGCCCAGCCCGGTACTCCAAGGCCAGCTGTAATAATTAAGAAACTCGGTAAAATTTCGTACCACATTTTGTTTAATTTAAAACGAAATTATATCCCTTTTAAAAATTATCTTATTGATCACAAGGATGACACTTGACAGTGACAATTGACATCTGCTTTAACGGTATTGCCATTCGCCAAAGAGTATGTAACCACGTTTGATATTGCCTCAAAATATCACTACAATCGTAGACGTTCCCACAAAGAGTACCTACATTTTTTATTACATTACACATATACACTACATTATCCGTTAACTGGTTATTATTTTTTATGTTGATATAATTAAAATAAACGATTTTTTTAACTATATTAACGCTCTATAAGTAGAACCTAGACTAATGTTAATTTATCTTTATTTTTGTAAATTCTGTGACAAAAGTCATATTGTTTATTTTTGCTATTAATCTGTGCACAAGGTATATGGTCATCAAACATGGCAGACGCACCGATCGATTGTGATTTCCCTGTTTGGGGATTATTACCGAAAAAAGAAACAGGGGTAGTCTCTTTTTTAAATAAATATCCAAACTATGATGGCAGAAATACTGTCATTGCAATTTTTGATTCGGGTGTTGACCCGGCAGCATCAGGACTTAAGGTATAAAATTGACTTGTCACGATTTGTTTAGTTGCACTTTTTAAATATTTTTTCGTATAAAAACTAAATATTATAACTTAGGTGACTAGCACAGGAGAGACAAAGGTTATAGAAAGATTCGACTGTAGCGGTTGCGGAGATGTTGATACAAGTACGGTTATACGGAAGGTCGCCGATGGTTGTATTACCGGCAGCACAGGTCGAAAACTTAAAGTATGTATTATTTGATTATTATTTATTTTAAATAATAATGCTATTAGAATAATTTATATTATAATTAGTAGTTGATTAAATTTCATGTTTACCTTAAGCTAAATTTGGCTATGTCAGTCGAGGTCATTGACTTTTTTGTCATATAGTCACAGCTGTTCTTTGTCAATTTATTTTTACTGAATTCGCTTATATTTTTTCTGCTCTACTAATGTTAAATTTTCATAAAATATGATATTTTAATCATTATTGCAATGCATATTTATAATCATTTATTATTAAGATTCCAGAGTCTTGGAAAAACCCTAGTGGGGAGTGGAGGGTTGGTGCCTTATACCCATTTAGTTTATATCCTACTAAAGTTAAAGAAAGAATTCAAGATCATAGAAAAGAGCACCTTTGGGATGTTGGATATAAACCTGCTTTGGCTGAGGCTACAAAAAAATTACAAGACTTTGAAGATGAAATTGGTAAGATAAACGTGAATTAATATAATATTTTTAAAAGGCAATAAAAATATTTTCTATTGTGAATAATATAATAAAGTTAATAGTTTTTTTTGATAAATTGTATGCATTATTAATAGTGTAATACTTAATACATATACAGATATAATTATTCATATTAATATAAGTAAAGATTTATTAATATAATAATAATGATCTTTATTCGGTATTTCAATATCAATCATTTCATATGTTTACAGCTTCAAAAACAAATCTTAGTCAAGAAGAAAAAATGCAGAAGGAGGAATTAGAGGCTAGAGTGGAAGTTTTAAAAGAGGCTGAGAAGAAATATAATGATGTTGGACCTACATACGATTGTGTTTTGTTTCATGATGGCACTGTTTGGAGGTAATATATATATAAGCAAAACTAGCTACTCACCCTTGCTTCGCTCTGGTGCGTCCCCATACAAACTTATCTATATTTTCACCCCTTAAGGGATGATTTCGAAATAGAAAATATCCTATCTTCTTTCCAGGGTCTTCAACTATATTCTTACCAAATTTCATCTAAATTGGTTCTGTAGATCCAGAGTTTACCCTCTACAACCTCACAACCTCACAAACTTGATCTCTTTGTAATATTAGTATAGATGAACAATTTTCTCCTATATAAAGGATGGAACGGTAATAATTTTTAAATATGCCGTGTAGTAACATAAGAACATTATAATAAAATAAAAAAGAAAGTGCATCTTATATGCAGTCTACATAAAAAAAGTTGAAATATTACTCTACATGTCTGATTTTAAATGAAAATCCAAGTCAGACCATAATTTAGTGTCTCACAAGTAGTATTAATTGTATTTTTTTTGCTCTCATTAATATATTTTGTTATAAGGCACAGTCTATGTTCAGAATATGTAAAGGAATTGATCAAATTGTATGATGACATAATTTTTTTTTGTTATTCTGAGGCCTTATTGATACATTTTTTGGTGACATGAATGAATAGCAAAAAAAAAAACTTTTTTGGCAATATGTACTATGAATCATGAAGTTTCCCTAAAACACCCTCTTTATTTGATGTCATATATAAATTAAATAGAAAATGAATAAATATGTTGGTATATTAACACACAGCACCATCTGGTTCCATGGTAAGCTATAAGGCTTGTGTTATGGATACCAGATAGTTAATACACTACACATATATAACTTTAAATACATACTTATTATAAATATATCATAAATTGTTTACTAATTATTCCAGAGCATGTATAGACATATCTGAATCTGGAGATCTAGCCAGTGGTCCATTACTAGGGGAGTACAGTATAACACATGAACATACACATCTCACTCCGATAGATGAAATGACGATCAGCATCAATGTGCATGATGAAGGGGACACTCTGGAAGTAGTTGGCATGTGCTGTAAGTGTTATTAGTACTATTAGTTTCCTTAAATTATGTTTTGCCGCATACAACATTTTTATTAGGGTTCTGTACCGGAAGGGTGCCAATGAAACCCTATTACTAAGCCTGTGCTGTCTGTCCATCCATCTGTCAGAGACCTTTGTCTTATGAACTAATAATTAATATGTAATAGGTAAAAAGTTCAAATTTTCACAAAGTATGTAATTCTATTGCTGCTATAATAACAAATAATCTTCGATCAACAATATAACTAGATATCGGGTCGGCGTAAGAAATCCGTCTCGGTAAATATAAGCTCATTTGAAAAGTGAGCGTATATTTCGATTAGTTCTATTGAAACACATTTAAAAGTTGCAAAAACAATGGGTGAAGAAGAAATATTTCAGACGGAGTATGTTATTTTTGGTAAATACATGTATATTAAATCAATATTTTAAGATTTAACTTACAAAATAATATAAAAATGAAAATTTAACAATTTTAAACGTTGTGCCAGGTTGGCCAATATACGCGCCAATTCAAAGAAGCAAACAGAAAGAAGACATAACGATTTATCTCACAAATAAAACAACGGGAAATAGTGCTTTATGGTTTTTGATATAGTGTTAAGTTTAAAATAAAGATTATAAAACTTACGAAATGATGTAAGTGTATGATGACAATTGACGATTTGTGACTTTATTACAAGGTGTTATGGTGTTGATTAGCTAGAAAATAAAACTATTATAGTTATTATAGTTCATTGGTAGGGCTCGACATTCTGATATTTAATTGCAGCTGAGACATTTTCGAAGTCGGTGTGGTTTGATTTGTATCAGCTGGTATGAGCAGCTGCTCATCAACTCAAACCACACCGACTTCGAAAATGTCTGATTAGGTATCAGTAATAAATGAAAACCAATCAGTTATTGTTTACTTTTTAGTGTTTTATTTGAAATCTCTTTTTATTTTTAATTTCCAGCAACCCATGGTACCCATGTAGCAGCAATAGCTGCCGGCTATTTCCCAGACGAGCCAGACAAGAATGGAGTAGCTCCTGGTGCTAAAATCATATCCTTAACAATAGGAGACAGTCGGCTTGGTTCTATGGAAACTGGTACGGCATTGGTGAGAGCTTGTATCAAGGTTATGGAACTGTCCAAGAAGATGAAGATAGATGTTATTAATATGAGCTACGGGGAACATGCACATTGGTCGAATGCTGGGTGAGTTGTGTGTTCTTTGTTGACTGACTTCATGAAAGTTGTGCGTTAGGCATTATCTTTGTAACTCGTAATTCATAGTTTTTATATAAATATTTATAAATAAATTCACCATCTAAAGATGAGCATTCCCAAGGAGGGTTAATGTCAGGCAAGCGGCTGATCATAAACCTTTTGCCAAATCCTATCAGCAGTATGGAGTATATACTGCACCAACCCCAAGTGATTGGGAAATAGGCAGAGTCATGATGATCTAAGATGGACCCATTAGTATCAGTAGTATTAATCGTATAATCAAATGTAGAATTGTGTGGCTGACAACGGTTTTAAGAAAAATTTTAAATGTTTTTTTAGCAGTAATGCGATGTTTTGGTTTGTTTAAATAATGGTAAAGCCATATGGTACGCACGATAGCTTTTTAACCCCCGACGCAAAAACAGAGGTGTTACAGTGTATCTGTGTGTTTGTATATCTTGTGTCTGTTTGTGGCATTACTTCTTTTATTTTTAGCTTCTAAAAGGATGGATAAATTTCAATGTGATTGTTTTTATTAATACCCTTTTTGTCATTAATACCATTTTTGACTGACAAGGTTATTTCAAAATTTATAAATAATCAAATCAAACTAATAACAAAGTTGTTTTTTTTTTCAGAATGAATTGTGTTAATGTACTAAAGTTAATTTATTGTTTAATGTATGTATGTACGTAACATGTTTGTATGTTTGTTGCGTGCAGCCGCGTGGGGTCGGTGATCAGCTCGGTGGTGAACCGCTACGGCGTGTCGTGGGTGGTGTCCGGCGGCAACCACGGGCCCGCGCTCGCCACCGTCGGCGCGCCGCCCGACATCGCGCAGCCCATACTCATCGGTACCTACACACTACACTACACACATAATATATACACACGAATGAACATGTACACGCATATAGTATGTATACACAAATACATTGAGTTATGTCAATACATGGATTGAAGATCCTTTTTCTTATAATCCATGGAAGTATTAAATTTAAATTAATATCAAACACTCAGGTATGCAGTCCCTCGGTACAGTGAGAATATCTAATTTTTAAGTCAACGTAATTAAAAAATACGGCCATTTATGCCCTATATTTTGATACTCGCAAGGGTATCAAAACCTATAGAGTACATACTTCCAGTTGATTTAGATTCAATGTTTTATAGCACAAGTAAAGGGAAAGATAAAACCGTAAATTTGTACTTAGTTATAAAATTCTTTTTTCGATTATAAACTTATTATATAAAAACTAGCGCCTCGGTGTGCAAATTGGATTCACACTTGCCCGATTTTATTTTTTTAAATTGTGTTTCCAGGCGTGGGCGCGTACGTGTCGGCGGAGATGATGCGCGCGGCGTACGCGCTGCGGGGCGGCGGGGCGGTGGAGGGCGCGTTCAGCTGGAGCTCGCGCGGGCCGTGCGCGGACGGCGCGGCGGGCGTGGCGCTGTGCGCGCCGGGCGGCGCCGTGGCCAGCGTGGCGCGCTTCACGCTGCGCCACGCGCAGCTCATGAACGGCACCTCCATGGCCGCGCCGCACGTCGCCGGCGCCGTCGGTCAGTCTACCCCGACCTCGCACGTTCACGCGGACTATAATATGATGATGTTACACGAACACTATTTTTAAATTTGATAAATTTTGCTGTAGCAAGTTATTTTGTTAAAATTGTAATTTGTTAATATATTATGCACTAGCAGTACTCGCCGCTTTGTGTGCTCAAACTTTGGATAACCACCGAACTTCACAGGTCAACCGGTGGGCTAATATGATGTTTGCCTCAAAGTTTAATCGAAATAGCTCCAGTTGTTTTGGAATTCAAAAATAATATACTTATGCACATCGACTTTTATATACATATATACATACAAAGAAAATGTAAACCCATAGCCTATTTTAGGTGACTATCTATTAAATAAATCTATATATATATATATATATATATATATATATATATATATATATATATATATATATAAAAGAAAGTTGTGTTAGTTACACTATTTATAATTCAAGAACGGCTGAACCGATTTGGCTGAAACTTGGTGGGGAGGTAGTATAGAACCAGGAGACGGACATAGGACTTTTAGCCCGTTCGACTGCGTTCCCGTATACAAGACTCAAGAACGGCTGGACCAATTTTTATGATATTTGAATTTTTGAATTTCTCTCATTCCGGAATAGGTTAATACCTAAGTATTTAAACGTCAAAAAAATTAACGAAAAAAAAATATTTATATCGCTAATAACACTGGCTAATAACTATTTATATCTATTTAAAACGTACCTAGCGACGAACCCGAGCGAAGCGAGGGTGAGCCGCTAGTCTTTATTAAAAATATCAAGTTGCGACGCATGCGTGCGCTCATGAAAAACGTTGACGTTGCAAGCGCCACGAAATTAACCTAAAAAAACACACCGTAATTAAATATGCCTATTTGATTTTTAGTAAATTTACTATTCTTTCTTACGTTATTCTGTATTTATTAACTCTATTTTATTGGTATATATACAAATAAATAAAAAAAATGAAATGTTATATTTCAAAAAAGCAATATATAGTACATGAAGCAAAATATTTTTCTCATATCATCTCACATTCCCTAAAAGTGAGACACTAAATTTGGTGGAACACCCTGGCCCTCACGGACCATCAGCCAGATTAGACTAATAACCAATCAATAGCTTAAATATGTTTGTTTATTACAGCGGTACTGATATCGGGCCTCAAAGACATGAATCTGCCATACTCGCCGTACTCCATAAAGCGCGCGCTGGAGAACTCCGCCACGTACTTGGAGCATGTGGAGCCGTGGGCGCAGGGCTGTGGGCTGCTCAATATTGAGAAGGTATTATTTTAAAATAATACGATATCTTTAAGAGAATCATATTTCATTGTGCTTAGTAGCAAAATATGTAGTGTCAATTTCTTATTTATTATTAAATTACCCGATTTAATTTTTTCTATAAAAACGTGAACGAAAAATAAATTAATATAATATACAAGAGAAGGTAATTTTTTATTTTAGGTAATTTTATTGTTTCTCATATTAAATAAATTTTAAGGATTGGCACTACACCATATGATTTGAAAAATAAATGAAGCTATTTTGTTATATTTTTATTGAACTATTGTTTTTTACTGAAAATCGAAGTGTCTCTCACTGATTTAAAAGTAACTGTATTTTTTTGTACCTTCATAAAGTTATTTATATGACACCAGTACCTTAACAACCGTTTTTAAATTTTTTGTCTGTTTGTCGTTCTTTCCGTTTGTCCAGGGTAATGTTTGGAACGGCTTAATCATTTGTAATAAATTTTTCACTGAAAGATAAAGGAGTTTGTAGGGCTACATCATATAGGGTATTTCTATTCCTGAAATATTTAGGGCTCCAGTGTGAAAATCAAAACCCTTAAAAATAACGTAAAATTCGAATTTAGGTTTTTTTTGACATTAACACAGCACCATCTAGTTCCATGGTAAGTTAAGAGTCCTGTGTTATGGATACCATATAGTTTATACACTATACATATATAACTTTAAATACATACATATTATAAATATAAATACTTGTGACTGGGTATACAAACATTCGTGCTTATCACACAAATCAACAAACAAACAGCAGGAATCGAACCCGCGACCGATGGCACGGCAAGTAGGGTGACTACAAACTGAGCCAAAAGTGTCGTTCGTCAAATTTTCGTTAATTTCACGAAAAAGTCCGTATAAGCATGTGTGTATCTCCTAAGGTGCTCACAATAACTATTTTTATCTATTGGAAACGTATTTAGGAATCCGAGTGAAGCGAGCGTAAATCGCTTATCTGTAAAATAATTCCAGCACTGCAATGAAATGATTATCTTTAAATCTTTTTAAACCCATTCAATATTAATGTGAAAATAACAAAACCGGCCAAGTGCGAGTCGGATTCGCGCACGAAGTGTTCCGTACCATTATCTATAGAGACGGCAAAAAAATCATGTCTATTGTATGGGAAATCCCCTTAATTATTGGTTTTATTTTAATTTTATTATTTATTTTTAAAACGAATATATAACTAAATATTCTGTGAATATTTCAAGCGTCTACCTGTTGCCGTTATCAATATCGAGAAAAAACTAGCAAAAAAATCACATTTGTTATATGGGAGCCCCCTTAAATATTTATTTTATTCTGTTTTTTAGTATAGTGGCAACAGAAATAAATCTTCTGTGAAAATTTCAACTGTCTAACTATCACGGTTCATTAGTTACAGCCTGGTGACAGACAGACAGACAGATGGACGGAGAGCAGTGTCATAGTAATATTGTCCCGTTTTACCCTTTGGGTACGGAACCCTATAAACATTTAATTTAATAAATACCTCTTTTCAGGCATTTGAGATCCTCACAAAGTACCACGACCAGCCCGAGAGGGATGTTACATTTAACATCAAGTGCGGCAACAACAATGCCAAAGGCATCTTCCTCCGGCCCAAGCTTGATGACCCTCCCAAAGACATTGCTGTTACGATCGAACCTCAGTTCCTTGAAGACCACACGGATGAAGAAAGTGAGTAAAGCCTCGTTTACACAAGCAGCTTTGTATCTTGGAGTATAAGTAACAGTTAGTCAATGTAAACTCCGCCTTATGTGGTATTACATATGGTATATTTTACATCGCCTTACTTTATCATACTCTTTTGAGGTTCATAATTCATATCTCCAATGTGGAAAAATGGGTGCGTGTAACATTTACACATGGTTGAAGTAAAACTTCTTAGGAAAATATCGCAATTAAATTAAAACAAATCAATCATTAAATAAGGCATATTAGGCATGTTATACTCATATATTTTTAGAATATCATATACGGAAAGAATATGTTATATATTTGTCAGACAATAACAACGGTTACCATGGCAACATGGCAATGTATACTATCTCATTCTCTCAGGCTTAATCCTATATATTTATGTGTTTGTCTCTTTTTAGTGTCGCATTTTCGATTCATCGAGTTTCAAATCACAACGATTCTAAAGAAGTTTCACTTCAATATTCTGTTTGCGGCTGCAGTTTTAAATATCATAAATTATGCATAGTCCTTAATTCAAAAATAAGGTTTTACAAAGTGCAAACCATATTATGGCAATAAATTAATCTTTAGATGCCTAATGAGTTTTTAATATTTTAAATACAACTATGTTTCCGAATTTTTTCGCCGATTTTTTTTGATTTTTAAGTTTCCGACGTTTCGAATGCTTTGCAGCAATCGTGGTCACTAAAATTCAAAATATAACCGCGAAAAAATCCGAAAAGATAGTTTTATTTAAAATGTAAAATATTCGCGTAAATCTAAGAAAGTATTACGTGAACGTCTTTAACTTAAAGTTTAGGCTTATTTCATTCACTTTGACAAGTCTCATACGATACAGTTAGATACATTTTTTTTATTTTGTGATATTATTAACACTTATGATTATATTATTTTAATCCCATTATAATATTACAAAAAGTTTTAGATGGATGTTTGTTACTCATTCACGCCAGAACGGCTGAACGGATCTGAATGAAATTTGGCACAGAGATAGATTAAAGTTTGGAATAGCAAATAGATTATTTTTTTATCCCGGAAAAATGTACGGTTCCCGTGGGATAGATTTCTTTCTCACTAGGGACGAACCCGATCGAAGCGAAGGGTGAGTTGCTGGCATGATATAATTATAACAATGTCAAGAAATGTTAGGTTTGTATGATAAATTCAATTTCAATAAAAACATTTAAACCGATGTTTCTAGAATTGAACAGTCTAAAAGAAAATTCTTTAATGCAAGTGTGGGCCATGTGTTGTGGTACGTCCATTTGATTTTAGTCTTAATGTTCATAATAATTGTGATTATAGTTGATTAATTGTAATATATAATTAATTATAATAATATAGTATTTTAAATAAAACTATCTTTTCGGATTTGTTTCGCGGAGTTATTTTGATTTTCGGTTCCCGAATGGTCACGGGAGAGACCACGGTTTTAGACGTCTTAAAGGTATTATATAGTTACAGGCAGCCCACCCACAAAATAACAAAATGAGTTCAAATAATTCTAAAATGGCGCCAAAGTACCTTACAATATTTGATAATTTTGATTTTAAACATTTTTATAATTAAATATGGAATATTGTTTATTAAGTTTCAGTTGTTATTACTATAATATTAAAATCCAAATAAATCCGCGAAAACATCCGAAAAGATAGTTTTATTTAAAATGTCAAATATTCGCGTAAATCTAAGAAAGTAGTATTATATACCATTGTATCAGGTGATTATTTGCTCTTTTGATCCTTTTAATTATAAAAAAAGTATTTTTTAAATAGCTTATTTTTTTAGTTAATGATTTTAAAATTTATTTCATAGTATAATATTTTTGATTTAAAACAATTTGTTTTTATTTTGAAAAATAGCTCAACATTAATTTTGAAATGTAGTAATTTTAAAATTGGTTTCATCCTTAGTTTAGGATTTTGTTATAATTTTATTATTGAAATCGGTTCAAAAAAACATAACCTACATAGAGTGTAATAAATGATTCTTTTTAAATAAAACTATCTTTTCGGATTTTTTTGCGAATTTATTTTGATTTTTGGTTCCCGACGTTTCGAATGCAATATTATAATGTAATTGGTGCAATTTTCATTTTGTTAATTGTGGGTAGGCTGTCTGTAACAACTATATCTTTAAGACATGTAACACCTCAGTCTCTCCCGTGACCATGGATGCTGTAAAGCATTCGAAACGTCGGGAACCAAAAATCAAAATAAATTCGCGAAAAAATCCGAAAAGATAGTTTTATTTAAAATGTCAAGTATTCGCGTAAATCTAAGACAGTATTAAATGATACCTTAATAAAAATATAAATATATATCCATAAACGAACACTGTAAATCAGATCTGAGATATGGTCAGTTCCGAGAGCGCAGACGAACGGAGCAGGTAGGAGAAAATCTAAATAGGCTCCCCTTGCAGACAAGTCCGTGATCCCCAAGCAGATCGCGTTCAGCATGCGGCTGGCGCTGGCGTGCGCGGCGCCGTGGCTGGCCGCGCCCGCGCACCTGCACTGCGCCAACGCGCCGCGCGCGCTCGCGCTGCGCCTGCGCACGCACGACCTGCCGCCCGGCCCGCACTACGCCTGGTAACACTACACCCGCACTACACCCGCACTACACCCGCACTACACCCGCACTACACCCGCACTACACCCGCACTACACCCGCACTACACCCGCACTACACCCGCACTACACCCGCACTACACCCGCACTACACCCGCACTACACCCGCACTACACCCGCACTACACCCGCACTACACTACATTATATTATTATTATTATTTTAATTATAATATTTTAAACTTTGCATTTCACAATATTATGCCCGACTATGTTATACTTAACCGTTTCCCTGTCCCATGAGTCATATATGAACATTTCGATTGTTTAACTATTGTGTCTATTTTGCGGACGGTTAATCTGTTAATATTTAGATCTCGCGTTGGTCATCGCAATAATTTTATTAAAGCTCCATTATATTGCATATAGTTGTTTTTACAATACATTACCTTTAGTTCATATTATAATGCGATAATTTGTATGAGTGTGTGCGTGTGCGTGCAGCGTGAAGGCGTATGACGTGTCGTGCGTGGAGAAGGGGCCGGTGTTCCGCGTGGCGGTGACGGTGCTGCAGCCGGCGGCGCCGCGCGGCGGCCCGCACGCGCCGCACCTGGAGGAGCGCGACGTGCTGTTCCGCCCCTCCACCATCAAGCGGCACATCGTCATACGTGAGTCCTGACTGACCAGGTTCTGTGCTTCGGGAGGATTATTTTTAATTTCCTTTTTTTAGATTATGCTCAGTTAAAGTAATTGGTTTTCTGATTCAATAGTAAATGTAAGTCGTATGTACACCAGCGCCTACGGAGGCGACGTGGGGCGTGGTGCGGCTGTGGCGGCGCGGCGGCGACTGCGGCGCGCGCTTCCTGGTGCACGCCATGCAGCTGGCGCCGCGCCGCTCGTGCCGCGCGCACGACACGCAGCGCCTGCTCGCGCTGGCGCCGCACGCGCCCGCCGCCGCGCCCTTCCGCCTGCTCGTGAGTGCAAGCACCCCCCTCCCATCCACTCACTTCACTCCCCATCCCTTACACCTATACACACCCACCTCCATGTTCACTCACACGTATCTTAACACCCCACACATATTCACTACGCACTTTACATATCCCCGTATACTATTCCGATTTTAAAATAAATATTGGTTTTTAAGCATTGTTTGGTATGGTTACATTTTTTAATATATTCTGTTATTTATCTTCATAATTGTAAACTGGTGTAACAACTTTTACAATGTAAATACAATTGAAATATAAAAAAATAAATTAAAAACTAAGCTTAAGAATCGAAAAAAATCTATATTTCTTTTTCTTTCAATGTCAAGTCATCAACATTATTTCTAACCATTTTAAAAAGTTTTAAATGTCTATTATCTAAATATTCCATAACTATAAAACAAAGTCGCTTACCGCTGTCTGTCTGTCCCTACATATGCTTAGATCTTAAAAACTACGCAACGGATTTGGTTCTTTTAATAGATACGAGTGATTCAAGGACAAGGTCTATATGTGTAATACATGCATATTATAGTACAGAAAAGTCGAGAAGATCAAAGAATTGTATTTAATGCTTACCGTTAAAACGTATCCCATCTCACGACCGGTGTCAGGGCGGCGTGACGCTGGAGGTGGTGATCGCGAAGTACTGGGCGAACCCGGGCGACATCAGCGTGGACTACACGGTGGAGTTCCACGGCCTGAAGCCGGACTTCGGCGCGCGCCTCACGCTGGGCGCGGCGGCGCTGGGCGCCGTGCAGCTGGCGGCGCTGCGCCCGCAGGACGTGCAGCCCGTCGCGCAGCTCAAGTACATCGAGCCCGTGTACAGGTGCGTTCTTATTTTTAATAATAAATACCTGACCTTTTGACCAGAAAAACTTAAAAAAAAAACGAACTAAAAATTTGAATAAATACAAAAAAAAAACAAAAGTAAAAACTTTGTATCCGACCAGGATAAAGGGGTAAGCTGGTGAATGCGTTACGAAAATATGTACGTACGTTTGTTCCCACGGTAACCGTTGTTATTGTCTGACGAATATATAATATTATATTCTTTCGTTAAATGATATTCTATAAATATATGATTGTAATATGCCTAATATCAAATATGCGTTGTTTTTAGTATATCACCTATCCTAATTATTTAAAACATAAATTGAATTTTATTAAGAGTACCGATAACCTACAGAAGTTTTACTTCTTGCGCGTGTGCACATTCATACACGCACTCTTTTTATTAGTATTCTTCGTATTCTTCTTCTTCTTGGTCTTTTACGGCTTCTTCTGGATTTTTTCGCAATTTTTTTCGAGCAAGTTTCAATAGACTTGTAAAACATTCTTAAACCCAAACTGTACTATATACTTAACATAAACAAGAAACCTCATATACCATTGCAGGCCGTCGGAGTCTAAGCTGGTGCCGCTGACGTCGCGCGACGTGCTGCCGCCCGCGCGGCAGATCTACCAGCTGCTCAACACGTACACCTTCCACATACCCAAGGCTACTGAGGTATAGTTATATACGTTAAATGCATTTTACCGACTTCAAAAAGCTAGATATACCATCTAGTCTTTTTATCCGTATTAATATTATAAATGTAAAAATTTGTGAGTATGGATGTTTGTTACTCTTTCACACCAGAACGGCTGAACTGATCTTGATGAAATTTGGCACAGAGATAGATTTAGAGATAGATTTGAAATAGCACATAGGCTACTTTTTATCCCAGGAAAATATACGGTTTCCGTGGGATAGATTTGTTTTTGATTTCCACTAGAGATGAATTCAAACGAAGCGATGGTGAGTCGGTAGTAAAGTATATTTAAGGGTTGTTTATATATTAATTTAAAGTGATATTAACATGTGTATGTATTTGTGTATGTTTGACGACGCGTTTGGCTCATTTGGTAGTGACCCTACTTGCTGTTCCAGCGGTCGCGGGTTCGAGTCCCGCAGGGGGCATTCATTTGTGTGATGAGCACGGATGTGTGTACTTCAGTCATGAGTGTTTATATTTATAAAAAGTATGTATTTAAAGTTATATATGTATAGTGTATCAGCTATCTGGTATCCATAACACTAGCCTCGTAGCTTACCATGGAACTAGATGGCGCTGCGTATTAATGTGCCAACATTTATGTGTCAGGTGTCGCCGATAGTGCCGATGCTGTGTGACATGCTGTACGAGTCGGAGTTCGAGTCGCAGATGTGGATGCTGTACAACAGCTGCAAGCAGCTCATACAAGTCGGCGACGCCTACCCCTCTAAGGTACGCGATCTTTTATTTGTACTTTAATTTTTTATCTGGTTTCATGCTCTATTTTTTGAATGTAACTATACAGCGTTTTCAACGTCCCACTGCTGGGGGTGGGCCTCATTCGGGGTCATATTCGTTCTAAACAATGACGTGCGTTTTAACTACTTTGGATTTCCCATATTTTGCACTTTTTAATAATTATTTTCTTAATAATAATTAGAAATTTCATTAAAAAATATTGATATAGGCTTAATTCAAAAGCAATAAAGATTATTATAAAAAATATATTTCACCTTTATTTAGACCCGGGATTTGAACCCGTTCTCAACATTCATCTCTCACTACGTTCCAGTACTCGGCAAAAGTGGAGAAAGGCGAGTACACGCTGCGGCTGTCCGTGCGCCACGAGAGCCGCGCGCTGCTGGAGCGCCTGGCCGAGCTGCCGGTCGCGCTGCAACAGCGCCTGGCGCAGCCGCTGCCGCTCGACGCCTACTGCTCGCAGCCGCAGGTCACAAAGTTCTACAATCTATATATCCATACAGCGGGCGAAGAAGCGCTTCAAGCGCTTTATTGTACAATCTAAATATACTGCTGGCAAAAAAGAGCTTCAAGCGCTTTATTGTTCAAAATATATATCCATACTGCGAGTAAAGAAGCGCTTCAAGCGCTTTATTTCACAATCCATAATAATATAAATGCTTTTTGTTAGGGTGAGCCACTAGTCTTATATATATATAAAAAAAAAATGTTCCTATGTTTGTCCTCTATGTTCTAAACCATTGATCCGATTATGATGAAATTCTTCTAGGTTATTCTATATACGCCTGCGAAGCTGGCTTGCTGGCGTAAATAATTGTTTTTGGACGTTTGTCTTTTATGCGTTCCTAAACTATTCAAGTTTACGGATGCACTCGAGCGACGCAAGGGTAAATCACTGGTAAGTATATACATATAACTAGTGACACCCTACCTGCACTCGGATGCGTTCTACGGAATGAATTGCTTAGGAACACAGATGACAAACATACAAAAAAAAAATATTTATAGAGACTAAAAACCTTCAATTTTTCGAGTGCAACCGGAGGTTAGAAACAGTAGCGTACATACATACCTATGCGTTACTCCAACCCATAGTCTATCTATATTTAATGCCCTACAAATCTGTTTAGTATTTTTAGCGTGAAGAATTAATAAATGCGTGTATATAACACAAAAAAATTCGCATAAATTGTTGTACACTCACTTAATGTTTACTTTCGCATTTATAATATTAGTATTTTAATATAACTTACGTGGGTGTGTGTTTTTGTTTGTGTGCCTGCGTCGGACCCGTATCCACAAAGAAAATTATATATTTAAGCTGGTAATATCTATATTTTATCTGCAGGCATTAACCGGTGGCAAGAAGTTCACATCGGCGTCGATGGCGAGCGGAGACGTACTACCTCTGTACTTCACGCCTATACCTAGCGATAAGTTAGTTATTAGATTCTAATTTTCTCCTATATACTTTACACAATTAGCTTTAATAGGTTACCGTATAAAACCTAAAAAACATAATATATAAACATATCTAGCATATTAGCACTAAACTTCTTTGTGCTATTTGGTTTTATCTAAAGTTTATTGTAAAATGCTTTTATTCATGTTCACATCACAAATTCATCACATATATTATATTCAATAAAAAAAAAACATTTAAATACTGGATTTCGTGAATCTAATATCAATTCGGAAAAAAAGCTTCAAAGAAGAATTAGTGAACGAAACTTGTGGGAGTTTCCTTTTATCTTTTTTTTCCATTACATTGAAGTAGTAGTTCTTTAATAATTATTCGCAGTATTCATTTACATAAATATATACTTTATTTCTAACGCAATTCACGTAATATAACACAGGATCAGCAGGTCGTCCCTGGCGGTGGGCGTGACGCTGACGGGCACGGTGACGTTCGCGAAGGACGAGCTCGGGCACAAGGCGGACGTGTACGCGCTGACGCTGGTGCCGTGCGAGGCGCCGCGGCGCGCGCGCGAGCCCGTCCGCCCGCCGCCGCGGCCGCGCGACGACTACGCGGACGCGGTCAAGGACTTCGCGGCCGTATGGCTGCCCAAGCTGGGTTGGTTGATTTTTTTTATTTTGGTTTTGCTTCGGCAGGTGGCTAAGGTGTGTGTTTTGAGGTGTTGAATGTATGGATGACTTAGGCTGGGTTAGATTTTTTTTTTGTGTTGGTGGGTGGCTAAGGTATGTGTTTTGAAGTATTGTATTTATGGATGATTAGGCTGAGTTGTTTTTTTTTTTGGAAAATGGCACGTGTGTGAGTATTGAAACGGTGAAAATTAAATCAAATCAAAATATGCTTTATTCAAATAGACTTACAAACACTTTTATATCGTCACTCTTAACATTTTTCAATTAAGCATATTACTTTACTTCAATTATAGGACTCTTAAAGTATAAATTGTTCCCAGATTGAATTAATCGCTATATTCCATCCAATAATCTCTAAAAACTAAAATATATTTATTTTAACTGCTAACTTATATAAAAATGTTATAAGCTGAGTATGTTACGACTAAGCATGCTCAAGCCTAAACACTCAAACATTACTATTATAAAAAAATAACCATCAAATAATTATTATAAACTGTATTATTCCAGAGGGTGAAAAGCTTGAGCAGGTGTATGAGGAAATATTAGAAAAGTTCCCGAACTACCTTGGCGCTCACGTCGCCTACTTGCACGCCATTGACTCGCCGACTGATCCCAAAAAGTAATATTTACTTATAATATACATATATTTACTTATATATACCTATAATATACATATATTATATTTTCATATTTTTTCTTTATGTTTATATATATATATATATATATATATATATATATATATATATATATATATATACATATACATACAGGGTCATTTTTAATTTACTGAAAACCGTATTGTATGGGATAGTACAGGGTATTATTCCATACAGTTGTTTAAACCCGTGTATTTAATCGCCGTCTCAGTGCTTATTTGTTTAAACAACCAATTTACCAAAGGATTTTTGATACAGAATTTATTGATTCTTAAATGTCAATTCTATTGATCTTAAGTCGAGTTTAAATTAAAATACACATTTTACTTTAAAAAGTCCAAAAAAGATGTATTTAATGTGTGACAGTTTATCGCTTAAGTTCGTATCCGTTTACCATGGAAATGATTCGAAAGCTTTCCAATCAATCAAATCAAAGGCAATATACTACTGTCTGGATTTTGTTGTGCTGAGGTAATATAATAAATACAAAACTTTATGAACGTGCTTGTTACTTTTTCACGCTGTAACGGATTTGAGCGGAATTTAGAATAAAGATATATTATATTTCAAAGTTACACATACGTGTTTAAACTATTATAATAATAATACTTTTTTTAAATAGCCTAGTTACTAATTCCTCGAGAGTTAAATCACTTTGCCATGTTAAAATAAATATTTTTTAAGTATGTATTTACATACAATGAGACTTAAATGCCTGAAAGGATTAGAGTAAAATTTAGTACATAAATACATAGACTATGACATGGAGTGACAAATATGCTACTCTTAGTTATAAAAACTTGCCAATAGGTGGCGCTACCTGTACATAATAGAACAAATACAAAAAACACCCAGGGATATGCAAAAGAAAAGCGAGTGTAGGACGTTAGTGTAATATTAACTGTTAGTTAATATAGCAATATATTTTCAGATTACCCAACGTGAACGAGGACCCCGACGTCACGACCGCGTGGTGCGAGCAGCTCATCGCCATATCGGATAAGGTATGTTGAATTTTAACTTAATAATAATTCATATTATACTAGCGACTCGCCCTCGCTTGCTCGGTTTCGTCCCTTGTGAAAAACAAAAACATCTATCCCACGGGAACCGTACATTTTTCCGGGATAAAAAGTAACCTATCCGCTAGCCGTTTTGGCGTGATTGAGTAACAAACATCATTATTCCAATATACCTTTATTAATGGAATGGGATCCCATTCACATTATTATAATATATCTTTATTAATGGGATGGGATGAATAAAAAAGCGTAAATCTATTGAAAGCCTTTGAAGTATTAAAAGTCCGAAAATGCTAATGATTTTTTAATTAAACCTTACTTTGATTTATAAATTAATTAAAATAATTTTTAAATAGGTCCATTGTCCAATGTCAACGTTTTTATAGTTAATACTTTCTTAGATTTAAGCGAATATTTGACATTTTAAATAAAACTATCTTTTCGGATTTTTACGCGTATTTATTTTGGTTCCCGACGAAAACTTATTAGAAGTATAAAAATGTTTAAAATTAAAATTAACGAATATTGTAAGTTACTTTGGTGCCATTTTTGAATTCATTTCTTTATTTTGTGGGCAGTCTGTCTGTAACAACTATATAATACCTTTTTAGACGTCTAAAACCTTGGTCTCTCCCGTGACCATGATTTCTGTAAAGCATTCGAAAAGTCGGGAAACAAAAATCAAAATATATCAAAATATATAAAGATCCGAAAAATTAGTTTTATTTAAGATGTTTTAATAGTTTTTAAAGTTTGGGTAAAGTCAAACGTTTGAAAGTTGATATTTTCGTTACAGGTTATAAAACAAATAGATCAAGATAAGCTGTTGGCGTACTTAGGGATGAAGAATGACACTCGCAGCGATGCGAATAAAATTAAACAGTTTGTAACATTTTTTTAACGTTTTTTTAATATTATCTTTTAAGTTTATTAGTAGTTTTAAAGTTTATTGAATACGAACAAATAAATAAACAGACAGACAAACAGATAGTCGGAGAGATAGATAGATAAATCAACAAAATTTCCTTCTGTAGTAGAATGATATGAACACCACAGACTTATCTGCGCCTTGATATGAGTTTTCGTTTATCACAGATCTTTTAATACTCTACTAGTACAAATGCCTCATCCCATACAAAGAAAATGGACAGCGCTAATTCGGGCTATTCTTCGGGTTGTTCTTGTTTGCTTGAATAGATAATAGATGTCGTTGATCGGCAAATAGTCGAATTGTTTGATATTATAATTATGTATATATACGTGTGTATGATATTATGGAATTCAGGCTACGTGAACTGTCATGGCTAGTATTTTTTTGGTTATTATTATGTATGATGCTGACAATTTTTGGTCTAGGGTGCCGGTTTTCTGACGTTATGTCTATGTTATATATATGATTAGACCAAACAGTTATATAGACTGGGTCTATATAAAAATATATATCAAGGTCAAAAATAGTAGCGTGATTTTGTTGTTTATGGTACTATTTCCATTGTTGCCATACAGGTCGTTTATTTTCTTTGACGGGTAAGGGAAATTTTATATGTTATAACATTTTTATGGGGAAAATGTGAACAATAATGAATTAAAAAATTTAACTATATTCTTTTGTGTTTTTTAAACATTGTCAAACATGATTGTTTGTCTCGACGTCTAGTTTTCCGTGTATACTATTCCTTACCTGAGTGTGTGTGCGCGCAGGGAGCGCGAGAAGCAGAAGACGCAGCTGGTGGAGGCGCTGGCGCGGCGCGGCGCGGCGCTGTGCCGCCTGCGCGCGCTGGCCCGCGGCGCCTCGCGCGAGTCGCTGGCCGGCGCGCTCGCCGCCAACGCCGCCGACCTGCTCAAGTTCACCGACTTCGCCGACGCCAAGGTGACACGGCGCACAGAGAACCTAACGAGTTATCGAAACGCATGCACTCGCCCAGCGTGGTGCTAACCTTCATACACTATATGAATAGTAGATAACTGTACTGGCAGTTTTTTAAATAACACTTTTTTTCTTGACTTTGTTGTTTTTTGGTTTTAAATGTTCTGAATGCTTTAGAGCAAATGCGGTCACAAAAGAGACATTGTTTTGTATTTGAATCAATATTTTTATAATAATTTAAATTAATATAAAACTTTTTTTTCGGGGTTTTTTGTTAAAAAAAGATAAAAAAAACCAAAATAAAATAATATTCATAATGTTACATTCATCCTAAATAGGTTTTTTTTTTTAGTAATATAATGTTTTCGTACTTTGTATGTTTTTACTGTAATTCGGAATGAAGAAAATTAAAAAAAAACCCATCACATATTAATTATTAATTAATAATTCCACATATTTAAGCACCATGTTACCTGTAGACATCGACAAAAAAACAATTTTCCTTTTATCGATATCTACAAAATTATACCAATATAACAAAGTTTCATAAGTAACTAAAATCCCACAGGCAATCCACTACGGCGTGTGGCACTGCTTCAGCCTGGAGCACTGGGGGAAGGCCATCAAGCTCCTCATCAAGATCCTCGAGGAGAGACCATCCAAGGAGGTGGAGGAACGCCTCATACAAGCCTACCGACAGCTCGGCTGGGAGTTCCTCGCCTCCACCACGTCAGCCTCCCTCCCACTCAAATACCCAAACACATACAGACCGTTCTGATTTTGATTATATATTCACAAATTATATATATGTCGCAGGTAAATTGTAAGAACCGTAAGATCTATAAAGTAGTTAATGCCTTGACAATATAATTACAATGAAATTAAATAAACAAATGTGTTTGCGAGTACGCTTCAATGTTTACGTTTTTGGTTTTCAAAATGTCCGATTAGTGGATCGACCAATCAAAACGGAACAAGGCTTCCCATATCCAAGTATTGCTACTATTGAAAATTTAACTAGGGTAATTACAACGTCGCTGAACGTGACTATTGACGAAATTCCGGGAAATTATAATTTCACCAGTGAAATTATAATAACGGTTTTTACAATTCCCTGCGACATATATATTCATAGCTATAATGTATGTTGTGACGTGAAGTTACTATTTAGCAGAGCACTAAGTAGTAGGGTACATACATATATATTATATATATAGTTTCTTATATGTTCTTCGTATGATTTAAATGTGTGGAAAGCACTTTCGATTGACCAATTCGTTTTTTTTTTCAAGTTAAAATAGGTTTTTTTTTATATATGTATGATATAGTCGGTGAATTCTCTTTTGATTTTATATTAATTATTTATAGGATAAAAAAATTAAGTTCGGTTATTTTATTTAATTAGCAGAGCGGGTTCTACTTCGGTTCGGCTTCGCTCGCGCTAAAATTAAGAAAAAACTTTGGCTTAGTGCAAAAGGCATTTTTGAAATGGACTCAGTAGTTTCTGAACTTGAAGCACTTAAACATATTATAAACATAAATTTTTCAAAATGGCTCATTTAATATTTTTAATTTATTAGTTTAAATGAAGTATATATTATATTAAGGAAAACAAGGTTTTAGACAATCGAATTGGTTATTCGAACGTCGCTTGCATGTTTTGGCTTGCATCGTCAATTATCGGTGAAATTACACACTGTTGTATTTAATTGTGTCATGAATACTAATTTAATTACGTAAATTCTGTAAAAAAATCCTACGTTAAAGTTTGAAAAGCGTTGACTGAGAGTATTATAAGTTAAATGTTATAATAAAGCTTAGTTATTAGCTATATTAACAAATAAAACAGTGTTTACATACGTAATATTTGATATGAAGTCCAATGATGACCAGAATATTTGAAAAAGAAATAAAGAATATATTCTATAATGAATTATATATCAGTTACCATTGAGCATAAAAGAAAGGAGCGGTCACTGTATATAAAACTGTCCGTCAAAACGCGTCCAATAAGGGTGACGTCTCTGTAAATCGTCTCATCGTCTCCTCTCAAACACGCCCACTACGGGACAAAGGCCTCCCCAAAAAGTTTCCACGACAACCTGTCTTGTGCTATCCGCATCCAGGGCTCCAGCGATTTTGACCAAGCCATCGGTCCACCTTGTAGGAGGCCTGCCCACACTTCGTCTAGAACAGCTGAATTCATATCGTAGCTGTCGTAGTTTTTCGTACGTCAGCGCCATCTATATTGGACACTCCGTCTACAACAGCTAAATTCATATCGTACTTTTTCATACGCCAACACCTTCTTTTTTCAGCATATAGGTTTACACTTTTTCAACTTGTCTCCATCGATCAAAAAAGTAGATATGAACATCTAATAGGAAATTTTTTACGTATCGATTTATTTTACGTATCGCAATATATTAAATTTGGCACCGACTTCGAAAATATCTGATTAGGTCTCTATCTATTCTAAATGAAAACCTCCGTTTAGTTATTTTTTAAATTCTAGTGCCTGGAAGTCGGTTTTTTTAAGTTTTTATTGATCGATGCATGTCTCCCTTATAAGTGACTCCTCCTAATTTCTATGCTCTATCTCAGTTACTTAATGAAGTTGTATGAAAACGAGTTTTTTTTATTTGTATTTATTTTAAATAATCAAATTATGCCTAAAAAGCTTTCTAGAACTTTCTTTACAAGCCAGAAATAAGATTTGAATCGATTCAAAAGAAATTCTTTATTATAATATTAATTTAAAGATTTTTTTTAATAATTGAAATCGATTCGAAATTATCATGAATAGTGAAGTTACATGAAAACGTGACAAAATTAAAAATAAGATTAAAATGATTTTTAGAATCTTCTGTATAAGTCACTCAAACATCTAGCTGGTCTGTTGTTGGGATCCAAATAGGTTTCCTCAATAAGACAATAAGTGAACCTTTTTTGACTAATTTCAGACAGATTGGAGGTATATAGTTTGGTGTTATGTTTTTATTTTATGTATGTATATTGTATTTTTGTATATGTTACATGATATCTTCGCAAATTATCAACTGGTTTTTTTTAGTTTACATTTATTTTTAATTTTATATGTTGACGAATACATACATGGGTGCTCAGAGCGTGCTCAAAAGTCTAGATCAATATTTTTTTATTGTATTTTTTTTACTTTTAGATTAATAGGTAATAAACTAATCGAATTTTGATACTTGAAATTGTCTATAACCACATATTTCTTTTTCAAAAAAATACATTTTTCGTTTTTGCATTTCTAATGCATTATTCGTTTTTTTTTTTACCTCATAATTAGATATTTCAAGTATGAAAACTGAAATTTCAAAGCAATACAGTACATAGTGAGTGCATATAGAATAAATATATTGTTAAGTTTAGTCGACCGACTGTACGTTTGTATGAATGTTTTTTTATTAAAAAAAATAAAAAAATAAAAAATACAAATAGAAATGGAAAATACCATTTGCTACATTATCTGTGGTACGCATCCACTACGAATTGCAAGTATATGTATTATATAATGTATGCTATATCAATCTAAATTGTGACAAACAAAATGGCGTCAAACTAAATTGTCATCTAACACAGTTCCAGTTTCATATGTAAATAATTATATGTGTATAAAAGTACTGATATTTCTAAATAATCAGCTTTCAAACAAAAAAAAACTGCATCAAAATTCCATCCATTTAGGAGCTACGATGCCACAATCAAACACACAGACGTCAAACTTTAAACTCCCATCTTTTTTGAGAGTTAAAAAGCACATATCCATTTCCATTAATAATGGAACAAGAAAAATAAGGAAGCTTCAAAACATTAATAGTTTCATTCGTTCTTTAATGTATTCAATCGTTCATTCATTGATTAAATACATAATTTATTATTATTATAGTAACATGAAAAATATCTCGTTTTTAACTTTGATTTGAAGATAATATAGCACACCATAAAGATGCCTTTATTTATACACATATACAATTAGCAAGTTGGTTTGTTGCATGAAATAGAGTATAGATTTATATAACAATCAAGCAAAGTAAGATAAAATGGCATTAGCGTAACTTAGAATAACTTTTATACCTTACTTCACATCTTTGATAGTACAAAGTATGAGGTCTCGGAAAAAATGGCCTACTGGAATCATATATTTATTCGTAAAAAGACGTATTTTTTTTTTAATAATTATAGAAATTATTGTAAATCCAAATAAATTTAAATTTAATTTTTTCTTTAATAAATTTTCAAAAAAATTGTATAGAATTCGCTTGCTTTAGTTTATAGTCTAAGAGCTAAAGTTAAAAAACACTATTTAGTAAAGATTCTTAGGATATTGTATCAATTTTTTTTTATCAAATCAAGAATCAAGCGCTCCAAACAAAAAAGGTTGTGGTCACAGCCATCCGAAAAATGGCTAAGTCCGTAACGAAGTATTTAAAATAGTGATGGCAGCCCCCGACGAATATGCTTGAGTTTATCTCGCGTTACATTTATTTTTTAAGTCGAGGGTTTTTAAATTATTTTATCCTTTTCAATTACTTTTTAACTGTCGTGGTCTTTTTTTTTTTTTTTAATTTTGCTTTTTATTAAGGCATTGGATATAACATTAGTCTGTCGAACTTAATTAAGGTTGTGGGCATGCCCACCGTGCCCTAACTAGGGCTGCCAGTAAAGACAACTGCTGTCAGTAGAGCCAACTTATTTTATACCGCTGGCTCACTCAAACTGTACCAAATCAAATTTTATTATACAAATTAACAAAACTATCGATAAATAGTCTGTGACGAATAAAAAATTTCAATAAACATACGTAATAACTTAAAATGATATATACATAAAATAACCATAGATTAAAATATTCGTATCCAATTGTACGATCAGGCAGCTTTGCTCATAACGGTGAATCCGCGCTTGAATCGAATGTAAATTTAAAAATTAAATGTGCTTTTTGACGTTTATTACATAAATATTTAAGATCAAATTCAGAATCCTCAACGAGTCGAGTTTAAAGTTTTAAATAGCATTATGCTAAATTATAAATATTAATGTAATTAAGAACATTTTTTCATTTTTCATTATTATATTAAAAGAGTCATTGTCATTTAATTTGATTATAATTTGAAACCTTGTACTGTTAAAGATGTCTAGTAGATCAGCAAGTGTAAAGGTCGGTCGGTCGTCAGGCTTCGCTGGTTGTACGCAAGCTTCGTGATCATGATTAGATGTTATAAATGAATTGTTAATTAAGATGAATAAATTGTGACAATTTTGTTTGTTTTTATTTTTTAATATGAAACCTTATTTGTTTGTTTATATTTTATTTATAGATTCATTCTCCATACAAACTTTTATCCCCATTTTCACCCTCTTAAGAGATGGTTTCCGGAATAAAAAATATCTTATGTCCTTCCCAGGGTCTCGAACTATCTTCCTACCAAACATCTAAATCGGTCGAGTAGTTTTTGAGTTTATTTTTTACAAACATACAGAAATTGTACTAAACTTTTTGTAGACATACAAAAAAACAGATGTAGATTTAAAACACTATTGCACAATAAAACAGTACATAAAAACTACAATTAAGGAGATGTGCAAGAACAGCTTTATTACCTACTAAGCGATCTCTGACAGGCAAGCCATAGGAAATGAAGAAAAGAATACAAAAAATAAGTGAAAAGAGCAGACAGGTGCATAAAATGCAAGTTAAGTTAAAACTTTATGTAAATAAACATACAAAGTTAAATATATAAAATACTAATTTAACAATATAATATATTTATTATTTATATACATAGTATGTATACATAAACAACCTTGTTTGATACTGACTAATTTTCCAAACTCTTTGGAATCTTCTGCTAGTGATAAATACGTATGTTATTACGCGATTTGTTCTCTAAAAAGCTCAAAAAGTATGGACATTAGAAAAAAAATTTAAACAAAAGTTGTAGAGAATATAGGGATCTTTAAATATGGATAGATGTATTTTATTGATGAAACCAATATTTTAAAGAGTTAGGTATCGGCCGAGATAGAAGAACGAGTTCATTACATGGGTCATAAATCGTAAACGGTAATTTTTAGAAAAATAATTACAGGAAATAAAAGATGCGAAATTTTATTCTCTACAAAAATGGTTGCAATGACGTTTGTCCTAAAGTGCATAGTTTCCGAGATATCGGCCAAAAACGTTTTTTTCAAGATGACACCTGAGGCTCCACCGGAATCTGTCAGCATGTTGTAATTTTAGACCCAGTAACCGATCCTAAACCTTATAAACAAAAACTGGATCCGAAATTTAGTGCAAATTTAAATTTTATTTTTACTGGCCTCTAAATAGCCATGCCAATTTGCCTCAAAATACCGGCACATAATAGTAATCATTGTAATCTTTTTTTTTTTGAAATAAAAGTAGGTAAGCTAAATTACCTAAATGATTAAGCAGTAATCAAACCGCAAATCAAAATCCATGAAAGTTAAAATTAAGCTTCTGGGTGTCAGCTTTGTTTATAGAAAGGTTCAACACGAACGGTATTAATTATTGCGAAGAGGATGACGGGTCACGGGGGTCGTTCGTTGTGTGTGGATGTTGTTGAGAGGTAATGTATGTACTTAAGTTAAAACCAAACAAAATAAATTACATATTATAAAAAAGACATTTTATTAATTGTTTAATAAATTAGTTTGATTTAATTTAAAGCTTATATTTTTTTTAGGTATTTATTCGTATTCTCAGCAAGCCCTTTCATTTGATATCCATATCATAAAAAAACAGTCCGCCATGTTGGATTTAGAATGACGTCGCTTATCTAACCACGTATTGTCAGTCAAACTAAACAATAAACATAAATTTCAGCTCAATCGGTTGAGGTTTGAAAAATTCAGTTACAAGATCTGACCCAAAACAAACATACAAACATTGCAAGTTTAATAAAAGCACTTTAAATAGTTAATTTTCAATCACTACAAAAACTTATAAAAAGACGCCAAAATTACAAATAATCTAATAATATCTATAGGTACAATAAATAAAATAGTAACAAAGCGAAAACTTGTAAATATTTTTTTTTAAATAATGTGTTACGTATTGTGTATGGAAATATAGAGCCCAAAACAATAGCTATTGAAATTTTTATCTGTTTGCTTGTTTGCTTGTACGCGTTTTACGCAAAAAGTACTAATGCGATTTTAATTAAATTTTATGTAAATGATAACTTATCACTCGGGTCAACATTTAGAATAGAACTTTTTACTACAGGAAAATCTTTCATTCCCACGGGAAAACAAAATAACTGGTCCTATCAAATTGTCCTTAGAAATTTGTATGGTTAACGCTGGCCAAACCTCAAGAGAGAGAGATTGGAGTTCTTAAAAAGGCCTACAGAAAAACTGCAATAGCCTAGCCTAATAAGTCTTACTCCTAAAGTACGCTCTCAATAACTATTTATATCTATTTAAAACGGTACATACCTAGGGACGAATCGAGGGTAAGTTTGTTTGTATCGAATAGACTCCGAAACTATTAAACCGATTTAGATGAAATTTGGTAAAAAGATAGTTTGCGACCCTGGGAAGGACATAGGATTTTAATTTTTATTAAATGGGATTAAATGGGGAAGCAACCTAGGGACGAACCCCACCGAAGCGAGGGTGAGTCGCTAGTAAACTATAAATCCACTATTAAGCTAACGTTACTTAGGATTTACTACAAATATAAGAAGAATCAATCAATGAGTTGATTTAGATCAAACCATTAGTCAAAGAGTCTTTGCTTAGTTCTACACTCTCAAATTACGAAATCGCATTCATCAGACTAGATTTATTTGTATATATATATATATATATGTACAATGTACATACGTACATACATCTATGTATCCACAGATTATATAATACTATAATATAGATTCTATACAACATTTTACTTAATTTTTTTTATTTTATTTTTTGCTTTAAACCTACACTGATTTCCAAATCACTAGTTATTTTTTTTTACATGTACCAAGATTTTTTTTCTAATACCTTTTTTCTCAAGAATATTCATAATACAATTAAATCCTAAAGCTGGATATATTAGTATAAAAAATATTAGTATATAACGAAGTATAATTGGAAAGATTAGCCTGCGCTTTCGAAAACTGGTCTCCGCGGAGTAAAGGATAATAGACTGAGTGAAATATTTGTTAGTTTGCAGAAACTGCATGAATTTATGGCAGAGAAAACATTAAAAGTTTAGTAAAAAAAATTTAAAGTTTGGACATTATAAAGCTAGGGTACAAATTACCAGGCTCTTATTATTGCTAAGTTATAAGTAAGTATAATAAAGTAGCAGTGGTGGCTTAGTGGCAACGCGCTCGATTGTAAAACCGAGTAAAGTGGGTTCAAATTCGGGTCTCGCACCTCTGATATTTTAATGTGCGAATAATTTTCAGCATGATTAACACTTGTCTTATGGTGAATATAACATCGTGATGAGGCCTGACTGCCTAAGAGGATCTAGCAAGTTTTAGAAAGACATGTGTAGTGCGTGGTGGACTGTGGCCTGATCCCACTCGTATTGAAAGCCTGTACTAAACAGTGGGACGTTAAAAATGGCTGAATACATACATACTACATAGTACTTACAATGTACATAGCCTTATAATATTTTGTACATTAGTTAAAAGGCCAATATACCTAGATACTAATAGGCTAACATTAGGTATGTTAGTATTCGAACCTACGAATATTTTACTATTCGAATAATATTAGATCTCACGAGTCGGAAATTATAATCTTTCTTTCTTGAAGTCGGTTAATAAAGGCCTGCTCGATGTTGAGTCCTTTTTTCGCCATATTTCTCTCATTATTTTCTAAGTAAATAAAACGAAGTAAGAGCATTTCACTAGTTTCTTTAGTAAAATGAGCTCACATTAACAACATAGTATACTTGTAAGAGAAAGATTAAAACAGTGATTAACGAGTGCATCATTAGTCAAAGCTATTTAGACCTTAATCAAACCGTCATTGTCGCAACACACTTAGGTTATAAGTTTGTTATACAACAAGGAACCAATTAATTAAATTTTCTTAGTTTACTTTACAAGATATCTATCTATATTTACTATTATAAAAAGTTTTTTTATTAATTGCCTCGGTGGTGTAGTGGCTAGCATGTACGGCTGCACACTCGGAGGTCCTGGGTTCGAGTCCCGTGTCGGGTCAAGTTTAGTTATTGAGTCTTTCTGTATAGTAAGTCTCAGTAACAGCCCGGAGTTGGGAAATTGGTGGTGTTTCACCCCCGTGCCTCGGAGAGTACGTAAAGCCGTCGGTGCTGCGCCTTAACTCTCACCGGTCGTGTCTCGTGTCGTCCCACCGGAGTATGAGAGTGACAGGAATAGAGAGTGCACTTGTGTCTGCGCGCAAACTTGTGCACTATAATATCTCCTGCGCAGTTGGCTAGTCCCGATGAGATTGGCCGCCGTGGCCGGAATCGGCTAGGAGAACATCATTATAAAGAGGTTGAGTTTGTTTGTTTGAACGCGTTAATCTCAGGAACTACTAATCCGATTTGAAAAATTCTTTTTGCATTAGATAGCCCGTTTATTGAGGAAGGCTTATTATATAGGCTTATTATATTATAGGCTATATACCATATAGTGTATAGTCTATCTATTCCGTAGCCGTTAAAACGTACCGTAAAATAATAAAAATTACAACCAGTTTTCAAGTCATGCAGACATTCCAATAGTTGCTAAAATAAGTGTATAGTACATTCCTATTTCACCGACTTAAGTGGTCTCATATAAAGTGTAACTACTTAATAAGAAGAGGATAAAAAACAAAAAAAAATGCGCGCAAAACCGCATGTAGGGAATAGCTTTACGCTTGATGGAGTACGAAATATTTTTCTACAACACATAGTAGATACTATAAATGGTTCTCTTTTGCATAAACATGACCAATTAGTGCTCGGGAGACTAAATTCGTCACTTTCAAAGGGTTAATGTCAACATTAGTTTGATTTATTCAGTCCATGTATTTACGTTTGAAGATTTGTAGGCTCAATTTCTACTAAAAAAATTTTAATAGGAACTACTCGAAATAATTTAATTATAATCGATTTTATTGACTACTGGTTTGATTCTTGTAAAGCGCAAATACCTGCATGTACTATTTACTCGCAGTAGCGACATTTTCTTTACTTATTGCTAAAACGCTAGTCTTTACGGAAAACTCAACACAACACACACGATAACTGAGAGCTATTGCTACCAATATCGTTCATATTCTTATTGAACTATCTAAAATATGTCTAGATGGCAAAAAAAAGATCTGAGGATTTGATGCTGATTCACTGGGAAATAGGGCGGGCACTGTGGCATGCATTGACACATCATCGTCTCATGAGATGTTTAATGTGGTAGCCGCAGCGAAAGAGGCTAAACTGCTTAAATTACATGAATGCAGGTTCGTAATGTATGTTTTTTTTAACATCCCACTGCTGGGGGTGGGCCTCCCTTCAGTACGAGGGGGATCAGGCCATAGTCCACCACGCTGACCAAGTGCGGGTTGGCGGAAAATTACATGAATATGTCTAGCTTATTAAAATTGTTCCTATTAATTATTGTTATACTATTTGCAGTAAACTTCTTGAAAGTCCTAACATCTCCATTTATCGCCTCTATCAGTGACAGGGCTGGTTTTTTGCCCAAAGAAATACTTTTGCGATTCAGTGAGGGAATGCAACATTCTTGCCATGGGCATGACTTGTATGGAAAAGTTATGAAGTTACCAAAAGAACTGAATAAACTTATTACAGATAGAATAGATATATCCCAAAATCTTATTAGAGATAGAAGTTGGAATAGAACAGTTACAGTGTTCACAATTACATGTAATTAATAACGTTAGTTTGTATGTATGTATGTATGTATGTATTCAGCCCTTTTTAACATCCCACTGCTGGGCACGGGCCTCCCTTCAATACGTGGGGGGATCAGGCCATAGTCCACCACGCTGGCCAAGTGCGGGTTGGCGGACTTCACTTGTCTTTCGAAAACTTGCTAGGTTCTCTCAGACATGCAGGTTTCCTCACGATGTTTTCCTTCACCGTAAGGCAAGCGGTAATCATGTTAGAAATGATTCGCACATGAAAATATCAGAGGTGCGAGACCCGGGATTTGAACCCGCTTCACTCGGTGTCCCAAGCGAGCGTGTTACCACTGGGCTACCACTGCCTTACGCGTTTAACGTTAGTTTACTTTTATATTATTTAATAACGTTAGTTTGTAATTAATAACGTTAGTTTACATTAATTACATGTAATTAATAATGTTAGTTAATAATAAATATTCTTGTTTAAAAAAATCTACAGTAATACTTTCTTAGATTTACGCGAATCTTTGACATTTTAAATAAAACTATCTTTTCGGATTATTTCGCGGATTTATTTTGATTTTCGGTTCCCGACGTTTCGAATGCTTTACAGCAATCATGATCCCTGGAGAGACCGAGGTTATAGACGTCTTAAACACAAAAATCTACAGTACATATTACCATAGACGAGTACTTCTTGGTAAATCCACGAAAGGATTATTATCTTTACACAAAATCCTGACTGCAATATTTTATTTGAAGAAATTTTAAGCAGAATAAAGTAGGAGGAAGTAAATCTTCATATTTCATAACGTACATTACTACTTAATTTTACTCTGCGTCAAAATTCACTATTTATCGTGCGAGTCGTAGAACTGCAGTTTGTTTGAAAATCTTATAATGAAAGAAGGAGAAAGAGGGATATTTTCTATGAGTCAGAAAGAGATAAGTATATGATAAGCTTTTGTCTTTTTTTACGAATTGGATGTGTCATTTGAAAACAATAGCTCGCCCTATTTGTTATGTGCTTTGTTAAAACAAATGAAAGCGCAGATAGCGGCACATGCTATATGTGGGAATGTAAATAACAGATTTTAATGTTGGGACTTGGAAGTACAATACTAGCTTTATCTTTTGATTTGTCTCTTATCCAATCATTATAATATTTGAGATTTTTCTCTCCGAAATAGGGCTTTTCTTTTAGTTATTGTAATTCATGTGTATGAGTAAATTTTCATATCAAACATGGTGGTTGAGACCGATACTTCTTGACACACCCTGAAAATTTTACTAAAACTGAATAAGTCGACTGCCGATATAATAATGATAATAACAGCAATAAATATTCTTAGCAAAATGTCACAGTATTATTTGATGTATTGAGAAGTTTAAAATTTAAGATTGGATAAAATAATTCATTATAAATTCGAGGAAAGATTTCATTCTGTAATCAAATTCCACTCAAATAATAACGTATACTGTAAACTATTTATGTTTTCAAACCCATCGATCAGGCTTTAGCTTAAAATGTTACCGCTTTCCGCAAAAATATACGCGTCAGCCCGTGACTGTGATCCATTCGTTTGAAATAGTGTAATGGGACAGGTTTGAAGCTTTAAAACTTTATAAATGGTTTTTTCTACAAAATTATGTTTATTTAAGCTCTAATGAACGCGAAAGTGCGTTTGTTGGTTTTTTTCTTTCATACAGCGATAGATCATCGAATCGACGTGACTTCATCTATGTATACAACTATACTATAATAAAATTGTAATTATATCGAACTTGTACATTAAATATTTTTTGGGAAATCTTATTGAAGTAGTCATTATTACCTTTATAGAGGCCGAACCTATACATATAATTTTTAGAATTTTTGCCTGTTTGTCTGTCTGCCTGAGAATCATCACGAGAAAACCTCTTGACAGATTTTTATGAAATTTGGAATGACGATAGCCGGTCATCCGGGTCGACTAGAATACTTTTACAGCGGGAAAATATTTCATCTCCAAGAACATCCGGGTCAACATATAGGATACTTTTTACATCTCTGAATCTATACTAAACGTTAAAACAGCGATGAGCAGTCGATTGTATGTTTTCAAATCTAAGAATAAGTTTTTTTAGGTAGACCTACCACCAAGCGGTAAAACCAGTTAGCTGCATCTCGACCGTTCTTCGTTTTGATGCTTAGTACACCCAATCTGGGGATAACGGCTAAGTTTTAAATTAAAAAGAACAACTTTCCACACGTCTGTTGATGTATTTTCTTGTAATTTCTAAATTATTTTTCGAACACTTACAAAGGTGTCCAAGAAAGCTGCAACCTGGCATATCATTGTAACTTTAGTAGCAGTTCAAACATACTGATATTGTATGCATCTGAAGTAACGGTTAAATCTAACGAAACATTTTTTTTCGGTTTCATGAATGAAAATTTATTATAGAAATAAAAAGTCGAGATGCTCTCGTAAAGTAATGAAATTGTTAACCTTTTATTTAATTTTCTTCTCAGACAGTATGCGGCATACGGGATAATTTTGTTAGAGTGATGCTGATTGGATTAATATGACTCCGCAAGATGTCGTGTTTCTCATACTTGAGCTCTCATATATGTTATTCTCCCTTGTAACATTTTGAAAGCTTGCGTGTAGAATTCTAAATAAAGTGCAAAAATTTTATGGAACAAGTAAATCTAGCGACACCATCTTGGTTGCATGGAAAGATAAAAGTAAGATCACGTTATACTTATCAAAAATATTAGAATTCTTATCCTAATATAGAATATATTAGGATAAGAATTCTAATATTTAATACCATATATTATAATACCAACTACGAGCCTATGTTGCTTGCTAATAAAAGTTTTTTTTTTATTATTTTATAGAGGAAACGTACGAAAATAATAATTAATTTACTTAGTTAAATTATGTATGCTTGAGTCGTTTGACTAAAACAAAATATAATCTAATACCCAGCGGGAACTCTTGTTTTCTAGAGATAGATACGTTTATATTATGAAAAAAAAAATACATTTTCAGTGTAATAAAGATAGCACACAATTCATAAATTAACAATTCCCCTGGCTTATAATTTTAATTCATTAAATATCCCATAAGAATATCAAATTTTGGACGCGTTTCATATCCGATCGAGATAACACGAAATGAAAATTTGACTGGCAGCCGTCTCATGAATTTTAAAATGAAAAATTCAACCAATGACTGTTTTGTAAGAAAAGTTAATTTTAGGAAATATGTGCTGAAAAATATTTTTATGCTTTATTCATTACTATCGATTTGACCTCGCTTCGCTCGCGGGCGTCCCTAAGTGGGTTTTAAATAGATATGGATAGTTATTGCGAAAGTACCTTAGGATAAAGACTTATTAGCCTAGGCTATTGCAGTTACAGATAGAACCAGTTATTGTGTTTTCCCGTGGGAATGAAAAATTTTCCTGTAGTAAAAGCTATCCTAAATGTTGACCCGAGTAACAAGTTATCACTATATAAAATTCAGTTAAAATCGGTTTATTACTTTTTACATGAAACGCGGACACACAAACAGACAAAAAGTCAAACAGACATACAGTCATTGTTTTTAAAAAATTATCTAAGTTACTATTTTACTATCTACACATATAATAAAATTCTAACTAAGCCGAACCTGTACATTAAATATTTTTTGGAAAATCTTATTGAAATAGACTTTATTATCGAAGCAGAGGCCAAATGTATAGATTTTAGAATTTTGTCTGTCTGTCTATCTGTGACCGTATCACGGATAAACCACTGGAGGGATTTTGATGAAATTTGGTATGATGATAGCTGGTTATCCAGATCAACATTTTGGATATTTTTACTGCGGGAAAATATTCATCTCTGAGAAATCTATACTAAACGTTAAAACGTAAGTAGGGACGAACCCGAGCGGAGCAAGGGTGAGTCGCTAGTATAATATATTTACAGGTCTCCTTCTATATGAGATGATTTGTCAAGAGTGACATTTACAAGAGTGCTGTGTGCGCTCTAATAGACGGTGAATGAACTATAAATTCAGGATAGGCGACACTTCTGTTATTTAATTTAAGCTTTATTGTCTGAATTTAAGAGATAATGCTGCTTATTAATTAATATAATGTACTAGCATTGCCCGCGGGTTTTACATACTACGTATACTCTTACATTGCAGTTTTTGTATTTTTTCTCAGAAATGAGACATTTTCCCGCGGTAAAAAGTATCCTATATGTTGACCCGGATTACCAGCTTTCGCCATACCAAATTGCATCAAAATCCCTCCAGTGGTTTTTCTGTGATGCGGTAACAGACAGACAGACAGACAGACAAAAATTCTAAAAACTATAGATTCGGCCTCTGTATCGATAATGATGACTATTTCAATAAGATTTTCCAAAAAATATTTAATGTACAGATTCGGCTTAGTTACAATTTTATTATATGTACAGATGTAAGTACGTCTCCTCACAAACTTTAGACAGCGACTACACTATTCTCGTCATAGTATTGACGTAATATCAACACCTAGCAGTGAGAAATTATTATTTAAATAAAAACCTACAGCATTTCGATATCGCATATTATTAGATTTTTACTTATAAATATGCTTATTGGTAATCCGATAACGTTATACAGATGAGGAAAATATAAAAATATCGTAGAAACCTTTTAAAAGACGAAGTTCTTTAACAATCAAATAGTAAAAGACTTGAAGAAGAAGTTTGTCAACTTGCCATTTTATTGAAGTTTCAGTCGTAAGTTAAAGTGTTCTTCGATCAGTATTTAACTAGCTCTCGGTTTCTTTCTATACAATAAACTATTTTCAAACTTAAGTTTAATAACAATAAAGGTTTTTGTTTTAACAAAAGTTCTTCATCTCATAGAGCACAAATTAAAAATTATTGAAATATTTCTAGCAAATCGTTTACAATGAAAGTACCTTTTGCACTAGAGTGGTAGAACTTTGTTCTATATACTTTTTAGAGTTCCGTATCCAACGGCAAAGGCAAAACTATTATATTCAATACTAGCGTTTTCCTGCGGCTTCGCCCGCATAGTACATTAATCACCAATATATCATATACTAAAACCTTCTCCGAAACACGCTGCATCTTATGGTACGAGTATTATTCAGATCGGTTCAGTAGTTATCGCAGTATAACCGAACAAAAAAATCGGCTCTCCATTTATTAGTATAGATAAAGATTTTGTGCGCAAATATGTATGCTTAACATAATTATCCGAAATTCTATTTTAAGGTACTTGTGATTAATATACTGATTTAATGGTACCGACAACTGCCTTCAAATTTCTAATCGAGTTTATATTTTTGTAATAAAATTGCGATTTTCAGTCTCAAAATTGGTTTTCCCTTGAAGAGTCTTGGCGTAATTGAAAATTATCGTAAATTTTAAAATTTAATACATAAGATTATATATTTTTCCTAGTTTAGTAACGAAATTAAGTGAATTTCAGTAAAATTTTTATTATTCACACTAGCATTACCGTTTTCATTTGTAATTGTTTTCTCAGAAATGAGATATTTTCGCACAGTAAAAAGTATCCTATATGTTGACCCGGATAACCAGCTATCACCATACCAAATTGCATCAAAATCCCTCCAGTGGTTTTTCTGTGATGCGGTAACAGACAGACAGACAGACAGACAGACAAAAATTCTAAAAACTATAGATTCGGTCTCTGTATCGATGATAATGTTTATTTCAATAAGATTTTCCAAAAAATATTTAATGTACAGATTCGGCGTAGTTACAATTTTATTATATGTAAAGATCATTGTCAGTTAGTTCATTTATCTAGTTCGACAGTTTGTGGATCAACGCCATCTATAGTCGTCGTTACGTTTTAGCGATTAGTATAGATTTCTCAGAGATGAGATATTTTCCCGCAGTAAAAAGTATCCTATATGTTGACCCGGATAACCAGCTATCATCATAATTTTCATCAAAATCCCTCCAGTGGTTTTTCCGTGGTGCGGTCACAGATAGATAGATACAAATATTCTAAAAACTATAGATTCGGTCTCTGTATCGATAATAATGTCTATTTCAATAAGATTTTCCAAAAAATATTTAATGTACAGATTCGACTTGATTACAATTTTATTATATGTATAGATTGCAATACAACAGTAATATCTCCTCAATAATATATTATAATATACTTTGACAGCACTATCGATGCAAACTAAACTTCGAAACGCAGCCACGAGTCCCCGGAGACCCGCTGCATTATCCGAAGTGCTGTATTAAATGCTATTTGCAGTTGGTATCGAATTATCTCGATCAGTAAACTTCGCCCCAAGTTTGTTACTGGCTTGATGATCGATTGTGGTAAAATATATATTGTTTATGTACAAACACATATATGTACGTCATATGTCCATGACGTTGTTATTCTTGCTTAAATAAGGTGTACATTGTAGAGTGGACTGTATAAAACCATTTTGATCACTACACATCTAGTAAATTTTAAATTTTGTTACGTAAAATAAATGTTTATATTGCGAAATTATTTCGAAAACACGCACGCATATAAAGACGATTAAAATTGAAGATTTTACTTAAATATTAAAAACACACAATAATGGGCGCAGTAGCGTAGTGTATATTTGGCAGTTTAAGAGGGCAAGGATTTGATTCTCAAACAAGTCATATATTCAGGTTTTTAGTAATAATATTAATTCTTAAAATTACTTTAGCATTTTCATTCTAAATACACTTAGAATATTATTGAAAAGTTCAAAATTCTGAACAATGCTATAGTTGCACTGGGGCTCTGACGCCCGGAGTGTTTTAAGTAGTTTTCTTCAAAAACATTTTAAGGAAATTTGTGGTTCAAAAGATCCACCTGCTGCCATTTAGATGGCGAGGAAATAAAACTTCCATTCAAAATGCATTCGGAACTATGAATTCTTTATTTGATTGATGTTCACAGTCTGAATGCCCGATGGAGAACGCGAAATCTTCTACTAAGGCGTAGGTTGCAGATTTGATTTTCGAGCCGAGTAATTGATTTTATAAAGTGATAATACTTTAAATCTATGCGAATATTTGACATATTTAATAAAACTATATTTTAGAATTTTTTTTATTTGCGAATTTATTTGAAGTCATTAAATTGAACTCAAAGTTTGATGAAATTACATAATATTAGTAGTTTCGTTCACACAAACATTACAAGTTTTGACGTTTAGTATAGATTTATATTAACCCCAATAACCAGCTACCATCATAACAAATTTCATCAAAATCTCTCCTGTGGTTTTCTCGTTATGCGCTCCCTCTGAAAAAGAAAAACAAATCTACCCCACGGGAACTGTACATATTTCCGGGATAAAAAGTAACCTTGTACTACTCCAGACTATAATCTATCTCTATGACAAATTTTATCCAGATCCGTTCAGCCGTTCTGGCGTGATTGAGTAACAAACACCCATCCATCCAAACTTTCGCATTTATAATATTAACTAGCAGAACCCACTTTTACATAGGTGAGAGGTATTTTATCAGGCACAGAAAAAAAAATAGCTTTAATTTGATATATAAATGATGAATATACGCCATGACCGTATAAATATAACAAAAACATCTTTAATGAATCGCAACCACTTTTGCGGCCACTTTTACAGACCTAGTTTATCAGGTACAGAAAAAAAATAGCTTCAATTTATATATTATTTATATATATTATACAAATTTATATAATATATGTATATATATATATATATATATATATAAATGATGAATATGAACGTATAAACGTACCAAAATATGACCAATTTAAATCTAAATTACATTATTCTTGTTTCCGTTGAAAATTTACTAACATACTAACAATACTTTAATTTTTAAACAATACGTTCCGTCCGTAATTCGCTTAAAGTTTGAGAAAATATTACGTAAAACTACCTTTTGGAGGATGAATGCATCGTGCACGTAGTGGGACCACTGGGAGACTTAAATCCTAATTTATTTAGTGCTTAAATTTCTAGGAGAAGTTATATGAGAGTCGTAATGTGGGTTTTAATAAGACTTTTATAATAAAATTTTATGACCACCAGATATAGTGGCAGTGTTGAAGAATTTCTGAATAGCCTGCAGTCTCTTGGTTCAAAAATGATAATGCGTCTGCTAGATAAGATTGAGAATATCTTATATTTATAGTAAAACCACTATGTGTAATTTCCAAAAAAATATTTATTAGTGCTAACGCATTCTTAACGCCCTAAGAAATATTTTTTTATAATTTTTCATAAATAACAAGGTTTTGGATTCAACTTTGGGATTTATCTTTATATGCAAATACAATATCATATAAATAATATATAATTGTTTGTAAGAAGCCAATTAACACTTTTTAGACTGTGATCTTTTTGTTTGTTAGATCGCGCTTCATCGATGACTTTTAATGGGACATTTATATAATATTATTATGTTATACAAAATACCATGATACTGATAATGATTTTCAGATTTAACTTTATTCCATCTTTTTTTAATGTTGGGAAATGCTTTTACACATACCATCTGTATACATATAGGTGGTATGTAGTATGTGGGTAGGACCTACCCACGAAAACCCAACAAAACCTCCCCCGTGGGCCGCCTCCCGGTGCGTTTCTTGGCTGCGCGCCCGGCTGGATTGCCGGACGCTAATGAGCTCCCCCATCACAACAAGGTGAACGCACGTTGGGGGGGGGGGGGGGGGGGGGGAACACTATCCCACCTTCACTCTACTCTCAAGTCTCAACAATAATATTCTCAATTGGACCAAAAAAAATGTTATTTGTTAAAAAGAACTTTTTTGTTTGTTTCAAAGCTTTGATAAATGAACCGGAAAAAGAAAACTTTTTATATAAAATATAACGATAAAATTATGTACTCACAAGGTTGAGCTCAAAGATAAAATTGAACACAAGGAATAAAATAACCAATGTTTAATAAATTTCCGCTCAACAACCCGTCTCCAATGGGTCCTAAACATCCAACTTCGTATCATTCGCAACGATACGTTTTAAATGTTACGTTTGGGTACAACTTATCTATTCTATACTAAAATTATATATTATTTTACTTATTTTTTCAATTTTCGAAAGAAATGTGTAATGCGCAGTCCGCTAACCCGCATTTGGCGAGCGTGGTGGACTATTGCCTGATTCCCCTCGTATTGAAGCAAGGCCTCGGGCCCAGCAGTGGGACGTTAAAAAGGGCTGGTATACCTTTACTATTCACGTCTTTGGTTAAACGTAAATATTATCATCCACGTTGTTTTTGCCCATTGTTTTTATTAAATCAGTAATTAATTTCTTAGAATAGCTGAACAAAATTTCAAATAAATTATTATTCTAAGTTTACAGTTTAATTTCGAACAGCGGAGATGTATTTCGATCACTAATTGAGGCTTAGGGCGTCCATCTCTCACCAGGAGTTACGTAATTGGTTTTGAGTTACGGTCACACTAAGTAAATATTGCTGTACTAGCTTTTGCGCCTGTCTTGCTTTCTTTTAATTTTATTTTGATTCAGTACCTGCTTGTAAATACCTGTCTCTTTTTTGGGGGTTTATTAGGTCCTTAACTGCTTATTATGAGAGTAGATACCTACAAACAATGCGCACCTGTGCATGTGTGTGTGTGTGTGTGTATGAGTGTGAGCAAGCGCGTGCGTATGTGTATGTCTGTGTGTTTGTATCTATAGTAAGGTTTGTGCGTGAGTGTACGTCTTGAACTGCGGGTACATCTACTTAGGCTTTAAGCATAGACGTAAAGAATGAACAGAGAAATACTGTCATGAAATTGACAAAGAAAAAAAACATACATGCAAGAAAGGAAACATGCGGCCAATACCCGTTTTTTATTCCAATTCGAATTAATAAATGGAATATGAAAAATTGTAATATTATAATGGAATATAAAATGCTTATTCTGTACGTATCTATTATTCATTAATCGTATTACTACAGAAAACTTCTGGCCGCATATTTGTTTTGTCTCTGTCGCGCCTTTCCGCCATTTTTAGCTGACGGCTGGCAAAGAAGCACTCAATCCACTCTCTGTGTCTATGGTTTTAAGTGACAGTAAGTCCAAGCATAAACGTTTTAAAATTAATTAAGTGAGAATCAAAGTTCTATCGTGTGAGAATTAATTAGATTAAATTGTAAGTGTCTAGCTTTGCTACTAGTGTAGTGTATTTTGTAAATTGAAAACGAAAAGCATTTATACATTTTATATTTGATACATTTTTACATGGCCTATTTATCACTATAAAGGCGAAAGTTTGTTTGCTGGTTTGTATTTCTTTTACGCAGCAACAAAATTAAATAAATACATTGGGACAACACACAGCACCATCTATTTCCGTGGTAAGCTACGAGGCCTGTGTTATGGATACCAGATAGTTGATACACTAAATATATATAACTTTAAATATTATCAATATAAATACCCATGACTGGAGTACAAACATTCGTGCTCATCAGACAAGTGCCTCTCAGCGGGACTCGAACCAGCAACCGCTGGCACAGCATGTAGGGTCACTACAAACCGAGCTAAACGTGTCGTCAAATTATAAATTACGTTTTTTTTGCATACACAGTGAAATTAGTGTTGGCTTTTTAGGACTTACTTCAAAAATAATAAGGTATAAGTAGGATAGCGTTGCCGTTGCTATCTATAAATAAAAATCTTTAAATCCGTTTAGTAGCGTAACTATTCTGAAAGAAAATTTATGTAACTCTACCGCTGAATTCGCGATCATACTTCATACAACTAATATAAAGTATGTTCACCGATGGTAGGACTCTGTCAAGCCTGAGGAGTCCGACTGGATGGGTACCACCCCCTTATCTATTTCAACTGGAACACAACAATATTTGCATTGTTGTGTTCCGGTTTGAAGGATAAGGTAGCCAGCGCAATTACAGGCAAGAGACATATCATCTTAGTCCTCACAGTGACAACGCACCTGCAGTTCTGCATTTTCGGAATATAAAACCTAAGTGCATGAGCCGTAGGTGTTATGGGCAACACGTACTGCTTTCCATCAGGTGGGCTATCTGCTCGTTTGTCACTGAATACCATAATTTTTTTACATAAATTACATAAAACTTATCACATAGAGATTATACTATATATACAGAAGATACAGAGCTTACCTTCTTTATACAAACACAGGAAAAGATAAAGAACATATATGTACAATTACCGCTTAAGCTCATGTCTTACAACATCATTACATTGTAGATATCAAAGACCACCGTCTTCAAGTAATTAAAAATATTTCTTCTTCGTCGAAATTGCGACTCGACTTTTATAACTACTCCTTAGGTTTCGTTATATCTTGAGGGAAATTTAATTTATAGAATTGTATTATATTGTAAGTGCTAATTGAATTTAATTGAGATTTACTGCTGAATTAATTTTATCTATATTGAAATTGCGAAAACGTAGCTGTATGTACATATATATGTAGATAATTAATAAAGATCTGTTAGTTATACTTTCATGCTGCAACAGATTAAATATGATTTTTCCATAGATAACGTTTATGAGATACAGAGTGTATACTTTTTGCAAGTATTTATTTAACTTGCAATGTTTCTTTGTTTAGGGTCAAATTGAGCTCAAACAGATTGAGCTGAAATATTGCATATATGTTGGTTGGTTAAGCGACGTCATTCTAAATCCAATATGGCGGACTCCCAAAGATGGCGGATTATGTTTTTTTATGTACCCCATGATATGGATATCAAATGGCCCTTCCATTTGATATCCACATCATGGAGGTTTTATTAAGAAGAATACGAATAACTAAAAAATAGAAAAATTAAATAATTATTGCAAAAAAACATTTCAAAAACAAGCTTTTATTTAGATGCTTTAAAAAGAAGAAAATAAACTTTAAATTAAATCAAAGCCATCAATTTATTACATTATACAATTTATATGATATAAAAGCTTGTAACGAGATTTACCTGGTAAGATAAACAAGCAACAAAATGTTAAAAAATAATATTTTTATACTATAGGCATTTTTATAAAATGGGTAAGTCTGAGTTTTAGTTCATAGCTAATATTGCTATCTAACACTAAGTTAGGTATAGCCAGGGTGTAATACTAAAGGTAAAAATCAATTTCGCAACATCGGACCAATGGCACGTGTGGCGTGCATATTGTGGAATGTATCAACAGAGCTCGCCGCATACTTTCGAGAGGGACGTGATGCTATTTGTGCTGTAATTTAGCTTTAGCAATTTATTTCCTATAGGAAACGAGATACTGGAGTCTTTCATCATAGTAGTCACAGCTTCGATATCTGTTCTGAGATGTTTTTTTAATGTCGTGCAAATTTTGTTTTGGTTTGTTCAATATTATAGATAAGTTTAAGTTAATAATAAGAGAAGCTAAATGTGGAAAGAATTATATACAAAAGAATTATAGGCAAAAGTGATTGACTAATGTATCAACGCACAGGCCAAACCCTTAGGGCTATAAACTTAAAATTTTCGCACACGTATTCCTCATATGATGAAGGCATCCACTAAGGAAGGATTTTCCACAATTCAACCCCCAAGCGGGTGAAATAGGGGTTAAAATTTAGTATAAAACTTTTTATTCCTTGGACATATTTGCGTGAAATATCGTATGTATTGATTACAGCAAAAATAATGAGTTACATATTCCAGCGTTTTCCAATATTCAACCCCTAAGAGGGTAAAATAGAGAATGAAAGTTTTTAAGAAACCTACCTTTTTAGAGTTTTTTTGTAGTTTTAGCGCGAGCGAAGCCGCAGGTTCTGCTAGTTTAGTATAAAACTGCTTGTATACTGTACATATATTCGTTTCATGGATGCAAGGTGTACATTGTGTCTCATACGTGCCACCTATATAATTAATATCAGTCATACACAGTTACGTCTTGTTTGCTTTTCACATTGTGTGTTGTCCCTAATTAAGCGGTTAGAGACATTTGTGTAATCATTAATCAGTAATTACAGATGATAGCAGTGAGGTTAGAATCAACGTTCTAATTAATACTATAGTGTATGTGTTATTTATACACTAGGAACTTACCCTTGATTTGCTCGGGTGTATCTAGGTGCCTTTAATATATATAATATTACTAGCGGCCTGTGGCTCAACCCCGCTTCGCTCGAGTTTGTCCCTAGGTACGTTTTAACCGTTAGTATAGAATAGATAGACTATATATCATATGTGTATGTATATACATAGGTATGATGAGTTGTTGTGGGTTGTATTATAACGTGTTTTCCAGTGGGAATGAGATAATTTCCTGAGGTAAAAATTAAGCCTAAGACATTCAAAAAATCACGCTTACGCGTCACTCGGTTTCGACGTGAAAGGAAGGCAAACAAACACACATACTTTTACATTTAAAATATAAGTATAGATATGTTTATACAGACAGCGCCAACTTTTGGCATATTTTATCATTAACATTAGCCTTTGTGTTAGTCCAGATCATAGACTATTTTTGTATTAACTGTACTGATTTTATTTTTCTGAATCTACAGTAAGCATTTTTATGATTAGTATATTATTACGTGTGTGGTATCTAACTTTTTAACTTTTACATAGAGAGCGATCTTCGAAACTTATATAACTTGGTAAAACATCAATTTGATTTTTCGTTTTGAAAGATTAATAAAACAAAATTATGTTTGTTCCTGGGGATAACCAGCTCGAGCAATTTTAAAAACTTAAAAGGGATGTTCGAACTCAAAACGGTCATTTGATTAAGTATATGGCTATTTTTGTTAGAATAAACCAGGAGTTTCCAACCAAGGGGCACATAACTCTTATTTTGAATTGTAACTTAAAATGAAAATAAATAAAAATCGTTAAGTAACGTTTTTTTATTATAATAAAAAAAGGGGGGCGTGAAAATTTAAATCGGTAAAATAATATTTGTCTTATTATAATAAATAAAATAAAGGGCAGGCATGAAAATATTTTTTATAATCCAGGGAGGCTCAACAGAACAAAGGTTGGGATGCCCTGGAATGAACAATGATACTGAGAGAATTTCTTCTTACTAAAAACTTAGTAGCAGTAAGTTCATTCGTTTAAAGTGTTCATTTTATGAAAGCAGATCAAGCTGTTAGAGATCTCGCAATACAATTTATCCAGCGAGTAACTTCAATAAAGTAAGGCTTCTTTAACCATTAACTGTTAGAATTGTGCAGTTTCTAGAAACTAGTTAAATTGAAATCTGTAACTTTTAAATATATATAAAAATGTACTGTTTTATTTTAAGTACGTTGTACTAGAACATATAAAATAAACATTTTCAACTAAAATAACGTCTTCGACTTCGAAGTAACTTTAAATTTAGTTATTTAAAGTTATTAGTACAGAGTTATTATTATCCCCCCCAACGTGCGTTCACCTTGTCGTGGTGGGGGGCTCAGTAGTAGTAGCGAAGCTAAGAAACGCACAGGGAGGTTGCCCACTTCGGTGGGCGGTGGGAGGTGGCCCTCTTTGGGGGGCGGTGTACCTTGCGGGTTGCTCCTGGTACTTCTCTGATAGCAGAGTGGACCTTGGAGCAACCCCATGGTTGTGGTGGTCTGCTTTGGCAGACCTGCCGTCGGGGCGTCGTAGTTGAATGCGTAAGCGATCCTGCGACGCCCCATTAAGACGGGGGAAGGTTTTGTTGGGTTTTAGTGGGTAGTACTGGCCGTATTACGCCGGTGAGTCCCACACGTCGTGCGTAAATGCATTTCCCAACGTTAAAAAAAAAAAAAGAGTTATTATTATAGACTTGGAATTTTTCCTTAAAATGTGTATGACATAAATTTAACCTATTTATACAATTTTAAAGACCAGATCTGCAGCCTGACGCTAGCATCTAAATCCATGAGAATAATTATAATTTTACTAATAACTTAGATCAAACTTTTTATCACCTAAATAAACATACTAACAATTCACGTAATATACTATATTTGACAGTACGTTTGTGGTATAATAGTGATCCTCGCTCGCTCTGCTCTATGACATTAAATAACACAATCAACGATAACTGTTCTAAAGCCTGTTTTACGCTGTTGAGCTATAAAGGTTTACCTTAGATTTAAACTACTTCATGTAGAGTTAGTTACTTTAGAAGCTTCAATTTGCAAGTGAAGTCACTAAACGTTCGGCGACACGTTTTGCTCAGTTTGTAGTAACTCTACTTGCTCTGCCAGCGGTCGCGGGTTTGATTCCCACTGGGGGCATTCGTTTGTGTGATGAGCACGAATGTTTGTACTCCCTGAGTGTTTATATTTATAATATGTACATATTTAAAGTTATATATGTGTAGCGTATCAACTATCTGGTATCCATAACACAAGCCTCGTAGCTTACCATGGAACTAGATATTGCTGTGTGTGTGTGTGTCCCAACATATTTATTTATTAAACGTATTTCAAATTTATTGTACGTACATAATGTTCATTATGAATATAAATATATATTTTTTATAAGTGAGTTTTTTTATGAGTAAGTGATTGATTGAAGTGAGTTTAGATGGTATATGCTCATCTAAAACAATACTGAGTGCTAGTTTTACTAAATATTTCGAATGACTTCACGATTGCCTTAATCGAATTATACCAAACGTAGTGAGATTTTAATTTAGTTTGTGTTCTGTAATTTAGATATAAGAATAGGTCGTTAATTTTCATTTCTTGAAATTAAATAATTTAAAGTCATTTGTCTTATTCACGAATTATAATATTTTAACAATGTTTACTTCTAACACTGATTAGCCAATGATTGATTAAACGGAACGGTTAAATAGAACGAGGCTATATGTGTACTACGGTTTTTGTGGTCACGGAAAACACTGCGGCATAACATCGTGCTTTAATAAAATTCATCCATACATATAATAAAATTGTAACTAAGCCGAATCTGTACATTAAATATATTTTGGAAAATCTTATTGAAATAGACATTATTATTGATACAGAAGTCAAATTTTTATATTTTTAGAGTTTTTGTCAGTCTGTCTGTTACCGCATCACAGAAAAACCACTGGAAGGATTTTGATGAAATTTGGTATGGTGATAGCTGGTTATCCGGGTCAACATATAGGATACTTTTAACTGCGGGAAAATATCCCATTTCTGAGAAAAAATACAAAAACTGCAATGTAAGAGTATACTAATATGTAAAACTTAAGAGTTTGATTTTTGGCCATCTGAACGCGGGCGGAGCCGCGGGCAATGCTAGTTGTAATATAAATCTTTACATCGTTTCCTACTATATTTCTATTATTTTGCCACACATCAAGTGTTGTAGGTCTGTGCAGCTAAAAACTAGCAGAACTAACCTTTAAGTAAAATATACTCGTATGTATTAATAACAAAATGTTCCTCGTTTTCTTCCTAACTGGCGGAGTTTCCGTTCCATATAAATCCGCGTTAACGTTGACGTGATTGAATAAGTAATAACAATGTCCTACTTACTGATTTCGGCCACTGCGGCCAATCTCACTAGAATAGTTAGTTTCACGAGACATATTCATACTAATATTATAAATGTATATGTGTTTGTTTATTTGTTTGTTTCTTTGTTTGGCCTTCTTTCACGTCAAAACGTCCAAGGATTGGCGTGATTTTTCGTGTGAAAATATTTGGAAGCTGGAGAGTGACATAGGCTATTTTTTGATTTTTTGTCGCGGGAGATTATCTCATTCCCATGTGAAAACAAGTTATAATACAACCCAAAAAATATTTATGATAAAAATTACTTTCAACTTGGTATGGTATTGGTACCCTTCAATACAATTACACAATAAATACTTGTTTTAGCATTTTTCGAAATTCATCCCATAAGGAGGTAAAATAGGGAATGAAAGTTTGTATGGAACCTACCTCTTTAGAGTTTTTTTTGTAGTTTTGGCGCGAGCGGAGCCGCGGGTTCTGCTAGTTGTATATATATGTAGCGTATGAGTGTACTGACACAAGGGCATTCTCTGTCTTTTTTATTCTCAAAATCCTCAACAATTCAACACAACCTGTTAAAAAATTGTAATTGTAAGAAACCAGGCGTAGGACGTTTATGTGCTCTGCCACTTTCTGAAGTCCTGGTTTTTTAAATATTTATTTTAAAGGGGTTTGGCCACAGAGTGATTTTGCCATCCCTACAGGAAAAGTCATGGTAAAAGAAAGTTCTTGATAAATAAAACTCAATAATTCTTCTTAGCTCGACTCCGCTTATGAGTCCATTACTACATACGTATTAGCCACTAAGTCAACGAGTTTAAAGAAGTATAATAAATAAATAATTTTTATTATGTACTTAAAACAATACAATGAAAATAATATTGTAATGCACTTCGGTGCCATTTTTCTATTTTTTTTCCAAATTATTGTATAATTTTGTGGGTGTGCGAGGAATTCGACCGTTACTCTAAAGCGTGTTTTTCTTTAAGTATTTTGACACTATAATGAATTAATATTCTACGTTCTCGTAGATGTTCTACGATTATACACTATGTAAGTATAATTCAAACTATCTGTGAGTAGAGTGTAGAGTAAAGGTATAATGTTTAATTCGAGTGCCGGCTGGGTCTTGGATAATTAAATCACAGGTTGGGATGTCGCTTGAATGGAAACTAGCAAAGATAGCGATCGATGTCGAATCACACTAAATGTAATTAACGTTTATTTACTAGCATATGACCCTTGTTCCACTTACGATGATAAAGAAAACCCTGTACTGCTATCTTGGGGTCTCATTATAATTAAAGTAATATTAGTTCCAATGAATGTCAGTAGATAGCATTATATGTTTCGATTTGTTATTGAAGTTTGTGTATTATTAACAAAGTATCTAAATCTCTCTTTTCTAATATATAAAATTATCGTGTTACAGTGTTTGTAACAAAACTCCTCCGAAACGGCTTGACCGATTCTTATGAAATTTTGTGTGTATATTCAGTAGATCTGAAACTAGGACGTAAACTATTTTTTATACCCCTAAGTGATAAAGGTGGTCCACCCTAAAAAAAATTTTTTTTTACATTTTTTTATTTTAATTTTTTTATGATTCGGCATTAAAAATACAAACAAACCTAAATTATCACTAGAGACGAATCCCAGCGGAGCGAGGGTGAGCCGCTAGTATATATACATATTATAACAAAGTCGGGTTTGTTACAACACTTATAACTCGAGAACGGCAGGAAAGATTTTTATGATCTTTGATTTGTTGGATTTTTCTCTGCCCTAAATAGCAGAATAACTATAAAACGAAGAAAAAATCACGTGTCTTTTTCATAATATAGCTAACGCTGGCTAAAAACTTTAGGATGAGCCGCTAGTATTAAATAGATCCCAAAATGGGATGTTATGGTTCTAAAAATTATTCTAAGTGAAGGAAAATTAAATAATGCACTCGCATATCAAATTTGCGTAATTTTACTGACTAGTTTTTGAAAAAATGATGTTTCTCACAGTTAAAACCTGTTCACGTCTCTGTTGGTTTAATGAAATGTAGGATGAATTTTGCAATAACTAACATAGTTAGAAAATTAAATACATAGTTCGAAAGTATGCGGATTAAATTTTTTTATTATCTATTCAAGTAAACAAAAATAGTAGTGCCGTCCATTTTATTTGTATTGGATGGGGTATCTGTTCTATAGAAGTAAGTATTGTCATCTGTGCTTCTATTAAACTCCATACGTCTTTCGAAAACTATTTACGTTCAATATAGGTTTGGGTAAAATTTAAAATCGGCTCAATTGTTCTGGTATTTAGTGTGTACAAACAGACAGACAAAGAAACTATATTAACACTTAATTACAAACAATTATATGAAAATAACTCAATACTTATTAGTCGTAAGCAAAGTCGTCAATTTTATTTATAGGATGCGAATCAATTATTAACTTCTTACAAATCTATTTTAGGGTGGATGGTGGATCTATACATGATTAACGACCCATTTAAAGTATTATTAATAATTAATCAATCCTCAAACAATTTTTATGACAAAAAGTATTAGTATTTAAAATGTACATATCTATGTACCTTTTTTTAAAGTTGGGAAATGCATACCACCTGTAAACATACAGGTAACCACCTGTGGGACTCACCGGCTCGAAAAGCCAGTACTATCCATTAAAACCCAACAAAACCTTCTCCCGTCTTAAGCCAGGAGCAATCTGCATGGTACACCGCCCACCGAAGTGGGCCACCTCCCTGTGCGTTTCTTAGCTTTGCGCCCGACTGGATTGCCGAGCACTATTGAGTCCCCCCACCACGACAAGGTGAACGTACGTTGGGCGGGGTGGGGGAGGTGGGGGGGAGCAGGGGGGGGGGACATATCTATGTACCTATATAACCGCAAAATAAACGATTTTATAATTTTAGTTTGTTTTAATGATACGTGGAATCGGTGAAAGAACACTAAGAACATATTGATTTGGAAAATATTACGAACTTGCCTTACAATTGTTAAGATCAAGATAAGGTACACCAATTTCGAAATACTTCAAGTACATTTCCATCCTTTATAACTTAGATGATTTATACCTAATGAATCTATTTAAGTTTCTATCAAACGGAGTAAGCCTATGTAATTATTCTCTACACACAACTTCATGATACTGTAAGGCTTAACGTGTTAACTAGCTTTACTCACTAAGTTAAAGGTCACGCATTCAATTTCCACGTCTTTTATTTATCTACTGAGGGGAATATTGTAAGGCCTGATCCACACTATTGTGCGCATCACGGTTCGTTCTCTATCTGATATAGGTCTGGTAAAGTGTTTTATATAAGAAACAATGAGTCTATTCACAATACCAGTAAATACAAGTTTCGGTCGAATCACACTCCAGCCACGTTTCCTGCATAAATATACTTTATCGACCGATGTCGGATTTTGATCGGCGTTACACTTTGTGTTTCGGGCCTAAACTTTCAATTATTGTTCCTGTCAGTAAAACTGCAAAAACACATATACATATGTGTTTTGTATGTTGACAGAATATTGCTGTGTATAGTTGTACAATACACATGAGCGAGGAGAGCAGATAGGTCAATTTATATGAAATTTAGATGTGATAGAAGAAAGGTATTTACATTTTAATTCAAATTGTTAATGGTATAAGATGTTTACATGATTGCAAAATTATTTATTGTTACTCCCTAAAGGTATACTTCTTGAAAATATTGATGAGCCTTAAAAATAAGACCTGTTCTTTACCCCCTTATGGGATGAATTTAAAAAAATACTAAAGCACGTATTTATTTAATTGTTTTGAAGAGTATTAATACCAAGTTTCAAGTAATTCTGATCATAAATAATTTTCTCGGTTGTACTATAACATGTTTTTCCGTGGGAATGAAATAATTTCCCGCAGTAAAAAGTAGCCTATGTCACTCTCCAGCCCACCGACTATCTTCACACCAAAAATCATGCCAATCCGTTACCGTATATAATCGGTTACCGTTACCGTATATAACCCGTTACCGTTACCGTATATAATACCGTACCGACATGAAAGAAGGACAAACAAACAAACACTTTTACATTTATAATATTAAGTATAGAATTATGGACTAGTAAAGTAAGCAAAATTCAGTAAATAATATAAAATTATCGTCAAATATATCTCGTTTGTATAACAAGCGCAAATATATATTTTGCTGACTGTCAATTATCTAAATATTTCCACGGTATAATGGCACCGGGCGTAAATTGGAATAGATTGCTCAATACGCCGCCCGATTCCACGAGATAATAATATTGGATACATAATATTTTCTTAGATTTAGGCGAATATTTGTAATTTAAAAAAAAAAACTTTTCGGATTTTTTCGTGGATTTATTTTGATTTTCAGTTCCCGATTTTTCGAATACTTTACAGAAATCACGGTCACCGGAGAGACTAAGGTGTTAGACGTCTCAAATCTTTATATATATAATTCTTCTGTAAGTGTGTATGTCACTGAACTTCTCTCAAACGACTGGACCGATTTTGATGAAATTTTTTGTGTGTGTTCAAGGGGATCTGGGAATGGTTTAGATTCACAATTTGAATAATAATTTTCATCAAAAAAATTATTAAAAAAAGTTTGAAATTTTCAAATTAAAGACGTGTAGACAGGACAACGTCTGTCGGGTCCGCTAGTGTTATTATATAGTTGTCAAATATTACAAAATGATATCATTTTTTTTTGTATTGTTTGAATACATAATGGAATACAAACGTTTGTTTTTAAAATGTGTATGGTACTCGGAATGCAGATTTGTATGGGCATTCAGGGTGTCTTACGGCGATGGAGATTGGTATGAAGATACAGGGGTCTATACGAACTATATACCTAATACTTTTTTAATCTTTTATAGCCAGAGTAATCGTTTTGTTAAGCCCAGGCTGTCTCTATTTGTTCTACATTTGAACGATAGAATTGCATATATAATTATATAGACAGTCGTAGCCCAGTGGTAACGTGCTCGCTTCGGAAACCGAGTGAAGCGGGTTCAAATACCAGCCGCTCACTTCTGATATTTTCATGTGCGAATCAATTCCAACAAGATTACCACTTGTCTTATAATGAAGGAAAAATAGTGAGGTAACCTGGATGTCTGAGAGAACCTAGAAAGTTTTAGAAAAACATGTGAAGATCGCCAAGCCGCACTTAATCAGCGTGGTGACCTGATCCTCCTCTGAATTAAAAAAAAACAATTTAAAGGGCTGAATACATATAATTATAATTTTTAGACATAGTACAAAATAAATAATATACAGGGCCATTTTTAATTTACTGAAAACCTTTTGGGAATATACTACTATAATAAATTAAAAATGACCCTGTATATTTAATATTCCCATGGTGCCATATAGCTATTACGAGAAAAACATATATTGTACACCATCTATTCAAGGCGCCTTAAAGTAGCAACAACACTGCAGCGATTTTCCAACCACAATAGCGCTAGCAAACCCTAATTTTGAATTACAAAGGCTTTACCTTCCAAATAGCGTTGCTCGGCATCACACTGTCTCGTCGTTTATTCCCATATATGTGATACGGCGATTATACGCATTTCAAACTTGTATGGAAAATGAAATTGTAAATACTCATACGTCTTTTTTTATATTCAAGGTGGAAAGTCACGTAGTTAGATATTTGTTTTATGATTCATTAACCACCTGCACGCCTAAAAGCCATATAGCAAAGAATTAAATTTAATTTATATTCGGTTGATTTTCCATACAAACTCATCCCCATTTTCACCCCCTTTAGGAATGATTTCCGGAATAAAAAATTTCCCATGTACTTCCCAGAGTCTCAAAATATCTTACTAAATTTCATCTGGATCGGTCCAGTAGTCTTTGAGGTTATTCGGTACAAACACACAAAAATACAAATCTTTCCTCTTTATAATAGTAGTGTAGATAAAGGAAAGTATTTGATTCTTTTCTTTTTCTACTAAGAAATAAAGAAAATTTGAGACAAATCTGTTAGTGTAAAAAAGTTTTATTTGAAATTAAATGTACTTTTAAAAGTAACAAAATAATAGTTCTAGTTTAAAATGTAATTTAATAATTTATATAAAAGACAATCTTTTCAGATTTTTTCGTGCATTTATTTTGATTTTTGGTTCGCTTTACATCAATCATGGTCACTGGAAATATAGAAAAGATGTCAAAATATCAAATATTCAAGTAAATCTAAGAAAGTAATAAGTATTATATATGGTGTTGTTTATTGCTATCACAAGTTGAGATATTTCTTAGCGTATCCATCTACATTTACACAGAATAAATCCAAAACGTAGTTTCACATCCAATATATCTCGTAAAATAAATATTGTTCTAATCGAACCATTTTGCTATTAAAGCCAGAAAATCCGTCATATTTTTGATGTATATATATATATATATATATATATATATATATATATATATATATAATAAAATTGTAACTAAGCCAAATCTGTACATTAAATATTTTATGGAGAATCTTATTGGACATTTTTTATTGTGTAATCAAAATTTATTTTAAAATATATCCGAAAATAACATTAAAAATTTAAATAATAGAATAAAAAATGTTTTAAAAGACAAAAAAATCGAAAGTGCATATTACAAGACTTCCGCGACACCATTCAGACAAAGAGAGATAATAGCATTCCCAAGCAGGGTTGACGTCAGGTAGGCGGCCGGTCGTAAAACTTTTGCCAAATCCTATCAGCAGTACAGAAGAATGTGATTGGGAAATGGGCAGGGAGAAGAAGAATCTCATTGAAATGGTCATTATTATCGATACAGAGGCCGAATCTATAGTTTTTAATAATTTTCACAGTCTGACTGTGACCGCATCACAGAAAAACTAATAGAGGGATTTTAATGAAATTTGGTATAATGATCTCATCTCTGAGAAATCTATACTAAATGTTAAAACGCTAGTATTATAAAAGGCTATAGATTTTTTGTGTGGACAGATTTTATCGTGTGTCAGTCACGAGCAATTATTGGTAACTCGATCATTTCACCGGATTGAAATCACATTGCATTTTGAATGGACTATAATGTTGTTAAATAGAAGCGTTCACTGTGCTATTTACTTATTACGTAACTCATTTTTACCGCGACTCTGTTCGTGTGGGGCGTTAATTAGGACTAGCTTATCTGTTAGACCGGGATATAAGCTATCCGTATTCCGAGTTTGAAAAAGCAACAAACACACACAAAAATCTATCTCTCTCTCTCTTTTGAGTCTATTGTTAACTTTAATTAGGGTTCCGTAACCAAACGGTTAAAGTGCAGTTGTAGCCTAGCGTAAAGCGCTTACTTGGAAAACAAAGTGAAGCAAAACCGGGATCAAATCCCGTATCTCGCACCTGTGATATTTTCAAGTGCGTATCATTTTCAACATGATTACCACTTGTCCTACGGCGAAGGAAAACATCATGAGAAAACTTGCATGTCTGAGAGAACTTAGTTTTCAAAAGACATGTGAAGTCCACCAACCCGTACTTGGTCAGTGTGGACTATCAACTATGGCCTAATCTCTCGTATTTGCATGAAAAGCTCCATACGTGACTTCGACTGCCATTTAACCGATTTTATTTTAGAATCTATATATAAATAGGCAAAGTTCAGTACCTTTTTCTCCTCTGTTTATCATCAGTTTTTTTGTTTAGTAGCTATTGACGAGCTTAGTGTTATTCATAAAAAATGAAAACATTTTTTTATAGATAAATAAATTCTTTTCATATGTTTTCCTCAAATTTTTAATAAATATTATGGTCGAATTTCAACCAATCAGCGAACACTATTTCACATAAATAATGAAAAAGCATTGCATGCTTTAATCGTAAATCGTAAGTGTACTTATTTAGTCATGCCTAATTCATAATATATATATATATATATATATATATATATATATATATATATACATATGCCTGTCATTTTAACGAAGCTGTTTGTGTTCGAGGCAAATAAAGAGGCTTTTGCTGAGGAAACTGCACTTTAACACCCGACTGTGCCACTTTTAATTAGGTATATGTGTATAGATTATAGCTTTGTCTTATTTTTATGAACTTAAAAAAGGAGGCACTAGTATTCAATGATAATTTTGTGGGTAGATACCGTCTGTAACAACTATATAATAACTGTTAAGACGTATACAACCTTAGCCTTTCCCGTGACCATGATTGCTGTAAAGCATCTGAAACGTCGGTGGCCGGTGAGTCTCACATAAGTTACATATATGCAGGTGGTAAGCGTAAATACATTTCCCAACGTAAAAAAAACGTATAGAATTTGAAATATACATGCAATAAAGTATAAAAATTTCGATTAATATATAGAAAAATGATTCCGATAAACCATTGCAATTTATGTTATGTTAGAATATATTGCTTGAGCTTGCTGTCACGATGTAACTGATTTGAACGCCAGATATTTCATGAATAAATTACTCGTTCCCCATGAATTTATATCTGCACGTAAATGTATATAAGATTTGTTTGATGTACGATTATTGCAAACTATATGCATCCAACTTATATTTATATATAGGTACTAGCGACTCATCCTCGCTCCGCTCGGGTTCGCCCCTTTTTACGTTTTAACGTTTAGTATAGATTTCTCAGAGATGAGATACTTTCCGCAGCAAAAAGTATCCTATAGGTTGACCCGGATAACCAGTTATCATCATACTAAATTTTATCAAAATCTCTCGAGTGGTTTTCTCGTGATGCGTTCCTAGACAGACAGACAAAAATTCTAAAAACTGTGCTATATGTTTTGGCCTGTGTATTGATAAATATTACTATTTCAATAAGATTTTCCAAAAAATATTTAATGTACAGATTCGAATCAGTTAGAATTTTATTACATGTATTAGATATAGCAATGAGTAATGAAGTTTAAGTGATGAAATTTTTTTCTTAAGGTTCTCATAGAAGTAGCTTTCATTAAGAGCCTTAAGTAAGGTTTGAAAAGGACTTCCAGTAACACTATCAGTTACACAGACCTGCCTTGTCATACGATGCCATCATTAATAATCGTTAGATCGATAAGTAAAATACTTACCCGTTACGTTACGTACTACATGAACATTCTAGTCACTCGCCTTCGCTTTGTTCAGGGATTTCTCTATACTTTAATATTTTTTAACCGACAGTAGATATTTTTATGTTTAATACTAGCGGCTCACCCTCGCTCCGCTCTGGTTTGTCGCTAGGTACGTTTTAAATAGATATAAATAGTTATTAGCCAGCGTTAGCTATGTAAAAAGTTTTTTTTTGTGATTTTTTTCGATATTTTAAATCGACAAGACAAATCCAAAAAATCAAACACCATAAAAATCGGTCCAGCAGTCCTCGAGTTATGAGTATTGTAACAAACCCGACTTTGTTTTATAAATATATAGATAATTACAATATATATACATTTATAAATGTTAGTCAATATTTTCTTTTTTCAAATATAGGAGTATATTGTGTTACAAATTAATTTAACTACTGTTCGCGAAGTGGTCGGAATTCAACCATTAATCATTATTCGAAGTTTGAGGGGAAACATACGTGATATGTTTATTTATCTAAAATAGATCCATCTAGATAAAATGTGTTCAGACAGATAAAAAATCTAAAAACTATAGATTCGGCCTCTGTATCGATAAATAAGCGATCATTTTATTGATAACTTAAACTCGTCAATAGCTAATAACCAGAAAAAAAAGAAAATCGATTAACAGAAGGAAAAAAGGTAATATTTATACTATATGTAATTCTTTTATACTGGCTGGACCGATTTTGATGATTTATTTGTGTGTTTGCCTCATAGTATTTGTTTTATTGTGAAAATCAAATATGCCAATCAAACGAAAAATCAACGTTCGGGAAGAACAATGTCTGTCTGTATTTATAAATAGATATACTCTAACATCGTAAGGAAAAAAATTGAAGTGCGAAGAAAAAAGAAGTTTTTGTTGGTCGTGATTGATAGACTATCCAAGATACTCATTTACAAGATAAGTAGCTCTTATCTTTCGTTGTAGATGATAAATCGACAGGATTGTCCCTGAGAGTCTTTGTACTGCTTATGGATGTTACACTATTTATATGTATATTATCAGGCTATTGCTTTTGGTTCAATTAGTTTTTTAGGGTGAGTTTCCGGGGGTCTTGAGTTCGAGTCTCGGGTCGGCTCAAGTTTAATTATTGAGACTTTTTATTAAGGAAGTCCCAATAACAGCCTGGAGTTGGGAAGTTGGCGGTCGTTGTGTATTAAAGCCGTCGGTCCTGCCTCTGATTTCTCACAAGTAGTGTCAAATTCACGTCCCATTGGAATTTGAGATTGAAAGGGATAGAGAGTGTTATATATTATTATATATGATTAAATTATAGCCTATGCCGCCCTGCTCTAAATTCTCTCCCTGTTTGACTCGCCATGATACTGGACATACATAGTACCTCTTGTAAATTAAATAAAATAAATAAACTGCATCATAATACGATAAATGAAGAGTGGTCTCATTTCACACGAACATAAGAGAGTAGTCTACCCACTGAGGTGTCGGATTCGGACTTCAGTATCCCTAGGCGCTAAACAATAGCCTGTGTGTTCCTCCAGGTCGTACTTTTTCTGTATGTGTCATCCGAATCAGTCCAGCCCTTTCAACGTAAATGAGTAACAAACAATTAAAAAATTTTACAATTATAATAGTCGTTCAATCTCTCCCGTGACCAGGATTGCTGTAAAGCATTCGAAACGTCGGGTGCCAAAAATCTAAAAAATCCGCCAAAAATCGAAAAAGATAGTGTTATTTAAAAAGTCGTTCGGTTTATGCAAAAACAATAAGACGAGAGAAACCGCAGAAAGTGGGTTGTTAACTAAAGTTATTCGATAACAGATATAATATTTTATTATATCGTTTTTATCTTTACCAGCCATAGCAATATTCATTGACACATTGAGTGGAATTCTTTTCGTCTGTCGCGATTTTGTCGAGTATTTTTATTATTTTTCATACTTTGGATTATAAGAACAAATAAAATGTAATGAAATATTTCTACTTTTGTCTTTTATGAGAATATTTATACAATATGTATCGTAATAAAAAATATTTTTATGCTCAAAATTGTAATAACAGGCCGCTACAGCCTACATTTGAATCTATTGGTTGGAAAATATATAATAACTTTTTTATAAAATAATCTTTCCATTGATTTACAAAGCGATTGCCTCGGACAATATATATATATATATATATATATATATATATTATATATATATATATATATATATATATATATATTAAAATTCTCTCAGAGTCGGATCTGCACATTAAATATTTTTTGGAAAATCTTATTGAAATAGCAAAATAGCCATTACTATCGATATAGAGGCCGAAACTATAGTTTTTAGAATTTTTATCTGTCTGTCTGTCTTCAGGGAACACATCTCATCTTTGAGAAATCTATACTAAACGTTAAAACTTAACTAGGGACGAACCCCAGCGGAGAGAGGGTGAGTCACTAGTCTGTATATAAAAAAAATTTTAGATGAAAGATTATTAGAATTAAAATATTCAATTACAGATATTTTCCAATTTATATAAAGTTCCGAGAATGAAAACTTTAAAGAAAATAATTCCTATTAAGCAGTATTTCAGTTTTCATATGAAATCGAGATTAAATTTCATCATGTCTGAAACAAATAGCGCGGTTTTGAATACAAATGCAAGCATGTTACTTGTAGTTTTAAAATTCAGACCGTGTTCCTACTTCTGAGTTCACCGTTTTAAGACGTTTAAAATATTCACAGTAAAGCCTAATCTATTAGGGAAGTATAGGTACTATATAATATTTAAGATTGGCATGATCGTATTGTACCTTTCATAATATGTTTGAATTTGGACGATTCAATGTACGATATTATAATTATAGATAAACAAATATTAATAGAAAACAGCAAATTATTCTTGTGTAAACACAAGAATAATTTGCTGTTTTCTTTGAATTTTTAATATGTAAACGCAAAATTAGTATCTTCTCAAAAATTCAAAATTTCATCATTTCTCAAAAGTTCAGTTATAATTAGGCAGGTGTTTTATTTAATATCATTGTTAAATAAACACAGATGCAGCCTCGCCTTATAAAAACGTTTAAAATTTCATCACAAAATTCTAAAAAATAGTATTGAAAAATAATTAATTATGAGATAACTCCTTTCAACTCTAACTTATTACTCTCTAGAATATGTAAGTACTTATATTTATAAGTGGCATTAAGAAACATAGGTTTCATTTGAACTACATTAGCAGACTTCATCTGCCTCCAGTTCTATGTGCTCCATTAAAAGGCAGGGCTTATATTAAGTGGTAAAGGCATATTAAATGAAACTATCGTTTCGGAATATTTCGCGGGTTTATTTTGATTTTTGGTAAAAACATAAATAAAATTTCAAATGCAGATGAAGCCGTGAGCAATAGCTAGTGATGTACATGAGAACATTGACCATCAATCCGTAATCCCAAACAAACGATACTGTCAGTTTAAACCAATATCGATATTGCCATTGCCAAAGATTGAATTACAGATATTACTTGTACAAATTGAGAGGAATTGGAAGGCCAAGTTTGGTTTAATATTGGCTACAGCTCTGGCTTCTGTACCGGAATTCTATGTTTTTTGTGACGTACCTACTTAATTGTATAGATAATAAAATAAATAAAACTGTAGCCTTTCATTTTACAGGGTTTTAGTAAATCCTTTTTAATGATAGGGTTGTAACTTTAAGGATGATCAAAGTACCTAAACGGAAAATGCTCCTTCTATTTATAGAAAAATTATTCATTTATAAATTCATTTAAAATGTACATAATTATGTATAATAAAGCCGATAGGTAGCACTAGAAAAATACATCTACGAGTATATACCTTTGATATATAGATAGTAAAAAGATCTTATTTTGACTTTACAAACAGACACTTCAATTTTATTTATTCGTTTAATATTCCTCAATGCATTGGCTATAAAATAAAATTTTTTTTTCGAATTCTACGAAAAGTTCCAGAGATTATCGTGTTCAAATAAACATAAAACAACGATGTCTTTAGATTTATCTATACAGATAAATAAAATTAAAGTGTCTGTTTGTAATGTTTAATTAACAGCGTTTTACTAAATGCATATGAAGTTATATACGGTACTTATAAGAAAAACACATTTTTTTATTTTTTTTCTGTCTGACCGTCTGTTTGTTCCGGATAATTTTTGAAACGATTGGATTGATTTTGACGGGACTTTTTATGGAAGATATCTGATGTTATAGGGAGTAACCTAGGCTACTTTTATTTTAGAAAAAGATTTGGGGTTTGCTGAAAAAAATTAAAACGTACCTATCTAATAATATTAGTATAAAACAAAAATATTTCGCAATAAAACGCTAGGAACCATAAAAAGGAAGTAGTTTTAAGTTTTAACATTAAACTTTCATTGCACTTCGAACTAAATGATAGATCTCTCAAGCCACAACTTCGTCATATTTACAACGAGTGCTTTAAGCTCCTAAAGCGACCCTGGAGTAAAACGATAGCGACCTGTGAGTTCAGAATTCTAAAATAATATTCCATAGTATTGAATATTGTAAGACGTTACCAATGATTTTTTAATATTTGATGTTTTCTTTTAACTATTTACTATATACATAACTTGTAGGTTTGTTTGTTTTGTTTGTGGGTTTTTAGGGTGTAATGGAAGTTGTCAGACTAAATAATTATGCCAAACAATGTCAAAGTCAAACATAGTAGCGAAATTTTCTGTTTATGCTACTATTCTCGATTTCGCCATTTACTTATTTATTTATTTCTTGGTAATCTTAGAGCGTTACAAAATTGTTGAAATACAGTTAGAGTACAAAGTTATTAATAAATATGGCCAAAATTAGATTACTCTATTAGATATAATAGTATATGTATTAGACAACAGAGTACTCATATATTGAAAAAGGAAAAAGAAAAAAATGTCTGAATAAATAAAATTGATCATACTAATGATATGTCATACATACAGGTCGTTTATTTTCTTCAAAGTATAATTAGGGATTTTTTATAAAGGTAGTCGTTAATTTATAATGTTTGAGTAGAATATATTAATATTTAAAAAAATCTATATTCATTTGTATTTTTAAGGTTTAGTTATCTTTTCTCTCTTCCCCTTGAAAGAGAGGGAGAGAGAGTATGTAATTTTAGCTTATTTTTTTTTAATTAGAATGAAATCCGTCAGCTATTTCTATTTATTAACATTTATTTACTTATCAAAGTAATGAATATTTGTATTTTGTTTTAAAATATTATATATTATTTTAAAACATTATAAAGAGACAGAGTATGTTTGTTTGTTTGCTTGAGCGTGCTAATCTCAGGATCTACTAATCATATTAAAATTTTTTTTTTTGCATTAGATAGCCCGTTTATTGGGGAAGGCTATATATAGGCTATATATCACCATGCTACTACCCAAGGGAGCGGAGCAGTAATCATGAATGTCAACAAATTAGGTAGACTTCCATACATTATTGTAAAACTGATGTTTATAATAAAACAAATTTAGTGCGGGACAAACCGCGGGGCACAGCTATATTTCATATTACTGCAAACATCGATTTTAGATATTCATACGTACATACATGACATATATACGAGTATATATTCTTTCATTTATTAATTACATAAGAAATCGAGTGATATTTATTTTAAAGTATTTGCAAGGGAAATAATATGAACAAATTGGTCATAGCAGGACTATTATAGTAATTAATGAAGGCTTCCCACGAGGGCGCGGCGTCGCAAGATAAGCTTTAAGCTGTGTGAAATTAAAATTTTGTATCTCAAATATTCTGCAGACACAAGGCTCGTGGGACTCTGAATTGCTGTCATTCTAAAACCTTATGAAAATAATAAAGAAAGAGACAAAATAAAAAATGTTTTAAGTTTTTTTTGTCTATGGTAGGCAACAAGTAGACCATATGTAATACGACGGTTATTAACTAGGTTATTCAGAGTTTTATAAAATCTAAAAGTATAATATATATATAATATGTATATTCGCTATATATTTTCTTATATTGTTGTAAATGTTTCGTCGAAATTGGTTTAGTCAAATATAAAACTAAGGGATTGGAACTTACGTTTAATAAAATATATCGTTGTGTATGTATAATACATTATGTATATATACAAAATAAAATATACATGCATATATAATAATCATTAATATTATAATTTTAACCGAAAAACGTCCATTGCTGGCGTTTCTCACAGTTTTCCATGATAGATGCTCTAGTACCATTTGCATCTAGTGGTTTCCGGCGATACTAAATTACGGTCTACCTCGTGAGAGACTTAACCGCGCTTCACCACAGTTCACGTTGCACAATATATTAGGCATTTCTGATACCTTAGGTTCCATTATTGCAATCTTTCTGCAATCTCTAATTTTGTTGAAAATAAAATATGGCCCATGTTAATGTAGCTTTTGATAGGTGAAAGAATTTTTAAAATTGGACTATTAGTTTTTTTTAGTTCAATTTGTATCTATTACAAACAAACATACAAAAAACAAATCATTTCTCTTTATAATCTTAGTATATGTATAAGTTAAACCAAATTAAGTAAGTATTGACTACTTTTTCGCATTTAAATGGTACTCGATACAAACCGAGGAAAGCATAAAACATTCTTGCTCTGAATTCTCAACGATTCTACTCTATACAAATAGGTGTACGTTAAATTTGGACTATATGTATGTTATATATGTATATATTATATATGTATGTTATATACAAAAGATGACCTGAAGAGCTTTATTGAACACAATCTACTAGAACCAGATACTCTCAATCTTATCTAACAGTTCATTACCATATTCCCAAACATACAAAACATGCATCTTATACGAGTGTCGTTACAAAATTTTGAATTGCCCATACAAATTATTTTAAAGCTGAAACCGAATCGAAGAACAGAATGCCTGTAGTGCTCAATCCATAAGGAAAATAGTATGGAATTACTCATGTTAACATCATTAAAGTGAATCTGTATGTTGATTTGTTTGTTTTACCTTCCTTCATATAGAGACGGAGGCATAGACTGATTAGATGTAATTTTTACTATAGATTGTTATAAGGCTGAAAGGTTTTCCCGTATATCGTTATGGCCCAATACCCTTGTCGTTCTTGGTATCTTTCGGTTGTTTTGAAGTCGTTGAAATAGTGGTCTATAGCAACTTCATCACCAACTTCAAAAAGAAGGTATGTATTGGACTAGATTGTACTTGTGTACATAGTAACGTGATATTTTCACCAATTGTGATAAAAAAATTTTTTCTAATGAATAGATAACATGATAATTCTATATACGTCAAGAAAAATTGATGGTTGAATAAATATAGTTAAAATATATAACGGTTAGTATAGATTTCTTAGAGATGAGATATTTTCCTGCAATAAATGCCAAATAAAATTCCGGATAACCAGCTATCATCATATCAAATTTCATGAAAATCTGTCCAGATGCGTTCCCAGACAGACAGACAGACAAAAATTCTAAAAACTATAGATTCGGCCTCTGTATCGATAATAATAACTATTTCAATAAGCTTTTCCAAAAAATATTTAATGTACAGATTTGACTCAGAATTTTATTATATGTTTAGTAAGTGGATATATGAAAAGTAGCGCAGCTTGTAATTAGGACCAGTTAGCTACAGCGGTTTTTAACGGACGTAGGACACCTAAAAATATGAACATATATCAAATTTCATTATACAAAAGTTACATAACTTGTACTGAATTTTCTCTAACATTTCGCTTTGACTGTAACAAGTTCGACGTCATGTAATTTAATTAGCATCTCCGGTAGGATGTCTAAACACTTTCGTTCATTTAGCATATTTATGTACACGAACAAAATACTCTGCAATCTTTTCGAAAATCAAACTCATTCAAACAACACAGTCGAATAGACGTGGATTATTAAAAAAAAGTGAAGTATATATATATTGTAATATGTACAAAACATTGTTTGTCCTGCTTTTGGGTTGTTGTTTGATGGTGACAGCTGTAGAAAATGAAATTGAAGGAAGAGGGAAAAAGAAAAAAATTGCTCTATTCAGTAAGTTTTTGACTTTGTACATATAAGAGATACCTATATGAATTATAATTTAGTAGTAATACTTCAATAATTCATCTTACTTATTTCTTTGCAAAATTAGTCTCCACGAAATACCTCACATACATACTTACAAACTTCTTTATAATACTAGTATAGATATAAGCAGTATTGATGACGACACGTTTGGCTCAGTTTGTAGTGACCTTACTTGCTGTGCCAGCGGTCGCGGGTTCGAGTCCGCTGGGGGCATGCATTTGTGTGATGACGAATGTTTGTACTCCAGTCATGGGTGTTTATATTTATAATATGTTTGTATTTAAAGTTATATATGTGTAGTGTATCAACTATCTGGTATCCATAACACAGGCCTCGTAGCTTAACATGGAACTAGATGGTGCGGTGTGTTAATGTCCTAACATATCCTAACATATTGATCATTTTATTATTCTATACGTACTTATTCTATGAGTGTTTATTCTAATGCTTTTAATTAAAAAAAAATAGAATAAATATTAGTTTCAGTATTTAATATTTATCTATTTTTTTTATTAATTAAAAATAAGTATTCATTAAATATATTTCTAATATACTTGAGTATTCCGAATGAAATAAACTTCCCGACCAAATAAACATATTAGTCATATAAATTATTTCCTCCGTCGCATCGTAGTTATTAAGTTTATACATTAATTTCACTAAAAGCATCTAAATCTTAAAATTAATCCTAAGGTCGAGGATACACTTTGAATGAACTAATTAAGTAATGCAATGTTAGTGCATTTATATTTAAACTAGCATATTGACCTTGCTTCGTTTGGAATACGATAAGACATTGAAAATTATAATGTTACTAGCGACTCACCCTCGCTTCGCTCGGGTTCGTCCCTAGGGTGGGGTCTGGGAGGACCCTTATCCTTATCACTTAGGGGTATGGAAAATAGATAGTAGCCGATTCTCAGACCTACTGAATACGCATATAAAATTTGGTAAAAATCGGTAAAGCCGTTTCGGAGGAGTACGGTAACTAACATTGTGACATGGAAATTATATATATTAGATTTTTTTGGTTATGTAGAAAAATAATAAGGCAATGGTAGACCAATGGTAGTATTCTCGTTTAAAGTTCAAATCTAGGCTCTCGCACCTTTGATATTCTCGTATGAGAATCATTTCCAACATGATTACCACTTGTCTTACGGTGAAGGAAAACATCGTGAGGAAACCTGCATGTCTGAGAGAACATAGCAAGTTTTCGAAAGACATGTGAAGTCCGCCAACCTGTATTTGGCCAACGTGGTGGACTATGATCTGATCCCCCTCGTATTCAAAGAAGGCCGTGTCCAGTAGTAATTAATTTAAATGTAAAATTAAGTATTAATTTAATATTTATCCTTTTCAGTATACATCGCGGACTTAGTACTGAAGAAGTTCTTCATTTTAAAGCTAATATACGCCTTCGTGTTTTGGGTGGTCGTTCATAAAGCTGGCTACTTCTTAACTTGGTTCGTCAGCTATCTCAAAGATTACAAGTTAAAAGACCATGAGCATTACGACCACCATGAGTACTATGTACCCCATCAACACTATGAGTATGGACCCCCAGGACCATACAAGAAAGAAAGTCATGGAATATATTAACATAGTTAATAACTTCGGTAAACATAATATTTTCTTAGATTTCGTGAATATTTTACATTGAAAAAAACTATTTTTTCGGATTTTTTCGCGGACTTATTTTGGTTTTTGGTTTCGAATGCTTTACAGCAACTTTACAGAAAGTTTTGAACACGAACGTCGAGACGTGTTTCTCCCATGAAAAATCCGAAAAGATAATTTTATTTAAAAATTGTAAAATTGTTTGTTTGGAAACGCATGACGAGAAAACCACTGTCCAGATTTTGATGGTATGATGATAGCTGGATATCTGGTTCAACATATTATAGGATACTTTTTACTGAGGAAAAATATCTGAGCTCTGATAAATCAATACTAAACATTAAAATGGCTATAAAAATAACAATCTGTATCCAAGATATGGTCTATTTACATATGCGTCAAGTTATATCCAAATTTGGTAATTAATTTACGTGTGTGACAAACATCCAAACAAATTTAAAAAGTTTAATATACTATACAATATTAGTTGAATTTTATTTAGGTCTGGTAAAGATAAAGTTGGAAGTTAGATACAAGAACGGTTGCAGTACTGTAGTGATATTCCGTAAGAACTTTTATCTAACTCGATATGAAAAGATGACAAGTATGTTGTATAAACTTTGTTCGTAGATTCAGTTATCGAGTTCAAAACCTCACCCATACTTATATTAGAAATATGAAAGTAATTCTGTCTGTTACTCAGTTTGTAGTGACCCTACTTGCTGTACCAGCGGTCGCGGATTCGAGTCCCGCTATGGGCATTCATATGTGTGATGAGCATATATTTATATTATGCATGTATTTAAAATTATATATGTATAATGTATACACTATCTGGTATCCATAACACAAGTCTCGTAGCTTACCATGGAATGATATATTTATTCATGGAATTATATATAGATGGTGCTGTGTGTTTTGTCTCAACATATTTATTTATTTATTATTTACCTTTTCACGTTTAAATCGCTGAACGGATTTTGATAAAATTTGGCAAGGATAGATTGCATCCTGAGGACAGACATAGACAGAAAAGCCGCAGAAAAAAAGTAGCACATTTTGTGCTACTATTATACTCTACTATTATATAACGATGAATATTTAACTACGATAGTTCATTAACACCTCCAGGTAAACTATGAAACTAATTAAATTTCTAAGAAATCTATTGTTAACTGACACGCCGGCGTGTCCGCGGTCGTGGAGGGACTAATCGCTGTTGATGTATTTATTTATAACAAATTAATCCAAAGATACCTACTATTTATTTTCTAGATTTAAGTTTATTTATTTGTTAATATAAATATTTGTTTTAAATAAAATTATGTTAATTTATAATAAGCATCTATTATTTTGCATGTCCTTCCCCCTCTTGAAACACTTGTCCATAATACTAAATAGAGCCTTCGGCTCTGCTCGGTTGTAGCGAAAAAACCTCTACTTTTTATGGAAGCGTACAGAACGCGTAGCTGAAGTAAATGTACTAAGGATATAGAAATAGCTTAACTTATTTTATCTAACTTCACAAATAGCATTCGGGTTTATATTTTTTGTAACAACTTCGAATGTAAGCCAATTCTTGATAACTTAGATTTTTTTAGTATATATTATATATTGTAAGACAAATCTCGACTTAGAAATGCAATAATCACTTTAAAATGAGTTTGTAGGCAGTGTACTTTTTTACTTTAATAATAATTATTAATATGGACTATTACGAGTTTAATTAAATTAGCTTTAAACAGTAATCCAAAACCCATAAATATTTGATTAGTTTTCTCTACTGTACAAATTCCTAACCAAGATTTAAACCTTAATATAGCTTTGAAGTGCAAAACGGATATTTATAACCTTCATTTAAATATGTTAGTTAAATTTAACTGCTTATCTCGAGTTGGCGCGTGATTGCATATTAAATAGCGAGAACGGCCAGCGAGTGCCATCTGCCGGTCACTATTTAGGATTTAATGCAACAGTTTTGTCCAGATTAGCCTAGCTTATATAGCTGTCTAGTTTTAGTCTAGACTGCCTTATTCGTCGTAATACTATTAAAAGCTTAGTTTAAGTGCTTGGATGTAGATTAATTAATTTGAGTACTAAAGGAAGGAATATATTGTATGGAAATATTTTACATAATAACTCGTGAATTTTCTGAGATTTTTTTTGAATAGGTTTTAAATATATATGTATTAATTATTATACTTAACTTTAAGATAAATTTTTCCTCTCTCCTAGTATTTTCGTTCTCGTGAAAGGTCTTCAAGGTTTGTATTATACACTTGTTACAGCCAGTCAGTCTTTCTGCCTGTGTTGTCTGTAACACACTTTAGAGACGACTAAAGCCTCTCCCGTGACAGTGATTGCTGTAAAGCGAAATGTCGGGATACAAAAATCAAAATAAATCCGTGACAAAATCCGAAAAGATAGTTTTATTTAAAATAAAAAGGATAGAATACTGATTGACTGACAGAGGTCGCAAGCTTAGTTCTTACCAAAATGGTCATACACTCTGAATTCGACTTATACTCGTGAATATGTACTGTGTCTTTCTTATCTTAAAGAAACAAAGTTATACCTACAGATAGAAATAAGTTTTAGGAAATAAAAAAATATCTGATCTGGACGGGTTTTTTTTCAAAATGTCTAATTTGTTCCAACTTATGAGATGGGAAAGTTTTATCTCGATTATTTCCTTTTTTTATTGCAAAATGAACGATTTTCATATGTGTGCCACAGCGACGCGTGGTCTGGTCTGCTAGTTTATACATATACATATATAATAGCAACTTATCCTTGCTTCGCTCGGGTTCGTCCCTGGGTTGCTTCTCCATATTACCCCTTAAGGGATGATTTCCGGGATAAAAACTATCCTATGTTCTTCCCAAGGTCTCAAACTATCTTCTTACCTTTCTAAATCAGTTCAGTAGTTTCGGAGCTTATTCGGTACAAACAAATAAACAAACAAAAAATCAAATCTTTCCTTTTTATAATATTAGTATAGATTAATAACTTTTATACTTAATAACTTTTACGTAAACATAACATCAATATGCTAACTTACTTAGCCATGTTAGTGTAAAATCCATATTATCTAGAACGTCTAAGACGATGTAGTGTAAGCTAACGAGAATGACCGCTGGCAACATCTGCTGGTACTTAGCACTTGGAGCTTAGGCAATTTTGTCTAAGTTTGTCTAAGCTTGGATTTATTGCCGTCTAGTTTAGATAGTGTTCATTTTTGTATTAAAAGGGCTATGTTTTAATAACCGAATTCAAAAAAATGAAGGTATTGAATTTGAGTGCATTTCTTTGTACATGACATGTTACATATGACTCTTTGTTACAATTACTACGGATTAGTGATCAACCCTTGGTTGAGAATCGATTACAATTCATTCAATTAAGGTTTTTTAGTCAAACATATGAGTACATAGATAGCCTGTAACTTTCCTTAGTAAATAAACTATGAAATGGAAAGAGCTTTTACCAAATCAGATGCGAAATTTCAGAGTGCACGTGCAGACAAACAAAGAAATTTATTCAGCTTTATATTCTATTAGAAGCAGAGTAAGTACTACAGCCATTAGAAGTAATTCATAAAATATATTATAAACTTTAACTACAACAAAGCTCATACTCCTTCGTACATACTTCGGAATAAGTTTAAAGAGATGTCAAACAAGGTCTTCTTTTCACTTCTATAAAATCTACTATAGAACAATTTATCAAGCTATTTGCTGTCTACAATAAAGCCTGAAAAAAACCAGAAAGATTAAAGAAACTATATAACTATATAACCTAACAACTAAAGTACTACCTTTATGTAATAAAATAGTAAATCTGTAAATGAAATATTTTTTAAAGACAAAAACTGTTACGTATTCTTCAAATAACGTAGACACCAAAACAACAGTATTTTTTAATTTTTTATCTGTTTGTTCACGTTTTACTACAGGAAAATCTGTTATTCCCACGGGAAAACAAAATAACTCGTTCAGTCGAATACTATATAATATACTAGCAGAACCCGCGTCTTTGCTCGCGCTAAAACTATAAAATATCTCTAAATAGGTAGTTTCATACAAAATTTCATCCCCTATTTTACCCCCTTATATGATGAATTTCGAAAAATGCTAAAACACGTATTTATTTAATTTTATTGATGATTAATATCAAGTTTCAAGTAATTCTGATCATAAATATTTTTTGGATTGTATTATAACGTGTTTATAAAGTGGCCTATGTCACTCTCCAGCTCTCCAACTATCTTCACACAAATCACACCAATCCATCACTCGGTTTCGACGTGAAAAAACGACAAACAAACAAACAAACACACTTTCACATTTATAATATTAGTATGGATTAGGCCTATAGAACAGTCCGCAATAGCATATTATGTCTATTTCCTGAGATACACTCGCAATAACTATTTTTATCTATTTAAAAGTACCTCCGCACTCGAACGAAGCGAGAGTATTGACTAGTACACTCTAAAAACATTACCCTTATTCGTGGGTAGTGAAGTTTAAAAGCGATTTAAAGCTTTTTATTAAAAAAACCTTATATTTGATGAAATGTGAATCGTTAAAGCAAAACCGCAGACAAAGCGTAGTTGAAAGTAAAATTACTGCTCCTAAAAACATTTTCTATTCCCAAGAGAGCCTTTATTTATTTAGCGACGTGCAAATAGAGACGTGCAAGTACACCCACTTTGTGCAGTACTGAATTGTGGCTATTAAGTTTATCAAGTAGATTGTGTGAAATACGACCTTTTTATCTTTTACTAGCCTTACCTGTCTGACGTCTTTGCTTTGGTACTTTTTATTTGGATAATTTCTTATAATTATACTATAACTAGCAGAACCCGCGGCTTCGCTCGCGCTAAAACTCATCCCCTATTGTACCCCCTTATGGGACGAATTTCAAAAAATGCTAAAACACGTATTTATTTAATTGTATTGAAAAGCAATAATACCAAGTTTCAAGTAAATATTTTCTTGGTCATTATCATCATCAGATCATAAATATTTTTTCGGTTTTTATTATAATGTGTTTTCCCGTGGGAAAGAGATGATCTCGAAACATAAACAAAAAACACGCCAATCTGCCAAGTTTCAACGTGAAAGAAAGACAAACAAACACACTTTCACATTTATAATATTAGTATGGTACTGGAATAAAAAGAAGACTACGTAGAAGAATATCCTTGTAATCCATTTCTTCTAAATACCTTTTAGCTAGTCAGAGCCCCAACTAATTGGTAAAGCCTTTCCTGAGACTGGTGTAGATAGATAGACAATTATTTTTTTAATAGTCTATCATATTCGTCCAAATGGTTAACTTACTTAATCATATGAGCTTAATATGGGATATCTATTTTCACAGACATACACTTTAATTTAACTTATAGACGTACATTTATGTATATTTTATACTATATTGTTCTACCAGCTGTCAAAATTCGACAATAATATTTTTTTTATTGATAACATAAAAACTCGTAAATAGCAATAAAAAAAAATAGTTTGACAAACAGAGGAGAAAAAGGTTCTAATAGTTTTGTCTTTGCCTATTTATATGACAAACTAGCGACTCACCCTCGCTCTGCACCGGTTCGTCCTTAGTTAAGTTTTAAGGTTCAGTATAGATTTCTCAGAGATGAGATATTTTCCCGCAGTAAGAAATATCCTTAATGTTGACCCGGATAAGCAGCTATCATCATACCAAATTTAATCATTGAATATATGATTTCAATATTGATATCATATTGAGCTCGTATACATAGTTATTTGGACGATTAATCGTATCTTTGAGGTAAGAAATTCTCTCTATGCTCCAATGCGATTAAATAAAAATAGCTTATCAGTTTGTCTGCATCTACTATACTCTGTAAAAGGAAAAATATTTGAAAAGGACAAAAAGGGATCGGAGGGCAAATTAACTCATTATATATACTTAATATTATGTAAAAATCTGTAATTTTGTTACGTTTACCTAAGGTTAGGTTGAAGCAACAAAATTACTGTTTTTTTTTAAATCTATCTCTAGTATGGTATACGGTTTACAAGCACATGGCGTACCTACACTATAACTACTCAGCACGTCCGCATTGCACATGTTACTCGATAGCATTAAACTTGTTTCATTTAGTTTTTACTGATTTCGGGTGACCATGAAATGGAAAATATTCAGAACAAATTTTTAAAATCTGAATGGGACTAGAAATTGGACTTTGGGTAAAATAAAACCGCGTACATGGAATTACGATTTACCCACACGGTACAACAAAAAATAATGAAAAATTTAAAGTTACCTGTGAGTATTAAGCCGTTGCTTTAAAAAATCATCAGGCGCCCCAACAAGTCGAAATTTTATATTAAAGCTGCTTAAAAATCAGTGTAATAAGTGCGAAAATTTATAAATGAGCGATTGTATTTATTATTTCTCCGCGCAGCAACGCCTTCATGGAATAATTTGAAATTCTGAATGAATTTAATATAAAAAAGAAGCTCTAATAAGAATCAACATAAATCAATTTTATTATTGTAATCTGTTCTCCCGACATTCAGGAATAAGTCAGTAATTATTCATAGGCTTTGATATATACAAATATAAATTGCGACAAATTCTCAGAAATATCGATTCATCAGTAGATCTTGTGGCGTTCTTGTTCTTATACGTCGTAGGTACGATTCGGTTATTTTGTTATATAGTTTAGATATGATTCAATCTGCTTTGGCCTTTTCATTAATTTCGTAATAAATTGAATACGTTTAACATCGTTAAATTGACAGATTTAAATTACAAGGTAGAGCTTCATGCTAAAAACATCTAATAAATTATATTAGGTAAATATAACTATCTAACACATAACATTTATAATATAGTTATTACAAACATCAAAACAAGCAGGAACTGAACTTGTATTCTCATAGGCATATGTATTATGTATGCGGATTTTGTTCACAATTTCACGGGTTTTATTTTTTTTTGCGTAGAACCCCAATTCTTTTCTGAAATAAAAGTAACCTAAGTCACTTATAATATCAGCTATCTGCCAGTGAAAGTCTCATTTCAATCGGTTTTGTTGTTTCAGAGATTAGCCGTAACAAAAAAAACAGACAGACAGATAGACAAGACCGTATATACTTTCATATACATTTAAATATGGTGGGATAAATATGTTGGGACATTAACACACAGCACCATCTAGTTCCATGGTAAGCTACGAAGCTTATGCTATAAATACTAGATAGTTGATACACTCCGTGACTACACATATATAGCTTAAAATACATACATACTATAAATATAAACACCCATGACTGGAGTACAAATATTCGCGCTCATCGCACAAATGAATGTCCCTAGCGGGACTCGAACCCACTACCACTGGCACAGCAAGTAGGGTCACTACAAACTGAGCCAAACATGTCATCAAGTCGTATTTAGTATTATATATTTTGACATTACAGACATTTAAATTTTATTTATTTGTATACTTCTTACTTATTTATTTAGACCACAATTTCATGGTAACCCTACACACGGAACGTATTGGTAATAACTCGAAGTAACTGCTTGCTTTATAACTTTGTAGCGACACTCAAAATCGCTTCATCGTGTTTATAGCATATTATAGTATTTTTAATCTGCACTCGTTCAGAACAGGATGATGCACTAAAAGGACGTTGCTACATCTTTTCGTCGCCTCAGTGCCTATTTGGTCAAACCGCCTATACTTGTACTTTTACGGTAGAGTTTCAATCTTCTATTTGAATAATAAAGCTTTATTTCTTAAATTTATATATTATAGATATCTATACATACAATAAAATGTTGAGTCGAATGTGTACATTGAATATTATTCGGAAAATCTGATTAAAATAGTTTTAGATTTTTTTTGTCTGTCTGTGCCTATCTGTCTGTCTGTCTGTGAATGCATCACGAGAAAATTGGTTGATGATAGCTGGTTACCCAGGTTATACTACGGGATACCTTTTGCTGCGACAAAATATGTCATGTCTGATAAATTTATACTAATCGTTAAAACGTAATTTTTTTTAGCTTTTTTTATTTAAAATATGCATTTTATTACCAATTGAATTAAAATATATATATATATATAAATTCTGTATTAAGAACTCTTTCGGTAAAGTGGTCGTTTGGGCCAACAAGCACTGAGACAACGTTTTACTATGTAGAATAAAATTTAAGGTGCCACTATATTAGCTTGGTGAATGAATAAAGCAGACTTCCCTGAGGATGCCGGCGAATATTAAAGTAATATACTATAGCCGTTAGGTCAAATATGGGCCAGCGGTTAAGTTGGGAATTTTCAACTTATACTATAACTCTGTGATGCATATCATTAGTTTTCTTTAGTGACTTTACCTGTTAATGGAGTCAGTTTGAAAGTTAAATGAATTATAAATTATTACTTAAAAGATATCTAATGATAATATAATGAAATATCCATATAAGATATTAAGTTTTTATTATTATCCATATTATTATTAGTATTATTGTTACTAGTGCAAACTTTTATTTTTATAAGTTATAGTTTCAGACAAAATGACAAACAAGGAATCGAGATAAAAATCAAAGGTAAGATTAATTCACATTAGATTTTATTTTTATATTTACATACGTTTTAAGTCTGTGCCAAATTTCATTTATATCCGTTCAACCATTCTAGCGTGATTGAGTAACAAACATCCATCCAACCATCCAAACTTTCGCATTTATAATATTTATATTATGGGATTGTATAAGAAAATGATATCTAGTCTAAGCCTAATGATTAAAATATATAAATATAAATGCTGAAGACTGAACGTTTATCCATAGTTTTAATTTCACTTTAAAATTGCTAAATTTCAACATTACCGCTCAAACTCATTCGTGTCTTCCTCACAATACGTGATGCTGTCAGAATGTCTTGCGTTTGTTAACGCAATGATTTAGCCATTAAGGAAAAAAATAAAAACATGAAAATATAATACTTTCTTAGATTTACGCGAATATTTGACATTTTAAATAAAACTATCTTTTTCACAAACTTTTGTGGGTAGGCTGTCTGTAACAACTATACCTTCAAGACATGTAACACCTCAGTCTCTCCCGTGACCATGGATGCTGTAAAGCATTCGAAACGTCGGGAACCAAAAATCAAAATAAATCCGCGAAATAATCCGAAAATATAGTTTTATTTAAAACATGAAAATACTTATTATGTGAATGTCATAATATTGCTTCTTAATAAAACGTTTTTTGACATTTTTATACAAATTTTTAACATTTTTATTTTTAGCTAGCAACTTACCCTCGCCTCGCTCGGGTGTGTCTGTTTGTCTGTGTCCTAGGTAGATACGTTTTAATTATTTTGAGCTCTAACTTTTTTTCTAAAATAAAAGTAGCCTAAGTTACTCCCTATAACGTCTATTGTCTGCAAGTGAAAGTCTCGTCAAAATCAATTCAGCCGTTTCAGAGCCATTAGCCATTAATATTTTAAAAATTGTGTTTTTCTTATAAGTACAGTATATAATTTATTATTAAATTTCATAAGCATTAAGTAAAAGCTGTTATTTTGACATTACAAACAGACACTTCAATATTGTACCTAGAATTACATTTTGTCTTAGACCTTTTAAAAATCTCAGTATACGAATCGAACCTGCGATATTCAGTGTCATATGCACAAGTCAAAATACTCCACTGCGTCTTAAAGGGTAATTTTATATTTTTATATGTATGGTACGTATATATGTATATTTTATATGTATGCTATGTCATTTATTATACTAGGAAAAAACAACAGGAAAAATTGACCGCTATGTCATATACAGGAAGATGTATTACATAAATAATAATAGAAGCAATTATGGGCGGAAACATCAGATATAAGTCATTATTGTTAGGGAAAAATATAAATGGTATAAGTAAATATATTATAAATAATGTCTAATGTTGGTATAGTGTTTACCGATATAGCAGCAGATAGTGAGGTTCTGGATTCGAATTCCGGATGGAGAAAAATAGTTTTTGGATATCTTGTTAAAAATATTAGAATTATTATCATTATGTATACATAAAATTGAAGTAGATACCTACCTGTTTATGATTTCAAAATAACTATGTTTTCTCAAGTACATAGACTTACATAATATAAATACTCCTTTTTAAATATTTTGTCTGTCTGTCCGTGTACGTACCTGGGCAACTGGGCTTTCCTCGCTGTAGGCTCTCTTTCAGTGGGTTATCATGCATTGGCGACGATGCAAGCACTTTCACTAGATGACGCTAAATGATATTTTCAGCATGAGAGAGGATAGAAAAAGAATCTAATAATTTTTTTTTAATATGCCTTTTCCAGAAAAAAAACATCAAAGCAAAACCTTATCTAAATACAAAATTTTATCCAAATCGTTACAGCCGTTTCCGAGATCACGAAATAAATATACAAGAATCGCTTATTTAATATTATAACATAAATAGAATAAATGAACACTAAATGCCATTTATAAATACTCCTTTATATGTAGGTCGATCGATCTCCATGCACGATAAGTAACAGCGACAACAACTATGATACCAATTTACAACAGTATTAACTAGGCTTAAAATCCCGAAAATTCAGACGTAAAATCTCCATAGAAAAATAATATTTTAGTTTATTTTAATAAAGTAAGAGTTGTTGTCGACTTCATAATTATTGACGGCTTTGTACATTTAAAAAATGACAGCAAAAACTTGTCTCGTTTGTAGGGTAACCAGATTTTTGACTATATAACCAAAAATCAAAATAAATCCGCAAAAAATCCATTTTATTAAGACAAAATATTTATTTTGTTCTAAATAAAACTACCTTTTCGGATTTTTTTTGCGGATTTATTTTGATTTTTGGTTCCTGACGTTTTGAATGTTTTACAGCAATCATGGTTGCGGGAGAGACTCTCCCGTCTCCTCTCGGCGAAAAAAAAAATTAACCCAAAAAGTTAGATAGATAGTCTAGTCTAGTCTAAATCGTTTTCTTTTTAAATTTAAAATATTCGCGTAAATCTAAAAAAGTGTTATTTATTTTTCTTAAAAAAGTGTTATTAATAAAAATTGTAGCAATTTTAAAGAAAAATATTAGGAAATAGATAATATTTTTCGCGAAGCCATTTGAACGCAGTGGAACAGCGCGTTAAGTTGTATTGCTGGTCGCAAGGTATATTTTTTAATTGACTAATTTTATAAAAATCATAAGCATGTATCGTCTACACATTTAGTTTTATTCTCGATAAGATTTAGTATTTTAACTCAAGACAAAACGTTTTTATACCTACCTTTTGAAAGCTAAAAATCATTAGTAACTTATGTTATAACTAAGTACTTTAACCCAAAGCATACTCATATAAAAGAAAAATAAATAGAATTTAACTTATAATTTAGTAGTGATTTAATTGCGAAATATTAATCATTTTAAGATGATTCTTTCATAGAGGAATAGCGGCTTGCCCTCGTTGAAATCTCATAGATACGATAATATATAGATTAGAAGTATACTAAATCATTATTCGGATTAGAAACTGTCTGTCGTTAGGAAACCACGTTGATTAGTTATCTCTTATTTACAAGTAACAAAAATTTACAAACCGACAAACATAATGTAACATAGTAATTAATATTAATATGTTCATTTAAATCCGTGAAGTTCCAAACGGTTGGTGCACGTAGGTCTTAATTTTGAGAACAATTAAAAGACTTGTCTGCTAAAATACGGCAACCCAGTTTTGAAATAAATCCGTCTACGTGTCAATTTACGTCTTTAATATTAAACGGGATGGAAGATTTTTTGCTCAAACTTTTTAAAATATGCGAGACCTAAGCTTGTTAATTTACAGCCACTTTAGCAACGAGGTTTCACTGAATATTTCTTAATTTTCTCATTTCGTGGATGCTTTCCATCTGTATTTGATACTTTGGGTATTTTATTTTAAGTAACAGTATTTTGTAGGCTTTACTATGAAACAATTATAGTTTTAAAACAGTAAAAATAGCGCGTTCTATTAAATGTAATGTGGGACTTGTCAAAATGAATCAAATGTGTTCAAACTCGAAAGTTTTACTATTAAAGAGTTCCACAATATATCTACCTAATGTTTTTATATAATGAAAATAATATATATATATATATATATATATATATATATATATATATATATACCTAATGGCTCTTATCAGAACAGCTCTATATCAATTTATGGAGTCCTTATTCAGATTTCACATATTTACAAGTTGCCATAGTAACAAAAACATTTAGAAGTACTTAGATTGAAATCTTACCGTCAGTCACAACTAAAAGTATGGAGACTTTTAACTACAAGTAAAGCTTATAGTATCTTAACATAAAATTAGATTACTAAATGTTATTACTGAAGTTGGAAAACCTTGTTCTATATTTTTTTTCCGGTCCTTCCGCTATCTATAACTTTCGTAGAGAATAAAGTTATGAAAGCAAGAGTATTCATGAAAAATCATAAACTAGTGAGATTAATACATACATTGAAATCAGACTTTTTTTTTACGTTGGGAAATGCATTTACGCACGAGGTGTGGGACTCACCGGCAAAGCCAGTACTACCCACTAAAACCCAACAAAGCCTTCCCCCGTCTTAATGGGGCGTCGCCGGATCGCTTACGCATTCAACTACGACGCCCCGACGGCAGGTCTGCCGAAGCAGACCACAACAACCACGGGGTTGCTCCAAGGTCCACTCTGCTATCAGAGAAGTACCAGGAGCAATCCACATGGTACACCGCGCTCCGAAGTGGGCCACCTCCCACCGCCCACCGAAGTGTGCCACCTCCCTGTGCGTTTCTTGCCTTCGCGCCCGGCTGTATTGCCGGGCACTACTGAGCCCCCCCACCACGACAAGGTGAACGCACGTTGGGGGGGAATTGTAATCAGACTTGGCACCAAGCTATCTAACCCTGGTGCCAAATTTGATTTTCAGTAACCTATAAATCTAGCCAAGTCTAACTTGGACGCACATATTTTAATCAATATATTAGGATATTAAGGTCCTATTTTATTAAAAAAAACACGAGACAAATGAAAACTAAACATTATTATAATAAAATTGTAACCAAGCCGAATTTGTAATTAAAATATATTTTGGAAAATCTTATTGAAATAAACATTATTATCGATACAGAGGCGGAATCCATAGTTTTTAGAATTTTTGTATGTCTGTCTGTTAACGCATCACAGAAAACCACTGAAGGGATTTTAATGAAATTTGGTATAATGATAGCTGGTTATCCGTTTCAACATATAGGATACTTTTACCGAGGGAAAATATCTCATTTCTGTGAAAAAATACAAAAACTGCAATGTAAGAGCATACTAATCCGTAAAACCTAAGAATTTGATTTTTGGTCATCTGAACGCGGGCGGAGCCGCGAGCTATACTAGTGATAAATTTATGTATGATGGTATATGAAGCACTCAAATCATACCATTACAATTACCTAAAAAATAACTTATTTAGCATTTTTCCATTCAAACGTTCCATTTATTTAAAATTTCCCCATAACCAAAAACATTGTGATGTAAATAACTTTCATCTGTAATGCGGTGAAATTTTTTAAAAGCGTAAAATTTGAATACGTAAATCGCCATGTATGGAACTCGAGGCGGCACAAAGAACTTTTAATCGCTTCCAAACAACAGAATTAGTTACACACTGTGAAAAGTCGATTTGTTTAACAGCTGAAAACAAAGGCGACTTTCCTTGCTCGCGTACAAAATATGTTCGTTTGAGGCATAAGTGTTATTTATTTAAACGATCCCGTACTGTAGAGATGTACTAAAAGTTAAATGATCACATATAAATATCGTAAATTTAATGGTTGGTTTAAAAAATTAAAAAAAAAGTGTTAATAATGAAGAATTTTATAATTTTAACTCTATGTTTCGTGTGTTGTTATTGTTTAGAAAGCAATGATTTATCGATATTGGAATCGAGGGCCAAAAAGAAGAAAAGCTCTATTAAATTACTAGGTAAGTAACAAAGTCCTTCTGACCTATTTCGGACACGGCGGCCGATCTCACTGAGATTACCAGAGCCGCAGACCGAGAGACCAGATGCGCAGAAGAATCTATATTGCACAAGTGTACGAGCAGACACTATTGCACTCTCTGTTCCTTTTACTCTCAAAGTCCTACGGGACGATACTTCGACACGATCATTAAGAGTTAAGGCGCAGGACCGACGGCTTTACGTGTTCTCAGTGGCATGGGGATGCAACGCCGCCAACTTCCAAACTCCGGGCTACTATTGAGAATATCTTAACAGAAAAACTCGGTAATTAAACTTGGCCCGACCCGGGACTTGAACCCAGGACCAGATACTAGCCCACTAACTACTAGACCACCGATTAACTAGGTTAGGCTAAACAGTTAACTAGGTATTTGATTGTTTACGCGCCTTCGATTTTCGTGTATAACAAATATTGGTGTTGTTAGAAAAGATATGTACTAAACTGATCTACGTAAATTGAAATTAAAATCCACGGCTAATTAAAAAAATATATGGAATATTACGTACATTTTCTGTAAGAGCTCAGAACTATTTTTGATTAAAACATTTCATCATTTATTAAAGTGTACTTAATTCATTCAGACCTGCATATTTAAATAAATGAGTTATTGCTTAGTAAATATTGCGATGCCTGATAAATATTGTGACTGATTTTCTACTATTTTCTCATTTTATTATAAACTAGCGGCTCACCCTCGCTTCACTCGGGTTCTCAGGTACGTTTTAAATAGATATAAATAGTTATTAGCCAGCGTTAACCATATAATTTTTTTTGGTTAATAATATTGACTTGAATATTTATACGATACTAACGTTACTCAATTTTTTGCCTTCCCGGAACCTCTCCACTAACACTTAAACCTTATGGTATGGTATTAAAGTTCAAATCAACTTTTAAGTATTATTACGAATCTTTTGTATGGGAGTATAGAAAAGTGCTGTTGTTAGACTTTTTCAGGCAATTTTTTAAATTTTTCTCTCCGTAAGAACCATCCTCGTACTTCAAGGAATATTCTAAAAAAAGAATTAGCGAAATCGATTCAGCTGCTCTCGAGATTTGCGCTTACCAACATATTCAGCGATTCATTTTTATATTATAGATTGCGAGGTAAAAATAATGAATCCATACTATATCCCATTAGTAATGAAAAACTGTCGCCGTGCTTTGTAGTAGAAGGGTACAAATAATCTATATTTCTTTATACATATATATATATATATATATATATATATATATAAAAGAAAGTCGTGTTAGTTACACTATTTATAACTTAAGAACAGCTGAACCGATTGGCAGAAAATTGGTGGGCAGGTAGCTTAGAACCAGGAGACGGACATAGGATACTTTTTATCCCATTCGACCGCGTTCCCGTGTGACGTGACCTAAAACTCAAGAACGATTGGACCAATTTTTATGATATTTGAATTTTTGGATTTCTCTTAGTCCGGAATAGGATAATAAGTATTAAAACTTCAGGAAAATTTACGAAAAAAATATATATGGCTAACGCTAGAATAATAATATAATATAATTTAATCAGCCCACTACTCTGTACGGAAATCGAATCATACACCTCGGCTACTTAGTGTCAATCCGTCACATATCATATTCCACCACGCCAGTCATTATTTCCTATTTAATTACAGACAAGAACAGACTTTTTACTGAAAAATTGCAATCTAAAGTTTTTGCATCGTAATAGTTGCTGTATAGTTTACAGTTGGTTTTGTTTGAAGTTGAAAATTACATCGCCAGTCGAACTTTGTTCGAGAGAAAGTTTTTTTTGCAATAAAGGTTTTAAGTAGATACAAAATTAATAAGATAGCTGTAAATGAATACTATTAAGTTTAGTAACTGTGAATATTGTAACCATTATAAAACCATATCATTTTAAATCAAATAAAATAAGTTCAAATTAACTTTTACAAGCACTTTTGAAATAAAAATATCTTTTTCGATTTTTTCACGGAATTATTTTGATTTTTGGATTCATATAAAAGACAAAAACAAAAATGTTCAGTCTTTTTCTTCTCCATTTGTCAGCCGATTTCCTTTTTTTATTAGTAGCTATTGCTATAGCTTTATACATCAATAAAATAAAATTAAAAATAGGTTTTTTATACTATTATTAAAAAAACTGTTTTTTAATTTTTTATGGTCAAATTTCGATAGCTACGCTAACACTATGTACAGTTTTTTTTTATACCACGTCGGTGGCAATCAGGCATGCGGCCCGCCTGATGGTAAGCGGTTACCGCAGCCTATGGACGCCTGCAACACCAGGAGCATCACGTGCGCGTTGCCGACCCTTTAAAAACCTATTTACTCCCCTTTTGAAGGACCCCATACTGTAGCCTAGTTGGCAAGAAAAAAACACTTTTAAAAAGCTTATTTTACAAACTTATTTGTAAACTTATAATTTCCCCATTTCCAGGTATGCTCTTGTTTTTCGTGCTATCAAAGGTGGCAATCTTCAAAGCTGTCTCCGTGTTTCTTATGATGACGTTCTTCCAAAAACTTTTCACTGTTGGAGGAGTACTTTTTAAATATTTCATGAAAACTAAAATGGAGAAACCTCCACCAACATATGGTGCACCACAAAATTATGACACAGTCGGCTATAGTTATGGACCACCTGAACACGAGAGTCTTCATCAAGATGGATACCCTGGTGTAGATGTTGCCAGTTCTTTTGATTGGATTTTGAATAAACATGTTAAGTAACGTATAGTTGTTTTATTTTTACCTAGAGGCCAGGCTGTGGTTTCACTTAGGTGTATAGTGTTCATTTATCGACACTATACACTGGGTATTTGACGGCACGTTTGGTTCGGTTTGTAGTGACCCTACTTTCTATGCCAGCGGTCGTGGGTTCAAGTCTCGTTGGAGGCATTCATTTGTTTGATGAGCACGAATGTTTGTACTCCAGTCATGGGTGTTATATATATTTATAATATGTAGGTATGTATTGAAAGTTATGTATTAACTATCTGGTATCCATAACACAAGCTTTGTAGCTTACCATGGAACTAGATGGTGCTGTGTGTTAATGTCCCGACATATTTATTTATTTATGGACATATACATGCTAGGTTTATTGTACTCCTGATTAGATTTTATTTTTGAACAACTTAACGAATGAATGTAATTAATTTACTCGTAGTATAGAATTAATTATTTGGGGGAAAATTACTTTTATAGTAGGTAATTCTAAAGACAGCATTCGTCTTTGTTCAAGAAATAATGAATGACCAAAGTTTTAATTCGTGCTATCTATACTAATATTATAAGAGGAAAGATTTTTTGTTAGTTTGCTTGCTTGTTTGTTTGTTTGTTTGTTTGTTTGTTTGTTTGTTTGTTTGTTTGTTTGTTTGTTTGTTGGTTAATACAAATAAAAATAATAAAACCGAATGAACTTCGAAACTATTGAACCGATTTAGATAAAATTTGTTAAAAAGATAGTATGAGACTGCTAAAAGTAAATAGAATAGTTTTAATTCTGGAAATCATACCTTAAGGGAGTGAAAATGGGGATGAAAGTTTGTATGGGGAAGCAACTTAGGGACAAACGCGAGCGAAGCGAGGGTGAGTCGCTAGTATCCAATAAAATGATTCTTTTAACGAACATAAATATACAATGTTTAGTGATTAAAAATTGAAAAGTATTTGAGTGACTTTAAAGAAGATTTTAAAAATTCGTCATCCGTGCATTCAATTTTACATACAGTAGAAATTGAAAGCAGACAATCTCATATCAACTGTAGGAAGTAATCTTAGTTACCACAAAGCGTTGCAACAGTGAGATTTGCATCAGCCGGCCGTGTGCTTTAAGGAAAAGCTTTTCTTTAACACGATCACCAGAAGATCATAGTAGAGTAACCAAAATGTAAATTTATATTTTTCTCCTATTAAAATGGGATTACAGTAAACATTATTATTTAATTTTATGATTTTCGCTAATGCTATATTTCTCAAATATTTTGTCAATCAAAATTCGAATTTAGTTCGCGCAAATAAACACTTAATAAAAAATATATAAAATTCTAACATATTTTTTAGTTGAGCAATTAAAAAAAATCGTAGGGTTATTATGTATTTGTGTTGTGCTTGTAGCAATTTTATAATATCCATACTAATGTTATAAATGTAAAAGTTTGTAAGGATAGTTGGATGTTTGTTACTATTTTACGCCAGAACGGCTGAACGGATCTGGATGTTTGGCACTGACATAGATTATAGTCTGGAATAACACATAGATTACTTTATTATTATTATCATTGAAAAATGTACGGTTCCCATAGGATAGGTTCGTTTTTGTATAGGGACGGACCCGAAACGAAGCGAGGGTGAGTCGCTTTTCTAAAATAAAAAGTACCCTAAGCTGCTTTTTATAGCATCAACAATCTGCTAGTGAAAGTCACGTAAAAATCGGCCTCGCCATTTCGGAGATTAGCTAAAACAAACAGACAGACAAAAATTTTATCTTTTCTTCTTATAAGTACCGTATATACATCAGTCAGTATATACATCAGTCGTCCGCGCGCTAGGTAACGGACGCGCATTGCATTGCACACTCTGACCCGAATTTTTATTCGCGTACTGCGCGGCTTAGCCGCTGCCGGATAAAGCCGCTATGAGTTCCGAAAAACTCATAGCTAACGAGCTGTTGGCGTTTATACAGCACGCCATCGACTCTATGGACGAGGTCAGCATCATGCAGATCTGCAAGTCGAACTTTAAAGAAGAGGAGATTTGCAGGAGCAAGGTGCTGCTCTACGAGACTCTCGGCCAGGCTGACCGAATTCCCACTCGTAGAAGGGATGAAAAGGGGGAGAGAAGTCTTCAGGACATCATTAATCTCCTGAAGACAACCGATCCTGACGACGTGCCCGCCTTCGTGGCCAAGCAGCTGAACAAGCTGCCACCCGTCACGTTCGATCACGTTGACGTCACCAGGCTGCTCAAGGATATCACCACCCTGAAAGCTGGCCTGGCAGAGGTGCAGTTTAAGTTAGAGATTTCCGAATCTACCATCAGTGAGCTGCGCGCAGAATTATTATCATTCAAAAGTAATGGTTCTGTAAGTAGGTCACCGGAGTTCACTAACGTAAACACACGTCGCGGCGCACAAATTGACTCCATCAGCAGTTTGTCGTCGCCGCCGATTACTGCTGAGGTGCGCGAATCGCGCGACACAGCTACGCCTGCCGCCCGCTCCCCGGCCCCGCTGATGACGTCGAGTGCGAGCGCGGTCATGACCCCGCCGCGTGCATACGCCGCAATTGCAGCCGCGCCCGCCCCCGCCGCTACACCCACCCCGCCAAACAAGCGGTCCTCTAATGGAGGGAAAAAGAAGAGCCGGAGCAGACCAACTGCCAAACAGGTGCCTCCGTCGGGTTCCACAAAGCACAAATCTGACGAGGAGGGCTTCACTAAAGTGGAGAGGAAGAAGAGGAAGCCCTCATGCCGTAACATCTGTGGCACAGCTCCGAGCCAGCCAGACCATGCGATGCGCCCCGCCGTACCATCGACGCCGCTGTATGTGTCCCGATTGCACTGGTCTACGAAGGTCGAGGATGTCGTAGACTACGTCCAGAAGAGGTCCAACTTCAAATTGAGGGTTGAACGGCTGGTACCTCGCCACAAAACGAGTTTCAATTCGTTTTTGGTGAGAGTGCCGACTCATCATCTGCCAACCTTCATAAAGGAGGACTTCTGGCCGCAGGGCGTCGTATTTCGAAAGTTCCGAGGTCGTTTGCCCGCTGACACAGCTCACACGTCTGCACTTCGTGTGATTTAGTTATAATTAATGTACATATATATGTTAGTTTTAAGGTATATATTATGCTATGGGCCTTTGTTTACGTATTTAAGATCCTTATGTAAATATTGCCTGAAATAAATGATTAAATAAAAAAAAAAAAAAAAAAAAAAAAAAATATACTTTTATATGAATTTAGTAAGAAGCTGTTATTTTGATATTACAAACAGACACTTCAATTTTATTTATTTGTATTGGTAGACTGTAAGTAAAGAGTATCGAAAGCTTAGTCAAAATAATGGTATAGGAAACCAACACTGGCCAGTCCTTAGCGAATAAGGGAAGGCAATAAATAACCCGCGGCTTGGTTAAGAGGAAAATAACGGTAATTAAAACGAAAGATAAATGTTCTACGTGATGCACGTTTCTTCTAAATGTACATTCAATTATTAAAAAGACTTGGGAAAAAAAATTGAAGTGGATTTTTTGCTCTTTACTCTGTTTTCATTCTAAGAAAATTTAAGGAAAATCTAAACATCTTTAAATAGGGCCTATTATGTATATATATATATATATATATATATATATATATATATATATATATATATACTGCGGGAGAACATCTCATACCTGAGAAATCTTTACTAACCGTTGAAAAGTTTCTAGGACGAACCCAAGCGGAGCGAGAGTGAGTTGCTAGTATTTTATAAAAATTGATAAACGACATAAAGTTAATTGTGTGTTAAAGAATATTTATTTTATCTGGTACTGCATATTGCTAATTAACCAATATTCATTTCATTCATCATTATTATCTTTTAAACTTCAATATTTACTTGAAAAGAAAAACGATATTTAACGTTCATTAATGTCTTCTGTATTTCATATCTTTTTAATTACTTTCAATCTCTTAAATAAATAAAACAGATACAAACTTCAAATTAAATAATAAATTTAAAATTCAGGGAGTATATTCCAATTAATACACATAGAAATAAGATTTCTGTAGAAAAAAATAAAATAACAATATCAATAAAAATGAAATTAAAATATTTAAAAGTTTTCTTATCTTTTATCCTACGGGATATAGAAAAAAAAATGCTTCATCGATTTTAATGGAACTTTCAAAGAAGGTTAGATTAGTTAGAGGATAGACGTTTTACGATTTTTTTGGTACATAGTTTTATACAATACATAATATGTATACAGGATCAGGCCTTTTGGGAATACACTATTTACAACATAACAACAACATCTGTAAGAAAAAAAATATATCTTAAATTTTACAAAACTAAAAATATTTTTATTGCACCTTCTAAACGGTAATAGTTCATCCAGCATTAGCAAAAGAAAGTGCGTGTCCGGTGGAGGGGGAGGGGTGGAGGGGTGTAGGAAGCCGCGCTTACTCATTTAAACTTGGCCAGATGCTAGAACTTTAAAGTTTAGAAGGTGCAAAAAAAATATTTTTATTTTCGTATGAAAAAAAATAAGAAATATTATTTTTTCTTGTTACAGATGTTGTTATTATGATGTAAAATAGTATATTCCCAAAATGAAGTAAATTAAAAATGACCCTATATAGTAAATGTGCGCCTAATAATTAATTACTGTGCAAGTCATGTCCGAGTTATAGTGGCAAGGATGCTAGCTGCATTCTTCTACTGAATCGCAATTACGAAAAACGGGCCAACCCACATTCACTTACTCTCACGTCAAATCTATACATATAATAAAATTCTAACTGAGTCGAATCTGTACATTAAATATTTTTTGGAAAATCTTATTAAAATAGTCACTATTATCGATACAGAGGTTGATCTATAGTTTTTAGAATTTTTGTCTGTCTGTCTGTCTGTCTGTCTGGGAACTCATCACGAGAAAATCACTGGACAGATTTTGATGGAATTTGGTATGATGATAGCTGGTTATCTGAGTGAGGCGCTAGTACTCAATAAAATTTAGTCTCTAAAATACGTTATTTGGTTATATAGTATAGGAGATAATAAAAAATAAAGTTATATAGAGAAGCTAGTATTATACGGGCAATGAGTAAAGGACTATTATAAATGTGAAAAATTGTATAATTATGTGTGTATGTTTGCTACTCTTTCGCAATAAGGCGGCTGTACCGATTTGGATGAAACTTAGTATACAGATATAACACAAAGGATAAGATGCTAATATTATAATATTTGTTTAATATTGATTGAAGTTACTATACCCTAATACTTTTTAGATTAACGCGAATATTTGACATCTATATATATAAAATAAAGTCGGTTTTTTTACAAATCTTATATAACTCGAGAGCTGCTGGACCGATTTTCATGGTTTTTGATTTGTTGCATTTGTCTCCGCCCGAATAGCAGTATAACTAAAATATTTAAAAAAAATCACGATAAATTTACATGTATCTGGCTCACGCTGGCTAATAATGTTTATATCTATATAACGTACCTGGGGACGAACCCGAGCGAAACGAAGGTGAGCCGCTAGTTTTAAATAAAACAATGTTTTTAAATTGCCATGATTGCTGTAAATCATTCGAAACGTCGGGAATTAAAAATCAAAATAAATCCGCGAAAAAATTTAAAAAGATAGTTTTATTTACAATGAAAGTATCTACTATATTTAGTATCTGGAAAAATCTGGTCACACTACTGAAAAGAATTTAAACAAAATAATAAATTATCCTTCTTATGGAGTTCTCAGGATGAGCTTTACACGAGTACGAGTCTGGTTCGTTCTTTCTAGATCCTTTTAAATGATTGTCTTCACTGGAAATGTAATAAAATTGTTCGTGCTAACAATATGTTAGAAAAGAGAGGTTTCATTTTATATTTGAATTATAGTCGCTAAGTAAGATAAGTATAAGTAGACTATAACCAACCCTTTTTACAGGGCAAAGTCCTTCACGCTGGTGAAGTGCGGGTTTGCGGACTTCACGTGCCTTTTGAAAACTTGATAAATACTCTCAGACATGCAGGTTTTCTCACAATGATTTTCTTCACTGTAAGACAATTGATAATTTTGTTGAAAACGTTTATGGCTTTTAGGCTTGCCAGTTGGGCACAGTATATACTATTGTAAATATAGATTTTATACGATTAAAACATACTCAAGATATTTGTTTACTTACTGGATATACAGTCGTTATTTCTAAAGAAATGGAAATTTCATATAGACACCTCCGTTTCTTAAAATGGACGATACAAGATTTAGATAATAAATAATTATTAGATTTAGATAATTGTTGGTATAGCTTTCTATATGAAAAACAGATGTGAAAAATATTCATAAGTCTGGCTAAATTACAATTTTTGTACAGGTTTTTAATTTTAGTATAGATTCATTGACTATATTTAAGACTAGCGACTCACCCTCGTTGTGCTCGGGTTCGCCTCTACTTACGTGTTAACGTTTAGTTTAGATTTCTCAGAGATGAAATTTTTTCTTAAACTATAGTTTCGGCATCTATGTCGATAATAATGACCATTTCAATAAGATTTTCCAAAAAATATTTAATGTACAGATTCGACTCAGTTAGAATTTTATTAAAGGCAAGGTACAAATGACAATATATTTATAAGTGACATTGAAAATTATCATTCAGAATATTTAATTGAATGTAGTGTAGTATAGGAAACGGAGGTAGGAAGTACATATTTTCGTTAATAAACTACAATATTATTTTTTAACATTATAATAGTAGGTGCTGGGAAATATGCAAAATTACTTTAAATTGTTATTGGGCAAATAAAATATCAAATCTGTTCTTTACATATCAATAAGTAGGCAAAGATAAAACAATTCAGCACCTCTTCTCCTCTGTTTATCAACCGACTATTTCACTAGTTTTATTTAGTGGCTATTGGCGAGCTTTAGCGTTATTAATACAAAAACTTTCGAAAGAGCTTTTTTTACGCATTTAGTAAGTTTCAATAATGATTATGATCGAATTTCCACTGCTGGGTGAACATTATTATATTTAAATTGTCTCTAATTTATAACCATATTTTGAAATTCCTTATGTTTCTTCTCTTTAACCTAATCCATTACGTGGGGGCACTACGTTCGAAAGGCACAACATGTTCTCTTCTTTCATGGTACACCACCCACCAAAGTAGGCCGCCTAGTGGGCTGCTGCTACCTCCATCCGCATATTTATGTACCTAACACTCTCTTGCTTATAAGATTTCGTCCCTCCTTAGATATAATATCTAAACCACGCAAGGTTAGCTTTCTCTGAGTGTCTGATAATAAGTAGGGTCAAAGTAGGGTCACTACAAACTGAGCCAAACCTGTCGTCATTTAATAAAGAAGTTTTGCTGAAAATAAAAGGCTATATTATATTTCATTAAAAAATCTACAGCTGTCACCTGGACTATAATTATCATTATTCCGCTTCAGGCTTAATATGGAATTAAGTGCTTAATCAATAAAACAAATTTCACTTTGAAATATAATAATCCTATTTAAATGTTATTCTATTCAATGTGCAGTCGATCATTTAAACACAATTCAAATCATTTATGCCTTTAGCATTCCACGGTTGATTTGTTTTGCATTAAATATTAGTTTATTAGATATTATATTCTACTATAATTTTCTCCTGTGGCTGTGCGTTGTTTAATTATGTATTTTTTAATCTTATATCTTTAAAAAATTATACACTATGTGTTATTCTGATGTATAAACTACATCACTGTAAAGTTTCATCAAAATCCGTGCACTCATTTTTGAATAAAAGAGAAGAAACATATCCTGTTAATGTAGTGTTAATGTTAATGTAATGAGGACTCTTATATATAAAACATATATACCAGTCCTCACAAACTTATATTATTATTAGAATAGGATAGGGTATCAAGGTTTTTGTAGCTTCTCTCGTATTCTCCTTTTGCATTTCCGTAATGTTAGATAGATACAAGCAGAGCCACCTCTTGAAAGATTTTATTACTAACAGTAGCTTATGTTTCCCCAGCATCATCAAAAAAGGCTATGGGCTATTTTTGTACTTTTCGTTCAAATTCGTTCAGTCATTTCAGACTGCCCATAGCAAAGCGAGTCGAGCGTAAGTTACTCCGGTTATAATTTTCATATTATCTTTTATTAGCGATTCACCTTTGCTCCGCTCGTGGTCGTCCCTACTTACGTTTAGTATAGATTTTACAGAGATGAGATATTTTCCCGCAGTACAAAGTATCCTATACATTGACCCGAATAACTAGCTATCATCAAACCAAACATTAAAATCCCTTCAGTGGTTTTTCTGTGACGCGGACATAGACAGACAGACAAACAAAAAACTATAGATTCGGCCTCTGTATCGATAATAATGTCTATTTCAATAAGATTTTCCAAAAAATATTTAATGTACAGATTCGGCTTAATTACAATTTATTATATGTATAGATGTATATGTATAGATAACTCGTATTTTAGTTGATAGGATATTCTAACTGAATAGTCAACTTAGCCCAATCTTATAAACGATAAAATCTGTGTTCATAATCTTTATAATCTCTGACAGTTTAGTGCTTATTCGAAACCATCTAGAAATCTAATTATAGGAAAAGTTCGACGCGAGTGCTTTATAAGTGCTGGGACGTTTGTGTAAACAGACACCAATTCCGACTTTACAAATTTAAAAGGACATTGAAATATGAAAAAAAATACATACAGACGAAAATAGAACCTCCTCCTTTTTGGAAGTCGGTTAATACATACATATTTGCCACTTATATTTATGTACTGTGTTAAACTACTACCAAATTGTATAAGTCACAGAGCCTTTGACTTTAGCTCTTTTTCTTCAAAATGACGTCAATATATCCTTTTTTTCACCCCGACGCAAAAAGAGGGGTGTTATAAGTTTGACGTCGATGTCTGTCTGTCTGTGTGTATGTGTGTCTGTCTGTGGCATCGTAGCTCTCAAACGGATGGACCGATTTCAATGCGGTTTTTATTTTAAAGCCAATTTCTTTGCGGTGGTTCTTAGCTATGTTTGGTTAATATCGGTCCAGCAGTGTAAGAGTATTAGCTCTTTTCCAAAATGATGTAAGGCATTTTGGAGTATTATACTCGATTAAGTGCTTCACGCGTGCCAGTGTAATCGTTAAATGACAATTAATTTGCGTAGGGGTTTTTTTTTAATTTTTAATTTATAATCATTAATTTTTATCTTAAACTAGCGACTTACCTTTGCTTCGCTCGGGTGCTTCCCTAGGTACGTTTTAAATAGATATGAATAATTTTAGCCAGCGTAAGCCATGTAAATTATTTTTTAGTGAATTTTTCCGATGTTTTAATCGTTATTCTGCTATTCGGGGCGGAGACAAATCAAACAAATAAAAGATGATAAAAATTTAATCGAATATAACAATGTAGAAACTAAAGTTTTAAAACGAAGTAGAACAAATATTAAAAAATACACAACTAATCTTTTATTTAATTATCGCAATTTGCATTAGTAGGGAATTGAAACGCGTTTTTCATAAAATGGATCCAATTTCCGTTCCCAGCTGCAAATAATGCCGAACGTTTCGACCGATTGCTCCACTCTTCATTTATTTATGTTTCATCCATATTATTTGGTATTGGATATTAAATCAGAACACAATATATACAGGATGAAATTGAATTGGTTGTTTTGCCCAAACGTATAAAATTAGTTACAAAAAACTGATGTTTAATAATAATTATAGTTTTAAGGATAATAAAAAAAAACGTTTTCGATGAATTAAAATATTTGGGACTGGTGAAGACAAATCATATGAACCCAAGCACGAGGTGTTTACTAGTAGGCACTAAAGAGTTCCACTATGCAAATCCTGGTGACATCGCCAGATGAGCTCCAAGATACCAAATTATCCTCTCTTGGTTTGTTCAGCTATATAATGGTATATTTTTTTTGTTTATATAACTGTTTGCCCTACTTATCTCTGGAACGACTAAAATACTACAACTTTTAACATACAATGCTTTCAATCTTGCAAAAAAGTCTTCATAAAATTAAAGGACAAGGGAAGAACGATGGATCTTTCTGGGACGAGTTGCAGTACTGTCATTCGAACTATATGTACATTTAAAGTTTCATTTTGATACGACAATTCGACACACACATGAAAATTGACTTTTAAGGTGTGGATACATTGTTTGTTTGTAACAAGTGAAGCTGATAAAAAACATGTTAAAAGGTCGGAAAAGCTCGCCATGTTTGTAAGACAGTAGAAAGTACATGCATTTTATTTAGAACATTTTATACGTTTCGATATTCCGCTTTTCGGTAAATTATATTTGAGATGGTTTTAATTAATTTTATAGACACAACATCCCACGCTTTTAGACCTAGTTTTTGAACACTAAGAAGCGATAAGTCTATTAATAGCACACAATATATGAAACAAAGATATACACACATACGTAAGTCTTGGTGTTTCATACTGTCAAGTGAATTCTTGATTACATTTATATGAGATAGAGAAGAAAAGCGTGTTTCAAATATTTACGCGAAAGTAGCCTATTCATTTTCCGTATCTATTATTATAGGATTAGCTCGGTGATACCAAACTTTCATACTGAAAGCTAATAAAAAGATATTTAGATTTTTTGTTCATTTGTAAAAAAATTTGTTACACAGAATGGTAATGATAAAGAAAAATAAATATCAATTTCAAAATGTAGATAAGTATAACACCTTGTAAAGAAGTTAAGAAACGATTTTTTTTTACAATATCTCGGAAATTAATAATAACTTCCAATCAATCAAAGATAACTATAGTAACCTCTAACTTTTCATCAAGTCTGTGTCAGTATTGTAAGTGACTCACTGAAGGTTCCGTTCCAAACATAAAACTTGTGTTGTTTTAACTTAACCGTAACTTATTGACGTAAACTAGTTTTCTCCTAGTGGTCGAAATTCTACCATCATCCTTATTGATAATTTGAAGAAAACATACATTTTTTTATTGATAAAACTAAAGCTCGTAATAGCTACTAAAAAAAACAGCTGACAAATAGATGAGAAAAAGGTACTAAAAGGTAAGATAATTTTATTTAGAATAGCACGTTTAACATTACATTTTACAATTTCAAAGGAACACAACCAAGCAAAGCCAGGGTATGCCGCTAGTAAGTCTACAAAAATAGACAGACCGATGCTTGTGTCAATTACATGTAAAATATATTCACTAATTTACATATTCCTCGGTCAGACGTCCCGTTGGTGAAGCTACTTCTGACTAATGACATTTGGGCTTCTGGAACCTAATGAATTAATATATATCCAGGGCTCAGCATAAATAGGCCAACTTTTTAGACTATTTGCATGTTGATACTGGAATAAATTACTTTATGTATAAATCTTAAAAGAAATAGTAAAAATAAAGTAAATTTCTGAAATTTCTTTAGTTTCAAAATTATGTACCTATATATAAATGAAATATTTTGCCGAAATAAAAAGTATTCTATATATTGACCTGGATCTATCCATCATCTAGCTATCATCGTACCAAATTTCATCAAAATCCCTCCAGTGGTTTTTCCGTGATGCGGTAACAGACAGACAGACAGACAAAATATTCTAAAAACTATAGATTCGACCTCTGTATCGATAATAATGTCTATTTCAATGAAATTTACCAAAAAATATTTAATGTACAGATTTGGCTTACTTACAATTTTATTATATGTATAGATTACATTTTATATACATATAATTATATACTTAGATTTTAAACTTTATTAGATTTATTATTTATTTTTTTTATTAAATCATTTATTTTAAGCAATATTTACAAAAGGATCTTAAATATGTAAACAGAGACCCATATCATATATCATATATTAATTATAAAACTTAAAAACTATTTAACACGTAGTGCAGACAATTAAGCACATATTCCTCAAAATTAACTTTTTTTTTCTAAATGAACACCCTTTTAACTTCGGAGGACTTATGTTTGGTCTCCTTTTGCATCAAAAAACGCACAGGGAGGTGGCCCACTTCGGTGGGCAGTGGGAGGCGGCCCTCTTCGGAGGGCGGTGTACCATGCGGGTTGCTCCTGGTACTTCTCTGATAGCAGAGTGGACCTTGGAGCAACCCCGTGGTTGTTGTGGTCTGCTTCGGCAGACCTGCCGTCGGGGCGTCGTAGTTGAATGCGTAAGCGATCCTGCGATGCCCCATTAAGACGGGGGAAGGGTTTGTTGGGTTTTAGTGGGTAGTACTGGCTTTGCCGGTGAGTCCCACACCGCATGCGTAAATGCATTTCCCAACGTTAAAAAAAATGGTCTCCTTTTGCATCCTATATTGAATATAACTTATTGAATAGCTTAAAAATAAGGTAATATAAAAAAGTGTTTGATGCTACTAAACTGTGCATTTGACTGACGTGTTCCAATATTCCGGACTACCGATTTTGAACCCTGAACCGTGTTACGTCCATTTAGGATGATAAATTGTAGTATTTTTTGAGGTCTGACAAATTTCCATGTACCGGCCTGTATGATGGATGACGGGATTTCTAATGCGTTTAAGGGTTCATAATTTATGACCCGAAAAATGAATTTGGTAACTTAATCGCTAAGACCTTTCCTTTTTATAGTGTTATATATAAATGAAGAGTTTATAAACATGTAGGTAAATCTTGTATTTGCGCTGTCATAATAAACCAAGGAAATCTGCATGTCTGAGAGAACTTCTCTAGTTTTCGAAAGACATGTGAAGTCAGCTAACCCGCCCTTTGCGTGGAATATGACCTGACTCCCCTCGTATTGAGGAGAGGCCTATGCCCAGCAGTGGGACATTAAAAAAGGCTGAATACAGACATACTGTTAACATATACATAAACAAAAATCTAATTAAGTATGGTAGAAGCCTTTCATGTTTAGGATTTTCCTCTATATTTCAAATTTACATTTCTTCTATCACAAACCTTCATTTATCATAATATAACAGATGACATCATCAAAAGTATCGAAGATCAAATGGCATTAGTTGAAGTATGCCTCTTATTGGGAGCAAACAGGAAAGTTGAGAGCTTTGTCCTTCGCCACATAACAACAGATCGATCAAGCTATTCTTGGCAGATATAGATGGAAAATATTTGTCACTGATTTCCGAAATTCTCAGTCCATTATTAAATCGTTGGACAAAATTATAAAATTTTCATTTATAGCTCAGTTGTAAGTATTGGGTCATTCCATTATCGCGGGTGCAACATTTAGACGCATGCAATGTTTCTTAATAATAAAATAAACAACATTTTTATTAAAAATAATCTTGGAAGAACTACATTTTCACATGTTCAATTTATATATTCGTTTACAAGAATTTTAATGTAATATTTAAATAGCCAGGAGGAAGGTTCAAAGTGCTATCGCGGGTGCAACAAAGTTGATAAAAAGGTACTGAACTGCTTTGCCTTATTTATAGACTAGCGACTCACCCTCGCTTCGCTCGGGTTCGTCCCTAGCTTGCTTCCCAATACAAACTTTCATCCCCATTATCACCCTCTTAAGGTATGATTTCCGGGTTAGAAAGTATCCTATCTCCTTTCCAGGGTCTCAAACAATCTTCTAAATGAAATGTCAACTAAATCGGTTCAGTAGTTCCAGAGATTACCCCCTACAACGTCACAAACTCACAATCTCATAAACTTTACCTCTCTATAATATTAGTTTAGATTAAGGCAATAAGAAGAGTATGGCGTAAAAACTGACAAAAGGTTCGTCTCAGTAAAGCGCACAAGAAAAGTGCCCTTATATGCATACTTCCAGTTATAAAACCTCTATACGTATATTTATGAATTAAGCACTTAAAACCTAACTAACTACAAATAAGATCTAGGAAATAAATAAAAGAAATTAAAATGCTTTCTAACATCATATCGAAGTCTAATATCGAGACATGTCGGCAATCATCATTAAATAATGACCGGTTTACATTTACGACTAATAATACTAAGATAGTGCTGCTCTGATATATTTCGATATGCAAACTCTATAAAAAAACTTAGATTTCTTAGATTTACGAGAATATTGAATATTTTAAATATGGGGTTCGGATTATTCGGGGATTTATTTTGATTTTTGGTACTTGACGTTTTGGATGCAGCAGTCATGGTCCCCGGTCATGGTGTCTCTCATGTTTATACTCGTATTTATATTTCGAGAGCGAACGAGAGCATTGGCGACGGCAGAATTATTTCCGCTTCCGCTTCAGTATCTTAATATGGAACTGCTGACTAATCTTTAAATGACTTAACTAACAACTAACTAATAACTGTTTCTTTTTTTATTCACAAATGTAATATATTTTTTAAATATTTGTGAGGAATATTTTTATCTTTTTTTATCAGATATCTAAATTTGAAGACGGATTTTAATAATAAAATTTTATTTCTTTAACTTTTTCTATTTAGTTTTCTTCGTGACAAGGGGTGCAATTAAAACCCTTGCTTTTTTTCTTTTTATTTCTTTGCATTATGGTCAAGCTAATAAATACGTAAATATAAAAAAATAAAAATAAAAGAACTATTAAGTTTGTTGCCGGGTTTTTTTTCAGCGGGATTTTACTCCAATTCAACGGTAATTTCTTCACGAACAACACAAATGTGTTATTGTTATATTTTAATATATATTATAATAACACATATACTTGTAAAGGCTATTTGAATAAAGTAAATTTTAACAAAATTTAGTCTTTTTAATCTAACCTACATACGAGTATATTATGTTAAAGAAAAACTGTTAACTTAAATACCTCAACTATTTTAAATAAAACTATCTTTTCGGTTTATTTGGCGGATTTATTTTGATTTTTGGTTCCCGACGTTTCGAATGCTTTACAGCATCCATGGTCACGGGAGAGACTGAGGTGTTACATGTCTTGAAGGTATAGTTGTTACAGACAGCCTACCCACAATTAACAAAATGAAAATTGCACCAATTACCTTACAATATTTTTTTTACTTTAAACATTTTTATAATTTTAATTAGTTTTATAATTGAATATGGAATATTATTTATTTAATTCGAAACGTCGCGAACCAAAAATCAAAATAAATCCGCGAAATAATCTGAAAAGATAGTTTTATTTAAAATATCAAATATTCGCGTAAATCTAAGATAGTATTATACCTCAACTATTTATAGGTAGGTACTAAGCGTATACCTAAATATTTATTATAGCACCACATATATATATATATATATATATATATATATATATATATATATATATATATATATATATGTATTATAGCACCGTTGAATGAAACAAATTGTGAACTCAGAAGCTGTCAAATTTATATTATAGACTTATAATATGGTATTGATGAGAACATTTTTTTTCATAGCTTGCGATGTTTTCGATAAGCTCGCAAAAATTATACGCGCAAATTTTCTGTTTAAAACTTTTTTTTAATATTTAATTATATTAACTAATATACTTCTAGCTGTATTATTTTTTTTATTAAAAAAATAAATAAAAATATCGTTATAAAATTCAATCATGTAATACTTCACTCACACCCAGTGGTAGCGTGGCCGAGCGGTCTAAGGCGCTGGTTTAAGGCACCAGTCTCTTCGGAGGCGTGGGTTCGAATCCCACCGCTGCCATTATCTTTTGAAATATACATTTTAGTATAGTTTTATGAAAACTTTCGTACATTTTAATGATTTTTTATAAGTCTCGCGTGTAATTATTTTTGATATTCTTAATACAATATTTACTTAAACCTAATGTATATTACAACAAACCATATTCATCGATACAAGGTAATTGTGTCCCATCACTATTTTCGTATAAACCATAACGCGTTTAATTTTGATGGCTGATATAACGATGATGTCATTAAGACCATTAATATCATAACACCTACACGCTTCTGCATTACATTTTGGACACTAAAAGAAGGTCGAAAATTAGGTCACTAGAATAATAAACTAAATAAATCGACAAACATGCTAGCGACTCACCCTCGCTTCGCTCGGGTTCGTCCCTGGCTTGGTTGATTCCCCATACAAACTTTCATCCCCGTTTTCTTCCTATCCTTAAGAGATGGCTTAATCTAAACTATCCTATATGCTTCCCAAGGTTTCAAACTATCTTCTTACCAAATTATAATCTAAATCGGTTCAGTAGTTACGGAGCTTATTCGGTACAAGCAAACAAACAAAAAAAATCCTCTGTATAATATTACATTATCTCTACTTCCACAGAACCACTTTCTTTTCAAAATTTATCACATAATTGATTCTCATTGAATTCAATCACCTATTAAAGACGCTTCTATCATTAATAATATCTTTTCTTATTTTAGACATCATAATTCTTTACATTCCCTAAATTTTGTAGAAAGGAGGCTGTGACAGACAAACTGACAGACAAATAAATATATTATATACACGACAATTTTTATAAAGGTTCTGTTTATTCATGTACCCATTTACTTTCAATTAATAGATTTCTAGACGCGCAAAATATATTCATTTAATATGCAAAAGTTTTAATCAAACTTTCCATACCATTCTAAATAAAATTATTTTTTATATACTTTTATATTCTTAACATAAATAAAATAGATTTCAAAATGATATTTTCATATCCACTTTCTTTCGTTCAGTTGAATCACATGTGAAAATAAAACGTAAATATTACATTATATGTTATGTATATAGCAAATTCAGGAGAAAACATGAGTAAGAGGCACTTTCTATGTAATAATTATCACTTAGTTATCACTTACACGACAATACGAGACGATACCATAACTTAGGCATTTCAACGGGAACCTTTTTTGTGATAACTTGTTATATTGTATACAAGAAACAGCTTCCGCATATATTTTTAAATAACTATATAAAAAGTTAAAAATTTCATATAAAAAAAAAATTGATTTAAAAAAATAAATTTAGTTTAAAAGCCAAAAAAACCACACAAAAATGAATACCGCTCTTGCATTGTTGGTTTTGCTAGTAATAGAAGTTAATGGTCTGGACGCAGAAGAAAAGGACGCGATAGAAGCGAGGGGCAAAGGCAAATATGTCTTGTTGAGTAAGTTTTATTATTATTATTATTGTTTTTAGTATGAATATATTTATAAATAGTCCTTACTAAATTCTAAATTGTGTTAGTTTGTAACTTGATCCTTCTTTTATATAGAAATGTTTTTTTTACTAATTTTTGACTAAATTAAAAAAAAAAAAAATTAATTCGTGGTGGAGTGAAACGCGTTCAAATCCCAGGTCTGGCACTTTTGATATTTTCATGTGCGAATCATTTTCAACATGATTACCACTTCTTACGATGAAGGAAAACATGGTAGGGAAACTTGCATGTCTGAAAGGACTTAGCCAGTCTTCGAAAGACATGTAAAAGTTTACCAGATCGCACTTATATACTATAATTATAACTATGGTTTAATCCTCTTATAGTATTAAAGGGATTTAAGGGAGGGGATCGTATTGACCAGCGTTGATGGCCTGTGCCCAGCATTAGGACGTTAAACGGGCTGTATAAATATTACACGATATCGTCGTCAATTATCGTGAATCGATTTTAATAATTGCTTTTTTTAATGAATATGTTATACATAACCTACCTTAAAGGAATCTTATATAAAAATTATTTTAAACTTTTTTAACTCGTATATAAATTATTTTAATTTTGATGTCGATGAAGCTTTATTGTTAATAGATAAGTTCTTTTAATTTAGAATAGATTCCGTGTTTGAAACACCCACGTGGTTTTTCTAGGGATTCTAGTTTTTTTTACGGAAGTTGTGACTTGGAATTGTTTAATGGAGTCGTTAGCTCCGCAGTAATATTTTTAATGTCTTTACGCAGAAACAGATATCGACGTGCTATTTTCGAAGTAGTTTATGAACAAGAGAATGCCAAAGATTTTAAATCGTAAAATCGAAGAAAGGTAAAATAATAAACCCAGTTTTGTATTTCTAATAAGAAAGATGCACTTCGAAACAAGAACAAAAACTTCTAATCAGTAAGTCAGTTGGAAACTCAGCGGGACTAAATTTCTTTTCTCTCTTCGTTTTTTCTGAAAAGCCAACTATGTAGAGAAACTTAAAAAGCAAAACCTCACCTAAATAAAAGATCCAAATCGTTAGAGTCGTTTCCGAGATATACGAAATAAATTTATATACAAGAAAAGCTCATTTAATATTATACATACATATATATATATATATATATATATATATATATATATATATATATATATATATATATATATATATATAACATTATACGCTGAGAAAGTCCGGAGGCAATCACATCATTTCTAAAATTGTAAAAAATCATTTACAGTATAAAAATCTTTTTTTTCGATACATACATAATATCCAACATATATCGCGGATAAGTTATCATCAAGAAATCCTTTAAAACAAAATAAAGGATCTCAGTATCTTTTGTATTACTTTGATCAAAATACTACATTTTGCATGTGGGAGAAATAGAATTATGGAAAGGATTTGTGAATCAAACAAATAATATCTGGGGATTAAATTGAGGTTTCACAAAGATAGATATGCTAGATAAAGATGGATATGCTACATCAATACATTAAATATATGTATATTTAATGTATTGTATTGTTGTATATATACACACACACACACACATATATATATATATATATATATATATAAGGACAAACATAAACCAGTATGGTACATTTTCTCCTCTGTTTACAGATTTTGCTTCATTCTTACTATGTCTTTTCTTTTTTCTATTTTTTTTAATTCCTATTCGTTGGTCTGTATGATTTCATGCATGAATGAATGAATCGTCTTGGCTAAGCCATTTGGTTTAACTTCTTATTTATCTACTCACTCCCACGAAATGCAAAGGTTAAGTTAGATCGTTTTGATAATTAATTAATCTGTCACATGTTGTATGTATTTCAATAGGAATGCTATTAATATCAGGATTTTGTTTTAGAAGTAGACACTAGACATCGAACCCGTTACCTCGGCTGCAGGAATAGATTTAATTATATTGTTTTGAACATTAAATTAAAATAACATATACGCAAAATTATATCTATGCATATAATAAAATTGTATCTAAGCCGAATCTGTACATTAAATATTTTTTTGAAAATCTTATTGAAATAAACATTAGTATCGATACAGAAGTCAAATCTATAGTTTTTTGTCTGTCTGTTTGTTACCGCGTCACAGAAAAACCACTCCAGGGATTTTGATGAAATTTGGTATGGTGATAGCTTGTTATCCGGGTAGACATATAGGATACTTTTAACCGCGGGAAAATGTCTCATTTTTAAGAAAAAATACAAAAACTGCAATGTAAGAGTATACTAATATGTAAAACTTAAGAATTTAGTTTTTGGTCATTTGAACGCGGGCGGAGCCGCGGGCAATGCTAGTGTACATATAAAATAACAAATAAACCAGGAAAATCTGTATTAGCTTTTGAACAAGAATCGAAGTTATTTGCATACAAAATCTTCGAATTTTTGATTCTGCTATCATTTGCCTTTGAATCATTCTTCGCAAATCATAAACGAATGGTACGGAACTATTACGAATACAAAGGCCGGGAAAAATTGAAGCTCTTTGAAGGTGTACCTTAAAGAGTAAAGTTTTGGCTTTTGTTGAATTACTTATTTCGTATGCTCATCCGTATGTACGATCGACTGTTTAGCCGAATTCCAAAGAATAGATAGGTAAGCACGTGATATCTTCACCGACTTCTATTCTATCGTTTGAAGTTTTTATTTGTATATTAATTGTTAATAATTTCATTCATTAGTTGGAATTAATGTCTATAAGAAATCTATATATATATATATATATATATATATATTACATATAATTTGTGAGATAAATCTGTACATTAAATATTTTTTTAGAAAATCTTATTAAAATAGTCTTTATTATCGATATAGAGACCGAAGTTATAGTTTTTAGATTTTTTGTGTTGTCTATCTGTCTATCTGGGAAGGCATCACGAGAAAACAAAAAACAAAACAAAGGCTGAATCTATAGTTTTTAGAATTTTGTCTTTCTATCTTTCTGTCTGTCTGTTTGTCTGGGTACGCATTACGAGGAAACCACTAAACACATTTTGATGAAATTTGGTATGATGATGCTGGGTATTCGGATCAACATATAGAATACTTATTGTTGTGGGAAAATGTCTCATCTCTGAGAAATCTATACTAACCGTAAAATCGTATCTAGGGACGAACCGAGGGTGAGTGGTTAGTAATATAAACTATAATTAAACTTCAAATATTTTCATATTATAGTTTTCCCATTTCGATAGCGCGTCGTGTAAAGCATTGTTGAACTAAAAGTAATGGGCCTTAATTTTTCCTGAACACGCTCTCACGCTTTTTAATAGTAAAATTAATTCCTTTGTTATTTAAGCTTGGCTCGTTATGAATACGAAATATAATGAAATATATTAAAGCATTTAATTAAGTTTTATTTAAAAATTAGCTATCTCCATTTAATATGTCACTTTTCGTTGAAAAGTGATATTGTGAAGTTTACTAGTCCTACTAATATTATAAATGCGAAAGTTTGTGAGGATGTATGGATGTCTGGATGTTTGTTACTCTTTCACGCAAAAACTATTGAATAAATTTTAATAAAACTTTACAATAATATAGCTCATACATCAGAATAACACATAGGCTACTTTTTATCCCGAAAAAATTTACGTTGCCCGTGGGATAGATTTCTTTTTATTTTTCTAGTAGTTTTTGTATGCCAAATGGACGTTTACTTGTGAGGTTTTGAGCGAACTAAGTTTAAAATGTGATTTTGCGTTATATTATAACGAGCAAGTTATTGTAATTAATAGTATCTAAGTTCAAATTTAAGTGGCACGAGTTAGTTTGAAAGTTCATGCAGCTAAAGCTTTCCAAAGTTCTTCCCAAAATCTAGATTAGCGCTAAATTGAGATAATAATATTTTACCAACTATAGCATATGTATAATATATATTTTTTATTTAATCACAAAGCACTAAATATAGGCCCTACCGTATAGTGCCTAATCAAACAGACAAACAAACGCTAGTTTAGAATTCCATGTAGACGTAGCTTTTATTCTTATTCATACCGTTTTAATGTTATTACATATTCTTTGCTTTTTCTTCATATTGTTTGTTTTTTTTTCTCAAGTGGACAGTACACTATGGACATATATTTAGATCAAACTTGCGTCTTCCTTCAAACAATCTGATTTTGTATTTCTCTTGAATTGTACGAAACTAGATTTAATCTTTGATAATAGATCTAAAAATCGAATATCAAAAATAAACCGATTATATTTGTTAATTGCAGCCCATCTCGCAATAGTTGCAGCTGCGAAGATCGGGCTTATGAACATATTCCTTGGGATTGCTTTCGCCATTTCTGCCATAAAAGCTATGGTAGTCATGGCGTGGGCCTTAGCTATATCTAAGTATGCACCTGAAATATTTCCAAAGCACCATGTGGGCCATAATATACACTCTCCATCGAATCACTTCATGGATGCCTTGATCAGTACTTTCAATCGTAACTGAATTTGGTATGTAATTTTCATAATGAATAGTTTCTTACTATTAAAACCTTATTTATATATGTAATTATTCGATAATATCCAGTATTTACGATACTTATATGTAGTTTGTTAATGGTTCTAGAAATTATAAAAAAAAAAACATTTGATGAGGCTATAGCAAAAAAAATTAATCGTAATACAACTTCAAACTTCAAATTCGAAATACAAAATCAAAGAAAACCTTTTCTAATGCTTTATGTTATCAAAACTGTTTTTAATTCAATCAAAAATCATTTATATATATATATATATATATATATATATATATATATATATATATATATATATATATATATATATATATATATATATATATATATATATATATATATTGCAATAGGTGCTATTGCAATATATAGCTGACTTTATAAGTACTTCGAGCTTCAGCAATTCTTTCTTTATTTAACTACTTCTACAGAATGTCCTACAAAATGACTATCACCATTTACCACTATTCAAACACCGCTGTGTCTAATGTGGCGCCATCTATCTTCTATAGATTACACATTAACCCACGGTGGGTGGGTACTTTTAAAATATTAATATTGAAAATATAACAAACTCATATCTGTATTAATATTATAAAATATAAAATTACAACTAACAAAATATGAAGAATCAATATGATCCATAAATAATGAATAATAATCAATTAAGATACTATAATTAACAAGGATCAAATGAGCAACTATAACCACACTATATATTTAAATAGGCAAAGACAAAACAGTTCAAAATCTTTTTCTGATCTGTTTGACAACCGATTTTCTTTTTTTTTTCGTTTAGTAGCTATTGAGGAGCTTAAAATAAAAGTGTTTAAGTAAAATTATCTTTTCGTATTTTTTCGCCAATTTATTTTGATTTTTGGTTCCCGACGATTCGATCATTCGATCATTTGGCTTTACAGCAATCATGATCGCGGGAGAGTCTAACTAAGGTTTTAAACGTCTCAAAGGCATTATAATATTTGTTACAGACATCCAAAAATCAAAATAAACCAGCGAAAATAGCTGTTATGAATCAACGCATTTTCGAAACAGGTTAAATAATAATTTTGGTGGAATTTAGACCACTGGGCGAATGTTCCGTATTTATCAACAATTTTGAATTATAAACTACGCCATTGTTATTAACCGTAATGTGTAGTTTAAATAGCGTGATTATTGTAACTACTTTTATTTGGTGTTGCCCAATTTACTTAATTATTGTATTTAAATTATACGTAAGGTGATAAGTATATGTGTTTTATGATAATCGAAATGATTAATTTTTGGGTAACTAACGGTTGTTTTGCTTCACGTTTCATGAATGTACTCGTATTTATTATATTTTGTAGACCTACGAGTATGTAAGCAGCAGAGAATTTCAACAACGAAAAGTTCATGTGATAGGTTGATTTTTTTGATACATTTTTTTCGCATTCTACTATGTGATACCTAACGATTCGAATATATAAATGAACTGTACAGGAAAAGAACAGGGAATGCTCAAACGAATAAATTACTAGAAAAAAGCAAGTTAAAGTTTAGAAGTATAATATTTTGATTGAGATCGAAGCATGCAGTAACTTTTCACTATGTAGATTTAATAATAATAATAATAATAATAAAAATTTTATTCCTTTATATACATATTTTAATCTACAAAAAGCCGTTATATTAAACACATGCAGAATTGTTCGTAAATTTCTACAAACGGATAATGATATAAGCAGTAGTATCCCCACATCGTTTGACATTATACAAAATCATATCCAAGCGCCACGTCCGCCACAACACATACCTCAACGACACAGTATTACTTTAGATACTTAATTACCATACAACAAAAACTATCCCACTAACACTTGGCTAAGGCCCGTGTCAGCTGAGAATACCGGCAAAGCCGAGGTTTTTAAACGAAAATAAAATAATAATAATAATAATACCTTTATTGACGTAAATACAAAAGGGTTACAAGACATTTATTTTTAAACTATATAATTAGCACAATCTTTGTTTAGGTATACGAACGTCTGAACTAGGCCGAGCCTGTATCTCAGACGCTAGCCATTTTTGGACAATACTCCTTTTTTACCGATATGTCATGGACATTCCCAGTTCTTTTAGCTTTGGGCATAGATAAAAACGTATTTTTAGCGACATCCTTTAGGTATTTGTAAAAACTAGTGGTTGGGAATTCAAGTACCATAAACCATAAACATAGATTCGTTACCAGTACAACACGAAAAAATAAATAAAAATAAAAAAATCCCTGCTCTTTGCCTGTACCCTTTAAATGATGCTTGCTTATAATAACTAAATTAATAAGTCCAAATGTTATTTACTCAACGGAAAAAAATAACTGTTCAGTATAGATATACCTATAACACCGATTTTCATTATATTTTAAAGTTTGCTGGCTACTACCAGTTGAGAACCAAAATGCATTTGTTATCGGTGAATCTAGGTATTTTGGTTTAGTAACTTTGGTCTCAGTACCTATCATATTAAAAAATAATTCTTGTCCACAGGTCATTTATTCTACGTGGCAGCTACAAAACTATTTATATTAAAAATAGTGTACGGCTTCATCTTCTTTGCCATAATTAAAAAAACATGGCATTTGGTGCTCTGGCTGATCCATTATTTGAAGGAGAAACAGCATGACCATATAGAAATTGATCATCATCCGTACCATGACTATGGGAGTTACGGAAGCTACGGAAGTTATAGCCATGAAGCTTATAGTGCCTATGAAAAACCTAGTTTTGGTTATAAACCTATATATGATGCTGATGGATCTTATTCTGTTGGTAGAACATAAAAACATACTTTCTTAGATTTACGCGAATACTTGACATTTTAAATAAAACTATCTTTTCGGTTTTTTTCGCGAATTTATTTTGATTTTTAGTTCCCGACGTTTCGAATGCTTTACAGCAATCATGGTCACGGGAGAGACTGAGGTGTTAGATGTCTCAAAGGTATGATATAGTTGTTACAGACAGCCTACCCACAAATAAAATGAAATCAAAAAATTGAAAAATGGCACCAAAGTACCTTACAATATTTTTTAACTTTTAAGTTTAAACATTTATATATAAAATTTTTTTATTAAAATTTTTATTATTGAAAAGATAGTTTTATTTAAAAGGAACATAAAATGTTGAAAACTTTTTAGACGCACTAATAATAGTACTTATAAGTCATTACTAATTTATCTAAAATACTATACCAAATAAAACTGTACCTAGTCAAAGAATTGAAGTTTGATATATTTGAAATAGTTTGTAATATTTATTTGTAAATTAAATAATTAATAGATTAATATTAAAAAGAAAATTATTAACTATATAAAAACCGGTTTTATTTGCCATTTTTTTTGCAAAATATATGCACCAATAATTATAAATAAAACAAATTTTGGAAGAATAATAAATACAGTCTACGATATTATATTTTTTTTAACCTCTAAAAACTTTTCATTTTATTTTCTCTTGAGATCTAATATTTTTAAATAATAATCGCAGAATAAAACAGTAATGTCGGTTGGCCCGATAGAGTTGGTCTTTTTCAATAACTTGTTTATGAATTGAGCTTATACTATCCCATTCCATGATTAATATTATAAATGCGAAAGTTTGGATGGATGTTTGTTACTCATTCACACCAGAACGTCTAAAAGGATATAGATATTTGATATTTTTGTTTTTTTTTATAATTGATAATTTGGAACAGAGTACTGTAACCCGCAACAGTGTACTGTTTCCGTGGGATAGATTTTTGTTTTTACTAGCGCTAGTGATTCTATATAGCTTTCCCCCAATTTTTTTATTTCCGAGTATTATTTTTTTCAAAAATCATCTCAAAAAACCATATTTAATCTATTATGAATATATAAAAATGACCTAATCGATCCTAGTCCTTGTCCAGCGATTCACTTACCAACGAACAGAACTTCATTTTTTATATACTCGTAGCTAATCTACTAAAAGTATATACTTTGCATAAAACGTTGTTGAAGTTTTCAATTAATAAGACTCGTATCGTAGGTTTTATAAAACACAGTGTAGCTGCTATTTTCAAAATAAACACGTGAAAGCTTTACCACTATTAAATGAAACGCGCTATTTATGTACCAATAAAACTGGACTTTTTATTGAGTAGTTGCTGAAACTCCTAACGCGAGTCCAATAAATTTGGCAAGCGTATATATATGTATATATATATATATATATATATATATATATGTATAGATGAAAAATCATCCCCCATTTTCTACACTAAAGCGTGGATTTCTTTTTTCAATTTTAAATGGGACCATTTCGAAATAAACCTTTTTCGAACAAAAAAATTTTGCAATGACAGAGTTATGCCCGAACAAACATAAAAAAATTATCATCCGAATTGAGAACCTACTCATTTTTTGAAGTAGGTTAAAAAGTACACATAACAAAGTTATATATAGTTATATGTAAATAAGAAGGCATATTAATAATATATAAGATTTAATGTACTTGAAAATATTATCCCATTCCTGGAACATTCAGATAAATATAGCTAGCTATAATTTAAAATTAGAAAAGTTACTTTAGTCTGTTAACAAAATAATTTTGTTTGTGAATCTTTACCCAAATAATCGTTCATGGTTAAATCGTAAGAAATTATTTACTTTATATATAACTTAGAATATACCATTTTCTGAAAGCACTTCCATTCACTGGTCCAGAAATAATATGGGAGCATCTTAATATCGCTAAGACGTTTACTTTATAGGTAGAAAATAATATTTCTGACTAGTTTTTACCTATGGTTTCGTTGGTCATATCTCCATTTGTGTGATGAGCACGAATGTTTGTACTGTAGTCATGGGTGTTTATATTTATAATTTGTCTGTATTTAAAATTACATATGTGTAGTGTATCAACTATGTGGTATCCATAACACAAGCCTCGTAGCTTACCATGGAACTAGATGGCGCTCTGTCAGTTAATTTTCCAATATGTTTATATGGATGATTTTATATTTACAATATTATCACAGTCTACTAATCCATAACTTAGTAGGAATTAATTGTAGCATGTATACAAAATGGAATAGTTTACTTAAATATATATTGTAGCACTTACAATAAATGACACGAATCGAAATTATAGGTCCCTGGGCGTTTAGAGTCGATCCGTCTTCCAAATGAATTACTGTATCGTCTTACAATGCCCCATGAGACTTTATCAGTGTTAAATCTGTGTATTTTGGTTGTCTGGCTGAACATTTATAATATAAGGATCACTTGCACCGAAATATAAGAAAGAATAATTATATATAAAATATATGTGATAAATATAAAATTTTGGCTCAGTTTGTAGTGATCCTACATGCTGTGCCAGCGGCCGCGGGTTTGAGTCCCGTTAGGAGCATTTATTTGTGTGATGAGCACGAATGTTTGTACTCTAGTCATGGGTGTTTATATTTATAATATGTATGTATTTAAAGTTTATATATATGTGTAGTGTATCAACTATCTGGTGTCCATAACACAGGCCTCGTAGCTTACCATGGAACTAGATGTGGCTGTGTGTTAATATCCCAACATATATTTATGTATTTATTAATTACTTTTATTTGAAAATACAAACAAAACATAATTATTAGGCTAATATTATAGGCCAAATTCTGTAACAGATCAAGCGACCATGTTTGTTAGTTCCATTAGTTTGGCTTAACTCCTAAAAAGTAAAACAAACACAAAATTGAATTAAATCGAATTGAAATATAATTGTACCATTCACATCGAATTAACCTAATTAAGTACACAATAAGTATCTGTTACAGAATCTCAAGAAACATGATGTTTGCTCGAAATAGCATACTAAAAGTAAATAGTAATTTCCTCAAACGAGCTGCTATAATACTCAACGTTAGCATGAAAACTAATTTTATAAGGAGATCGTGATTAAAGTGATGTTAGATAAACCGGAAATTCTTACTTGTATTTATATAGCTCTTTCCATTAAACTTATACTGTTTTAATAAGTTTGATACGTGGTTTGATATCGCGAATCACATTGGTCATACAACAATGTCGTATTTCTTCAAGATATATATCTAAATAAAAAAAATATATATTTAATATTATTTTTCTTAGTTTACATTTTTATTTATTATGTAAATCGCTATAGCGTAAAGGTTTTTAATTCATTAAATTAATTACTCTTGATTACATAAGTACTAAGGACAAAGACTTATTTTTGAAATAAACACATTTTAACTAAAACTTTACTAATATTATAAACTTAAAGTTTGTTTGTTTAAACATATTAATCTCTTCTTCTCAGAAATTTCTAACCCAGGACCTCCGGAAATGCCATACATGAAAGCCAACAATGCCATATGCCATACATGAAAGAAAACTTTTGTTCTTTCTGAGGCATGGGAGCGACCGCTAACTTCCCAACTCCTGCTATAACTGTGAATTTCTAAACAGAAAAACTTAATTACTATACTTGGCCCTGCCCGGGATTCAAACACAGGACTTCCAGAAATGCTGTACCGAGGCAGTTAGCAAGTATATACAAATATAGACACAAGATTTCGGTAAAAAAAGAGTAAAATAGTAATCTCAATGTGAACTTTCTAACGAAATGAAAATATTCTCAGTAGAAGACGACACTCTTTTCCGACTTCAGACGGCTAATGAAATAAATTTAGGATAATTACTTCTATGATAAAACTTCTTAACAATCTAGGCGAAAGTTTAACTGAATTTATTTAACGTCAACTTAGCTGTAGTTTTAGATAGTCCAAGAATGTACAGGACCAAGTGAGGTATTATATTATAATTGGTATTAATTATATTCTCTATATTTATTCCGCCTATGGAAAATGTGAAAATGAGAATTATAAAAGAAAGTAGGAGTAAAAGAAGAACAGAGAGAGAAGGAACAAGGAGGAACAAGGAGAGAGAGTAGGCAAAAGCAGCATTCGTTATTCAATACGTACTCGTAGATGCGTTCTAGATAAAGGTGTTTAATACCGTTATGTTTGTGCAATTTAAAATTCAAATTCATTACAAACATTAACAAGAAAATTAAATTGAATCAATGATAATCCGGATCCATTATTTCTAATGTTTCAGTCAGACAAAAAACACTTAAAATAATTAATTAAAATATCTAAAAATAACTTCAACCGAAGTCGGTTCGAAGAAGGTTCGCCCCTAGGTTGAATCCTCATGCAAGCTTTCATCCCTATTTTCACCCCCTTAAGGAATGATTTCCGGGATAAAAAGTATCCTATGTCCTTCCCAGTGTCTCAAAATATCTTCTTACCAAATTTCATCTAAATCGGTTCAGTAGATCCAAAGATTACCCCATACAACATCACAAACTCACAATTCACAAACTTTACCTCTTTATAATATTAGTATAGATGATATAATAATTTATATATTTTTTCAAATGAACAAAAATTACATATTCTTTCACTCAGGCAGAGTAAGTGCGAGTTGCTAAGTCTCTTAGTAAAGTTACTTAAAGTGATGTAACGAAATAGTGTTATTATCTTACCGGTTCTGGAAACAAGATCTAACGGAAATACGAGTATATAACGTAACAACTCAATATATTCTTATTTCCAGCCCATAGAATACTGAGACATGAAGAAAATATAAATCATCTTTTTCCTTTGATGTAAACAAATCGAAATACTCAGTTATTTTGACAGACTTCAAAAAAGAGAAAGTGTGGACGATGTCTTTGACAACTGTTAACCGATTTAACTTAAAAAGTTATTAGATTTACGAGAATATTTGACATTTGAATTAAAAATATCTTTTCGGATTTCGGATCCGACCTCTCAGTCTCACCCGTGACCATGATTGCTGTAAAGCATTCGAAACGTCGGGAACTAAAAATCAAAATAAATCCGCGAAAAAATCCGAAAAGATAGTTTTATTTATAATGTAAACTTATCAGTTTTTTTAGAAAAAATGTTGAGAAAAGTATTAAAAGGCTTTTAATCCCCATAATATACGGAATGTTTCTTAGAGCAAGTATGGAGGTTCAGGACATAATGACACTCATCATTTACGATTAGAAATCTATAAGAATATACTCTTACAGAGAAATGACATAAAACGATTGTTTGACTAAAAAATTAAATTATCATTTTACAAATATCGTAAAAAAATCTATTTGTAAGCGATTGAAAAATGATATGTTGTCTAAGTCTGCTAATATAACGTATTTGATTTTTTTTAACACTTCAGTAGCTTTTAAGTTTAGCCGCTCAAAGCTGCTTATTTTTGTAAATTTCATCCGAATCAGTCCAGCAGTTTTTGCGTGAAAGAGCAACAAACACAGAAACTTGGCATTTATAATAGCAGCATTTTTACTTTTCAGATCCAAATATCCACTTTTTTAACTATTTAATACTATGAAATACAAAACTTTCTAAATGTTTCTTTACAAATAAAATTAACAATCAAGTTGGACAGCAAATGTATCATGAAAAGCTTTTATTTTTGAATTCCTTTTGTATTACTTTCTAAAAGAGTAAGTGCGATCTGGCAGCAAATTGGAAATGTAGGTCGCCAAAATTATTTTAGTCAACTAAGAAATGTAAAAAGCTTTTATCTATTGTACACAATAACATAGAAAATAAACATTTTTACAGTCAGTTTGTTTTTAAAAAGTTATACTTTAGATAAAATATTCGCTTTCGTATTTTTACTAAAGAATAATTAATGAATATTATTAAATTTCATACAATAATTTAAAGAATCTTGGCGACCGAACTGCGCTCGCTGTTTTTTCAGAAAAGATCTATATAGATAAACTTAATAAGCAAAACCTTATGTAAATGCAAAATTTGATCCAAATCGTTGGAGCCGTTTCCGAGATACACGAAATTTTACATATATGTATATACAAGAATTGCTCATTTCATATAAGATAATATATTTTGGAGTAATATACATATATATATTGTAAAATAAGCGGAAGTAAGGGTAACTTAGATTAGGTTAGAGTGATTTCTAGTTAAATCGTTAACTGTGTTTTATTATTATTACTGGAAAGTTATTTTTATATTATTTTAAAACACGTTAAGAATGTGATAAACGCTTGTTCGTAGCATAAATGGTATTAGATACTATGAAAAGTTCAAAACTTAAATAGCTTATTTCATAAAAACAGTAAATTATATTAAAGTCTTAACGATAAGTGCTCACATGAGCCTGGTGTTATGTGGCATATTACCTATACTATATGTATGTTCTATGACGAGACTGTACGGTTTAATCTTTTTCTAAAGAAGTGTAAGTTACTTCTTATAATATCAGCTACCTGCCAGTGAAAGTCCCACCAAAATCAATCCAGCTGTTTCGGATATTAGCTGGACCAAACAGATGTACAGAGAGACAAACATTTTCTAAAATTATTTTTCTTATAAGTATCGTATATAAATTCATATGCATTTAGTAAAAAGCTGGTATTTTGACATTACAAACAGACACTTCAATTTTATTTATTTGAATATATATGTAGGTACGGAGTATAAGCAGTTAATGATAGTTGAGAAATTGAGACAGCCATCGCAAGGAAAATTATGTAGAAATCTTTCTCTATAGAAAGTTTCTATTTGTATTTTATAATATATTAGCTATGTCCTATGGCTTTCCCTTCATATTTAGATTTACTAATACTCGCCTAGTGGCCGTAATTTGACTATATTTTTTAATTAAAATTTGAAGAAAACATATATAAATGGAATTTACCTATCTATACTAATATTATACAGAAGTAAAGTTTGTGACGTTGTAGGGGTAATCTCTGGATCTACGGAACCGATTTAGATGAAATTTGGTAAGAAAATAGTTTGAGATCCTGGGAAGGACATAGGATACTTTTATCCCGGAAATCACCCCTAAAGGGGTGAAAATATTGGTTGCGAGTTTGTATGGGAAATCAACCTAGGGACGAGCGAAGCGAGGTTGAGTCGCTAGTATCTATATAAAAGAGTTGTCTCCATTTTTTATTTTGATATCACTAATGCTTGTCAATAGCTACCAAAGAAATAAAATAAAAACTGTTGACAAACAGAGGACAGAAAAGTACTGAACCGTTTTGTCTTTGCCTATTTAGTATATGTAAATAGGATGGTCTTAATAAGTAAATATATTTGGGACATGAGTATGCAAATACGAAAAGCTCTGAATCTTTTTATCTATTAAAATGGTTGAAAATAAGCTCAGATAGCTTTTTGAAACATATTATTTACTATACAATATTTTTATTGTTACACTACCTTGAAATCTGTTTGCATTCTTGAGCTTTTGTGAGTTTAGAAAATATATGAATTATTATGTATTTAATTCATGTATTTCATTCATATATTTCAATTGTAATAAAGGCAATGCACGTTCTAACGCTTAGTATAGATTTCTCGGAGGTGAGATATTTTCTGGTAGTAAAAAGTATCTTATATGTTTACCCGGATTAGCAGCTACCATCATACCAAATTTCATCGTAATGTGGCCAGTTTTCTCGCGATGCTTTCCCAGAGAGACAGACGGACAGACAAAAATTCTAAAAACCATAGGTATGGCCTCCGTGTCGATAAAAATGACTATTTCAATACGATTTTACAAAAAATAATTTAATGGACAGATTCGACTCAGAATTTTATTATATGTATAATGAACATATATATGAAAAATGATTCTCTAATGTGTTTACAGTATACTCTGGACTATTTCAAAAATGTTCCGCATTTAACATATTATTACAAAGTATGTTTTGCGAAGAAATTCTAAAAATGATGTAAGTTTCTTAACAACACAAAGGGCCATAATTCATATAAAGTGCTTTTACCTGCGAAGTTGAAGTCACCGTAAACAAGTACTTTGCTTCTAGTGATATAGAGAAATGAAAGAAATTTTTAATAAATAACATCTTTATTATAAAACAAACAACGATAAACACATTCACTATAAAGCTTATTCAGTCTTTTTCCTAACAGTCTATTGAAATCACTCCTCCGTTTCGATTAAAGCGTAATCTAGACCATTTCCATAAAACCCTTTCGTAACTTCGTTGTCTTTCGCAGTTTTCGTCGTCGTTTTCAATTCCTTCTTTCTGATTTTGCCAACATGCGTAGTGGCCTCTGTTTCGATCTGTTCAATCGGAGAGGCGGAAGAAGATAAAATCGGAGAGGCGGAAGAAGATAAAATCGGAGAGGCGGAAGAAGATAAAAGCATAGACTCTTTTATTTCTTCTTTTTCTGATGATGCTTCAGGTTTTTCCTCTGGTAGTATTACCTCAATAGGCACCTCCCGTTCTGGCAGCGGTGGCGGCAATTCATGTTTTGGTGCAGAGATTGACAGAACGCCCTTCTCATTTATTACTGCTTTGACTTCTTCCTGCTTAGTTCCTGGTGGCAAAACAAAACGCTGTACGAAATGATTTGCCATAAACTTGTTATCATTGTCTGCTACTCTATGTTTTCCTTCAACAATGATATATCGGTTTTTAACTTTAATCTTCAGTTCATCAGGCTTAAACCGTCTGACAATTAAATTAACTTGGTATTTCTCTGAATCCGATATTATTTGAGGGTCTTCCAAACTTTCTTCCAAGTCCAGAGCTGCTGCTGCTTTGAGGAGTTGTCCCCACGGCCATAAATAATGATAAGCCAAGGAATGTGATAAATGTTTATCGATCATCGCGAAGGGATCCACATAATGGGTTTTATGCGGTCGCTCTTCGCATCTGGCAAGATTTAAGAGAGCAAGAATTATCGCGTATTTGTACATTGTGTCGAGTGAGTTTGTTCTATTGGCGGCTTCGCAGTGTTACCGCTCTTATATAGCTTCAGCGATCGTTCTCGAACGCGAGGCTGGTTTCATTGATGATAAGTGCGGGCAGGCGTCGCCGACCGGTGGAAAGTGAAACTGTTGAGTCATAACTGACTCATGTTAGTAAGTGGGTTACATTCGTGCGTTGAACTCGATATATATTGGTTTGTTATGATTTTTTATGTTGTAGAATTTCGTATAAATTAACTGAATAGGTAAACGGTTTTGTTGTTGTTAAATGTTATATTCAAAAATATGTAAGTATAAATGTTTTTGTTTAAGTAAAGCATAAAGCATTGCATATTATATCATTTTTCACAAAATCGATTATTATTTAATATATTTTATTTAATTAGGTACATATCGTTAATTATTTACCCATATTATCCAATTAAAATAACTGTTATTAAAACTGTAATAATATTTTTTAATAAATTCATTAAATATGGTAAAAAACACGTACCACAGTTTGGTAACTCATGCGCCGGGATTAAGTCCATAGCGACGTTTGCAGCACACATGCGAGCAGCGCTGTTCAATGTGTGCGTGTACCGTTAGCAAAATCATTCTAGTAATTGTAGGTCATTTGCACATATTTACCTTTATTTTGAATTGCGCTTATATACAAATTGCGTGATAAACTGTAAATTTTGCGTTTTTTTTTGTCTTTCACTGGCAATTTACTTATACTACTTATCGCCCAGTAGCCAAAACAATTACAATACAACAATTCAACCATAATCATTATTGAATTTTTTTAAAGAAAATCTGTTGATAAACAGGGGAAAAAAAGTATTTTTCATTTGTTACGTTGCCTTCTTTCTTTAATATTTCTTCTTTCTTCGTTTACTTTTTTTATAATTACACTAGCGGCACAAACACGAAAACCATTCATTTTTACGGAATAAAAAGTAACCTGTTGTTTGACCAACAATATAAGTTATCAAGCCAAATTTTACTAAAGAAGGTGCATAAGTTGTTGTGTACTAAGCTGTATAATTTACTATAGTTTTTTTAACTATCCCACGGGAACTCATAAATTTTCCGGATGAAAAGTATCTAAAATGTTGACCGAGGATATAAGGTACCACCATGCAAAATTTCATTTAAATCGGTCTAACAGTTTCAGAAATTAGCCCGTACAAACAGACAGAGAAACAAAAAAAAATAGAAAAAAATCTGGATTTGTTCTATTTCTCTTCTTACATCCGCCTGGCTCAGTTTTTAGCATTTTTTTTCTATGTACAGACATTTGACCTCTACAGTTTTATTATATGTAAACATTTATCCTATTAAACATAGATATAACATTAGAGCTTAAACGCTGACCTCATTTAAATATGTTATATTTTAAGCGATAACTAAACAAGCGACTCACCCTCGATTCGCTCGGGTTCGTCCCGTTAGTTGTTACGTTTTAACGTTTAATATAGATTTCTCAGATATAAGATATTTTCCCACAATAAAAAGTATTCTATATGTTGACCTGGATAACCAGCTATCATCATACTAAATTTCATTAAAATCTGTCCAGTGGTTTTCTCGTTATACGTTACCAGCAGGCAGACAGACAGACAGACAGACAAACATTCTAAAAACTATAGATTCGGCCTATGTATTGATAAAAATGACTTTTTCATTAAGATTTAAAAAAAATTAATAATAAACAGATTCGACTCAGAATTTTATTATATTATGTACGTATATGGTTATTTCCTCGATTACATCTTGCAATCTTACTTGCTCTAAATCAAAATGCAAATTAGCATATAAAACTTCAATTTTGTTATTTTTAGTCTATAGTTTTTTGTGTTAGTGCTTCGGTATAGTTCTGGTATATAAATCTCAAAGTACCGGATTAATTTGAGTGCTTTTATTCATATTACCAAAAGCTTTTAAATTTATCTACTATAAGTTAGTTAAAAAGTTTCAATATATAATTTATTTCCTAAGCACAAGTATGTACACTCATAAGGTATATTATGGGAAGCTTCGTAGAGAAAATGATTATTGCGATATCCTATTGGGTCTCTCTATTTTAATATCTCATCAAAATTTAGCTTTTGGTGAAAAACGTGCAAAATTATCTATTTTATCACAGATTGGTTAACTTTTTTATATACTAGCGATTCATCCTACATCTTAACGGTTAGTATGGAATAGAAAAACTGTGTAAAACAATAACAGATCTATCCCACGGGAACAGTACATTTTTTCGGGATAAAAAGTAACCTATGTAATTCCCGATTATAATATATCTCTGTGCCAAATTTCATCGAGATCCGTTGAGCCGTTCTGGCGTAATTGAGTAACAAACATCCATCCATCCAAACTTTCGCATGTAATAGGATATATATGAATAGATATTTATAAGTATGTGCACCTGTCCTTATTTTGATAATGAGTAAAGAAAGAAAGCAACATAACGAATGGAAAGTGTTGGTTTAATTAAGTATGTAAGTAAAAGGTCCATTATATTTGTCTTGTATGTCAGTGTGTCAGCCAATTGTAAGAATTTAAGTGAAAACAGTAATATTATTGATATTCAATAATAATAAAATATTTAACTGAAAAAAATATAAGTATTTCAAAGGTTCTTATTAATAATACTAGCGACTAACCCTCGCTCCGCTTGGGTTTGTCCCTACGTTTTAAGGTTAGTATAGATTTCTCAGAGATGAAATATTTTCCCGCAGTAAAAATTTATCCTATGTGTTAACCCGGATAACCAGCTATCATCATACTAACACCAAAATCTGTCCACTGGTTTTCTCGTGATGCGTTCCCAGACTGACAGACAGACAAAAATTCTAATAACTATAGATTCGACCTGTGTATCGATAATAATGACTATCTCAATAAGATTTTCCAAAAAATATTTAATGTACAGATCAGTTACAAGTTTATGCTAAGTATTGATTACCGTTTTATGCTTTCGGACCTAGAAAATGTGAATAATTCAAATATGAACTTTAAGTTTTTATTTAAGTCTTATTTAACTTGCTTTTTTATTTGGTACCAAATAACCTCCACCCCTCCCCCTCCACTGGACACGCATTTTCTTTTGCTAATGCTGGACTATTGAGAAGGTGCAATAAAAATACTTTTATTTTTGTTCAATTTAAGATTTTTGTTTTCTTACAGATGTTGTTATGTTGTAAATAGTGTATTCCTAAAAGGTTTTCAGTAAATTAAAAATACCCTGTATATTGAATAGCTTTAATATTATACTAAACCTATCCATATATTGTAACTGCGGTAATAATGCAATGTGGTTCCATGCTGTTCTGATGATAGATCCCAAAGGGGATATAAAAAATAATAAAAAATTTGGTAGCTCATTCAATACTTTGTTAAGCTTATTTTTTAAAGCACTTCTTACATTTATTGTGAGAAAAAGTCCTATATGAATTTGATTACGTATTCAATTGGCTATGTCGGTGATTGATGACTTAGAGCACGATAAACATTCAAGAATCATTAAAAGATTTTTAAAGTTATACTTCTTTTGGCACGTTTGGAAAACAATATATGAGAGTAACGCGCGCTCACCGACAGCCAATAAGCGACATCACGAAGTTAGCTGAAAGCGACATGATGATGTTAGCTGCATTCCTTTTATAAACAGAGAGTTGTGACATACGGGATGAAATCTTTAGATATTTTTGTTCTGTTACGCCAAAGGAGTATAACTTCTTACGTGCGTACATAAATACACATACACGTTTTTCTTTTTAATTTTACTTTAAAATGAGTTCATATTTATTTTATAAATATTAAAATATGAATTTATTTCAATATTTTACAATAAACATGCGAGTAAAATCTTAGGGCATAGGTTAGTCATAACTAGCGGTCGCTGGAATATGTAAATTACCTAATAATATTAAATACTAGCGACTCACCCTCGTTTCGCTCGGGTTCGCCCCTAAGTGATTCTTTAAAATGACGTTCCTTTTTTATTTATGAACAGATTGAAATAAAACAAATGCTATATGTTAAGTGAAGCTTACCAAAATATATTAGTGAAAACCGCATCCAAATCTGTTAAGCCGTTTTTGAGATTAGTGCGCACAAACGCACAGACAAACAGATAAACATTCTAAAAATCATTGTTTTGGGTTCTATTGCGTAAATAAAGACCCCTACTGATAGTTTTTCTCAAATATTTTCCATATACAGACAGCGATCAGTTACACTTTAATTATATGTATAGATTTTCTATTTGAAACGTCAAGCAAATCTCGGATATGTCACTAGTCTAGATACATACATAATTTGCGATATTGAAACGCTGTACTGCAATTCATTATCCAGGTTAAGCAATTATGAATCAGCCCAATTAACAAATGGGTGACCGTTACAGTGATTTACCGTACCGCATTTAGTATTCAGTGTTCAATTGACAAATTGTTTTCCAAACAGATGTACAAACATGGACCTTTACATATTAGTAAAATCTAGATTAGCTTAGTAAAAATTATAGATACGCCTTCAAAAATGTTGTAACCATACTAATATCATAAATGTGAAAGTGTGTTTGTTTTTGTTTGTTTGTTTGTTTGTTTGTTTGTTTGTTTGTTTGTTTGTTTGTTTGTTTGTTTGTTTGTTTGTTTGTTTGTTTGTTTGTTTGTCCTTCTTTCTGACGGATTGGCGTGATTTTAAGTTGGAGGGCTGGAGAGTGACATAGGCTACTTTTTACCGCGGGGTATTATCTCATTCCCATGGGAAAACACGTTATAATACAACCCAAAAAGAATATTTATGATCAGAATTACTTGAAACTTGGTATTAATGCTTTTCAATACAATTGAATAAATACGTGTTTTAGCATATTTTAATACAACCCATAAGGGGAAAAAAATGACAGTTTGTATGAAAATTACCTTTTTAGAGTTTTTTTGTAGTTTTAGCGCGAGCGAAGCCGCGGGTTCTGCTAGTTAGTATATAAATTAAAATATTTTTTTTGCTAAATTATTATAATCGATTGATGCATGCACAGTGCACAATCTCAGACGCACATTATACATACACACAAACTTACATATGTCGATATATTTGAAATTTTTGGGCTATATTGTTGAATTTAGACAATTTTAACAGAATAAATAACAAATTATCCAGTATCTCGTAACAACTTTCGTATATTAATCGTAATGGAAACTTTCGTATATGTAAACATAACAATTTACTAATATAAACGTAACGTGATTCAAAAAATACATAATCTATACATATCATAAAATTGTAACTAAGCCGAATCTGTACATTAAATATTTTTTGGAAAATCTTGTTGAAATAAACATTATTATCGATACAGAGGCCGAATCTATAGATTTTAGAATTTTTGTCTGTCTGTCTGTCTATAACCGCATCACAAAAAAACCACTGGAGGGATTTTGATGAAATTTGGTATGGTGATAGCTGGTTATCCGGGTCAACATACAGGATACTTTTTACCGCGGGAAAATATCTCATTTCTGAGAAAAAATACAAAAACTGCAATGTAAGAGTATACTAATATGTAAAACCTAAGAATTTCGTTTTTGGTCATCGGAACGCGGGCGGAGCCGCGGGCAATGCTAGTATGAATATAAATTTATAGTTCTTAAACGTAAAAGTGTTTATAAATATCAGATTTAAAGATCTTATTGATATAGACTCATTTCGGAAAAGTAATGTTACATAAAAAGAAAATAGAGCTGATTGTCAATTTAATATTTTTTGCTGACGTTACTTTATTGCGTTACGACATGAAGGTTCTAGTAAATAATATATGCTTTATATTGGCAATTAATTTTAAGCCCTATACCTACCTGTTAAAGTGTAATTTAGATTAAACTATTATTGTAGATAACACCAACTGCTTTCTAGAAACGTTCATTAATGTTTCGAAACAAACCAGTGCACATTAAAGAAAGTTTCAAAGGAAAATTGTATCAAATGTTTGGTAATAAAGACTAGATTACTTTGTATGATACATCGTTTTAGTCTGGAAAATTCTATGGAATGCCCGATGTAAACAAACGCAACAGGTGGAGCTCAAGGGGACCAGTGGGGAGGTTTGGTCGAGACTTGATAGGGCAAATGAAAAAGAGTTTAGTACTTTATTCACTTACTAGCATTGCCCGCGGCTCCGCCCGCGTTCAAATGACCGAAAACCAAATTCTTAGGTTTTACATATAAGTATACTCTTACATTACAGGTTTTGTATTTTTTCTTAGAAATGAGACATTTTCCCGCGGTAAAAAGTATCCTATATATTGACCCGGATAACCAGCTATCACCATACCAAATTTCATCAAAATCCCTCCAGTGGTTTTTCTGTGATGCGGTAACAGACAGACAGACAGACAGACAGATAGACAAAAATTCTAAAAACTATAGATTCGGCCTCTGTATCGATAATAAAGTCTATTTCAATAAGATTTTCCAAAAAATATTTAATGTACAGATTCGGCTTAGTTACAATTTTATTATATGTATAGACTAGTTCGAGTGCCCTGACTTTGTTTAGGTACTTGGGTAACTTTTGCAATATTATTCTAATATCGTTAAAACAATTTGATGTAATAGGATTATAAGTACATGCCTACACTCAGATTTAATAAAAGCACTGTTGAGTTTCTCAGCAGAACTGCCATCCGAGCCGGTGGAAGCTTACTAACAAACCGACTACGCAATATTTAAATTCTTGTATAAATGTTATTGTATAAAGTTAATTTACATTTCATTTCGTTTTACTTCACTCTCCGGGTTATTATTATGTAAAAAAAGTCATATCGATCCGTTGCTCTATTGCTTCTTGAAAAAGAAATAAAGAAATAAACCATATATATTATTTAGTACTAGCGCACCCTTCCTACTCTTGGGGTTTGCCTCTAGAAAAACAAAAACAAATCTGTCCCTCGGGAACCGTATATTTTTCCGAGATAAAAAGTAGCCTATAGGTTATTCCAGACTATAATCTATCTCTGTGCCAAATTTCATCCAGATCCGTTCAGCCGTTCTGTCGTGAAAGAGCAACAAACATACATCCATACATGCAATCTTACAAAATTTCGCGTTTATAATAATATTATGATGATAGAGTAAGATGGTAAATAATAAAATTTTCATGGTTTTCCTTCGCGTTCAGAGCTTATTGCCTCTTTAGAGCCTTATTAGCTGAAATTTGATTAAATTACAGATAAACAAAAAGGCTTATTATATAATTCTACAATAGCTATCGCTAATAGTCAACTCAAACTGTATAAGAATTGCACATAAATGGCTAAATCACTTAAGAATACGTGTATACTTTTTTATATTTCTTAGTTTTCTATTTTCTAACGATATTGATAGTAGAAAGTCAATTTAGGTAAGTAAGAAGTTCCCCCCCAACGTGCGTTCACCTTGTCGTGGTGGGGGGGCTCAGTAGTGCCCGGCAACCCAACCAGGCGTGAAGCCAAGAAACGCACAGAGAGGTGGCCCACTTCGGTGGGCGGTGGGAGGTGGCCCTCTTCGGAGGGCAGTGTACCATGCGGGTTGCTCCTGGTACATCTCTGATAGCAGAGTGGACTGTGGAGCAACCCCGTGGTTGTCGTGGTCTGCTTCGGCAGACCTGCCGTCGGGGCGTCGTAGTTGAATGCGTAAGCGATCCTGCGACGCCCCATTAAAACGGGGGAAGGTTTTGTTGGGTTTTAGTGGGTAATACTGGCTTTGCCGGTGAATCCCACACCTCGTGTGTAAATGCATTTCCCAACGTTAAAAAAAAAAAAAGTAAGAAGTTAAGAACAGTCCGACAACTAACTATTCATCCTAACGAATTTGCTAGATCTAAACAATTAATTCCTTTGCCGTATTTTTCGTACATAAAAAACCTGTTTTGTTTCAATGTCTTATTAAAATTGATTAATTATTACAAAATGTCACCCATGACGAACAGTCTATGAATATTAATCATAATTTACATATCTATACTAATATTATTAAAGTGTAAGTAATTTTATCAGTTACATTTTCATGCTTAAGCCGCTAAACATATTTCGATAAAATTTTGCAAGGACATAGATTGCTTCCTGGGAACGGACATGGTTATTTTTAATATGCCGCATATCAAGCGAGCTTAGCCGCGAGCAAAATCTAGCACGTCCGGCTCTGCCCGCGGTAGCGCGTTCAAACAACAAAAAGATCTTGGGTCTCTTAGGAGTTGAATTTTCAAAAGTATTAAGTACTAGCGACTTACCCTCGCTTCACAGCCTAAAAAAAAGCAAACCTATCCCGCGGGAACCGTACACTTTTCCGGCATATTAAGCTATGTACTATTTCAGACTATAAATTTATCTCTGCGCCAAACTTCATTCAGATTCGCTCAGCCGTTCTAGCGTGTAAGAGTAACAAACATCCATCCATCCTCACGAACTTTCACATTTATAATATTAATATGAATATATGTAGTTTGTTTTTGTATATTTGTGGGTATAACTTTTATACTTAATTTTATTCGTAACAATGTACTAGAAAATTGCAGGTCTTAAAAAGGCCTACAGAAAAGTCTGCGATAGCATATTTTTAGCCCCCGACGCAATAAAAGGGGTGTTATAATTTATAAGTGACGTCGATGTCTGTCTGTGTGTGTATGTGTATCTGTCTGTGGCATCGTAGCTCTCAAACGGATGGACCGATTTTGATGCGGTTTTTTTCATTTGAATGCCAGTTTCTTTCCGGTGGTTCTTAGCTATGTTTGGTTAATATCGGTGTAAGCAGTGTAAGAGTATCAGCTCTTTTGCAAAATGATGTACAAATATTGTGACGTACTTTGGTGCTATTTTTGAATGTTTGAAATTATTTTTGTAAAATAGTGGGTAGGCACTGACTGTTACAACTAACAAGTATATAATGCCTTTGAGACGTCTATAACCTCAGTCTCTCCCGTGACCATAATTGCTGTAAAGCATTCGAAACGTCGGGAACCAAAAATCCAAATAAATCCGCGAAATAATCCGAAAAGATAGTTTTATTTAAAATCCTCATTTTTATTAAGTTTCAGTTAGGTCTCATAGTTACTATGCAAAATAACCAAATAATGTATGATAAGAAAAAAACATTTATTTTGCTTATAATCAGCTATTTAATAAAAATGACATCAACATTTATCGAAAATATTTAAATTGGTAAAGTTAAATTGCATTTGTTATGTTAATGTTCACTTGATAAAGATTTTATGACGACACGTTTGGCTCAGTTTTTAGTGACCCTACTTGCCGTGCCAACGGTCACGGGTTCGAGTCCCGCTAGGGGCATTGTGATGAGCACGAATGCTTGTACTCCATTTATGGGCGTTTATATTTATATTATGTTGGTATTTAGAGTTATATACGTGTAGTGTATCAACTATCTGGTATCCATAACACAAGCCTAGATGGTGTTGTGTGTTAATGTACCTACATATATATTTATTTATAAAGAAAATGTCTGTCTGTGCAGTAGTAATATAAGAATTTTTTTATAGACTTGTAACCTTTTTATCCTACTGCGAAAACCCAAAAAAAAGGGTTATGTAAAAATGTATGATAAGTAAAAGTATTTATTTTAATTTTGTTACATTCAAATGTTCAAAAATGACATCAGCATTTATCGAAAATATTTAAATTAGTAAAGTTAAATAGCATATGTTATGTTAATGTTCAATTGATAAAGACAATATCTGCACAGTAAGTTAGTAAGAAACGTTTTTATAAGAATTATAACCTTGTACCCGACTGTGGCCAAGCCCAAAAGAGGGTTATTTGTTTAACCTGTATGTATGTCTGTACATATGCATGTATCTCCGGTCGTTCTATGTTCCCTCGTATTTATTAAACGGCTTAACCGATTTTTATGTTTTATACGTCATTAGATTCGTCTTAATAACATGACTGTCATAGACTATATAGAAATAATATATAATCTAGAAATAAAATTGAAAAGGGCGATTTTCAGGTCCCAATTTGTGTCTTTAAAAAAATAATCTTCCAAACCTATCGAGTGTGGTTTTTTTTCGTCTACTTTTTTCTATTAAATCAAAGTAAAAATGTATCGAATAGTTTTTTTTTATACTATAACCAAATGTATTTCATTATAGCCCATATATTTAAATCTTATATTATATGAAGATGATAAAACCGAGAAAAAACGTACCCATTATGCACAGAAACTAAGAGGATTTTCAATAAGTAATTTTTTCACTTCCCGATGTGTATTTGTGTGATGAGCACGAATGTTTGTACTCCAGCCATGGGTGTTTATATTTATAATATGTATGTATTTAAAGTTATATATGTGTAGTGTATCAACTATATGGTATCCATAACACAGGCCTCGTAGCTTACCATGGAACTAGATGAAGCTGTGTGTTAATGTACCAACATATTTTATAGACACACGCGGAAACACATACCCACACACACATACACATACAAAGTGTGATATATATATTAATACTCCGATAGTACCTACTTATAACGCAAGACGTCATTAATCGTGACATTTGTAAACAATGTTAGTTGACACGACTCTCCCCAACCTCCTCAAGCAGGCGGCGAGGGAACAAATAGAATGATTACATCTATACATATAATAAAATTCTAAGTGAGTCGAATCTGTACATTAAATATTTTTTGGAAAATGAGAGGCCGAATCTATATATTTTTTAGAACTTTTGTCTGTCTGTCTGTCTGTCTGTGACGCATCACGAGAAAAGCACTGGGCAGATTTTGATGAAATTTGGTATGATGATAGCTAGTTATCCGGGTCAAAATATTTCATAATTTACAGCGGGAAAATATCTCATCTCTGAGAAATCTATACTAAACGTTAAAACGTAAGTAGGGACGAACCCGAGCGGAGCGAGGGTGAGTCTCTAGTTTTTATATAAATAACAATGTACCTACGACTTTGGCCGCATCGCGGGCCGCCAGTGCTGAATCATAAAGACAAAGTTATATACAAAGTTCCCAATCTCTTTTTCGTTTTAACATGTAAATCAACTTGTTTTTCCTACTTACATAAACTATCATCTGAAAAAGTTTCATCATTCTAGCTTTAATTGTTTTTGATTAGTCAGACAGTCAGTTAGCGGTATTTTGCTTACTTATATTTATAAACTCATTAATATCTGTAGCTTCTTTCTAAATATTTTATTCCAATCCACTCTTATGGCTGAAATAATAATTATTATTTTCTTTAAATGATTTTTAGCTAATAATTCATGCTCATCACATAAATGAATGTCCCTAACGGGACTCGAAGCCGCGACCGCTGGCACAGCACAGCATGTAGGATCACTACAAACTGAGCCAAATGTGCCGTCCAATTATTTATTTAACCGTTTGTAAAAAAAACAACAAGTAAGTTAGAAAGTAAGCTGTTTAATAAGAAATGTCCCATTGAAATTTGTCCAAACCCTTTAAGCGTGGCCACTGAATCAAGAAGCCACATTGCACCATCATCTTATAATTCTAAGTAAAATGTCATTTGAACACATTTTCTACTAATATTTCTATTAAGAAACAAGATCTGTGAGTGACTCAAGAGAGTGGAATCGTGAAAGCTTATTGCGGTTATAAGGAAAATGCCATCGAAAAATACTCGAGAGATAATATAGAAATCTTTCGTATAAATTATAATATGTAACATCTAAACATAATATAATAAAATTCTGAGTCGAATCTGTACATTAAATATTTTTTGAAAAATCTTATTGAATTATTCATTATTATCGATACAGAGGCCGAATCTATAGTTTTTATAATTTTTGTCTGTATGCCAATCTGTCTGGGAATGCATCACGAGAAAACCATTGGAGAGATTTTGATGAAATTTGGTATCATGATAGTTGACGATCCAGTTCAACATATAGGAGAATACTTTTTACTGCGGGAAAATATTTCATTTCTGAGAAATCTATACTAAACGTTCAAACGTACTACTACGGGCAAACCCGAGCGGGGCGAGGGTGAGATGCTAGTTTTATGATAAATTATTTTTTGAAAATTCTTTTTTAAATAATTTGATCATCAATATAAATAAGGCGCAAAATAGGAACCTCGTCGAAAATAGAGAACACACTAACTAAACAATGAATAAATTGGAAAAAAATATATAAAACTTGACGTGTAACATTTAATGATGTGGCAGATTTCTCACGGACTTACTAAAGTGACATTTAATTTAAATTTAAAATTTAAAATTGACGATTCAAAAGTGCTTGTAAAAGTCTATTTGAATAAAGTATATTTTTATTTGATTTTGATTTAATATTTTTCATAAAATTATGAATTTAAAAGGCATCCAGGGGCGCACTTTAAGTAAAGCGGTGTCACATCACTAAGTTAAATGATCAGGTCATGCCTGCGATTGCTTTACGTTATTTAAGGGCGATTTTTGAAGTCATGCATTTTTTGGCAATTTTGGAAAAAAATATATGAAAGTGAAATTTTTACGATGCGCGCGCTCACCGACAGCCAAAAACTGACATGATGAAGTTAGCTGCATTCCTTTTACAAACAGAGAGTTGTGACATACGGGATGAAATCTTTAGATATTTTTGTTCTGTTACGCCAAAGAAGTAGGTATAACTTTTTATGTGCCTACATAAATACTATAAGTACTATAAGTACACACACGATTTTTTTAATCGCCAATTAAATTTTACACAAGAGATAAGTAGGAAGTCTGTTCTCATTGGCAGGTCATATGAATATTATTTCAATTTTAATGAAATTATAGAGAAAAAATAAATATAATTATAGAGAAAAAAAAATAATGCGAAAGTTTGTGAATGAATGAGCTTATGTGTTTGTTTTTAATTACTTTAAGCACTAATATGAGTGAAATTCGAATTAAAAATAGCTTACATCCTGCTCTAGTTTTGTTTTTTCTAATTTTCGCTCGATATTATTAACGTATGACCACAATAACCATGAAACCCCGGCATTAGTTTCTCTAATATTCAATTTTTTGGTTTCCTACTGGTTAATTCTTCTCTATTAACCAGTAGGAAACCAAATTAGTCATTCAGAGTCATTTTTAATTTACTGAAAACCTTTTGGGAATATACTATGTACATCATAACAACAATATCTGTAACAAGAGAAAATAATATTTCTTAAATTTTTATTTTCATACAAAAATAAAAATATTTTTTTTGCACCTTCTAAACTTTAAAGTTCTAGCATCTGGCCAAGTTTAAATGAGTGAGCGCGGCTTCCTACACCCCTCCACCCCTCCCCCTCCACCGGACACGCGCTTTCTTTTGCTAATGCTGGACTATTACCGTTTAGAAGGTGCAAAAAAAATATTTTTATTTTTGTTAAATTTAAGATATATTTTTTTTTCTTACAGATGTTGTTGTTATGTTGTAAATAGTGTATTCCCAAAAGGTTTTCAGTAAATCAAAAATGACCCTGTATAAAATGTAAAAACAATAATTATATCATAGTATATCATAAAATGTCTAAAATATATCCCGAAGCGTATTTTCCGGAAACGAACATAGCATTTATTATTCCTAAATAAAGAAAAGAGTTGTGAGAGCGTGTACCAAATAGCAGTGGGCGGACCCGTTAATAAACTCAGCTCAATTTATTTCTATATAAATACTAGCGGACCCGACAGACGTTGTCCTGTCTACACGTCTTTAATTTGAAAATTTCAAACTTTTTTTAATAATTTTTTTGATGAAAAATATTATTCAAATTGTGAATCTAAACCATTCCCAGATCCCCTTGAACACACACAAAAAATTTCATCAAAATCGGTCCAATCGTTTGAGAGAAGTTCAGTGACATACACACTCACAGAAGAATTATATATATAAAGATACTTCCGTCCAATTGTTATTTACTAATATCTATTTACTCAGAAATATCGCGTATGTCTTTTTACTTTATGTTACTAGAATAATGTAACGATAACCATTTTATATATCCGGGTTAAAAGTATATACCACTAGCGACTTATCCTGATTTCGCATCGGGTTTGTCCTTAGACAAACAAAACGTGTGTGTATCTTTACATACGCACTTATGAAGTTATACTTCTTTGGCGTAACAGAACAAAAATAGCTAAAGATTTCATCCCGTATGTCACAACTCTCTGTTTGTAAAAGGAATGATAAATTATTAAAAATAAATATCATTATTTTTTTATTTTCACTGATATAAAACACGTTTTATAAATATATGAATACTAGAGAAACTACTTTGAATACAGTTATGAATTTTCACGGGAACCGAAGAGAAAGTTATCAGCTAACTTCATCATGTCGCTTTTGGCTGTCGGTGTGCGCGCGCATCGTAAAATTTTACTCTCATATTTTTTTCAAACGTGACAAAAAAATATATATATCTGTATTTCTTACTCGCATATTTTTATTTAACTAGCAGTATAAAGTACAGCTTAAGTTTTCTAGTTTGCGGTCCCATATGCGGGCTGAGGAGTAAATCGAAAAACTAAATGGTATAAGTGTCGTCATATTACCAGGAAGCGTTTAAGGATTTCCAAATATCAAACAGATATTTCTGATAGATTTTATTCATTTCAATTTCAATACATATGATGTAGGATAGAAGACCGTCAACTGGATAATAAATCAAATAACATCAGTCATCTCCCTGACTATTTCCCAATTACTTGGGGATGGCGCAATATATATTCCGTACTGCTGATCGATTTTGGCAAAAGTTTTACGACCGGCCGTCTGCCTGACACCAACCGTCTTTGGAAATGCTGTTATTCATCCGTCATTGCGCATAAGAACCAAGGTGCGATGACCAGCACAGATCTTTTGGTCGTTAGAGGCCTTGTAACTTCACTTGTAGTACTTGATCTAGAGATTTTATTTGTCATGAGTAAAAGCCAGTAATTTTTTCATAAATTAAATAACAGCTCTTTTCAAAAATGTATCGATTATTAAATAATAATTTTTAAATATATTTTTTTGGGAGGGTTGGACTTTTTGAGAATTATAATATGGGATCATCATTAATTAAGATTAAAAAATTAGAAAAGGGCAAAATAGTTTCATTGAAAGAAATTAAATTTAAATTTAGAAAACCCCCAACACAATGATCTGTTCATTGAAGTCATTTAAATCAGCTTAAACACAATATCTGTGCAGTATTTTAGTAAAGAAATTCAGGTGATGCTGCAGAATCTGGTCAAGGTTACCATATGGTTGTAATGTCGTTGAAGTAATAGAACACAAAGTTTCGAATAAACTGGATCTGTGAAAAAAAGTCTGGTCTAGTTTGTGGTCTAAAAAAGAGCTGATAGCCTGCTAAGAACACTCTGGGTCAAGTCACCTTTCAAAATAAAAACTAAATTAAAGTCGATTCATCCGTTTGGGCGCTACAATGCCACAGACAGACACTCAGCCCTCAGCTTATACACATAACACCCCTCTTTTTGCGTCAAGGGTTAAAAAGTCTGCTACAAGTTGTAAAATGTATTACGTAGCATATTTAATAATAATAGTAGATTAATTATAATAATAGTACTCTTAATGTGATCAACAAGTTTTTAGGATTGTGTATATTGAAATGAAAGTATTTTTAACGGAACATCAGAGATAAAAGAAACAAAATAAAATACGAAAGAAATTCGTAACAATAGTTCTAAACAATGATCAACAAGTAGTTACCAATTTTTATAACTAAAAGATAAATAAATATGTTGGGACATTAACACACATGACTTGAGTACAAACATTCGTGCTCATCACACAAATGAATGCCCCAGCGCGACTCGAACCCACGATCGCTGGCACAGCAAGTAGGGTCCCTACAAACTGAGACGTGTCGTAAAATTTGCAAGGAAAATTTATACATACCAATTTGCAAGGCAACAACCATCTTTTATCGCCAATCGGCTCTTTCAGTCTTTATGACATAATTATGTATGTATGTATGTATATAAACTAAATCTTGCTCAATCTGCATTTTAAAAGCTATAAACAAAGGTATTGAACGCACTCTATATCACGAGTAAAAGTTAATGGTCGTCGTAAAGTTAAATTTCAAAGCTTTTTACTAGATCCGTTATTATTATCTTGTGAAATAAAATATTTTTTCATTAATTCTACGCTGAGGTCGAGTTCAGTGAGTTCAAAGCGGTCAAATACTTCGAAGTTTCACTTAATTGGTAATTCATCAAAATATTTTGATTACCGAAAACCGTCTGGCAAAGTTTTTAAACGTATACGAGAATGATCTATAATAAATGACTAAAAAAATATCCTTTAACAATATAAATTGTTTGTAAATATTTGTTTATATATCTATATATAATACAATTTTGAGTCGAATCTGTACATTAAATATTTTTTTGAAAATCTTATTGACATAGTAAATCTATAGTTTTCAGAATTTTCGTCTGTCTGTCAGTCTGTGACCGCATCACGAGAAAACTACTGGACAGATTTTGAAAAAAATTGGTATGATGATAGCTGGTTATCCGGATAAACATATAGGATATTTTTATTGCGGGAAAATATCTCATCTCTGAGAAATCTATACTAAACCTTAATACGTACGCTAGCGTTTATATATAAAGAAACATTTCATTATGATGTTAGGAGAATAGGATAAGCATCACAGGACAAGCATTTTTGACGATACGTTTGGCTAAATTTGTAGTGACCCTACTTGCCAGCGGTCACGGGTTCGAGTCCCGCTGGGGGCATTTATTTGTGTGATGAGCACGAATGTTTGTATTCCAGTCATGGGTGTTTATATTTATAATATGTATGTATTTAAAGTTATCATGTGTAGTGTATCAGCTATCTAGTATCCACAACACAAGTCTCGTAGCTTACCATGGAACTAGAACACACAGCACACTGTGTGTTAATGTTCTAACATATTTATATTTATTTATATATGTTATCGTAGATCCTTAGTGGTGTAATTTTTGTTTCATTTTGAAATATAACAAATCAAGTATATGAAAATGTTTTTTTCAAGTCCGAACTAGCATTCTGTATCTACATATAAAAGACTCACATTACTTTTCAAGGATGTCTAAGTAAGTATTAAACAAATATTATTATTACTATGCAAATATTATTATATTTCAGTATTTTTTTAGTTCTACAGTAACTTTCGCTAACAGATATTCATAGCAATGTTCTAATATAACTGACCAGTTCTCAACCCCACAGACCCACAAACCGTACAAGGTTAAGCAATCTGCGCCAATTTTAGCTGTCAAACGCCCCGGAATGGGAGTCGAGGCTCCCCTCAACTAGTGCGTATTATAAGAGGAATATACTCCAATATAAAACAATGGAAGGGATAAAGTAATCTTTTTAAATGTATACAGATTTTTTATTCATATTATTACTGAAAGTTTTACAGGTGATAGATAATAAAAAGTCACTTAGTAATTTATTAATTAGTTCGCAACTTTTACTGGATGGTGTTTTTCAACGCTGTTAGTTTTTAATTTAACTATATAAAAAATAGGTAAGTTAAAACTTTCTTAAAGAGAAAATTATAATGGCAATGTCCAACAAAACAAACAGTGGGGATAGCGGATAACTTTTGTGACCAAAAGTATTATTTTACGCCTACGTTAGCCGTAAACATTTAACTGTAGAATGTACAATTAGTGTTGTTACATTGAATCAAAATCAGGCTAACGATATACAAAAGCACTAACTAGTTTGGCAGTGAGAAGTTGATATCTATCAAAATATATAGGTAATTATCACTCAAGGCAGTGATAACCCAACAGCAATGCGCTCGCAATGGAACGCAAAGAGAAGCGGGATAAAATCCGCATCTCGTACCTCTGTTATTTTCATGTACGAATAATTTTTCTACATAACTTGCCTTTCAGTAAACGAAAACATCATGAAATGACTTAAATGCTTAAGAAATTTAGTTTTCAAAAAACATGAGAAGTCCGCCAGCCCGTATTTAACCAACTATGGCCTCGCATTGAGGTGAGGCCACTGCCCACCATTGGGACGTTAAAAAGGGCAAAATTATTATTAGCGATAGTCTGGCATAAATTTTTCAAAGATTTCATATCTATAAGTACATATAATAAAACAGTAATTTAGCGAGATCGATGTGCGCAAAAAAGTACTGAACTGATTTTAACTAAATTTTGTGTAGCGTTAATTTATTACTCGGGTAACATTTAGGATACCTTTTACTACAGAAAATCTTTAAAACCCACGGTAAAACATAATAATTGATTGTATCAAGTTGTTCTTAGAAATTTACATATCTAAGGTACACTCGCAATAACTATTCATATCTATTTAAAACATACCTAGGGATGCAGCCGAGCAAAGCGAGGGTAAATCACTAGTTTATATATAAAACTGCCTCTTCCAAATCTTCCCACATCCAATCTGACCGGCGATGATTGCAAGGGGCCGCGTAATGGCCTCGACACTCCGTCAGCGGTTGAAGAGAAATAAAACAGGATATAAAAAATAACATTGCTCTTGACATTCTCGTTACGTGTCATCTCTTTACGATCCCGTTAATTTGATTGTTGATCAAATTTTAGATTAGATTGTCTTTTTAATCAACTTCGATGTAGGAAGAGGTTCTCAATTTGTGTCTATACTTTATTGTGTATGTTATTCGTTATTTTTATTACTCGTTATTTTCATCATTTTCGATTTTCATGATTATGACTTATATAATTAATAAACTTTATATGTCATAGTAGCGATTAGCGTTAGGTTTTAACGTTTAGTATAGATTTCTCAGAGATGAAATATTTTCTTGCATTAAAAAGTACCCTATATGTTGACCCGGATAACCCGCTATCATCATGCCAAATCTCATCAAAAACTGTCTAGCGGTTTTCTCTGACTGGTCGAATAGACAGACAAAAAATCTAAAAACTATAGATTCGGCCTCTGTGTCGATAATAATGACTATTTCAATAAGATTTTCCAAAAAATATTTAATGTGCAGACTCGACTAAGTTATAATTTTATTATATATATGTATAGATTTCAATAATACTTTTCAGGTTTAGTATTGTATGACATCATAGGTAAAATATTTATGGTGTAAAAGCTTAAATGGCATTTAATGGAAAATAAGTAAGAACGGTTTGGAAACGAATTTAAGCTCGAATTCTGCGAAAAAATTCTCGTCTGTTGCGTATATTTTAGAATTTTATTCATGAATGCTACACTCTCTTCAATCTATCAGTTTAATTAACCTATAACTAGTGACTCATCCTCGCTTCACTCGGGTACGTCCCTGGGTTGTTTCCCCATATATACTTTTACCCCTATTTTCCCTCCCTTAGGGGATGATGTCCGGAATAAAAACTATTCTTCTTACCAAATTTCATCTAAATCGGTTCAGTAGTTTCGGAGCCTATTCGACACAAACAAACAAAAAAACAAAATTTTCATTTTTATAATATTAGAATAGATTAAATCAGGCAAAAAGAGCTAAAATATGAGAGCTGTTATATATTAAGTTGAAGTTAAAAATAATGTGAAATCAAACACTAATTTAAAATTATGTAGATAAATGGTTGCTTTCTTATAGAGGGAAATTAAGCCAAAGCATTTCGGTTTCAGTGTTGGCAGAAAACCTGCTGAGGTCGTTAATTGAGGCAGCTTTGCGTTAATTTGGCTTAGCGCCAACTAAGGGCAGGTGGGACAATAAGAAGATTGTGGTAATGTGCTGATGGGATGTCAAATTTTATATATTTTCTTCTATGAATTTGTAAATAAGTACTTTATTTACGTGAAAAGTGTACTAAAAATATATATTATTATGATATTTTATATCTAGGCGCATCAGGTATGGCTAAATTGGGCAAGAATCAAAGTTTAATTATTGTTTTTTAATTATAGGAATACACTTCTCCAAACTTCTTCAAATTCCAGCCACTTCCATAGAAATGCTGTACCACTTTTGAAGCCTCTTTATTAAAAGAAGAACTATAAAATTCCATTGCGAATTAGTGAAGATATCGCGTAACTTACACACAAAACCAACCAAACTGAATACCTTTTCCTCTTGAAGTCGGTCAAAAAAATGTTATTGTGCGAGGAAAGTTTTAAGATAAGTACGATTCAAGATAAACTGTAACTTATTACTTTCTTTTGCGCACTCTCATATAAAGCGTGTCTTTGTTAGTAAACTTAATAAACCCACAAAAACGAAGACAGAGCCGCAAGCAGTTTTTAGTAAAGTTCTAATCATTTAGTCCTAATAATAATTAATGAAATTATTAATAGTAAATAGCCGTGTCTCATGTGACGTCAAACATTTTATCCAAATGCTAAATGAGCCTACTACATGAATATAATATGCAATCTATACATATATTATAATAACTAACTAAACCGAATCTGTACATTAAATATTTTTTGGAAAATCTTATTGAAATAAACATTATTATCGATACAGACGCCGAATCTATGGTTTTTAGAATTTTTGTCTGCCTGTCTGTCTGTCTGTCTGTCTGTTACCGCATCACAGAAAAACCACCGGAGGGATTTTGATGAAATTGGGTATTTTAATAGCTGGTTATCCGGGTCAACATATAGGATACTTTTTACTGCGTAAAAATATCTTATTTCTGAGAAAAATACAAAAACTGCAATAATCGAGTATACTAATATGTAAAACCTAAGAATTTGGTTTTTAGTTATTTGAACGCGGGCGGAGCCGCGGGCATTGCTAGTATATTATATTTATGTAGTAGGTACGTCCATAATAAGTCCGTGTGTTCTCATTTAATCCCATCAAAGCTTAAAGAAATGACAAACGTCAAACATACAACGTGTAATTAAGAAACGACTGTTCTCGGTTCGCTTCAACTCGCACAACACTCCATGCCCATTGCCCATGTACTCATAGGACTTGTTTCGTGCCCCCCCCCCCCAACGTTCGTTCACCTTGTCATGGTGGGAGGCTTAGTAGTGCCTGGCAATACAGCCGGGCGCGAAGCCAAGAAACGCACAGGGAGTTGGCCCGCTTCGGTGGGCGCTGGAAGGTGGCCCTCTTTGGAGGGCGGTGTATCATGCGGGTTGCTCCTGGTACTTCTCTGATAGCAGAGTGGACCTTGGAGCAACCTCGTGGTTGTTGTCTGCTTCGGCAGACCTGCCGTCGGGGCGTCGTAGTTGAATGCGAAAGCGATCCTGCGACGCCCCGTTAAGATGGGGGAAGGTTTTGTTGGGTTTTAGTGGGTAGTACTGGCTTTGCCGGTGAGTCCCACACCTCGTGCTTAAATGCATTTCCCAACGATGAAAAAAAAGGACTTGTTCCTTGCTACAATCTTGTCTTTTCCTATAATCACATTATATGTTTCCTACACCTTATATAATATACATACACCGCAATAATCTTTTTTACAAAAAAAGTAATCTACTTTTTATTTGATTGAGCTGTTCTTCTTCTATATTTCATCCCGTGGCATCCCGTTCCGAGATAGAAGTACTATTCTAGTTATTCTATTCTGTATCATCTATCTTCTAGTTAATCCCATTAAAATCGGTCGAGCCGTTCCGGGGATTATCTGGTGAAAACAAACAGACTAACAAAAACAAACTGTGAGCTTAAGTATGTAAATAGCCATATGATCAGTTGAATTTCATCATAATTTATTTTTAAGTATATAATTTTAATTCAATTAAATTATTTGCTATGTGGCTTATATGCGTGCTATTTGGGCACTCTATATGTACATATTTTGGAAAGCGGTGATTAATGCTTAGTCATCCTAGTCCCTACCTACGTTGTAAGTAATATTAATGTGTTTCACGCCACAAGAACCAAGTCTGTGGCTGACATTTTAATTATAGACTCTTCATTAAACTCTTATTTGAACGTAATTACCGCTCGATGAACCTATAAATTACCATCTATTTGGAGGAGCGCCAGTTCGATGCCCGGGCGGGAATAGGAGAATTTATCTGGCAACTAGTTTATGACAGCTAGAACAAACAACCTTTCGATATCACCCGGGCACAGGCCAAATGGCATTTCATGAAAGGGAAAAGATATATTTAGATACTGTTTATTTCTATTTTGTAATTATTATCATGGATTTTTTGTGTTTTGTTCATATTTGACGACACATTTGGCTCAGTTTCTAGTGTTAATTATTCCATAATTATAGGTGTTCTTTTCCTTGATTTTTTACCCGATTGCGGTAAAGCCCCAATGAGGGTTATGGGTTTGACCTGTATGTATGTATGATGTTCGATTCTAAGTATTCGAATACTTTCCGTATACATGACTAATTAGACAATTATAACATTAATTTCTACGAAAATAATATTAAAAATTCTTTGAATAATTTGAAGTGTGTACAGAATAAGAAATAAGGTGATTTTTTTTTTAATTGGACAGTGGTAGGCCAGTGGTAACGCGCTCGTTTGGGAAATCAAGTGGAGCGGGTTCAAATCCCGGGTCTCGCTTCTCTGATATTTTCACGTTGCGAATCATTTCTAACATTATTACCACTTGCTTTATGGCGAAGGAAAACATCGTGAGGAAACCTGCATGTTTGAGAGAACCTAGCAAGTTTTAGAAAGACATGCAAATTCCGCCAACCCGCAATTGGCCGTCGTGGTGGACCTCGGCCTGATCCTCTTCGTATTAAAAGAGTGGCCGATACCGAACAGTGGGACGTTAAAAGGGCTAAATACTATACAAATTTGTTTATTTGTTTACGTGTTCATTTAATGGAAGTTAGAAGTTATAGAACACTAGCATTGCACGCGGCTCCGCCCGCGTTCAGATGACCAAAAACCAAATCCTTAGGTTTTACATATTAGTATAGTAATCTTACATTGCAGTTTTTGTATTTTGTCTCAGAAATGAGATATTTTCCCGCGGTAAAAAGTATCCTATATGTTGACCCGGATAGCCAGCTATCATCATAACAAATTTCATCAAAATCTGTCCAGTGGTTTTCTCGTGATGCGGTAACAGACAGACAGACAGAGAGACAGACAGACAGACAGACAAAAATTCTAAAAACTATAGATTCAGACTCTGCATCGATAAAAATGACTATTTCAATTAGATTTTCCAAAAAATATTCCATGAACAGATTCGACTTCGTTACAATTTTATTATATGTATTGATTAAACAAGATACTGTTATGATATTCTCAGATAATAATGCTACATTAGAACAATCAAAGTATTTTATCTCCTTTTGATCATCTAAAACGGAAGTTAAAGTGTCTGCCGAAGTATATCAAACTTATATCATTAACATTTAAAATCAAATTAAAACTTTGTCATATGAGTAACTCTCCAAATTGGATAAGGCTATTAATATTAAATATGCTGTAAAATGAAATTTGAATTATGTGAAACTAGTAAATTAACCTCGCTTTGCTTGATTAAGTTTTTGACTTATCTATAGGTACTTAATATTATAAAGAGGTAAAGTTTGTGTGTTTGTAAATTTGTGACGTTGTAGGGGGTAATCTCTAGATCTACTGAACCGATTTAGATAAAATTTGGTAAGAAGATAGTTTGATACTCTGGGAAGGACATAAGATAGTTTTTATCCCAGAAATCATCCCTTAAGGGGGTGAAAATGGGGATGAAAGTTTGTATGGATAAGCAACCTATGGACGAACCCGAGCGAAGCCAGGATGAGTCACTAGTATTAGGTATATAGTTAGTTAATTGAAAAAAATTGGTATGAAAAAAAAATGTATTGAATAACAACGCCATCTAACCTTATCTTAAAATCAATGGGGCATGAATATTGAATTCCTAATGGGGCATGGTAGGATTGCTTACGCACTCAACTACGACGCCATGACGGTTGCCTACCGAGACCGATCACAACAACCATGGGTATGCTCCCGCAGTCACTCTGCTATCTGAGAACTACCAGGAGCAACCCCCATACACCCATGTGCTCTCCAAAGTGTACCTCCCAGTGTAGCTTTGTCTTTGCTTCTGGATTTGCGGATACTAATAAGACTCCACCACGTCAAGGTCACATCAGAGGGGAGTGCTATCTAACCTCGTCCAAATAAATATAACAAGTGGAAAGGTGACTCAATAAATAAAATAAATAAATAAATAATAAATATTGGGACATAAACACACAGCGCCATCTAGTTCCATGGTAAGCTACGAGGCTTGTGTTATGGATACCAGATAGTTAATACACTACACATATATAACTTTAAATACATACATATTATAAATATTAACATCCATGACTGGAGTACAAACATTCATGCTCATCACACCAATGAATGCCCCCAGCGGGACTCGAACCCGAGACCGCTGGCACAGCAAGTAGGGTCACTACCAACTGAGCCAAACGTGTCGTCTGTAGAGAAAAAAGTAATCAAAATCGGTCAAGCCGTATAGAAGGAAAAGAAATACGAGCACATACATATACACCGAAATTTTATAAAATAGTATATCTTATAAAATTGACATTTAAAAGCAATAATAGTTATATAAGAAATTGCTCGTAAAAGCAATAAGGCGTATATTTTATTTTCCTTAAAATATACGATTGTACACTCAATTCTTTATTTATTTAGATATATGAAATTTAAAAACTATTTATTATACAATAAACAAATATGTTCATAATAACTGAATGTTGTATGTTATTTTACGTTCAATTGAATACAGCATTCATTTAAACTTTCATTTCTGCAAACATCAGGTTAATAACTAAAAAAAGCATTGCTATAATTTACATTGTAAATAATAATAGCTAAAATAATATTTTCCTCCATTCTTTTTGAAAAAAATATCCATACTAATATTATTGATGTGAAACTGTGTTTGTTTGTTTGTTTGTTTGTTTGTTTGTTTGTTTGTTTGTTTGTTTGTTGGTGTGTTTATTTGTTAGTTACTTTACATGTTCTTCTTTCACGTCGAAACTAAATGACGACAGACTAGCGTGAATTTTTGTGTGGAGATAGTTGGAGGGCTGGAGAGTTAGTAACATAGGCTACTTTTTACCGTGGCATATTATCTCATTCACCGCAACCCAAAAAAATATTTATGATCAGAATTACTTGAAACTTGAAATTAGTGCTCTTAAATACAAATAAATAAATATGTGTTTTAGCATTTTCTTAGGAAAGACACTTGTGTACTATAATATCTCCTGCGCAGGTTGGCTAGTCTCAATGAGATTGGCCGCCGTATCCGGAATCGGTTAGGAGAACATCATCATTTTGATATAATATTAATTAATTATTATTATTTATAATATACTCAGTAGGATTCTGCAAAAATATAAATTGAAAAATATTCTTAAGAAGATATGCAAAGGTACTTGTCAAACTCGGTAGTAAAATATGATTAGACATCTCCTGAACATACTGATCGGCATCTATTTACTATTGGGATGCGTATAATAAGCCGTCTATGTAGCAACGTTATCTCGGTATTTGCATACGACCTAGGTTTACACGGCTGACCACGCAGTGTAATTTTAGGGCTAATTGGCCTAGAATCTGACCAACATCTGTTGACATTTAAACAGACATTTAGAAATTACTTAGAACTTAATTCTAAGTAGTTCATCTTTTTCAGAATAAGCTTCAAGTAGCTTTAGCAGTTACCCTTAAATATAAGTCCTTAGAAATCGACAAAATATATAATACTCAGAAATGAAATAAACATATTAAAACAAAAAATTAATTGGCTTATGACTTGTTTTTTTTTTCATCTTATTTCATTTATTATTATTATTTTATAATACAGTTTTATTGTAGTAAGACAGTAAACATCATAGGATACTTTACTTATAGTAAGTTGAGTAGATATATAATTAATAATAAATATAATACTTTCTTAGATTTACGCGAATATTTGACATTTTAAATAAAACTATCTTTTCGGATTTTATCGCGGATTTATTTGCATTTTTGTTTCCCGACGTTTCGAATGCTTTACAGCATCCATGGTCACGGGAGAGACTGAGACTGAGACTCTCCCGTGACCATGGATGCTGTAAAGCATTCGAAACGTCGGGAAACAAAAATGCAAATAAATCCGCGACAAAATCCGAAAAGATAGTTTTATTTAAAATAATAATAAATATGTTGGGACATTAACACCCTGCAGCATCTAGTTCCATGGTAAGCTAGGTGTGGCTTGTGTTATGGATACCAGATAGTTGATACACTACAAATACATAACTGTAAATACAAACATATTATAAATATAAACACCCATGCCTGGAATACAAACATTTGTGCTACTCACACAAATTCCCCCAGCAAACTCGAACTCGCTACCGCTGGCACAGCAAGTAGGGTCACTACAAACTGAGCCAAACGTGCCGTCGTCAAGTTAACTACTTAAGTGAAGCTACATATGTATATGTACTTCATGGCTAGCAGGCATGGCTGAGGCTCGTGATATCCTGGGTTTGAGTTCTGGGTCGGGCTCATATAGTTTTTAAGTTTTCTATTCGAAAATACTCAGTAGAAATTCTTAGTTGGGTAGCTTGCAGTGTATACCTCCATGCTTCAGAGAGCACGTTAAACTGATGATCCTGCGGTTAATCTCTCACCGGTCACGTCAAACTGTCGTCCCACAGGAATATGAGTTTTAAAGGAATACAGAGTGTATTTGAGTTTCCGCATGTACTTGAGTACAATAAATCCCGTGCAGTTAGCTAGTCTCAGTGAAACTGGCTTGCTAATCGATCGGTTAGAAAGACATTAATTATGTATAAGTATTGAATGTGAGCCCATAAGTTTGTATTATATGTATACTTATATGAAATATAGTTATATAAAATATATATATATATATACTTATATAAAATAAATATGTATGTGTATGGATATGAGTGTATGTGAGTATTTCTATTTCATTTAGATTTTTCATAACCTGTTAATAATATATTTAGTTGTTATTATTTTTATAAACTTATTTTTATTTGTAAGATGTAACATTGTGAATCTATATGTTTCTTTTTTGATATTCTAAATCTTGTTTTGCCTTTACATTGTACTACTTTTTAAATGTCGTTATCACCTATAATTAAGGTACTACTCTGTATGTTTTATTTTTCATGTATGTTATAATGTGATTAGTTTTTACTTTGTTGGTGGTCTAATAAATAAATAAATAAAAAATAGTAAGAAAGCGAAATCTGTACTTGATATATTTTGTAAAACGAATGACTGTTACGTATTGTGTACAGAATTTGGACTATATAACAATACCTAGTTGTTGACAACTTGGGACGCACTCAACGACCACTTAGTGGTCGTTGGATGCACTCGTTCAAGCGAGGGTAAGTCGCTGGTCTATACATATGATAAAATTCAGAGTCAAATCTGTACATAATATTTTTTTTTGAAAAATCTTATTGAAATAGTCATTATAATCGAAACTGAGGATGAATCTATAGTTTTTAGAATTTTTGTCCGTCTGTCTGTCTGTCTGTCTCTCTGTCTGTCTGTCTGACTGTCTGTCTGGGAACGCATTACGAGAAAACCGCTGAAGATACTTTGATGAAATTTGTTATGATGATAGCTGATTATCCGGGTCAACATATAGGATACTTTTTACCGCGGGAAAATGTCTCATTTCTGAGAAATCTATGCTAAACATTAAAAAGTTCCTAGAGACGAACTCGAGCTGAGTGAAGGTGAGTCGCTAGTATAATAAATGTATAGGTTTGTAATTATAACTAAAGCTTAAACATCCATGTAACACATTGGAAAATCGCTATGCCATCGGAATCCTGCTTCATTTCCGCCAAAGTACTGCACCCAATAGACACATTGATTGATATTTGCGATCTCCGTCCAGTTGATAGTTCCTTGGCAATTATTCATATTGCGACGTGGCTCCATTTACGTCGGAAGTTGATCCTTCCGAAATCACTTTCATTGAGGACTTATATGCAAATTTTAGGAACGGTAATTGCGGTCCTGTGATAGTATGAAATTCTTAGAAATGTTCGAACTACTATATTGAAAATGTGAAAGTTTGTATGTATGTATGTATGTATGTATGTATGTATGTATGTATGTATGTATGTATGTATGTATGTATGTATGTATGTATGTATGTATGTATGTATGTATGTATGTATGTATATATATATATATATATATATATATATATATATATATTGGTTACTTCTTTACAAGGAAACGGCTGAACATATTTAGATGAAAATTAGTACAACGATTACTTAAGCTACTGTTAAATACCTATATAATACGTAAATGCGAATTGTGTTGGTTTATCATTATTTACCGCAAGAAGGGATTGGTATTTTTTTGGACTTTTTAAAGGCTACTCTTTTATTTGAATTAAAATGGTTCGCCTAGGACATCATTGCATTAAAAAATAAAAATGTTATACAACATATGTACATGGACATGAGAGACTTTATATATAGTGATTCCTGATTAATTAGTATAAAATTATCATATCTTTTCGCTGTAACCGTTTACGAGGTAGACAAAAAAAAATTTAACAAAAAAATAAAAACCGACTTCAAATAAAAGCACTAAAAAGTAAAAAATAACTGATTGGTAGTTTTCATTTACTATAAATACCTAATCAAATATTTTCGAAGTCGGTGTGCTTTGCTTTATGGGCTGGCACCGATTTCGAAAATATTTGATTAGGTATGTATTTAAAAGGTAGGCTTTAATTACTTAGCCAAAGTTTTTTGATAAAATTTTCTTATTTTTCCCTTTTTAGTAGTTTTTGTAGACAGTAGTAGCAAAGTAAGAATTCTAACGTATTAGGCTTGTCAAATTAAACAAAATAAGCCCAAACTCAAAGTATCTACTATTAGCCGTTGAAAAGTTCCACCTATCCACCTTCTGGCCTTGCCATCAGATCAGGTCAATAACACCGAACCACTATACTATCAACGGAAATAGAAATACTTGCAAACTTTCAAGTCAATATGACAATTAGAAGTAGGTTAAATTCATCATTTGTTGTTTTTCCACCCTTAGGGGTGGTATTTTTTTTTGAAATTTAAATGGGACCAATCTGAAAGTATACCCTTTCAAACAAAACAAAAATTGTCCAAATCGGTTAATAAATGACGGAGTTCTGAGGTAACAAACATAAAAAAAAACATACAGTCGAATTGAGAACCTCCTCCTTTTTGAAGTCGGTTGAAAAGACCATGCTCTGCTACAGTGCTATATAGTCAGAACCAATAACTTCACATTCTGCTTTAACAACTCTGCTTTAACATTCTGCTTTAGTTAGATTGAGAGCAACAATTTCATAACAGGAAGCAAATTTCTGAAAATGTTTTATTTAAATTAAGGCCGTTTGTTAAAATAAAAATGTTATCTTACAGAAAAACGATTTATGTTTCAGCACTTCATATCTGAGACCATTAATGTAATTAAAAATGTTATCCTTAAGGCTTATCCAAGACATAAAATATGACAGACTAAAAATACAGTTAAATTTATTACCACTTTAATTACGTGTATAAATCTACCTCTTATCTATTTTATCAAGCACCTTGCAGAAAATCGATGATAAATGGAAAACAGAGAGGGAAGGATGAACATGCTGCTTAGTCTGAGCTAGTTTTATCTAAATAAAAATATTTATTACTTCGTATTAATATTAAAGGAGCATTACCTTCTTGTGATTTCCTTTAAATCAGTTTCAGTATTTGTCCCTCCAATTGTACATGAATAGTGCTTCTGTAAGAACTTTTATTTTATTGCTCAGTATAGAAATATTTGAAGAATGTCCACGAATTGAGCTGGTCAGATACATTAAAGATAAAACATCTTACAGAATATAATACAGTCTTACAGAGTATCTTATTACATCAATAATCATTTAGAATTTAACTAACAATTTTTCGTGTTTAATAACTAAAGTCTTAATCTTATCGATTTACAGAGTCAATGATAAATTTAAAAAAAATGTGTTAGTTTAGACCTAAGCTCATTTGTATGTAAATGTGGACATTAGCACGGATTAGAGATCCGACGTGCAATGGGAGCAAATTTAAGGGTTCCGGACACAACTACCGAATAAATCGCTTTATTATGCAAAACTAAGCGAATAATATATATCTTAAACGAGATTTAGTACTAAGAACGAGCTTAAATATGATCTGAGTCCGATTTGAGAGTTATAGATTCTATTGCGAGATTTAAAGTTTATCTTGAAGGTATATTTTGGTATAAGTTAAAAACTGATGCTGATGATGATGATAAACTTATTAAAAAAAACTAGCGACTCACCCTCGCTTTGCTCGGATTCATCCCTAGTTACGTTTTGATGGTTAGTATGGAATAGATAGTCGATCCCTTGCTCTATGAAACACAAAAACTTTATCCAAAAAAGTAACCTATGTGACAGTAAATTTGGCACAGTGATAGAATATCTCTGTGCTAAATTTTATCCAGGCGGCCTGGCGTGATTGATTAACGAACATCCATACAAACTTTCGCATTTTTAATATTAATGGGCTGACTAAAAAGTTATAACGCCTTCAAAATGATTTTTAAATTAATAACTACACTTTAGGCTTGGAATTCTTTGGTTAAAATATGAAGGGTTAAATGAATAGATTTAAAGAGATTCGTTAAAATCACTCTACAGTTCTAAAGTATCGCATTACATACCCAAAAAACATTAACAAGTCGGCCAAACACCACATTAGTACTTCGCTCATAATATTTATATGGAACTAGCAAAACCCGCGGCTTCGCTCGCGCTAAAACTCCACAAAAGAACTCTACAAAGGTAGGTTTAATACAAATTTTATCCCCTATTTCACCCCTTTACGGGAAGAATTTCGAAAAATGCTAAAACAAGTATTTCTTTAATTGTATTGAAGAGCATTAATACCAAGTTTCAAGTAATTCTGATATAACATATTTTTTGGTTGTATTTTAACGTGTTTTCCCGTGGAAGTGAGATAATCTCCCGCGATAAAAACTACTCCACTCTCTCCAACTCCAACTATGTCCACACAAAAAATCACGCCAATCCGTCACTCCGTTTCGACGTGGAAGAAAGACAAACAAACAAACACAATTTCACATTTATAATATTAGTATGGATTCTATATAAATTATTAGCAAGTAACTTAAACATATGTACTCGTGGTTTCAAAATATGGAATTACTTGCCTTATTTATTACCACCCTATTTTTCTATGGACTCCATCTCCTTTATTGCTGTCCCAATATAATTTACTAATACGTTGTAGACATATTTGTCATTGTTGAGCCGTTATATGGGTGTAATCCGAGCCTACCAGAACTTGCAATGATTCAGGCTTTGTGGGTTATACTTTATTACATTGGGTCATAATTCATTAATATAGAAGGGGATTCTAACATATCGTCTTCTATGTGTACAGATTTCCGATAGATTTTCCCATATTTGGCTACAATTTTTGGATCAAGAGTCGAGTATTTTTGTAGTTTTAGGTCTAGTTACTAGTTCTGCATGCACAAGTATGGCATGATTAAAAATACTATTGGATAAGCACTCCATATGTGCAACAAGTTAAATAAGAGATTACGAAGTAAGATATTCGATAAAGTACAAAGCGACCAGCTATAACGAAATAAATTTATGAGAAATAAACGTTATATGTCTTGAAAAGCAACCTCAATTAAATGGACTCCTAAGGCTATTCCCGACATTAGAATAAATTTTTATTTAAAAAACTTAAATAGGATACAAAAGTATAACTGTTTTACATTCATAATCACAACAAAAAAGAAGAGATAAAAAAAGGCACGGACAATATGTCTGTGAAGTGTAAAGTACCTATTCAATAAAAAAAAATATGTATGTTAAAATACACTTAAGATAATTTTAATTCACAGACCACAAAAAATTTAGTTACTGTATACAATTTGCAAACTAATCTAAGTATTGCCAGAGTCTCTTTGAGGTATATGCATTTTCTCAAAATTCAGCTCTCTAATTTTTTCACTATCTAAGTAATAATCATTTACAGTTCCTGTGCAATTATTACCAACAATAACACTACCAACTCTATTACCTTGTGATATGCTTGAAAATTCAATATCGCAATTTGTTTTCATTTGACTGCACATAACTTTGTCCTTTAAGTGGTTTTGATATGTAGGTTGT